>CM058229.1:63859667-65059667 GCA_030180135.1 Orychophragmus violaceus | reverse complement strand
ACCGAACCATTTGGGGTTTGCTGGAGCTTATCCCTTCACCTTATCCTCTGAAATCTAGGCTCTAGACCTGCAGTTTAGGTCGTGGATCATGTGGCCTGATTGGTTTTTTTGGTGATTGATCTTATCTGTTCGCTGCGGGTCGCTGTGCGATTCGCCGAAATGAAGGGTAATGAGGACGAAACCTAGCCTTAGGTCTGGAGTTCTACTGAGCCTTCATGATTATCTTCTTATCCTCCCTGGTGTCCAATGAAATCTTGGAAACAGAATTCGTGGCCAGCAAGAATAGTCGCATTTTGGTTAATCGGGTAATTGTACCGTATCGGCCGTTGCACTGTCAAATCTTATTTTTCCGGCAATTATCCCATCTAAAGACGTTTTGCTAGATCAGTCTTGACTTGTAATTGCATTTATAAAATTCGTCCCGCTTGCGTGCGTACCGGTGTTTAATCCCGAGCGTACCAAACTGTGTTGACAATTTCCGTTCCGACCTGATATTCGTCCTTTTGCTGTTAACCAATGGGAGCTGAACATTCCTTCCCCATCCTTGGTCTTTCGTAAGCTCAGCCAATAGTATTGAGACACTCTCCTCCAGATTTGGTTCGTGGTTTGGTTGGTCCAATGGGAAGGCGCCATTTTCTTCTCTTAAACCGATAAAAAAAATCGACCAATGAGAATAGAGTGCTTCATCCAAGGTCTGGCCAGGTTGTTCGTGGTCCAACGGGAGCTTGACAATTCTCCACCTGATCTGAGGAGTTTGGATAATCAGAAGTGGGCATTCCGCTGCTGGTCAGATCATAAGAATTTTGGTCCAATAAGAGCGAGACATTTCAGCTGCTTCGTTTTTCTAAGAAAATAAGGGGCGTTTTTGGTGAGGAATAACTAAACATCCTTCCTGCTCAAGACTTGTCAGAAAGTGAGCTGGTTTTCTTCCTAAAATAATTAGACTCACGTGGCTGATCTCCTGGAGCATTATTCAGCACATCGGTCCTTACCGATTCCCGTAATTTGGCCGTCCGGACTGATTGAAGGCCGTTTTGATTGTTCGTCATTTCTTCACGGACCAACTGAATTTTCTTGTGACCGAATACCATAACATGGTCGCCTTGGTCGTTTTGGAATTTTATCTTCCTTGGCCGTCCACATCGGTCTTCTCAGAGGTGCTTGTGAACCGTCTTCAAAAATGCACGTCCGTTCTGATTTTTGTCTCGACCAAAATAATGCATATTCTTCCCAAGGACATTTACCATAGTTCCTCCCATGTTTTCTTGATGATTGACTTTTTGGTCGCACTTAGCTCTTGGTAGTATCATTACACAGACTATCGAGACAAGACCACGTTCGTCACTTATAGAGGGATTTATTGCTACAAGGAAGTATACATAGACGACATGTGAGTGAAATCTCTAGAAGAAAAACACGTGGAACACATGCGGGAATGTTCCAAACAGTAAAACAAGCATAACATGAAACTCAACCCAACCAAATGCAGATTCGGAGTAGCGTCTGGGGAATTTCTTGGATGCCTCTTCACCCACCGAGGCATCGAAGCGAACCCAAAGAAATTCAACGCCCTGATTCAAATATCTTCGCCAATGATGAAACGCGAAGTGCAACGATTGACGAGACATGTAGCAGCGCTCAACAGATTTATCTCGCGATCAACAGACAAGTGATTGCCATTCTACGACTCTTTGAGAGGCAACAAAACGTTTGAGTGGTCAGAGAAATGCAAGGAATCTTTCCAACAGCTGAAGAAGTATCTAGCAAATCCGCCAGTACTCGCCAAACAAGGAGAAGGAGAGTCACTGTTCTTATATACTGCAATATCAGAAACCGCAGTAAGCGGAGTTCTTATCAGGGAAGATCAAGGGGAAAAAAGCCGATTTTCTGAGTCAGTCAAACACTAACAGACGCAGAAACTCGCTACCCTCAAATCGAGAAGCTTGCACTCACACTAGTGATTTCCGCTCTGAAATTAAGGTCATATTTCCAGTCTCACTCGATCATACTCCTGACAACTTTCCCGTTGCGGACGATCCTTCATAGTCCAAGCCAATCTGGGAGATTAGCAAAGTGGGCAATAGAGCTCAGCGAATTTGATATCGAATATCGATCCAGATGATGCGCAAAATCACAAGTACTCACGGATTTCCTAGTCGAATTACTACAAGAAGGGGTGAAGAGCTGGTAGAAGATTCGGACTGGCTGCTCAACGTTGACGGCTCATCGTCAAAACTTGGCTCCAGAGTGAGAATCTGTTTGACGTCGCCAACTGGAGAGATTTTGGAACAATCCTTCCGATTAGCTTTTCTCGGTTCAAACAACGAAGCCGAATACAAATCTCTAATTGCTGGATTAAGGTTAGTCCACGCTCTTAAAATTCAAAACTTACAAGCATTTTGCGATTCCCAGCTGGTCACAAGCTTGTACAGCAGAGAATACGAGACAATAGACGAAAGGATGGAAGCGTACCTGAAGATCGTTTTGGACCTGGTAAAGCCGCTAAAGAATTTCAAATTGAGCCAAATTCCTCGAGGAGAGAACGCACCATCCGAGGCGTTAGCAGCGCTTGCCTTAACCTCCAAAATGGGTTTGAAACAGATCATTCCAGTAGAATTCATCGAGCATCCGAGCATCAAAATTTTTGGAACCATCAACTTTGCTTATCCGCCCGTAGAGGACGACAACAATGAAGAAAATCCTCCACCAGAAGAGAACGATGCGGAATCAGACATACGGTTGGAAGGGGAGTATGATTGCGACAAAGAATGGATGAGCAATTTGTTCATACATCATGGACGGCGAACTTCCTGAGGATAATTGGGAAACTCGTAAAATCAAAGTACAGGTTGCACTTTGGTTTTGATGGATGGGAACATTTACAAGTGGAGACTATCCGAACCTCTAATTTCATGCGTCGAAGGCAAAGAAGCGAGACGAAATATGGGAGAAGTCCACATCGGTTTGTGCGGCTACTTTTGGCCGACAATGGTCACAATTTAAGAGAAAATTTCTTGGAAATGCGAAAAATTCCAGAGACACGCTCCGACTATCAACCAACCAGCCGAGTTGCTATCTTCGATCTCAGCACCATACCCTTTAATGCTATAGTCGATGGATATAGTAGGCCTGCTTCAGCAGTTAAACAAAAGCAACTCCTCCTCGTTCTAACCAACTATTTCTCAAAATTGGTTGAAGCCGAATCTTATGCCAGCATCAACAATGCCCAAGTCAAATATTCGTATGGAAGAACATTATATGCAGACACGGAGTGCCATACGTGATCGTTACGGACAACGGTTTGCAATTCATCTCGACGTGTTTTGAAACTTTTTGCGAGAAGTGGAAGATGCGATTACAAAAGTCAACATCGCAATACCCCCAAGGAAACGGGCAAGATGAAGCCGCCAACAAATGGTCCTTAATGGACTGAAGAAACGGCCCAGTGAAAAGAAAGGATTATGGGCAGAGGAGCTAGAAGGAGTCATTTGGTCACATCGTACAACTCCCCGACGAGCGACTGGCGACTGGTGAAACACCATTTTCACTCTTTTACGGAACATAATGTGTAATCTCAGCCGAGGTAGAATTTCCCGGATTACGCTGCAAATTGCTCCCTGGGCAGGAAAATTTGAATCATATGATGCTTCTTGACGAATTGACTTGATCAGCGAACGACGCGACCGAACTCTGATTTGCATCCAAAACTACCAGCAAGAGACTGCCAAGTATTACAACTCGAACGTCCGCAGCCGAAGATTCCGTGAAGGAGACTTGGTCATGCGAAAAGTATTTCAGAACACCGCAAAACGAAATGTAGGCAAACTGGGAAGGACCGTACAAAGTTACGAAAGTCGTCCATCTAGGATCATACGTGTTAACCAACATGGACGACGACATGAACTACGGACGGCTTGATCCCTGTAAGGGATACGTAGGCAGCTGATATTTTGATCGGTTCAGCTGTCCCCCCTCTCAAAAAAGGGGGAGTGGGTCCAATATATCTATACTTTGTTAGGTTTTAATGGATGGGAACATTTACAAGTGAGGATTATCTGAACCTCTAATTTCATGCGTCGAAGGCAAATAAGCGAGGCGAATCATGGAAGAAGTCCATATCGGTTCGTGCGGCTACTTTTGGCCGACAATGATCACAGTTAAAGAGAAAATTTCTCGGAAATGCGAAAAATTCCAGAGACACGCTCTGACTATCAACCAACCAGCCGAGTTGCTATCTTCGATCTCAGAACCATACCCTTTCATACGCTAGTCTATGGATATAGTAGGCTTGCTTCAACAGTTAAACAAAAGTGATTCCTCCTCGTCCTAACCAACTATTTCTCGAAATTGGTTGAAGCCGAATCTTATGCCAGCATCAATGACGCCTAAGTCAAACATTTCGTATGGAAGAACATTATATGCAGACATAGAGTGCCATATGAGATCATCATGGACAACGGTTCGAAATTCATCTCGACGTGTTTTGAAACATTTTGCGAGAAGTGGAAGATACGATTACAAAAGTCAACACCGCGATACCCCCAAGGAAACGGGCAAGATGAATCCGCCAACAAATGTCCTTGATGGACTGAAGAAACAACTCAGTGAAAAGAAAGGACTATGGGCAGAGGAGCTAGAAGGAGTCATTTGGTCACATCGTACAACTCCCCGATGAGCGACTGGCGAAACACCATTTTCACTCTTTTACGGAACATAATGTGTAATCCCAGCCGAGGTAGAATTTCCCGGATTACGCTGCAAATTGCTCCCTGGGCAGGAAAATTTGAATCATATGATGCTTCTCGATGAAATAGACTTGATCAACAAACATGACTAAGCTCTGATTTGCATCCAAAACTACCAGCAAGCGACTGCCAAGTATTACAACTCGAATGTCCGCAGCCGAAGATTCCATGAAGGAGACTTGGTCATGCGAAAAGTATTTCAGAACACCGCAGAACGAATTATAGGAAAACATGGAAGGACCGTACAAAGTTACGAAAGTCGTCCATGTAGGATCATATGTGTAAACCAACACGGACGTCGACATGAACTACAGGACGGCTTGATCCCCTTAAGGGATACGTAGGCAGCTGATATTTTAATCGGTTCAGCTGTCCCCCCTCACAAAAAGGGGGAGTGGGTCCAATATATCTATACTTCGACATCGTAATTCGAAAAATTTTAAAACAATTTTCGGATTCGAAAGGAACCTTTTGACATACAATTCCTCAAACCAAACTGCTCAGAATATCCAGGCACGCCGAACTATCCGCATGAAGATGCCCAGAAATCCGAACATGCTACTCTCATCGACTAGCGGCAAAACTTGTCCGCTCGAGGACCCAACCAATTTGAGACCTACTCGGATAATCTTCTTCAAATTTCCAAATCACGAAGTGATTCAATCGATACTACTTTAAGAAACTCGACACACCAGATCGCGATCGCACAAGCTCGACTCCCCAATCATACCCTCGGAAATTTTCAGTAAATGGTAAATAACTTTCTTTTTTATCTCATTCGATTTAATTATCTTAAAATCAAATTTAGGATTCCAACTTCATAGTTTAGTAAACCAATTCAATTCATTAACTGTCAAATCATTATATGTCAAGTCTGGTACATTTGCATTCTCTATCTTGTTTGTCGTTGGCAACAACATACAAACAAACCCATCTTTACGGATCTTAACAAACATAACCTATACGGATTGAGGTTATATACATCGAAAAATACATCCTTTACGGATCCTAACCAACATGTCCTATACGGATTGAGGTTCTATACATCCAACAAACAGATACAAGTGCGCTATATAAATTCTTAATACCTTCTAGGTATGTTTGCTATTGATGAAGGGAACATTAGTCTAGAATGTCTCGCACCAGTACTGGATTTAGAGTAAACCTCAAAAACCCAGTAGACTCTGCTTAACACATTGGTCCACGGCGTCACAACCCAGTGTATCATGGTTTGGTATCCGCTGACATCAATTTGTTGTCGACGACAGGAATATAAGTCATGATGCCTCACACTAGTACCGAGCTCGAAGAAAATTACAAAACCCAGTTAGACGCTTACGAGCACGCTGCACTTAGTCATCACATGTTTGTAAGTAGAGTATGTATCGCTAACCTTCAACTTAACTTGAAACCCAGTTAGATGATTCCGAGCACACTAGTCTTAGTCATCACAAGTTCGTAAGTAGAGTACATCTCGCTAACCTTCAAACTTAACTCGAAACCCAGTTAAACGCTTTCGAGCACACTGGTATTAATCATCACGAGTTTGTAAGCCAAGCATATCTCGCCAACCTTCAAACTTAGAACTTCACTAATAACAAGAAAAAAACGCTTCTAAAGCGCCAAGAATCAAACACGAAATCACACCTTCCTCTGGGAACCATACGAATTTGTTCGAAAATTCTTCGAGATATAAGAAACCAACTCAAAACAGTTATAAGAAACCAATTCCAAAAGTTAGACAAAACCAACTCAGATAATTATATGAAGTCAATAAAGGAAATTAGTTTTCCGATGAAATCTTCTCGATTTTCCTGCACTAGTCAACATAACATCAACACAACTACTCGGCTGCTCGGAAGGACAGACCGTCCTAGCGAGCTCGACCAACTAACCCAAAACAAGTCCATGCTCGGATATTCCGAGCAGACATACCCGGAAATCCGAGCAGCCTTGCTCGGAAATCCTGAGCAGACAAATTCGAGCATCTCAACAATTTTGGGCAAAGCGTAATCGAACAAGTCCGACTCTATAGCTCAAACAAATTCGTTATAATCGGTACACGACGTAACACACTTCCTCGATTGTTATGCTTAACCGATATCAGAAAAAGTGACCAAGAACCAGCAACGGATTTCAAAAACATCTGGAAAAGAGTCTTGAAGTTTGGAACAAAGGCGTCTTATTTAAAGCAAACAGATCATAAAACGGAAACCAACCGTGTAGGGAAAAAATTTTGACGATATTTAAAGCAACAACACAGACAAATTTAACATTCAAAGATAGAAACAATAGGCATCGGACCGACCGATCGCGTCATCCCGAAGCAATGTATCCCATTGAGACAGCCCGCCAAAATCTCCCAAAAAGGGTGTAAGATCAAAGTAGTTTTCGGCCTCGGCCATCATCTTGTCGTACTCTGGGACATCGCTCACCATAAGCTCCGCCTTCATCTTCTCCAGGTTTTCTTCCTCGACTTCAAACACCAGGGGATCCTGTGCCTTCAACCCAGAGTTCATCTCAAGATTGCTCTTTGTTTCGATAAAGTGGCAGTGCTTCTTCCTAGCCGGATGCAGTTTGGAGAAAATACCACGAAGCTTCATGAAGCGGGATGAAATTTTGACGAACATCCCCTTCCTCCCTTAGTTGCCTCTTTCAAGGAAACTTCGCGGGAAGAACTCTCATCCGCATGCTGCAGCCTCAAAGCTTCTTCTTCAGCAAGGGCTTGCGTCCTTTCATTATAACCAGAACCCTGCGCTACCTCGAACTCGGCTATCTGCCCATTATATGTGGCTCTTAACCTGGAAAGTAAGATTTCTAATTTCTAGTTGTCGACGGAGTGTCTGTGAAGCAATGCATGGGCCCCGCGGATCTCCTTATAGGACTCAGCAGCGTGTCTATTTACCGATGCCCATGCCTGCGATAAAAAGGGAGCCAACAAACGGAACCTCTAAATCGAAAAGGGAAGATACCCATCACTTGAGTTGAAAAAGCATTAACCTTCAAAAAGTCCTGGCATGCATGAGTAAGCGAGCTACCATTGGTCATGTCCTCGTATTTAACAAGGACATCACCCGCATGCCACACTCCTGAGCAGAATTTCACAACCTCAGAAACATCGTCGTATATAGAACCGCCAACACTCGGACCACTCGGGACTGGCTTTGGCTCCGACCGAGGAACTTCAGCGTCGTGTGCCTTCCTGATCCGCTTCCGCTTTGGTTTGGACATAGTGTTCTGAGAATGTAATCCTAGGACTTCTCTCAAAGGCGCTTGAGAAGCAACAGAACTCTAGCGAGCCTCCATTCTGCATGTAGCGATGGGGACGCCTTGGTCAGGTTCAAGACCCTGTACATTCTCCTGGTCGTTCTCAATTATTCTGGCCGCTTGCTCCTAATTTTCCGCCTATGTTCTTCTGCCTCCTCCTTCTTGCGGGCTTTCACAAGTTCTCGTTCAGACAACGGGAGAGACATCGTCCATGTTTTCACCACTTTTCTGTGATAAAAATCAAAAAAGAGTAGAACAAACCTGTAGAAAATCAAAATTTAAGGGCTTTGAAGCATGATATATCATGGTTTTTATAGGTTTTCAACCATGATATAGTTGTATATATTGAGTCTTTAACCTGGTTTTTGAGTCTATTGAGTCTTCTACAGGTAGGCTTGCGTTTGGAGCAAAAGATGGGATTATAGGACGTTTCTGGTGATTTGTGCAACGAGCTGAAGTTGGTGTCTCGGCCACGACTGGATTTCGACCAACACTAACCTTGATGTCAGTCGACACTGAGAGCGACAGAAAAGTTATACGCGAGTTGAAGACATGTTTTAAAGAATTGCAGAATTGCCCAGAAGTTTCCCTAATTCTAATTTAGCCCCAAAACGTGTTTAGTAGTTTTTAATTAGGTTTTTGAGAGCAGACTCATTATGCTATCTTTTCATCTTGTTCTTACTTGTTCTTGCTTTGGAGATTGAGAGATTTTGGCTATGGGCTGATTCTTGCTACTTGTAACCTTGAGAGAAGGATTTCGAACCCCTTTACTTTTATCAATTTAATCTTTGGTTTTCTATTCAATGATGTGTTGTTATACTGATAATATTGTTGGGATAAGCTTGAAGATAGCTTGAGAAAGAAGCAATCCTATTCCTATTAGGATATCAATAAGTAAAATATTTAGGAGTTATCTAAATGTTAGTTTTCCATTTATTAGGAGTTATCTAAATAAGTAGTATTTCCTTTTTGTGATTAGGAAAAGTATAGGAGATCTCTATATAAGGAGATGCCAAGGTTGTGGCATACCTTATGAGTTTTATGAGAGATTGAGAGCTTAAATTTTGAGTGAGTTTCTTAAGCTAATAAAGAGAGTTATTCTTTATTAATCTTTGAGTTCATAATTCTTCTTTGAAATCAATAATTGGTATCAGAGCAAGGAAACGATTGTAAGAAGTACTATTGACCTAGATCTTAAGCAATACGATTGAGAAAGCAAGACGATAGAGAAGAGTTACGATGATACAACAAGGAAGTTAAAAGAAGGAGGGGGATCTTTGTCTATCAAATGTCCTATGCTAAATTCAAGCAAGTATACGGTATGAGCTATGAGAATGAATATTTTGCTTAAAGTTCATAAAACTTGGGAAGTTGTAGAAACAGGAAAAGATGATGGTGATAAAAACGACATGGCAATAGCCTTGTTGTTTCAACCAATTCCTGAGTCTCTTATTCTACAAGTCGGTGAACTAGACACAGCTCAAGAAGTATGGAATGCTATCAAGGCGAGGTATATGGGAGCAGAGAGAGCAAGAGAGGCGAGATTACAAACTTTAATGGCCGAATTCGACCGAATAAAGATGAGACCGGATGAGAAAATTGATGACTTCGTTGGGAAGTTATCCGAGATCTCTTCAAAATCAGCTGCGCTTGGAGAAGAAATTGAAGAACCTAAATTAGTCAAGAAATTCCTTAAATTTCTTCCTCGGGAGAAATATATTCACATCGTTGCATCTCTTGAACAAGTGCTAGATTTAAACAAAACAAGTTTTGAGGATAATGTGGGACAATTACCACATACTCTCTAGAGATTAAGGCCTCATGGCCCATTAATCCCTACAATATCTCAATACCTCCCCTCGAGATAATGGTCCTTCTAGCCATTAATCTCGACAGACCATCAATCCTAGGGTCCGAAGGTACGGGCCACTTTCGGGCCGGGTTACGAGAGTGTGTGGGTCAGGCTCTGATACCATGTTAAGTTTCTTGGACTTCCAACCTAAAACCAATTGGTGATAAGTGGATTGGCCCAAGTCCCTTATATATTAAGTCATTATCATTCCCAACTTCCAATGTGGGACAATTACCGCACACTCTCTAGAGATTAAGGATATTGTGGGACGTTTAAAAGCTTATGAAGAACGTGTGGCTGAGGAAGAAGAAGAAAAGGATGATCAAAGAAAACTAATGTTTGCAAATATGGAATCCCACTCTAATCGTGATTCCTATGGTGATTTCAATAGAGGTCGAGGTCGAGGACGTTACTTCAATAGAGGTCGAGGACGTTGTAACGGAACCAGAGATACATCAGAAGTGATGTGTTATCGATGCGACAAAATCGGCCATTATGCTTCAAACTGTCCTGATCGATTACTAAAGTTACAAGAAGCACAAGAGTATGAAAACAACGATACAGAAAAGGCAGATGAACTTATGATAACGAGGTAGTGTATTTAAACGAAGAAAGAATCATGCCAAGTAAATATGAAACAAATGCCGGTGAAGATGATTGTTGGTATCTTAACAATGGAGCTAGCAATCACATGAGTGGAGATCGAAGGTAATTTGTGTATATTGATGAGTCCATTACTGGGAAGGTGCGGTTTGGAGATGACTCCCGAATAGATATAAAAGGAAAGGGATCGATTGGGTTTGTCGATCAAAACGGTGAGGACAGAAAAATGTCTGAATTATACTTTATCCCCGATCTAAAAAGTAATATTATTAGTCTCGGTCAGGCCACTGAATCGGGTTGTGATGTAAGGTTGTAAGAAGATTTTCTGACAATGCATGATCATGAAGGAAAACTGCTTGTCAAAGCAATAAGATCAAATAATCGGTTGTACAAGGTTCGTATGCAAGCTTTGATTAGTGGTCTTAATGAGGATTGTTGGAATTCAATTGAGACCAAGACTTCGATTAATGATCAATGGAATGCTGAAGAGAAGACGGCATCAAGTTGCAATTCTAAGACCAAGACTTCGATTTATAATGCTACAACAGGGTCTGCATCAGTGTCTGCGGCGGAACTTGCGTCAGCATCTGCAACAGGTGTACAATTAGAAGTGACAAGGATGAAAGTAATCATGTAAGTGATGATGAGGATTTCACCGAGAACTACAAAACCTTGTATGAGCATTGGTGTAAGCTGGTTGAGGAGAATTCAATATTGACTAAGGAGAAAGTCAAGTTAGAAGCTCAAATTGCTGAGGTACGAAAGTATGCAACAGAGAAGGAAGAAGAAGCACAACAAGCCAGAGTTCAACTTGAAGAAAATCTAAAAGGTGTGAGGATGCTGAATAATGGTACAAAACAGTTGGATCATCTTCTTTCCATTGGCAAAAGTGATCGATGTGGTCTTGGATTCAATGGAGAACCTTCAAAAGCTGACTGTGTTTTTGTGTCTGGTGGAAAGATGGATGTTGCATCAACAGCTGCTACAAAGACTGTAACTGTTATGAAGTCTGCAACTGGTACGTCGACTGGTACGGCAACTGGTACGTCGATTGGTACTGCGACTGCAACAAGGAAAATCCCAGAAGTGAAGAGTGCACCTAAACGAATTTGGCGACCTGTTTGTCACCATTGTGGAGTTGTTGGGCATATTAGGCCAAGATGCTTCAAGTTATTGAAGGAGAAGAAACGAATGGAGCAAGCTCATGGAGAGAGATTTCATGGTCCAATATGTTATCATTGTGAAGGTAAAGGACATGTTCAAAGGGATAATTATGGAGGGAAAAGGCCCATGAAGATTTGGAGAAAAAAAGTTAATCATTTCAGAGATGGTGCAGTAGGATTTCATCCTAAATATGGAGGAGGACGGTTCATGTGTTAGTTTTGACCATGATGTGACTCAAGTAGGGGAGATTGGTGTTATTGGTGCTAGATGATGTGGGACGTTGCTAGTGACAAAGCCTTTGATGCTAGGGTTGTTAAGATCACATACATAGTCAAAAAGAGGAGATTGAAGAGGTATTACATGTGTCAGTCACAGCGTAGTACAAGTGGTAGTACAAGACGTGACTCAGGACGTTGATATACTCGATTGATGAAATATGAACGAATCTTTATGATGTGATTCGGTTTATGAGTTGTTTGATTAGCTGGACGAAGATATTGAAGAGAAGATTGCAGCTTGGAGTGAAAAGGAAAAGTTAATAAAAGGTGGAATAGGAAATATCTTAACAAAAGGATATTCTCAAGGTTACCTAATGTAAAGAGGAGAGGCGTGGCCTTATGAAGATGCAAGAGATGAGAGATCTCATTGGAATTCAAGATGTTGGAGAGAAAGGACTTCAAGCTTAAGGGGGAGAATGTTGGGATAAGCTTGAAGATAGCTTGAGAAAGAAGCAATCATATTCCTATTAGGATATCAATAAGGAAAATATTTAGGAGTTATCTAAATGTTAGTTTTCCATTTATTAGGAGTTATCTAAATAAGTAGTATTTCCTTTTTGTGATTAGGAAAAGTATAGGAGATCTCTATATAAGGAGATGCCAAGGTTGTGGCATAACTTATGAGTTTTATGAGAGATTGAGAGCTTAAGTTTTGAATGAGCTTCTTAAGCTAATAAAGAGAGTTATTCTTTATTAATCTTTGAGTTCATAATTCTTCTTTGAAATCAATAAAAATGTCTGAGTAGTAACCTAGTTTGATTTAGGAATTCTCATAAGGGTTTTATGCATGTTTGATAACTGATTTATTAGGATTCACCATATGTTTGTTCATCGCCTAAGTTGTGCTTAACACTGAATTCTGGACTGATCACATAGGGTTTAGATCTGAGATAATTGACAATAGCAAGAGAGTGTGAGTTATAATCTGAATAAACTTAGTGTGAGCAATTTGACTAGATACAAAGAGATTTGGTTTAGGAGAATTTTGAACTGATAGAACCTGTTCTTAATGCTTGTTTAGAACTCTAGGATCACAAAGAGATTTGGATCGCTAGGTTGCTAGCTATAGAAATAATCTCAGCAAGAGTTGGATTGTTTAGCATTGTGTTTCTAGTTCTTGAACCTGTGTTTAATCTGAATTCGGTTAGTTAAGTGTCTAGCATTGCATAATTCCCGAGAACTTCCTAAGTCTGACGCCTTTCTCTTATTGAAAACACCTTCCTATTTACTTGCTTTTGTTTACTGCTTTCTTGTATTGATTTAGCTTAACTTGACAACATATAATCTATCGTGTGACCGTGAGTCCTTGTGGATACAATACCCTAAGTACTACATTCGCATATCTGTGCACTTGTAGTACAATAGGGATATTTCTTGACCTATCAAGTATTTGGCGCCGTTGCCGGGGACTCATTTGAGTTCGCCGATAGATTTTGTTTTAAAGTTTAGTCTAAGTCATTTTATTTCTTTCGTTACTGATTTTTCTCGGTTTGGCTTGTTTTGTTGATGCAGGAATCGACAGACGCATTTAGTGTCGACCGACACCCTCCTTAGTGTCGCCCGACATCGAGCTCGAGACAGTGTTTTGAGTTTAGTGTATGCCTAATCGATACACCCGAAGCAACCAGAGCAAAAAACTTCTGAACCTCAGACTTGAAGAGCTTGCTAAACTTGAGAGAACGAACAGAAAGGGTCAAAGAACAAGGATGATGAACAATCGTTTGATTTTGAGACCTGATGCTGAGGGAGTTCTGAGAGACCAACAGAACAACCCGTACAATGATGAAGGGCAAAGGATTGATGCCCAAGAGAATGTGATCCCTGAACTTGACCAGCCTCAAGGTCAGAGGCAGATGGTCAATGTTGGAGCTAATGGACAGCCACCTGCTATTGAGAGGACTCTTGCTGACTACAACCGTCCCGATGAGTTTTATGTTAACCGGTCAGCAATTGTTCCTCCACCTTTTGAGAGGAATAACTTTGAGATCAAGACTGTCTATTACGCTATGCTGAGGCAGCACTCCTTCCATAGTCTCCCACATGAGAAACCCATGGACCACATTGAGGATTTTGAAGCCTTCATCACTGGAATGAAGTACAACGGGGTGGATTATGACTTCCTTTATCTGAATCTTTTCCCATATTCTCTCGCTGGAGAGGCTGCTGCTTGGCTGAAGCAACTTTCACCTGGGAAGTTGACTACTTGGGATGGTGTGAAGAGAGAGTTCTTGTGACACTTCTATGATGATGCTCGCTCAGATCAGCTCAGACAGGATCTTCTGACATTCACTCAGGGACCTACAGAGCCACTTAAGTCAGCTTGGGTAAGGTTTAAGATGTACCAACGAGATTGTCCTCATTATGGATTCTCTGAAGTTCAGCTGCTGGGCATTTTCTTCAGGTGTGGAACTCTGGTACCAGTCTGCGTTGGATGCTGCCAGCAATAGTAACTTTAACACAAAGACTCCCGAGCAGGCTAGAGTGTTGATTGAGAACTTGTTGACTGGTAAGAAAGCTGTTCACTTTTCTCAGGAAGTTGAAGTTTTTGAGGCTGAAGAAGGTTGCACTGAAGAAGATGTGAACTACATCAGTGGTTCTGGATTCCAAGGAAACAGGTTTGGGAATCAGCAAGGCAACAAGTTCTTTAATGGTGGACAGAAGAGTGCTTTCACAAGCAATCAAAACTCTTCTGGGTATGGTCAGAATGCTGGTTACCAGAAGCCTTTTCAGCAGAACAACTCCTATCAGAGGACCTATGGATCATCTTCATATCATACACCTCCTGCTACTAATGCTCATGAGAGTAAGCTGGAAGCCATGATGGAACAGTTGTTGGAAGGTCAGACAAAGGCTGCTGTGGATTTCAACAAAAAGCTAGATGATGTCTACACAAAGCTTAATGGGAAGTTTGAGTCCTTGAGCCCACACATGAAGCAATTAAACTCTCAAGTTGCTCAAACTGCTGGAGCTGTTAAGAGGCAAGCCGGATTTCTCCTGGGAGTACAAATACCAATCCCAAGCATCACTGCAATGCTATATCACTGCGGAGTGGGAAGGAGCTGCATACCATCCCCATTAGGCAGATCACTGATAAGGAGATCGAGGAGATAGAGGAGTTTGAAGAAGAGTATGAAGCTCCGAGGCGGGCGTCGACCGATACTACCATTGGAAATAGGGCGACACATGTTTCTTCGAGTTCTCGTGACGGACGGAAATCGACCGAGGTCGATTGTGAGGTCGATGACAAGATGAAACCGACCAATGTCGACCGACACCGAGCTAAAATCGGTCGACACCAGAACCGTACAGAGACAGAAATTCCGACGAAAACTCATGTAGCTGCTGGGAAGGTGTACAAACCCAAGGTACTTTCCCGAGGAACCCAAAGCAATCTAAGTTTGGACGGTTCAAGGCTAAGTACATGGCTATGCTGAGCAAGCTAACTCTTCCAATGCCATTAATGGATGTTGTTAGCAATAACCCAGTGTTGAAAAGGTGTTTGAAGCAGATGTTAACTTCTGATATGGGAGATGACGAGTGTGTGATGATGATCACTGAGGTCTGTAGTGCTGTCATCTTAAACAGAGTTCCCGAGAAGCAGAAGGATCCAAGGAGCTTTGTCTTGGATTGTACCATCTTCAGAGACAGATTTGAGAGATCATTGTGTGATTTGGGATCAAGCGTCAATCTGATGCCATATTCAGTTGCTAAGCAGATGGGAATGACAAATTTCACACCTACTAGGATATCTTTGATTCTAGCAGCTCGCTCCATAAGGATTCCTGAGGGCCTCTCGGAGGATGTACTGGTAAAGATTGGTGAATGTGTTATCCCAACTGATTTCGTAGTCCTGCAGTACAATGATGAGCCTAAGGATCCTCTTATCCTAGGCAGACCGTTCTTAGCTACAGCTGGTGCCATCATTGATGTGAAAAGAGGAAAGATTGGTCTCAATGTGGGTGATCTGGTGATTTATTTTGACCGTTCTTAGCTCCCTACCATTGATGGGCAGACCTTCTATGTTGATACGATTGAAAATCTGGCTGCAGAATTCCTCAATCAAATGCATCATGCTGATCCTTTGGAGAGAGCTCTGATGAGTTCTGAGAGTGATTTGGAGCTGAAGGATGATGCTGTTGCTGGGTATTTGAGGCTGATGGACGCTACCGATCAAGTGATGAACTTGGAAGTCGCTGATGATATACAGTCTCAATTCACAGCCACCTTTGAGAAACTAAGAAATCCCTGAGAGATCCGATCTCTACGGCACTAGCATCCCGTCCGTTCCAGTTTGTGTGCGTGTGGATACCAGTAGAGGCGCAATTGAGGCGCTCGTGAATCTCGAATACCTGTTCATCTTCCGCTGCTAATCTCCAGGTAATTTCGAGATCCTTATGATTCAATAAACCTAAACCCTAGATCCTAGGCTATGGAATTTATACTTAGGGTTGCCTAATGTGATTAGAACCGCTAGAATTTCCTAACAGTGGTATCAGAGCCTTAGGATTTATCCTATTGATTCTAACAGCATGATATTCGAATTAGATGAATTTGAATCGATATATGTGATATATGCATGCTAGATTGTGTTTTGTTCAAAGCAATCTCATTTTAGGGTTCTTATTCAGAAACGAATCTGTGGTTTCACATAGTGTCGATCGACACCAATCTGGTATAGATCGACACAGTATGGAAACCCGAATAAAATTTTAGGTTTCGATCATAAAGGTCGAAGTTCCTGATGCCATATCGTATCGATCGACACAAAGGTTATGTCAGTCGACACGGACCTTGCAAATGGTTTAATCGGTTCAATTGGATTGGACTGGTTATCGCGCTTGGTTAAAATTGGTAAATCGGTTCAATTGGATGAATCGGTTCAATTGGATTGGACCGGTTATCGCAATTGGTTTAAACCGGTTTGACCGGTTAATTGCGGTTTGATTGAATTGGGTTGATGTCGACCGACACAAGTGTTGAGTCGATCGACACTGACCGGTTATCAAACCGGTTCAATTTGATTGACCGGTTATCGCAATGGTTTTAGGTTTGGTAGTATCGACACACGGAGTTGTGTCGGTCGACACACCACTCGGGATTTTGGTTATTGAACCAGAAATCGCAAAACCAAACCAAAGACTTAACCCATTTCTTAGAATGATTAAAACTCAGTTAGATTAGTTGTTTTAATTAATTATAATCCTTCTAAGATACACATATTATATGTATATTAAATTAAAGTTTCGTTCCTCAAACTAAATATCAAGTAATCCTTGATGTCTTCCCGATCTTGTCAACAATCAAGACTCGTTTCATTGTGCGATAGACTTGCAGTGCAAGGTGTCCACAATTACATGAGTAAGGCAGGAGGTAATTGTGTTGATAGGCTTGCAGTGCAAGGCGTCAAACAATTACATGACTTAAGAGATTGGTTTACTTGACTGGGCTATCAAAATTGTTTTGGGCCCAAAGACATCACAACAATTTCTCCCTGAGATCCGTCCTTGAGAAGGACAAGCTAAATGGATCTAACTTTCTGGGATGGTATCGGAACTTGAGAATCGTTCTCAAACAGGAGAAGAAGGATTATGTCCTTGAGAAATTGCTCCCCAAGAAGTACCGAGCCAATGCCTGGCAGTCAGAGAAGGATTCTTGGGATAAGCATTCTAATGATGTGGTCGATGTGTGTTGTCTCATGTTGGCTACCATGAACTCGAATTTGCAGAAGCAATTCGAGAACATGAGTCGCCAATAGAGATGATCACTAGCCTGAAAAGTATGTTCCAGGAGCAGGCACGAACTCAGAGATACCAGACGGTTAAGTCTCTAATTGAGTGCAAGCTACCAAAGGACGGACCAGTTAATCCTCATGTCATAAAGATGATGGGTTATATTGATAACTTAAGGAAGCTGGATTGTCCCATTAGCCAAGAGTTGGCTACTGACATCATTCTGCAGTCACTGCCGTCAAGCTATGATCATTTTGTTATGAACTACAACATGAACAACTTGACAAAGACTTTGACTGAGTTGCATGAATTGCTCAAAACTGCTGAACCTAACATCAAGAAGGACACCCCAAATTTTCTTATGGTACAAAGGGGTAAAAGGTTTAAGAAACTTGGTAAGAACAAAGGTGATGGCAAGACGAGCTCGATTGTGAATCCAAGCGAGTCTAACCATGCTCCTAAGGTTAAAACTGGTCCTTCTAAAGATGATAAGTGCCATTATTGTAATGGTTATGGACATTTGAAAAGAAATTTCAATAAATTCCTGGAAGATTATGAGAAGCTGAAGAAGACGTACGAGACTTCTTCTTCAGGTATTTATGTTATAGAAGTAAATGTTACTATCTCTGGGCCTACTTCTTGGGTATTGGATACCAGCTGTAGTGCTCATATTTTGTACAAATATTCAGGGCCTAAGCAACAATAGGACTTTGGAGAAAGGACAAGTGGACCTGCGCGGTGGAAATGGAGCAAGAGTTGTTGCATTAGCCGTAGGAATTCATTTGTCTTTACCTTCTGGCATGGTTTTAGAACTTAATAATTGCTACTATGTACCTGCTATAAGCAAAAATATTATTTCTATTCCTTGTTTGGATTTAGAAGGATATCAGTTTTCAATTATGAATAAATGTTGTTCATTTGATTACAATGATATATTGTATGGTAGCGGTCCATTATAGAATGGATTTTATGTTCTAAACCAAAGTGTGCAAGTCTATAACATTAGTACTAAGAGATTCAAGTCAGAAGACACGAATCAAACTTTTCTCTGGCATTGTCGTTTGGGCCACATAAATGAGAAACGGATTCGGAAGCTCCATAGTGATGGGCTTTTGGGCTCATTTGATTATGAATCATGAGAGAAATGTGAATATTGTTTATTAGGCAAAATGACTAAAGCTCCTTTCAAAAAAAAAATAAAAGGGCCAGTGACTTATTGGGCCCAGTGAGCATAAGTGCCAGAGGAAACTTTCGGTACTTCGTTACCTTTACTGATGACTTCAGTAGGTATGGCCATGTCTATCTAATGAGACACAAGTCGGAATTTTTTGAAAAGTTCAAAGAGTTCCAGAATGAAGTACAGAATCAACTTGGCAAAAGTATTAAAGCTCTACGATAAGATCGTGGAGGTGAATACTTGAGTCAAGAATTCAGTGATCATCTGAGAGATTGTGGAATTGTTTCACACTCCTCCTGGAACGCCCCAATGGAATGGAGTTTCCGAGAGGAGGAATCAGACTTTATTAGATATGGGTTGATCAATGATGAGTCACTCAGATCTTCCATTATCCTTCTGAGGATACGCTCTAAAACGTCTGCGTTTACACCAAATAGGGTTCCATCAAAATCAGTTACAAAGACACCACATGAGATGTGGACTGGAAATGTTCCTAATTTGTCTTTCATGAAGATTTGGGGTTGAGAGGCTTATGTAAAACGTTTAATCTCTGATAAGCTCACACCCAAATCCGATAAGTGCTACTTCGTTGGTTATCCTAAGGAGACCAAGGCATATTACTTTTACAAACGGTCCGAGAACAAAGTGTTTGTTGCTCGAAACTGTGTTTTTCTTGAGAGAGACTTTCTTTCCAGGAAGAACAGTGGGAGTAAAGTACAACTCAAAGAAATTCGAGAATCACAGGAGACTGCTCAACCTGATGAGGAAGAGCAGCAGTTGGATCTAAAAGGAGTTGTAGAACCTAAACCTGTGGTGCCTGAAGTTTGCAAATTCGAAAGGATTCGTCACGAACCCGAGAGATTTGGATTTCTCGTGACCAATTGCCATGATCTGTTGATCATTGACAGTGACGACACTGCAAATTTTGAAGAAGCAATGATGGGCCCTGTTTCCGAAAATGGCTGAAAGCCGCTGAATCCGAAATGGGATCCATGTCACAGAACCAAGTATGGACTTGGGTTGATTTACCTGATGGTGTAAAAGCCATTGAGAGTAAATGGATTTTCAAGAAGAAAAGTTGACGTGGATGGTAATATTCAGATATACAAAGCTAGGTTGGTGGCAAAAGGTTTCGAGCAAATTCATGGTATTGACTATGAAGAAACCTATTCCCCAGTAACTATGCTTAAGTCCATTCGGATTCTCCTAGCAACCGCCGCTCATTGTGATTATGAAATCTGGCAGATGGATGTGAAAACAGTTTTCCTTAATGGAATGTGTACATGACACAACCTGAAGTTTCCATTGATCCTAATACTGCTAGGAAGGTATGCAAGCTTCATCGATCCATTTATGGATTGAAGCAAGCATCTTGGAGTTGGAATCTTCGTTTTGATGAAGCGGTCAAAAGTTTGACTTCATCAGGAACGAAGAGGAACCGTGTGTTTTCAAGAAGACTAGTGGGAGCGTAATTGCTTTTCTTGTATTGTGTGTAGATAACATATTCATTCTCGGAAATGACGTTCCATTACTTCAGTCTGTTAAGACTTGGCTGGGAGGTTGTACTTAATGAAGCCGCATACATTCTTGGAATAAGAATCTATAGAGATAGATTAGACAAGCTAAATTAGATTGTGTCAAGATACTTATATTGATAAGGTCTTACACAGGTTCAGTACGCATGATTCTAAGAAGGGCTTCATACCAATGTCTCATGGCATTACTCTTAGCAAGACGCAGTGTCCTTTGTGACATGCTGAGTGAGAGCGCATGAGAATCAGACTAATGCTATAGGCACTAGATCTCTTAAGATATGATCTTGGTTTTAGTGGGAGTTGTTTTTGGTTTTAGTTATGATATGATGTTCATATAGACATATTATGGTTATGTTATTTCAATGAAATTTGTTTTAGTATTATTTAATTATGTCATTAAATAATAGTCCCAAAGTAATTTATGATATTTTATAGGTCATCAAGTATGTGATTTGATCATGAAACCATATAAGTAATAAATGACATAAATTATGTTGGTCCCTAGTCAAGGTTGTTAAAGTAGGACATTAACAACCGCGTGAGACTAGTATGTGAGGTGACTGATGACTAAGTTTCATGGAGTCATTAATAAGAGTATTAAAGTCAATCACATAGATATGTGTTGGAGAACACATGATCGGACATGACCCGCTGATGAGAACTCTACAGGATAGTTATATAAGTGTCATGAGAGTTTTCATTACGACTATAGAGTATAGAACTTAGACCTGAGTTCATCATGTTTTCTTACATGTGAATTGGTCCGCTTTAACTTTGTCAAACGTCAGCCGTAACAGGTGACTATAAAGGCATTGATTGGGCGTATCATGAAGTGTGTGAAGGAATATGGATGGAACAAGATGGGATTTGTCCCTCCTATATAACAGAAGATAAATATCTCAGGGCCCATCGAAGATTTGATACTGAGAAATGTGTGGCCGCACTCAAACGAGGTGATTGTCAGTCGTTTGTCTTGTCAGTATAAATCAGAGTTCGATGAATATGATCTTGGCTTAATAAGGATGACACGGATCTTGCCTTATGCCAGATCGAGATATAGAGACGAAGGGATTATGGGAATAAATGATTGCAGTACAAGTGGGAGATCTTTGGGAATGTCCTGGAATCATACTTGTAATCACTCTAGAGATAGTTATGTTGTCGAGATTAGACATTCATATAATACTAGGTGATCATAATATTTTGCTAGAAGCCACTTGTGATATGTGAGTTATGAACTCATTGCTAGTATTATATGATCCTACAGGGTCACACACCTAAGCAAACTGGATGTATTATATGGGATTGATCATTAGTGTAATGATCTGGTGAATGTATATTCGATATACATTCAATGGCGAGTTTCTGAGGTAGTGTCGATCGACACAAAGGTGTATCGATCGACACAGATCGCGAACCAAAATACTGATTTTGGTTTATGACTTAATTAACTACGGTTTAAACCTTGGTTAATTAGGTCGTGGTAAAAGTCTATATATATAAGATATATGCACGACTTTTACGACAACAAAAAAGAACTCAATTCACAGTGGCTCCGTTGCCGGGACCCGAACCCGGGTCTCTGGGGTGAGAGCCGAGTATCCTGACCAGCTAGACTACAATGGAATGAAAGTTGGGAATGTCCTGAAATCAGTTGTACTTACTCTAAGTGAAAGTTATATTGTCGAGATGAGACAGTCATATGATACTGGGTAATCATAATGCTTTGCTAGAAACCACTTATGATCAATGAGTTTAGAACTTATTGCTAGTATTATATGATCCTACAGGGTCACACACCTAAGCAAACTGGATGTCTTATATGGGGTTGATCTTTAGTGTAATGATCTAGTGAATGTATATCTGATATACATTCAATAACGAGTTTCTGAGGTAGTGTCGATCGACACAACATGTGTATCGATCGACACAGATCGCGGACCAAAATAACTATTTTGGTTTATGACTTAATGAACTACGGTTTGATCCTTGGTTAATTAGGTCATGGTAAAAGTTCATATATATATGATATATGCTCGACTTTTACAGCCAAATTTACAGCCAAATTGAGAAACCGAGAAACCTCTAAGAGATCTAATCTCTACGGCACTAGCATCCCGTCCGTTCCAGTTTGTGTGCATGTGGATACCAGTAGAGGCGCAGCACTTGAGGCGCTATTCAATCTCGAATACCTGTTCACTTTCCGCTGCATAATCATCCAGGTATATTCGAGATTCTCTGTAGATTCAATTATAAACATGAACCCTAGATCCTAGGCTATAGAATTTATACCTAGGGTTGCCTAATGTGATTAGAACTGCTAGAAATTCCTTCAGTGGTATCGGAGCCTTAGGGTTCCAGTTGAATCTGTAGCATGTTGATTAGATTAATTGAATCTGGATCGTTGTATATATGATATATGCATGCTAAATTGAGTTTTTATCAAAGTAATCTCGTTTAGGGTTTTTGTTCGAAAACAATTCTAGGGTTTTTCGCATGGTGTCGATCGATACCAATCCGGTGTCGATCGACACAGAATGATAACCCGGATAAAATTTTAGGTTTCGCCTTATAGTGACGATCGACAAAAGAGTTGTGTCGGTCGACACAGACCTTGCGAATAAGTTTAATCGGTTCAATTGGATTAGACCGGTTATCGAGCTTGTATAAAATTGGTTAAACCGCTTAGAACGGTTCATTGCGATTGGTTTGATTTGGTTGGCGTCGACTGACACTAATGTAGTGTCGATCGACATTGACCGGTTATCGAAACAGGGTCAATTGGATTGATCGGTTATCGCAAAATTTGGTTTTGGAAGGATTGCGTCGATCGATGCTAAAGTAGTGTCGGTCGACACAGAATCTGATGGTTTCGGTTATTGAACCTGAAATCATAGAGCCGAACCAAAATTAAACCCAATTCAAAGAATAATTAAAACTTAATAAAATTAGTTGTTTTAAACAGTTCCGTTCCTCAACTAAATATCAAGTATCTTTCGATGTCTTTCCAATCTTGTCAACTGTCAAGACTCGTTTCATTGTGCGATAGACTTGCAGTGCAAGGTGTCCACAATTACATGAGTAAAGCAGGAGGTAATCGTGTTGATAGGCTTGCAGTGCAAGGCGTCAACAATTACATGACTTAAGAGATTGGTTTACTTGACTGGGCCATCAAAATCGTTTTGGGCCCATAGACATCGGGTGGATTGGACATAAGATGTCAATCCACAACCAAGAGTTATATTAGATATAACTAGCAAAATTGTTGCTTACCTAGATAGCTGAAATTTGGGCGATGAGCCAAAGCTCAGTCAAATTTTAGTGAAGTATGGATTTTGGATCATTATATTCATTTCAGAAAACATTTTTTGAATATAATACGAGTTTTCTTAATAGTTAAGATTTCTCAATTCTTGAACATCATAACTAAACCTTTTTCCTTTCTTTCATCTCAGCTATGACTAACACTCATCACAACACTTTCTCCCTGCGATCCGTCCTTGAGAAGGACAAGTTAAATGGATCGAACTTTCTCGAACGGTATCGGAACTTGACAATTGTTCTCAAGTAGGAGAAAAGGGACTATGTCCTAGAAAATGTTCTCCCTGAAAAACCGAGGGCCAATGCCCCACATGCATAAAGGAGTGCTTGGGATAAGTATTCTAATTATGTGGTCGATGTGTGTTGTCTCATGTTGGCTACCATGAACTCGGACTTGCAGAAGCAATTCGAGAACGTGGAGTCGCCAATGGAGATGATCACTAGCCTGAAAAGTATGTTTCAGGAGCAGGCACGAACTGAGAGATACCAAACGGTTAAGTCTCTCATTGAATGCAAGCTACCAAAGGACGGTCCAATTAGTCCTCATGTCATAAAGATGATGGGTTATATTTGTAGGAACCGTTTAGTTGATCCTGATGTAATTCACAGATTCATATCAACCTAAACATACAGATCTAGGTTCTCTTGATTAGAAACATTAGATGATCTCACCTTTTACCTGTTTGTTGCAGCGGAAGGAATAGAACAGGTCAGAGATCAGATAGATGCACCGAGGGATGAATCCTCCAAAGGTTCACACACGCGATCACAGAAAACGGCTGCTAGACCGAGCTGGTGGGAGGCGCAGAGAGAGAGGATTTTCGGCGCAGGGGGCTAGGGTTAGGAGAAAGAGATTTGGCTTTTGTTTATTAAAAGCCTTCTCTTTCCCTTTTGGGCTTATGGGCCCAAAACACCAATCTGATTAAATCCCATTTAATCAGACCCATTAATCTTTCTCTCTTAGTACGACAAATGCCTGGCACTTTTGTCGTACTTCTGCTAAGCCGTTCCAACACATTTTCCTGTTAGCTTAGGCGTGTGACCCATATGGGATCATATAATAAAAGCAATAAGTCCAAGACTTATAGATCATGAGCGGACTCTAGCAAGCCATCATGATCCCCAGTATTATATGACTTATGTCTGATCTTTGACATACTCTTACTTTCTAGAGACAGTACCGAGATTACTGGACACAATTCCAACAATCTCCCACTTGTACTGGAATCTCTCTGTATTCATAATCCTTTTGTCACAATATCTCGATTAGTCATAAGGCAAGATTAGTGTCATCCTTATAAAGCCTAATCTTGTTCATCGGACTCTGATTTGATACTGACAATCCAAACGACTCGGGAAAGTCCGTTTGAGCATGGCCATGCGTTTTCCAGTATTCAAATCTCCGATTGGCCTAGAGATATTCACTCCATTTATATTGGAGGGACAAATCCCATCTTGTTCCATCACTGTAAACTACTCATTTCATGATGTACCCAAACAAGGTCCTTATAGCTATCGCAGAACGATAGCGTTAGACAATGATCAAAGTACATCAGTCCATGTGCAGTCACATGCATGTGAACTCAGGTCTAAGGACTATACTCTATAGTCGTAGTAAGAATCTCTTATGACACATATATAAATATCCTGAAGAGTTCTTATAAGCGGGTCTTGTCCGGTCGTATGTTCCCAACATACACCTATGTACTGACTTTGATGCCGCGCATCTATGACACACTGAAACTTTGTCATAAGTCACGTACCAATCCAGTCTCACACGGTTGTTGGTGTTCCAATTTCAACAACCTTCGACTAGGGACGAGATGATATAAACATCTATCAAATATAGGGTCTCATGATCAAGCTAAATGACTTCGATGACTCAAGATCAAATCATTTACTTCGATGACCTATAAAATGGTTCATATCACTTTGGAACGATTATTTCATCACAGTTAAAATAATCTTGAAATAATAATTTCATTAAACATAAGAATGTTTTACAAGAACATATCAAATAACTAAATAAAAGCCCTCAAAACTCCCACTCAAATTTAGATTACATTTCTATGTCTCTAATGCCTACAGCTTCAGTCAGAAACTCGAGCTTAGGCCTTGGGAGTGGCTTCGTCAACGGATCAGCGACGTTTTCATCTGTCTGAACTCGGCTGATCTTGACTTCCTTTCTATTAATGATGTCACGTATCAAGTGAAATCTTCTTAGAACATGCTTGGATTTCTGGTGTGATCTTGGTTCCTTTGCCTGAGCTATAGCACCATTGTTGTCACAAAACAGTGCCAGAGGCTCAGCCGCATCTGGTATCACACCTAGTTCAATAATGAACTTACGTATCCAAACAGCTTCCTTCGCAGCTTCTGAGGCGGCGATATATTCAGCTTCTGTGGTGGAATCTGCAACGGTGTCTTGCTTGGAGCTTCTCCAACTGATTGCACCGCCATTCAGACAAAAGATATAACCGGACTGTGACCGGAAATCATCTTGGTCTGTCTGGAAACTTGCGTCCGTGAATCCACTGACTTTAAGCACATCACTTCCACCGTACACTAAGAACTTATCCTTAGTATGTCTTAGATACTTCAAGATATTCTTTACGGCAATCCAATGGTTTTCACCTGGATTTGACTGGTATCTACTCGTCATGCTCAATGCATAAGCAACATCAGGACGAGTACAGATCATGGCATACATGACAGATCCTATTGCAGATGCATAAGGAATATTCTTCATGCGCTCAAGCTCAGCAGCCGTCGTAGGGCTCTGCTTCTTGCTTAGCGTTGTGCCATGTACCATTGGCGTGAAGCCCTTCTTGGAATCCTTCATGCTGAATCTTTGTAGGACTTTGTCAATGTATGAATCTTGACACAAGCCTATCAGCCTTCTAGATCTATCCCTGTAGATCCTGATTCCAAGAACGTATGCGGCTTCACCCATGTCTTTCATGGAAAAACAACTTCCAAGCCAGTCCTTTACGGACTTCAGCATTGGAACGTCGTTTCCGAGAAGCAGTATGTCATCGACATACAGAATAAGAAATACAATCTTGCTCCCACTAGATTTCTTATACACGCATTGTTCTTCTTCGTTTCTGATGAAGTCAAATTGCTTGATTGCTTCATCAAAACGAAGATTCCAGCTCCTCGATGCTTGCTTCAATCCATAAATGGATTTATGAAGCTTGCATACTTTCCCAGCATTCTTTGGATCTATGTAACCGTCAGGTTGTGTCATATACACATCCTCTTCCAGAATACCATTCAGGAAGGCGGTTTTCACGTCCATCTGCCAAATTTCATAATCATGAAAAGCTGCAGTTGCTAGTAGAATCCGAATAGATTTCATCATAGCCACTGGTGAATAGGTTTCATCGTAATCCACACCGTGAACTTGTCTGAAACCTTTTGCCACCAACCTGGCTTTATAAATCTGGACATTTCCATCCACGTCAATCTTCTTCTTGAAGATCCATTTGCACTCGATGGCTTTTACACCAGCGGGTAAGTCAACCAACGAAAACACTTGGTTGACCGACATGGAGTCCATTTCGGAATCAGTGGCCTTGCGCCACTTAGAGGAATCTGGGCCCATCATGGCTTGATTGAAGTTCGATGGTTCATCACCATCAATGATCAAAAGATCATGACAGTCAGTCACGAGGAATCCTTGATATCTCTCAGGTTCGTGACGGATCCTCCCGGATCTTCGAACTTCAGGTACTACAGGCTCAGGCTCTACAATTTCTTGTAGGTCCTCCTGCTGCTCTTCCTCATTAGGTTGAGCAGTATCCTGTTCATCTTGAATTTCTTCAAGCAGTACCTTACTCCCACTGTCTTTCTTAGAGAGAAATTCCCTCTCAAGAAAGTTACAATCCCGGGCAACAAAAATCTTGTTCTCGGAACGTAGATAGAAGTAATAAGCCTTGGTTTCCCGTGGATAACCAATGAAATAGCATTTGTCAGATTTTGGTGTAAGCTTGTCTGAGATTAATCTCTTGACATAGGCTTCACAACCCCAAATTCTGAGATAAGACAGCACTGGAGCTTCTCCAGTTCATAATTCATATGGTGTCTTTGCTACTGCTTTTGATGGCGCTCTGTTTAGAGTGAACACTGCTGTTAGCAGAGCATATCCCCAAAGGGATATTGGAAGGTCTGTGTGACTCATCATAGATCGAACCATATCCAATAAGGTCCGATTTCTCCTCTCAGACACACCATTCCATTGAGGTGTTCCAGGAGGAGTGAGTTGGGATACGATCCCACACTCTCTCAGATGATCACTGAATTCCTGGCTTAAGTATTCTCCTCCTCGGTCGGACCGAAGAGCCTTAATGCTTTTGCCAAGTTGGTTCTGTACTTCATTTTGGAATTCTCTGAACTTCTCAAAAGATTCAGACTTATGTTTCATTAAATAAACATATCCATACCTACTGAAATCATCAGTGAAGGTAATGAAGTACTGATAGTTTCCTCTTGCATTTGTGGACATTGGGCCACACACATCAGTGTGTATCAGGCCCAATAAGTCACTGGCCCTCTCGTTAGGTTTATTAAAGGGGGCCCGTGTCATTTTGCCCATCATGCAGGATTCGCATTTCTCACATGACTCAAAGTCAAATGAGCCAAGAAGTCCATTCGAATGGAGCCTCTTGATGCGTTTCTCGCTGATGTGCCCTAAACGACAATGCCATAGAAACGTTCGGTTTTCCTCATTAGGTTTAAACCGTTTTGTATTAATGTTATATATTGGCGCGGATTGATCGAGTATGTAAAGCCCATTCGTAAGAGGGGCAGAACCATAGAACAAATTGTTGCGATTGAAGGAACATAATTTATTCTTAACTGAAAAATCATAACCTTCCAAATCCAACAAAGAAATTGAAATAATATTTCTGCTTATAGCAGGTACAAAATAACAATTATTCAGTTCTAAAATCAATCCCGAAGGTAAAGACAACAAGTATGTGCCTACAGCTAGTGCTGAAACTTTCGCTCCATTCCCAACTCGTAGCTCCACTTGTCCTTGCTTCAGCCTTCTACTGTTGCTGAGTGCCTGCATATTAGTACAAATATGAGCCCCACAACCAGTATCCATGACCCATGAGGTATTATCAGAAGTAGTTGTGTTAACTTCTATAACAAAAATACCTGATGAAGGAGTCTCGAAAGTCTTCTTCTTCAATTCCTTTAGACCTTCCTGGAATTTCTTACAATCTCTTCTCCAATGCCCCAGTTCTTTGCAGAACCTGCACATGTCAGTAGGCCCAGCCTTGGACTTGGGCTTGGGCTTTGGCGTGTCCTTGTCCGCGACTTGGACAGCCTTGGCCGCTCCCTTATCCTTAGCAGAGGATTTCTTAAACCCCTTGCCCTTTTGCACCATAAGCACATTGGGGTCCTTGGCGGTTTTCCTCAAGTTGGGCTCTGCAGTCTTGAGCATTCCGTGAAGCTCAGGTAGTGTCTTACTCAAGCCATGCATGTTAAAGTTCAGAATGAACTGATCATAGCTTGCAGGTAAAGACTGCAGAATGATGTCGCAGGCAAGTTCCTGGCTGATTGGGCAGTCGAGTTTCTGAAGATGATCGAGATAACCCATCATCTTCAAGACATGAGGACTCACTGCCGCATTCGCAGCCAACTTACAGTCCAAGAGGTTCTTAACTGTCTGGAACCTCTCAGTCCTAGCCTGCTCCTGAAAAAGCGATTTCAGGCTTGCCATTATCTAGATGGGAGACAATACACTTTCGAACTGTTTTTGCAGCTCAGGAGTCATTGTCACCAACATCAGGCAATAGACATCATTTTCATCTGACGAATGCTTTTCCCAAGCATTGTGCAGAGTCCTGGCAGCATTGGCAAGAGGCCTCTCGGGGAGGGGATCACGAAGGACATAATCCTTCTTCTCCTGCTTGAGGACCAGCCTCAAGTTCCTTGACCATGTCAGGAAGTTCGTTCCAGTCAGCTTCTCCTTCTCGAGAACAGACCGGATCGAGAATGTGTTTTGTGTGCTTGTAGTAGTAATATCTGAAATATATAAATAAAAAGGTTATTAGTTATTATGTTCAAAATGACTAATCTCGTATTAAAATTTAATATGATTAATCACGCATTATATTCAATAACATTTGTTACCCTCAATAGAATATAATGATTCCAAGATCCACATATAACTAAGATTAAAGTGGGCCACTGGCCGTCACCCAACCTTAGCTTATATCGGTAAGCCCTATATCGGCTAATTATATCCGTGATATAACTCTTGGTTGTGAATCTGGGCCCGAGGCCCAATCCACTCTGATGTCTCAAGGCCCGGGACTCCCGATGGCCTAGTCAAGAAAACCAGACTATACAGTCATGTAACCATTAATGTCTGGGACTCCCAATGACATTTATGAATCACAAACTGTCTTACCCACGCAAAAGCAGACATCCTCACACTGTAAGGCCATGAATGCAATTGAATGGGCTTTGACAGCTGACATAGCCTGGACAAGACATCCAACGCTTGATATTATTTGAGGTTCGTAGGTTTATTAAAAAATTCATTCCCAAAATAGAAGATTACTATTTCGGGAAACTTTCCATTTTTGGAAACCTACTATTTTTGGAAACTTTCTAAAATTGGAAACTTTCTAAAAACGGAAACTTTCTAACTTTAGAAATTTCTTAAAATCCAAAACCCGCAAATTCAGAAATTTCTATTTTACGAAACTTTCTAATTTCAAAATCTCGGAAACTTTAATTTAAAATCGACTTTATAATTTTATAAAATAAATTTTAAATTAATCTGAAGAAAGACTCAAATAATTGGCCCAATTGTTTTAACTTCTTGGCCCGAGGCCCAAGAATTGGTCCATGTCCAAGATATGACCCAATTGTCCAATTATTTGACATAACCGGTCTGGTTCATTAAAACTGGTCTAACCAAGTTTTAATTACTACGATGACCACAATTGTCAACCGGTTATTTACTAAACCGGAATTTCTCAATTTATTTGGTCCAACCAAATCAAATTAGAAATTCCTGGTTTAGGCACTAAATCCAATATTTCTTTCGACATTGGATTTCTTATTCCGGTTTAACCAGATTTAATAAAATTATTAAATCTGTTTATTAAACCAGAACGAATAATTTTTAATTAAGTTTTGAACCGAACCGCCAAAACGAACCGAACCGATCGAATTGCTGAACCGTGACTATCACGTCAGCCCTAGCTTCGCGACCATCGTCCAGCCGCAAGCCGCCAACGATCCGAGATCGAGACGATGCGCAGCTTCGGACGGGACGCAACAGCCGGGACAGCTCGGGTCACTCGGACGGACGCTTCCACGATCTCCGAGCGATCGGGATGCTACGCACGCGAGCGGGACGGGACTTGGCCGAGACGCGATCGGGACGAGCGATCGGACGCGACGCGACGATCGATTGCGATCGATCGTACGATCCGATCCGATCCAATCCGACCATCCCGACCGTCCGACCCGCGATCCCGTCCGTCCGACCGGTCCAACTCACGGCCGATCACCAAAAACAAGTCATATAGCTTGTTTGTGATCCGATTAATGTGTTTAGATTTCAATTCTGTTTCTTAAGTGTTTTTTCTTATCAGTAGTTGATTCAGAACACTTCTAAACAGATTAAACAACCTAAACATGAATCTAAAACAAGAAATCCTAAGAACCAATGGCTCTGATACCACTGTAGGAACCGTTTAGTTGATCCTGATGTAATTCACAGATTCATATCAACCTAAACATACAGATCTAGGTTCTCTTGATTAGAAACATTAGATGATCTCACCTTTTACCTGTTTGTTGCAGCGGAAGGAATAGAACAGGTCAGAGATCAGATAGATGCACCGAGGGATGAATCCTCCAAAGGTTCACACACGCGATCACAGAAAACGGCTGCTAGACCGAGCTGGTGGGAGGCGCAGAGAGAGAGGATTTTCGGCGCAGGGGGCTAGGGTTAGGAGAAAGAGATTTGGCTTTTGTTTATTAAAAGCCTTCTCTTTCCCTTTTGGGCTTATGGGCCCAAAACACCAATCTGATTAAATCCCATTTAATCAGACCCATTAATCTTTCTCTCTTAGTACGACAAATGCCTGGCACTTTTGTCGTACTTCTGCTAAGCCGTTCCAACACATTTTCCTGTTAGCTTAGGCGTGTGACCCATATGGGATCATATAATAAAAGCAATAAGTCCAAGACTTATAGATCATGAGCGGACTCTAGCAAGCCATCATGATCCCCAGTATTATATGACTTATGTCTGATCTTTGACATACTCTTACTTTCTAGAGACAGTACCGAGATTACTGGACACAATTCCAACAATATTGATAACATGGGGAAACTGGATTGTCCCATTAGCCAAGAGTTGGCTACTGACATCATCCTGCAGTCACTGCCGTCAAGCTATGATCAATTTGTTATGAACTATAACATGAACAACTTGACGAAGACGTTGACTGAACTGCATGGCATGCTCAAAACAGTTGAGCCTAATATCAAGAAGGGCACTCCAAATGTACTTATGGTACAAGGGGGTAAGAAGTTTATGAAACTTGGCAAGGACAAGGGAAAGGGAAAGGCCGTCCAGATTGCGAATCAGGATAAGCCTGTGTCTTCTTCCAAACCCAAGCCCGGCCCATCTGAGACTGATAAGTGCCATTACTGTAATGAGCTTGGGCATTGGAAGAGTAACTGCAACAAATTCTTGGAAGAGAAAAAGAAGAAGAAGAAGACTTTCGAGACTTCATCTTCAGGTATTTATGTTATAGAAGTAAATGTTACTACTTCTGGTTCTACTTTTTGGGTATTGGATACCGGCTGTGGTGCTCATATTTGTACAAATATGCAGGGCCTAAGCAACAGTAGGACTTTGGAGAAAGGACAAGTGGACCTGCATATGGGAAATGGAGCAAGAGTTGCTGCATTAGCCGTAGGAACATTTCATTTGTCTTTACCTTCTGGCTTGGCTTTAGAACTCAATAATTGCTACTATGTACCTGCTATAAGCAGAAATATTATTTCTATTCCTTGTTTGGATTTGGAAGGATATCAGTTTTCAATTAAGAATAAATGTTGTTCATTTGATTACAATGATATATTTTATGGTAGCAGTCCATTAGAGAATGGACTTTATGTTCTAAACCAAAGCGTGCGAATCTATAACATTAGTACCAAAAGATTCAAGTTAAATGACATGAATCAGACTTTTCTCTGGCATTGTCGTTTGGGCCACATAAATGAGAAACGGATTCAGAAGCTCCATAGTGATGGGCTTTTGGGCTCATTTGATTACAAATCATGTGAGAAATGCGAATCTTGTTTATTGGGTAAAATGACCAAGGCCCCTTTCAACAAACAAAATGAAAGGGTCAATGACTTATTGGGCCTTATACATACTGATGTGTGCGGCCAATTGAGCATTAGTGCCAGAGGAAACTTTCGGTACTTCATTACCTTTACTGATGACTTCAGTAGGTATGGCTATGTCTATCTAATGAGACACAAGTCGGAATCTTTTTGAAAAGTTCAAAGAGTTCCAAAATGAAGTACATAATCAACTTGGCAAAAGTATTAAAGCTCTTCGATCAGATCGTGGAGGTGAGTACTTAAGCCAAGAATTCAGTGATCATCTGAGAGATTGTGGAATTGTTTCACAACTCACTCCTCCTGGAACACCCCAATGGAATGGAGTGTCCGAGAGGAGGAATCGGACTTTATTAGATATGGTTCGTTCAATGATGAGTCACTCATCTCTTCCATTATCCTTCTAGGGATACGCTCTAGAAACGTCTGCGTTTACACTAAATACGGTTCCATCAAAATTAGTTGCAAAGACACCACATGAGATGTGAACTGGAAATGTTCCAAGCTTGTCTTTCCTGAATATTTGGGGTTGTGAGGCTTATGTTAAGCGGTTAATCACTGATAAGCTCGAACCCAAATCTGATAAATGCTACTTCGTTGGTTATCCTAAGGAAACCAAGGCTTACTACTTTTACAACCAATATGAGAACAAAGTGTTTGTTGCTCGGAACTGCGTCTTTCTTGAAAGAGAGTTTCTTTCCAAGAAGAACAGTGGGAGTAAAATACAACTCGAAGAAGTTCGAGAACCACAGAAGACCGCTCAACCCATTGAGGAAGAGAATCAGTTGGATGTACAAAGAGTTGTAGAAACCACACCTGTGGAGCCTGAAGTTCGCAGATCCGAAAGGATCCGTCACGAGCCCGAGAGATATGGATTTCTCGTAACTAATTGTCATGATCTGTTGATCATTGACAGTGACGAGCCTGCGAATTTTTAAGAAGCGATGATGAGCCCTGACTCCGAAAAGTGGCTGAACGCCGCTGAATCCGAAATGGGATCCATGTCACAGAACCAAGTGTGGACTTTGGTTGATTTACCTGATGGTGTAAAATCCATTGAGTGTAAATGTATTTTCAAGAAGAAATTTGATGTGGGTGGTAATATTCAGATATACAAAGCTAGGTTGGTGGCAAAAGGTTTCAAGCAAATTCATGGTATTGACTATGAAGAAACCTATTCCCTAGTCGCTATGCTTAAGTCTATTCGGATTCTCCTATCAACCGCCGCTCATTATGATTATGAGATCTGGCAGATGGATGTGAAAACAGCTTTCCTTAATGGAATTCTGGAAGAGGATGTGTACATGACACAACCTGAAGGTTTCATCGATCCTATTGCTGCTAGGAAAGTATGCAAGCTTCATCGATCCATTTATGGATTGAAGCAAGCATCTCAGAGTTGGAATCTTCGTTTTGATGAAGCGGTCAAAAAGTTTGATTTCATCAGGAACGAAGAGGAACCGTGTGTTTACAAGAAGACTAGTGGGAGCGCAGTTGCATTGCTCGTATTGTATGTAGATGACATACTTCTTCTCGGAAATGACGTTCCGCTGCTTCAGTCTGTTAAGACTTGGCTCGGAAGTTGTTTTTCAATGAAAGACATGGGAGAAGCCGCATACATTCTTGGATTAAGAATCTATAGAGATAGATTGAACAAGTTAATTGGATTGTGTCAAGATACTTATATTGATAAGGTCTTACACATGTTCAGTATGCATGATTTCAAGAAGGGCTTCATACCAATGTCTTATGGCATTACTGTTAGAAAGAAGCAGTGTCCTTCGACACCTGCTGAGCGAGAGCGCATGGGTCGGATTCCTTATGCTTCTGCTCTAGGATCCATCATGTATGGCATGCTCTGCACTCGTCCAGATGTTGCTTGTGCTTTAAGCATGACGAGTAGATACCAATCTGATCCAGGTGAAAGTCACTGGACAGCTGTCAAGAACATCCTGAAGTATTTGAGAAATACTAAGGATAAATTATTGGTGTACGGAGGAAGTGATGAGCTTGTAGTAAGTGGTTACACAGACGCAAGTTTTCAGTCGGACAAAGGCGATTTCCGATCACAATCTGGTTACGTCTTTTGTCTGAATGGCGGTGCAGTTAGTTGGAAGAGTTCCAAGCATGACACCGTAGCAGATTCCACGACCGAATCATAATGCTTTGCTAGAAACCACTTATGATCAATGAGTTTAGAACTCATTGCTAGTATTATATGATCCTACAGGGTCACACACCTAAGAAAACTATATGTCTTATATGTGGTTACTCATTAGTGTAATGATCTAGTGAATGTATATTTGATATACATTCAATAAAGAGTTTCTGAGGTAGTGTCGATCGACACAACATGTGTATCGATCGACACAGATCGCGGACCAAAATAACGATTTTGGTTTATGACTTAATTAACTACGGTTTGATCCTTGGTTAATTAGGTCGTGGTAAAAGTTCATATATATATGATATATGCTCGACTTTTACAGCAACCAGACCAAATTTACAGCCAAATTGAGAAACTGAGAAACCTCTAAGAGATCTGATCTCTACGGCACTAGCCCTGTCCGTTCCAGTTTGTGTGCGTGTGGATACCAGTAGAGGCGCAGCACTTGAGGCGCTATTCAATCTCGAATCCCTGTTCACTTTCCGCTGCATAATCATCCGGGTATATTCGAGATTCTCTGTAGATTCAATTATAAACATGAACCCTATATCCTAGGCTATGGAATTTATACATAGGGTTGCCTAATGTGATTAGAACTGCTAGAAATTCATTCAGTGTCGACCGACACCACAGGGTAATCGGTCGACACCAGTTGCGACAGATTGGAGCGAGGAGAGAGCTCCAAAGATCGAGCTGAAGCAGCTACCTGCGGGCCTCAAGTATGTGTTCCTAAGTAAAAACTCCACCTATCCTGTTATAGTCAATGCTGATTTGAATAACGCAGAACTCACCTTACTGCTAAGCAAGCTGCGCAAGCATCGCAAGGCTCTTGGCTATTCTCTTGATGATATTTCAGGTATCTCTCCAGACTTGTGCATGCATAGGATACACCTTGAGGATGAGAGCATGTCGTCAACTAAGAATCAGAGGCATTTGAATCCTAACCTGAAAGAGGTTGTAAAGAAGGAGATCATGAAGCTGCTGTAAGCTGGGGTCATCTTTCCTATCTCCGACAGTAATTGGGTCAGCCCAGTTCATGTCATTCCTAAGAAGGGAGGAGTCACTGTGGTGAAAAATGAGAAGAATGAGTTGATCCCTACAAGGACAATCACTGGTCACAGGATGTGCATAGACTAGAGGAAGTTGAATGCAGCCACCAGGAAAGAACCACTTTCCACTTCCTTTCATTGATCAGATGTTGGAGAGGTTGGCGAGTCATCCATACTACTGCTTTTTGGATGGCTATTCTGGTTTCTTTCATATCCATATCCACCTTGAGGACCAGGAGAAGACCACATTTACCTGTCCCTATGGCACCTTTGCATACCGCAGAATGCCATTTGGACTGTGTAATGCTCTTGCGAAGTTTCAGAGGTGCATGATGTCCATCTTCACGGACATGATAGAGGATTTCATGGAGGTCTTCATGGATGACTTTTCTGTCTACGGACCATCTTACCACGCCTGTCTGGATAATCTATGCAAGGTGCTGGCTCGCTGTGAGGAAAAGCACCTGGTTTTAAACTGGGGAAAATGTCATTTTATGGTCAAGAATGGCATTGTACTTGGACATAGAGTCTCTGAGGCAGGAATTGAGGTGGATAGAGCTAAGATTGAGGTGATGACAGGACTGCAAGCACCAGATTCAGTGAAGGGAATTAGGAGTTTTCTTGGGCATGCTGGTTTTTATAGAAGGTTTATTAAGGACTTCAACATGATAGCTAGACCACTCACAGCACTTCTTTGCAAGGATGTGAAGTTTGAGTTCACAGATGAATGTCATGCTGCATTCAAAGAGCTGAAACAAGCTTTGATCTCTGCTCCAATTGTGTAACCTCCGGACTGGAGTCTTCCTTTTGAGGTGATGTGTGATGCTAGTGATTATGCAGTACGAGCTGTTCTTGGGCAGAAGAAGGACAAGAATCTCCATGCTATCTATTATGCCAGTAGAACTCTTGATGATGCTTAAAGGAACTATGCAACCACTGAGAAGGAACTGTTGGAAGTTGTGTTTGCATTTGAGAAGTTCCGTTCCTACCTGATTGGATCCAAAGTGGTTGTACATACTGATCATTCTGCGCTTAAGTATCTGATGCAGAAGAAATGCCAAGGCTGCTGAGATGGATTCTATTGCTCCAAGAGTTTGACATAGAGGTGAGAGACAAGAAAGGAGTAGAGAATAGTGTTGCTGATCACTTGTCACAGATTAGGATCGATGAGGATAATCCTATAGATGATTCTCTACCAGAAGAGAACATCTATAAAGTTGAGACAGGTTTTCAGGCTGTTTCTGCGAGATCACTGCTTTCTACACGGGTTGCAGAGTCAGTGTCGGTCGACACTCACTTATGTCGGTCGACACTCGACTCGAAACAGCGGACGATAATCGTTCTAACCCGACACCACTTGGTCGATTAGGAACAATGTCGGTCGACACTAATACTGGTGTCGGTCGACACCAGTCGCGGATCCAGACAACTATTTCGGATGATGAAGCCGACATGTTCTTAGCTGTAATCACCCAAGGTCCTCTCCCTACTAGACCTTGGTATGCCGATATAGCCAACTACCTTGCTGCAGAAGATGAGCCTGAAGTGTTTAAAGGCTATGCTAAGAAGAAGTTCCTTAGGGAAGTCAGGCGCTACTACTGGGATGACCCTTACTTGTACAAGCACTGATCTGATGGTATCTACAGACGTTGCATTGCGGAGTCGGAAGTAGATAATGTTCTATACCACTGCCATGGTTCTGAGTATGCTGGACATTTTGCTACATTCAAGACAGTGTCTAAGGTTCTTCAAGCAGGTTTCTAGTGGCCTACAATGTTCAAGGATGCTCAGTTATTTGTCTCTCGGTGCGATGTGTGTCAGAGGAGGGGGAAGATAAGCAAGAGACATGAGATGCCACAAAACATCATGGGTCCGTTTCCATCTTCCTATGGGAACAAGTATATATTGGTTGTTGTGGACTATGTATCCAAGTGGGAACATTGATTTCCACGATGATGATCCCATTTGAGTGTTCCATCACAAAGAGAGTCTTGTCCACACTTCCTCGCACATACCCCTTTCCTACAATAAATCTTGTGAGCCTTTCTTAAGTTTATACACATATCTTGGGTTAATTGAATCTTCAAACCCTTTTGGATATTCTACATGCACCTCTTCTTGTAGAAATCCATTTAGAAAAGCACTCTTCACATCCATCTGATAAATTGTGATGTTCATTATGCATGCCATTTCAAGAAACAGCCTGATTGACTAAAGACATGTTACATGGGCAAATGTTTCTTCAAAGTCAACACCTTCAATTTGAGAATATCCCTAAGCAACAAGACGATGCCGTATTCTGTACTACCACCCCATTTTCATCAATCTTGTTTTTGAAGATCCACTTAGTTCCTACAACATTCACTCCTTCAAGACATGGTACAAGTTCCCACACATCATTTCGGACAAACTTTTCTAGCTCTAGCTCCATTGCGATAATCCAAAACTCAACATCCATTGCCTGAACATGTGTTTTTAGTTCAGTGACTGAGACAAAACACGCAAAGCGAACCATCTCTCTGAAGTTTAAGTGAACTTTCCTAGTCACTCATCCTTCATTAAAATCCCCTAAAACACCAGAGACAAGATGATTTTGTTGCGTTCGACTAAGTTTTACCTTTTTGTGAGCCTAAATCCTTTGATGAACTTGCCTCAGTGACTTCTTGACTTGCCTCTGTGACTTCTTCTGCGGAATCGCCATGATCAGCCTGTTCTGAGTCACTGTCGGAGGTTGTACAAGCCCACTTCATAGGAAAATGATCATCAAATACAATATTCACAGACTCAAAAATCATATGAGATCTCATGTTGTACACTGATACGATCAGAGTTTTAATCCATAGATCTACACTGCAAGTGCACAGACGTGAACCAGTAGTATATAGGGTATCGAATCCACAGAGACTCTAGATTCTTACGATAGATTATAGAATGACAGGTTAAGCTAGTTGAAACAGAGAATAAGCAGTAAATCAAGCAATAAAGTAAATAGATCGGTTTGTAAACAAGAAAGCAAAGCGTCAAGTCATCTGCATTCAAGAAAAAGCAGTAAATCAGGCTGTGGCTCTGCGCTTGCGGGGTTGTCTGCGAGTTGCCATCTGCATTCAAGAAAAATTTAAACAATATAAGTCTTGGCAATCTCTCTGTGAAATCGCGAAGCAACGACCGTTGCACTAAGGCATCGATCGTTGCAAGGCGATCCCACATCGTCGAATCGTTGCCAGGCGATTTCAGAGCCGACAACAAATCTTCAAAATCGTTTCTAAATTCGTTCCACATTATCACTAACAGCCTAAAATCATCACCAATCATCCTAAATTTAGTCAAATTCAGCACGCAATCATCAATTTCATCCCAAAAATTCTCAAATTCTAAACCCTAAAAATGAATCCAAAAATCACAAAATCAAGACACATTACCTTGGATTCGTGATAGATGGGTTATAGGAATTGATTAAAAGTGTAAAATCGAGAGAATATCACTTGGAGTTGAAGAAAATGACGAAGAAATGAGAGATTTAGGCGAATGAGGGTTTCGGTTCGTACGGACAGCGAAAATGGAGAAGAAGAGAGGAGAAAAGGGTTTAAGGCACTTACCTCGATCGTGGGTGCAACAACCGTTGCTAGTGGGCAACGATCGATGCTGGTTGAACCAAATTGATTCCGGTTTAGCGCGTGTACCTTAATTTTGAAATTTTAACCAATTGCAACGACCGTTGCACAAGTGCAACGATCGTCACAATGCGATCCTCTCCTCGTCGTAATCTCCTTGCAACGACCGGTGCACAAGTGCATCGATCGTCACACATCTCCAGACTCGAGTTCTGTATCTGAAACTTAGCAAAAACAAAAACGTGAAATCCTAAGAAAAACACCAAAAATAAGAAAGAAAAACACTTAAACCTAAAAGTGGGTTGCCTCCCACTCAGCGCTTGTTTAAGGTCATTAGCTTGACCAGACGAACAAGATCAGTATGCTGGAGATCCTGACAGAGATTTTGATTGCCTCTGTGCAAGCCTCCTCATCCATGGCGAAGAATAAGCTGTATCAGAATGAACTTGTCCAAGAAAAGAAGGAGTAAGCTGCTCTCCAGGATCCAAAATCACAGTATCACTTGGCTGCTTATCATTTCCATCCATAATGGTGAATGTTTGTCCGTCAATCAGCGGTTTGCGCAGCTTATCCATCTCATAACGCAGCAGCTCATCTCCCAGGTGGAGGTCAATCAGACTATGTCTAACATCTATTACTGCTCCCGCTGTAGCCAAAAATGGTCTCCCAAGTATCAACGCATCATCAGGATCATTGTCATACTTCAGCACTAAGAAGTCTGTTGGAACTAAATAGTTTCTAACTCTCACCGGGATGTCCTCAAGGAGTCCTTCTGGAACTCGTATAGACTGATCAGCTAGGACAAGAGATGTCCTAGTAGGCGAAAAATCCAGCATACCCAGCTTCTCTGCCATAGAATATGGCATAAGACTTCCAGCAGCTTCCAGATCACATAGAGAACGCCTAAAACTATCCTCAAAGATAGAACAATTAAGCACAAAGACACCAGGGTCAGTGATATACCATGGATTTTAGGGTTTTTAACCATGGTATATGTGTTATTTATCGAGTCTTTTACTATGATTTAGAGTCTTTTCAGGTGTTTATTAGGTACAAGCACATTTGGAGCATATGTGGTGATTATGGCACTTTCTGGAGCTAATTGGAGTATTTGGCCGAGAGATAGACTTCACTGTCAATATTTCATAGCTGCAACGATCGACACGCTATTGGCATCGATCGATGCATATGCGAATGGGCCAGACTCGGCGGTTTAATGAAGAATGCTGATTTTGCAGAAAAGCCCATATATTTACACAGAAGCCCAAAACGTGTTTTAGACTATATATTAGGGTTTTTAGCCACTTGTTTAGGCTACGCTTTTCTTAAGTTTTATTTTATTTCAGAGAGCCTTAGGGGCTGATCTTGTTCTCGAAAGAGACTTGATTTCGAACCCCTGTTGATTATTCTGTTTAATGATATTTGGTTTTCTACTTATGATATTTTCTGTCTCGATGAACATGTCTGAGTAGTTTACCTGTTAGGTTGAAGGATTCTCATTAGGGATTTCATGGAACTATAGTTTAAATCAATCTGTAGGGATTCATATCTGCTAGTTCTTTGTTTAGGTTGTTCTTAATGCTTAATCTGAAGTAGCTAATCAGAATTATGATGTTAGGCTGATTAATGCAGCGGAAGTTGGTTAATTTTGTTGGAATTGTGTCCAGTAATCTCGGTACTGTCTCTAGAAAGTAAGAGTATGTCGAGATCAGACATAAGTCATATAATACTGGGGATCATGATGGCTTGCTAGAGTCCGCTCATGATCTATAAGTCTTGGACTTATTGCTTTTATTATATGATCCCATATGGGTCACACGCCTAAGCTAACAGGAAAATGTGTTGGAATGGCTTAGCAGAAGTACGACAAAAGTGCTAGGCATTTGTCGTACCAAGAGAGAAAGATTAATGGGTCTGATTAAATGGGATTTAATCAGATTGGGCCCAAAAGCCCAAAAGGGAAAGAGAAGGCTTTTAATGACTAAAAGCCAAGTCTTTTCTCCCCAACCTGAAACCTAGCCGCGGTCTCTCTCCTCTCTCTCTGCGCCTCTGTTCTTTGTGGTCTAGCAGCCATTTCCTTGTGAAGCGTGTGTGAACCTTTGGAGGATTCATCCCTCGGTGCATCTATCTGATCTCTGACCTGTTCTAATCCTTCCGCTGCAACAAACAGGTAAAAGGTGAGATCATGTTATGATTCTAAATAAGAACACCTAGATCTGATGCATGTTTAGGTTGATATCAATATGAGAATTGAATCAGGATCAACTGAACTATCCAACAGTGGTATCAGAGCCATTGGTTCTTAGGTTTCTTGTTTTAGATTCATGTTTAGGTTGTTTAATCTGGTTAGAATTGTTTTTGAATCAATTACTGATAAGATAAAACAGTTAAGAAACATAAATTAAACCCTAAACACATTAATCAAATCACAAAACATGCTATATGACATGTTCTTGTGATCGGCCAAAAGGAAGCTCGGGTGGACGGCGGACGGTCGACCGTGAGGCGTCCCGATCGCATGGATCGTGCGATAGCCGATCGCATGGATCGCGTCTCGTCCCGCGTTCGTCGTCCCGATCGTCTCGTCCGGAAGCTGTCCCGATCGCGTGAGGTTTTTACCGTCCGGATCGCGTCACGCTCTCGGACGTCCCGATCTCTCGACCCGACTGTCCCGTAGCGTCTCGGCGATCGTCCCGGCTGAACCGTCCCGTCGTCCCGACCGTAGCTGAATCGCCTCGATCTCGGATCGGTTGGCTCGCGGCTGAGCGGCTGGACGATGGTTCCTTGGGCAGGAAACTAGGTCACGACCAACTCGGTTTGGTTCGTGACCAAATCGGTTCGGTTCAAGGTTCGGTTCAAAATTCTAATTAAAATTGATTCGTTCTGGTTTAATAAACAGGTTTAATAATTTTATTAGATCTGGTTAAACCGGGATAAGAAATCCAATGTCGAAAGAAATATTGGATTTAGTGCCTAAACCAGGAATTTCTAATTTGATTTGGTTGGACCAAATAAATTGAGAAGTTCCGGTTTAGTAAATAACCGGTTGACAATTGTGGTCATCGTAGTAATTAAAACTTGGTTAGACCAGTTTTAATGAACCAGACCGGTTATGTCAATTAATTGGACAATTGGGTCATGTCTTGGACATGGACCAATTCTTGGGCCTCGGGCCAAGAAGTTAAAACAATTGGGCCAGTTAATTGAGTCTTTCTTCAGAATAATTTAAAATCTATTTTATAAAATTATAAAGTCGTTTTTAAATTAAAGTTTCCGAAATTTTGAAATTAGAAAGTTTCTTAAAATAGAATTTTCTGAATTTGCGGGTTTTGGATTTTAAAGAAATTTCTAAAGTTAGAAAGTTTCCGGTTTTAGAAAGTTTCCAATTTTAGAAAGTTTCCAAAAATAGTAGGTTTCCATAAATAGAAAGTTTCCCGAAATAGTAATCTTCTATTTTGGGAATGAATTTTAATAAACCTACGAACCTCAAATAATATCAAGCGTTGGATGTCTTGTCCAGACTATGTCAGCTGTCAAAGCCCATTCAATTGCATTCATGGCCTTACAGTGTGAGGATGTCTGCTTTTGCGTGAGTAAGACGGTTTGTGATTCATAAATGTCATTGGGAGTCCCAGACATTAATGATTACATGACTGTATAGTCCGGTTTTCTTGACTAGGCCATCGGGAGTCCCGGGCCTTGAGACATCAGAGTGGATTGGGCCTCGGGCCCAGATTCACAACCAAGAGTTATATCACGGATATAATTAGCCGATATAGGGCTTACCGATATAAGTTAAAGTTGGGTGACGGCCAGTGGCCCACTTTAATTTTAGTTATATGTGGATCTTGGAATCATTATATTCTATTGAGGGTAACTTAGGTTATTGAATATAATGCGTGATTAATCATATTATTCTTTAATACGAGATTAGTCATTTTGAACATAATAACTAATAACCTTTTTATTTATATATTTCAGATATGACTACTACAAGCACACAAAACACATTCTCGATCCGGTCTGTTCTCGAGAAGGAGAAGCTGACTGGAACGAACTTCCTGACATGGTCAAGGAACTTGAGGCTGGTCCTCAAGCAGGAGAAGAAGGATTATGTCCTTCGAGATCCCCTCCCCGAGAGGCCTCTTGCCAATGCTGCCAGGACTCTGCACAATGCTTGGGAAAAGCATTCGTCAGATGAAAATGATGTTTATTGCCTGATGTTGGTGACAATGACTCCTGAGCTGCAAAAACAGTTCGAAAGTGTATTGTCTCCAATCGAGATCATGGCAAGCCTGAAATCGCTTTTTCAGGAGCAGGCTAGGACCGAGAGGTTCCAGACAGTTAAGAACCTCTTGGACTGTAAGTTGGCTGCGAATGCGGCAGTGAGTCCTCATGTCTTGAAGATGATGGGTTATCTCGATCATCTTCAGAAACTCGACTGCCCAATCAGCCAGGAACTTGCCTGCGACATCATTCTGCAGTCTTTACCTGCAAGCTATGATCAGTTCATTCTGAACTTTAACATGCATGGCTTGAGTAAGACACTGCCTGAGCTTCACGGAATGCTCAAGACTGCAGAGCCCAACTTGAAGAAAACCGCCAAGGACCCTAATGTACTTATGGTACAAAAGGGCAAGGGGTTTAAGAAGTCTTCTGCTAAGGATAAGGGAAAGGCCAAGGGTGTCCAAGTCGCGGACAAGGACACGCCAAAGCCCAAGCCCAAGTCCAAGGCTGGGCCTACTGACATGTGCAGGTTCTGCAAAGAACTGGGGCATTGGAGAAGAGATTGTAAGAAATTCCAGGAAGGTCTAAAGGAATTAAAGAAGAAGACTTTCGAGACTTCTTCATCAGGTATTTTTGTTATAGAAGTTAATACAACTACTTCTGATAATACCTCATGGGTCATGGATACTGGTTGTGGGGCTCATATTTGTACTAATATGCAGGCACTCAGCAACAGTAGAAGGCTGAAGCAAGGACAAGTGGAGCTACGAGTTGGGAATGGAGCGAAAGTTTCAGCACTAGCTGTAGGAACATACTTGTTGTCTTTACCTTCGGGATTGATTTTAGAACTGAATAATTGTTATTTTGTACCTGCTATAAGCAGAAATATTATTTCAATTTCTTTGTTGGATTTGGAAGGTTATGATTTTTCAGTTAAGAATAAATTATGTTCCTTCAATCGCAACAATTTGTTCTATGGTTCTGCCCCTCTTACGAATGGGCTTTACATACTCGATCAATCCGCGCCAATTTATAACATTAATACAAAACGGTTTAAACCTAATGAGGAAAACCGAACGTTTCTATGGCATTGTCGTTTAGGGCACATCAGCGAGAAACGCATCAAGAGGCTCCATTCGAATGGACTTCTTGGCTCATTTGACTTTGAGTCATGTGAGAAATGCGAATCCTGCATGATGGGCAAAATGACACGGGCCCCCTTTAATAAACCTAACGAGAGGGCCAGTGACTTATTGGGCCTGATACACACTGATGTGTGTGGCCCAATGTCCACAAATGCAAGAGGAAACTATCAGTACTTCATTACCTTTACTGATGATTTCAGAAGGTATGGATATGTTTATTTAATGAAACATAAGTCTGAATCTTTTGAAAAGTTCAGAGAATTCCAAAATGAAGTACAGAACCAACTTGGCAAAAGCATTAAGGCTCTTCGGTCCGACCGAGGAGGAGAATACTTAAGCCAAGAATTCAGTGATCATCTGAGAGAGTGTGGGATCGTATCCCAACTCACTCCTCCTGGAACACCTCAATGGAATGGTGTGTCTGAGAGGAGAAATCGGACCTTATTGGATATGGTTCGATCTATGATGAGTCACACAGACCTTCCAATATCCCTTTGGGGATATGCTCTGCTAACAGCAGTGTTCACTCTAAACAGAGCGCCATCAAAAGCAGTAGCAAAGACACCATATGAATTATGGACTGGAGAAGCTCCAGTGCTGTCTTATCTCAGAATTTGGGGTTGTGAAGCCTATGTCAAGAGATTAATCTCAGACAAGCTTACACCAAAATCTGACAAATGCTACTTCATTGGTTATCCACGGGAAACCAAGGCTTATTACTTCTATCTACGTTCCGAGAACAAGATTTTTGTTGCCCGGGATTGTAACTTTCTTGAGAGGGAGTTTCTCTCTAAGAAAGACAGTGGGAGTAAGGTACTGCTTGAAGAAATTCAAGATGAACAGGATACTGCTCAACCTAATGAGGAAGAGCAGCAGGAGGATCTACAAGAAATTGTAGAGCCTGAACCTGTAGTACCTGAAGTTCGAAGATCCGGGAGGATCCGTCACGAACCCGAGAGATATCAGGGATTCCTCGTGACTGACTGTCATGATCTTTTGATCATTGATGGTGATGAACCATCGAACTTCAATCAAGCCATGATGGGCCCAGATTCCTCTAAGTGGCGCAAGGCCACTGATTCCGAAATGGACTCCATGTCGGTCAACCAAGTGTTTTCGTTGGTTGACTTACCCGCTGGTGTAAAAGCCATCGAGTGCAAATGGATCTTCAAGAAGAAGATTGACGTGGATGGAAATGTCCAGATTTATAAAGCCAGGTTGGTGGCAAAAGGTTTCAGACAAGTTCACGGTGTGGACTACGATGAAACCTATTCACCGGTGGCCATGATGAAATCTATTCGGATTCTACTAGCAACTGCAGCTTTTCATGATTATGAAATTTGGCAGATGGACGTGAAAACCGCCTTCCTGAATGGTATTCTGGAAGAGGATGTGTATATGACGCAACCTGACGGTTACATAGATCCAAAGAATGCTGGGAAAGTATGCAAGCTTCACAAATCCATTTATGGATTGAAGCAAGCATCGAGGAGCTGGAATCTTCGTTTTGATGAAGCGATCAAGCAATTTGACTTCATCAGAAACGAAGAAGAACAATGCGTGTATAAGAAATCTAGTGGGAGCAAGATTGTATTTCTTATTCTGTATGTCGATGACATACTACTTCTCGGAAACGACATTCCAATGCTGAAGTCTGTAAAAGACTGGCTTGGAAGTTGTTTTTCCATGAAAGACATGGGTGAAGCCGCATACGTTCTTGGAATTAGGATCTATCGGGATAGACCTAAGAGGCTGATAGGCTTGTGTCAAGACTCATACATTGACAAAGTCCTACAAAGATTCAGCATGAAAGACTCCAAGAAGGGCTTCACGCCAATGGTACATGGCACAACGCTGAGCAAGAAGCAGAGCCCCACGTCGGCTGCTGAGCTCGAGCGCATGAAGAATATTCCTTATGCATCTGCAATAGGATCTGTCATGTATGCCATGATCTGTACTCGTCCTGATGTTGCTTATGCATTGAGCATGACGAGTAGATACCAGTCAAATCCAGGTGAAAACCATTGGATTGCCGTAAAGAATATCTTGAAGTATCTAAGACATACTAAGGATAAGTTCTTAGTGTACGGTGGAAATGATGTGCTTAAAGTCAGTGGATTCACGGACGCAAGTTTCCAGACAGACACAGATGATTTCCGGTCACAGTCCGGTTATGTCTTTTGTCTGAATGGCGGTGCAGTAAGTTGGAGAAGCTCCAAACAGGACACCGTTGCTGATTCCACTACAGAAGCTGAATATATCGCCGCCTCGGAAGCAGCGAAGGAAGCTGTTTGGATACGAAAGTTCATTATGGAACTAGGTGTGATACCAGATGCGGCTGAGCCTCTGGCACTGTTTTGTGACAACAATGGTGCTATAGCTCAGGCAAAGGAACCAAGATCACACCAGAAATCCAAGCATGTTCAAAGAAGATATCACTTGATACGTGACATCATTAATAGAAAGGAAGTCAAGATCAGCCGAGTTCCGACAGATGATAACGTCGCTGATCCGTTGACAAAGCCACTCCCAAGGCCTAAGCTCGAGTTCCTGACTGAAGCTGTAGGCATTAGAAACATTGAAATGTAATCTAAATTTGAGTGGGAGTTTTATGAGCTTTATTTTAGTTATTTGATATGTTCTTGTAAAACATTATTTTATGTTTTAATGAAATTATTATTTCAAGATTATTTTAACTGTGATGAAATAATCGTTCCAAAATGATATGAACCATTTTATAGGTCATCGAAGTAAATGACTTGATCTTGAGTCATCGAAGTCATTTAGCTTGATCATGAGACCCTATATTTGATAGATGTTTTATATCATCCCGTCCCCAGTCGAAGGTTGTTGAAATAGGAACATCAACAACCATGTGAGACTGGATTGGTACGTGACTTATGACAAAGTCTCAGTATGTCATAGATGCGCGGCATCAAAGTCAGTACAATAGGTGTATGTTGGGAACATACGACCGGACAAGACCCGCTTATAAGAACTCTTCAGGATATTTATATCTGTGTCATAAGAGATTCTTACTACGACTATAGAGTATAGTCCTTAGACCTGAGTTCACATGCATGTAACTGCACATGGACTGATGTACTTTGATCATTGTCTAACGCTATCATTCTGTGATAGCTATAAGGACCTTGTTTGGGTGCATTATGAAATGAGTAGTTTACAGTGATGGAACAAGACGGAATTTGTCCCTCCAATATAAGTGGAGTGAATATCTCTAGGCCAATCGGAGATTTGAATACTGGAAAACGCATGGCCATGCTCAAACGGACTTTCCCGAGTCGTTTGGATTGTCAGTATCAAATCAGAGTCCGATGAACAAGATTAGGCTTTATAAGGATGACACCAATCTTGCCTTATGACTAATCGAGATATTGAGACAAAAGGATTATGAATACAGAGATTCCAGTACAAGTGGGAGATTGTTGGAATTGTGTCCAGTAATCTCGGTACTGTCTCTAGAAAGTAAGAGTATGTCGAGATCAGACATAAGTCATATAATACTGGGGATCATGATGGCTTGCTAGAGTCCGCTCATGATCTATAAGTCTTGGACTTATTGCTTTTATTATATGATCCCATATGGGTCACACGCCTAAGCTAACAGGAAAATGTGTTGGAACGGCTTAGCAGAAGTACGACAAAAGTGCTAGGCATTTGTCGTACCAAGAGAGAAAGATTAATGGGTCTGATTAAATGGGATTTAATCAGATTGGGCCCAAAAGCCCAAAAGGGAAAGAGAAGGCTTTTAATGACTAAAAGCCAAGTCTTTTCTCCCCAACCTGAAACCTAGCCGCGGTCTCTCTCCTCTCTCTCTGCGCCTCTGTTCTTTGTGGTCTAGCAGCCATTTCCTTGTGAAGCGTGTGTGAACCTTTGGAGGATTCATCCCTCGGTGCATCTATCTGATCTCTGACCTGTTCTAATCCTTCCGCTGCAACAAACAGGTAAAAGGTGAGATCATGTTATGATTCTAAATAAGAACACCTAGATCTGATGCATGTTTAGGTTGATATCAATATGAGAATTGAATCAGGATCAACTGAACTATCCAACAAATTTAGCTAGAAAGAACCTAGATGAGCAATTAAAATTCTCGCAAACGAAAGTTTGGTTTAGGTTAATTGTGAACATATCAAACTTGAAATTAATGCTGGCCTAATCTGTTAGTTCTCGCAAACGAAAGTTTGGTTTGCTGCACTTAGACTTAGAGAATTCTCGCAAAGGAATTTGGTTAATTCTATATCCGTGTTTTGAGTTCTAGAACAGTTTCTGATTAGATCTAGACTGATTGATTGCTTGTGTTCCTGATTTCCTGAGAACTCCTGAAACCTAACGCTTCGCCTCCTTGCTCACAAACTCGCCTGCTACTGATTTACTTTTCTGCTTGCTTTAGTTTCTCATTGCTTTCCCCTAGTTTAATCTTAATTGTTCTAAATCTATCGTTGACCGGAGTCCTTGTGGATTCGATACCCTAAATACTACAATCACTGAACTGTGCACTTGCAGTTAGAATAGGGTTAAAACCTGACACCTATCAAGTTTTTGGCGCCGTTGCCGGGGACTCTTTTGAGTCCTCGATAGATTTGAACTTAGGGTTTAGACTAGGTTTTTCGTTTTTATTTTTTTTGCTACTAATTTTTTTTTTCTTTTCTGTTCTTGCGTTTCAGGTACGCCTGTAATCGCACTGCATCGATCGACACGGTCCTGTGTGTCGATCGTCACATCATCGCGCTTGCATCGATCGACGCTTCTCCTGCATCGATCGACAGATATCGTAGGAAGATGTATGATTTCTTTAGTCCAGGGATTGATAATTCATAGATATCTGGGTTGAAGAGTAAAGTTGACTATCTGCATAGCCTTCTACTTGGAAAGTATGCGCAAGAAGCTATCAACTGCGTTGGAGGGAATGAATTCTACAGTCAGGAATCAACTTTTCAGGGACCTTTCCAGCAACAGGGTAATACCTTCTCGAGGAACTATGGTATTTCTTCTTACCAAGTACCGCCTGCACCTACACATAAGAGCAGATTAGAAGCTATGATGGAACAGTTTCTTGAGAGAGAACAACAGATCACTGTGTCCTTCAAATCAAGGATGGATGCATTGCATGAAGATCTGAATGAGAAGTTTGAATACTTGAGCACACATATGAAGAAGCTAGATGTCCGAGTTCAAACAGATGAAACAATGCAAAGGCATAATGAAGCTAAGAGAGCTGAACGGAAGCTGCACATCAAAGCTGTGACCTTAGGGGATGAGATTGAGTTTCTAGGTGAAGAAGAGAGCATAATCTCGGATTTTTTGGATGAATATTGTCTGCCTGATACATGCATCGATCGACACCCCCTTAGTGTCGATCGACACGCCGTTCTGACGGCAATTTCGAGTTCTTTCGAGAAACAGAATCGCCTTGCATCGATCGACACACATCATGCAACGATCGACACAGAAAACAGACATGACCAGAAACCTGCAACAGTACCAGAACGAGTGTATAAGCCCCCTGTGCCATATCCTAAGGTTCCTAAACCTTCCAAACAAGAGCTAGAAGTGGCTAACTGCATGAAAGTGATAGATAAGAAGGTGAATAAAACACCACCAGTTGAAACTTCGCGAGTTCATACAAAGAAGATGATATCCACTGATGGTCATCTGAAAGAAGAAGTTCAGATTGGTGGAACTACAGTATCTGATAGTGGAAAGAAGAAGATGGCGGTTCCTCTTGAACCTGCTCTAACATCTTCAGTACCTGCAACTGCTCATAAGCATAAAGCTCCAGACATCAGATATACATCAAAGGTAAGGTACAAATCACCTAAGCTTAAACCTTCTGATCACATTGTTTTGAAAGCAGGAAAACGCAGTGGACCGCCCAAGCTTCGCTCCCGCCCTGATTCGGATTACTCTTTCCTAGGGAAGCCTCATGATCTGAAAGCATATACACCTCCTTGGATGAAGAGATATTCACAGAGACATTCAAAGTCTCTGTTGAAACCGCCATGAATCCAATCTCTTTCCAATAGTCAAGCTAATGACTAAAAACAAGCGCTGAGTGGGAGGCAACCCACTGTTAGGTTCGTTTTAGTTTTCGTTTTTCAATTTGATTTGGTATTTTTAATTTTTCTGTTTAAGTGTGTTCAGAGCTGAGGGAAACAGGAATAATCGCATTGCATCGATCGACACACATTGTGCATCGGTCGATGCAGTCGCGATTTACGGTTTAACGAATTGATTGCGGTTCAGACATCGGTTATCTACATAACCGCGAGCGATAATCGCCTTGCATCGATCGACGCAGGGCGACGACAGGTAAGTGTTCTGCAACTTTTCGGATTGTTTCAAATTTGATTATTTTTCTCACCGAGCTCATGCTTTGATTACACTGAGGACAGTGTAGTTTAAGTGTGCGGGAGGAAGCTACTGACGCACGCTTTTGTTTTCTTAGTTTTTCAAAATTTGTTTTATTGAGTCAAAATTTGTATGAAACTATGATTTTTCGAGGAAAATTTTCGCTTGAACAGGAACTAAGTGACCATTGGACAGACTTGCAGAGCCTCTATGACTGTTAGAAAACCCAACACAGATCAGCCTACTGAGAACACCCACATCACTTCAGGTATCAGAGGATCCTTTTACTGACTTCAATTTAATACTGACTTAGATTTCTCACCTAAGGGCTTGGTATACTTTGTGTCGGATTCCCTGTTAGTTCTGACACAGCCTGTCAACCTATCCTATTTAGTTCCCTTCTCCCCTTCTATAAAGTAAAAAAAAAAAGATAATAAACTGAGGATGAGTTAGTAACTCCGAAGTGGTCACGGGAATAGTAGCAAACACTATTATCTCCTGTGCGATCCATGGAATGTGTCCAAAGTACACCCCATAACGGGAAGAACACTGATAAAAAAAAATAAAATGATACCCAATTTGGGAAAAATCAGTTGTTAAGGAAGGGAAAGAGAAGAAAGGGACTAGAGAAAGATAGTATGGTGGTCTAGAGCTGGTAAGGTAAGAATCCATGTGCCTTTGATCGATACTCCTTAGGTGAGACCGCACTTAAATACTTGCAGAAGTCAGTAGGGAGAATTTGAATGCGTGAATGAGATTGTGGAGTTTACTTAGGGCAGTTGCTAAGTGTGGGGGAAGTACATGTTGGTCTTGAGTTCTGTAGGAAAGTTTTCAGTGGCTTACTAAGTGAATGTGATTGTGAAAGTTCCTAGGACGAAATGAGTTTCTGTGTTTTCAAACTTCTTTTCTTATACTTTGGTTCTTTACTTGCTTGAGGACAAGCAAGAGCTAAGTGTGGGGGAGTTGATATACCATGGATTTTAGGGTTTTTAACCATGGTATATGTGTTATTTATCGAGTCTTTTACTATGATTTAGAGTCTTTTCAGGTGTTTATTAGGTACAAGCACATTTGGAGCATATGTGGTGATTATGGCACTTTCTGGAGCTAATTGGAGTATTTGGCCGAGAGATAGACTTCACTGTCAATATTTCAGAGCTGCATCGATCGAAACGCTATTGGCATCGATCGATGCATATGCGAATAGGCCAGACTCGGCGGTTTAATGAAGAATGCTGATTTTGCAGAAAAGCCCAGATATTTACACAGAAGCCCAAAACGTGTTTTAGACTATATATTAGGGTTTTTAGCCACTTGTTTAGGCTACGCTTTTCTTAAGTTTTATTTTATTTCAGAGAGCCTTAGGGGCTGATCTTGTTCTCGAAAGAGACTTGATTTCGAACCCCTGTTGATTATTCTGTTTAATGATATTTGGTTTTCTACTTATGATATTTTCTGTCTCGATGAACATGTCTGAGTAGTTTACATGTTAGGTTGAAGGATTCTCATTAGGGATTTCATGGAACTATAGTTTAAATCAATCTGTAGGGATTCATATCTGCTAGTTCTTTGTTTAGGTTGTTCTTAATGCTTAATCTGAAGTAGCTAATCAGAATTATGATGTTAGGCTGATTAATGCAGCGGAAGTTGGTTAATTTAGCTAGAAAGTGTTGGAATTGTGTCCAGTAATCTCGGTACTGTCTCTAGAAAGTAAGAGTATGTCAAAGATCAGACATAAGTCATATAATACTGGGGATCATGATGGCTTGCTAGAGTCCGCTCATGATCTATAAGTCTTGGACTTATTGCCTTTATTATATGATCCCATATGGGTCACACGCCTAAGCTAACAGGAAAATGTGTTGGAACGGCTTAGCAGAAGTACGACAAAAGTGCCAGGCATTTGTCGTACTAAGAGAGAAAGATTAATGGGTCTGATTAAATGGGATTTAATCAGATTGGTGTTTTGGGCCCATAAGCCCAAAAGGGAAAGAGAAGGCTTTTAATAAACAAAAGGCCAAGTCTCTTTTCCCTAACCCTAACCCCAGCCGCGATTTTCCTCTCCCTCTGCGCCGGTTTCATCAGTGGTCTAGCAGCCGTTTCTGTGATCGCGTGTGTGAACCTTTGGAGGATTCATCCCTCGGTGTATCTCTCTGATCTCTGACCTGTTCAATTCCTTCCGCTGCAACAAACAGGTAAAAGGTGAGATCATGTAATGTTTCTATTCAAGAGAACTTAGATCTGTATGTTTAAGTTGATATGAATCTGTGAATTACATCAGGATCAACTAAACAGTTCCTACAGTGGTATCAGAGCCATTGGTTCTTAGGATTTCTTGTTTTAGATTCATGTTTAGGTTGTTTATTCTGTTTAGAAGTGTTTTGAATCCATTACTGATAAGAAAAACACTTAAGAAACTGAATTGAATCCTGAACAAACGCTTGAAAATCGCAAACCAAGCTATATGACTTGGATTGCGTCGACTGATGGCTGTTGATGCATCGATCGATCATGGATCGATCGGATGATCACGGCTGATCCGATGATCGCGTCTTGATCGTGCAAGGATGGATCGCAACGATCGCTCCGTCCCGTCCCGTGAAGCAGCAACGATCGTTCGCGTGCTGGCTTGCGGCTAGGTCACGGCCATGAATGGTCCGTGACCAATTTCGGTTCGGTTCGGTTTAAAATTTTAATTAAAATCAATTCGTCCTGGTTTAATAAACAGATTTAATAATTTTATTAAGTCTGGTTAAACCGGGATAAGAAATCCAATGTCGAAAGAAATATTGGATTTAGTGCCTAAACCAGGAATTTCTAATTTGATTTGGTTGGACCAAATAAATTGAGAAATTCCGGTTTAGTAAATAACCGGTTGACAATTGTGGTCATCGTAGTAATTAAAACTTGGTTAGACCAGTTTTAATGAACCAGACCGGTTATGTCAATTAATTGGACAATTGGGTCATGTCTTGGACATGGACCAATTCTTGGGCCTCGGGCCAAGAAGTTAAAACAATTGGGCCAATTATTTGAGTCTTTCTTCAGATAAATTTAAAATTTATTTTATAAAATTATAAAGTCGATTTTAAATTAAAGTTTCCGAAATTTTGAAATTAGAAAGTTTCTTAAAATAGAAGTTTCTGAATTTGCGGGTTTTGGATTTTTTAAAGAAATTTCTAAAGTTAGAAAGTTTCCGTTTTTTAGAAAGTTTCCAATTTTAGAAAGTTTCCAAAAATAGTAGGTTTCCATAAATAGAAAGTTTCCCGAAATAGTAATCTTCTATTTTGGGAATGAATTTTAATAAACCTACGAACCTCAAATAATATCAAGCGTTGGATGTCTTGTCCAGGCTATGTCAGCTGTCAAAGCCCATTCAATTGCATTCATGGCCTTACAGTGTGAGGATGTCTGTTTTTGCGTGGGTAAGACAGTTTGTGATTCATAAATGTCATTGGGAGTCCCAGACATTAATGATTACATGACTGTATAGTCTGGTTTTCTTGACTAGGCCATCGGGAGTCCCGGGCCTTGAGACATCAGAGTGGATTGGGCCTCGGGCCCAGATTCACAACCAAGAGTTATATCACGGATATAATTAGCCGATATAGGGCTTACCGATATAAGCTAAGGTTGGGTGACGGCCAGTGGCCCACTTTAATCTTAGTTATATGTGGATCTTGGAATCATTATATTCTATTGAGGGTAACTTAGGTTATTGAATATAATGCGTGATTAATCATATTAAATTTTAATACGAGATTAGTCATTTTGAACATAATAACTAATAACCTTTTTATTTATATATTTCAGATATGACTACTACAAGCACACAAAACACATTCTCGATCCGTTCTGTTCTCGAGAAGGAGAAGCTGACTGGAACGAACTTCCTGACATGGTCAAGGAACTTGAGGCTGGTCCTCAAGCAGGAGAAGAAGGATTATGTCCTTCGTGATCCCCTCCCCGAGAGGCCTCTTGCCAATGCTGCCAGGACTCTGCACAATGCTTGGGAAAAACATTCGTCAGATGAAAATGATGTCTATTGCCTGATGTTGGTGACAATGACTCCTGAGCTGCAAAAACAGTTCGAAAGTGTATTGTCTCCCATCGAGATAATGGCAAGCCTGAAATCGCTTTTTCAGGAGCAGGCTAGGACTGAGAGGTTTCAGACAGTTAAGAACCTCTTGGACTGCAAGTTGGCTGCGAATGCGGCAGTGAGTCCTCATGTCTTGAAGATGATGGGTTATCTCGATCATCTTCAGAAACTCGACTGCCCAATCAGCCAGGAACTTGCCTGCGACATCATTCTGCAGTCTTTACCTGCAAGCTATGATCAGTTCATTCTGAACTTTAACATGCATGGCTTGAGTAAGACACTACCTGAGCTTCACGGAATGCTCAAGACTGCAGAGCCCAACTTGAGGAAAACCGCCAAGGACCCCAATGTGCTTATGGTGCAAAAGGGCAAGGGGTTTAAGAAATCCTCTGCTAAGGATAAGGGAGCGGCCAAGGCTGTCCAAGTCGCGGACAAGGACACGCCAAAGCCCAAGCCCAAGTCCAAGGCTGGGCCAACTGACATGTGCAGGTTCTGCAAAGAACTGGGGCATTGGAGAAGAGATTGTAAGAAATTCCAGGAAGGTCTAAAGGAATTGAAGAAGAAGACTTTCGAGACTTCTTCATCAGGTATTTTTGTTATAGAAGTTAATACAACTACTTCTGATAATACCTCATGGGTCATGGATACTGGTTGTGGGGCTCATATTTGTACTAATATGCAGGCACTCAGCAACAGTAGAAGGCTGAAGCAAGGACAAGTGGAGCTACGAGTTGGGAATGGAGCGAAAGTTTCAGCACTAGCTGTAGGCACATACTTGTTGTCTTTACCTTCGGGATTGATTTTAGAACTGAATAATTGTTATTTTGTACCTGCTATAAGCAGAAATATTATTTCAATTTCTTTGTTGGATTTGGAAGGTTATGATTTTTCAGTTAAGAATAAATTATGTTCCTTCAATCGCAACAATTTGTTCTATGGTTCTGCCCCTCTTACGAATGGGCTTTACATACTCGATCAATCCGCGCCAATTTATAACATTAATACAAAACGGTTTAAACCTAATGAGGAAAACCGAACGTTTCTATGGCATTGTCGTTTAGGGCACATCAGCGAGAAACGCATCAAGAGGCTCCATTCGAATGGACTTCTTGGCTCATTTGACTTTGAGTCATGTGAGAAATGCGAATCATGCATGATGGGCAAAATGACACGGGCCCCCTTTAATAAACCTAACGAGAGGGCCAGTGACTTATTGGGCCTGATACACACTGATGTGTGTGGCCCAATGTCCACAAATGCAAGAGGAAACTATCAGTACTTCATTACCTTCACTGATGATTTCAGTAGGTATGGATATGTTTATTTGATGAAACATAAGTCTGAATCTTTTGAGAAGTTCAGAGAATTCCAAAATGAAGTACAGAACCAACTTGGCAAAAGCATTAAGGCTCTTCGGTCCGACCGAGGAGGAGAATACTTAAGCCAGGAATTCAGTGATCATCTGAGAGAGTGTGGGATCGTATCCCAACTCACTCCTCCTGGAACACCTCAATGGAATGGTGTGTCTGAGAGGAGAAATCGGACCTTATTGGATATGGTTCGATCTATGATGAGTCACACAGACCTTCCAATATCCCTTTGGGGATATGCTCTGCTAACAGCAGTGTTCACTCTAAACAGAGCGCCATCAAAAGCAGTAGCAAAGACACCATATGAATTATGGACTGGAGAAGCTCCAGTGCTGTCTTATCTAAGAATTTGGGGTTGTGAAGCCTATGTTAAGAGATTAATCTCAGATAAGCTTACACCAAAATCTGATAAATGCTACTTCATTGGTTATCCACGGGAAACCAAGGCTTATTACTTCTATCTACGTTCCGAGAACAAGATCTTTGTTGCCCGGGATTGTAACTTTCTTGAGAGGGAGTTTCTCTCTAAGAAAGACAGTGGGAGTAAGGTACTGCTTGAAGAAATTCAAGATGAACAGGATACTGCTCAACCTAATGAGGAAGAGCAGCAGGAGGACCTACAAGAAATTGTAGAGCCTGAACCTGTAGTACCTGAAGTTCGAAGATCCGGGAGGATCCGTCACGAACCCGAGAGATATCAAGGATTCCTCGTGACTGACTGTCATGATCTTTTGATCATTGATGGTGATGAACCATCGAACTTCAATCAAGCCATGATGGGCCCAGATTCCTCCAAGTGGCGCAAGGCCACTGATTCCGAAATGGACTCCATGTCGGTCAACCAAGTGTTTTCGTTGGTTGACTTACCCGCTGGTGTAAAAGCCATCGAGTGCAAATGGATCTTCAAGAAGAAGATTGACGTGGATGGAAATGTCCAGATTTATAAAGCCAGGTTGGTGGCAAAAGGTTTCAGACAAGTTCACGGTGTGGATTACGATGAAACCTATTCACCAGTGGCTATGATGAAATCTATTCGGATTCTACTAGCAACTGCAGCTTTTCATGATTATGAAATTTGGCAGATGGACGTGAAAACCGCCTTCCTGAATGGTATTCTGGAAGAGGATGTGTATATGACACAACCTGATGGTTACATAGATCCAAAGAATGCTGGAAAGGTATGCAAGCTTCATAAATCCATTTATGGATTGAAGCAAGCATCGAGGAGCTGGAATCTTCGTTTTGATGAAGCGATCAAGCAATTTGACTTCATCAGAAACGAAGAAGAACAATGCGTGTATAAGAAATCTAGTGGGAGCAAGATTGTATTTTTTATTCTGTATGTCGATGACATACTGCTTCTCGGAAACGACGTTCCAATGCTGAAGTCTGTAAAGGACTGGCTTGGAAGTTGTTTTTCCATGAAAGACATGGGTGAAGCCGCATACGTTCTTGGAATTAGGATCTATCGGGATAGACCTAAGAGGCTGATAGGCTTGTGTCAAGACTCATACATTGACAAAGTCCTACAAAGATTCAGCATGAAAGATTCCAAGAAGGGCTTCACGCCAATGGTGCATGGCACAACGCTAAGCAAGAAGCAGAGCCCTACGTCGGCTGCTGAGCTTGAGCGCATGAAGAATATTCCTTATGCATCTGCAATAGGATCTGTCATGTATGCCATGATCTGTACTCGTCCTGATGTTGCTTATGCATTGAGCATGACGAGTAGATACCAGTCAAATCCAGGTGAAAACCATTGGATTGCCGTAAAGAATATCTTGAAGTATCTAAGACATACTAAGGATAAGTTCTTGGTGTACGGTGGAAGTGATGTGCTTAAAGTCAGTGGATTCACGGACGCAAGTTTCCAGACAGACACAGATGATTTCCGGTCACAGTCCGGTTATGTCTTTTGTCTGAATGGCGGTGCAGTAAGTTGGAGAAGCTCCAAGCAGGACACCGTTGCTGATTCCACTACAGAAGCTGAATATATCGCCGCCTCAGAAGCGGCGAAGGAAGCTGTTTGGATACGAAAGTTCATTATGGAACTAGGTGTGATACCAGATGCGGCTGAGCCTCTGGCACTGTTTTGTGACAACAATGGTGCTATAGCTCAGGCAAAGGAACCAAGATCACACCAGAAATCCAAGCATGTTCAAAGAAGATATCACTTGATACGTGACATCGTTAATAGAAAGGAAGTCAAGATCAGCCGAGTTCCGACAGATGATAATGTCGCTGATCCGTTGACAAAGCCACTCCCAAGGCCTAAGCTCGAGTTCCTGACTGAAGCTGTAGGCATTAGAAACATTGAAATGTAATCTAAATTTGAGTGGGAGTTTTGTGAGCTTTATTTTAGTTATTTGATATGTTCTTGTAAAACATTATTTTATGTTTTAATAAAATTATTATTTCAAGATTATTTTAACTGTGATGAAATAATCGTTCCAAAATGATATGAAGCATTTTATAGGTCATCGAAGTAAGTGACTTGATCTTGAGTCATCAAAGTCATTTAGCTTGATCATGAGGCCCTATATTTGATAAATGTTTTATATCATCCTGTCCCTAGTCGAAGGTTGTTGAAACTGGAACACCAACAACCATGTGAGACTGGATTGGTACGTGACTTATGACAAAGTCTCAGTGTGTCATAGATGCGCGGCATCAAAGTCAGTACATAGGTGTATGTTGGGAACATACGACCGGACAAGACCCGCTTATAAGAACTCTTCAGGATATTTATATCTGTGTCATAAGAGATTCTTACTACGACTATAGAGTATAGTCCTTAGACCTGAGTTCACATGCATGTGACTGCACATGGACTGATGTACTTTGATCATTGTCTAACGCTATCGTTCTGTGATAGCTATAAGGACCTTGTTTGGGTACATCATGAAATGAGTAGTTTACAGTGATGGAACAAGATGGGATTTGTCCCTCCAATATAAATGGAGTGAATATCTCTAGGTCAATCGGAGATTTGAATACTGGAAAACGCATGGCCATGCTCAAACGGACTTTCCCGAGTCGTTTGGATTGTCAGTATCAAATCAGAGTCCGATGAACAAGATTAGGCTTTATAAGGATGACACCAATCTTGCCTTATGACTAATCGAGATATTGAGACAAAAGGATTATGAATACAGAGATTCCAGTACAAGTGGGAGATTGTTGGAATTGTGTCCAGTAATCTCGGTACTGTCTCTAGAAAGTAAGAGTATGTCAAAGATCAGACATAAGTCATATAATACTGGGGATCATGATGGCTTGCTAGAGTCCGCTCATGATCTATAAGTCTTGGACTTATTGCCTTTATTATATGATCCCATATGGGTCACACGCCTAAGCTAACAGGAAAATGTGTTGGAACGGCTTAGCAGAAGTACGACAAAAGTGCCAGGCATTTGTCGTACTAAGAGAGAAAGATTAATGGGTCTGATTAAATGGGATTTAATCAGATTGGTGTTTTGGGCCCATAAGCCCAAAAGGGAAAGAGAAGGCTTTTAATAAACAAAAGGCCAAGTCTCTTTCCCCTAACCCTAACCCCAGCCGCGATTTTCCTCTCCCTCTGCGCCGGTTTCATCAGTGGTCTAGCAGCCGTTTCTGTGATCGCGTGTGTGAACCTTTGGAGGATTCATCCCTCGGTGTATCTCTCTGATCTCTGACCTTTTCAATTCCTTCCGCTGCAACAAACAGGTAAAAGGTGAGATCATGTAATGTTTCTATTCAAGAGAACTTAGATCTGTATGTTTAAGTTGATATGAATCTGTGAATTACATCAGGATCAACTAAACAGTTCCTACAGAAAGAACCTAGATGAGCAATTAAACTTCTCGCAAACGAAAGTTTGGTTTAGGTTAATTGTGAACATATCAAACTTGGAATTAATGATGGCCTAATCTGTTAGTTCTCGCAAACGAAAGTTTGGTTTGCTGCACTTAGACTTAGAGAATTCTCGCAAAGGAATTTGGTTAATTCTATATCCGTGTTTTGAGTTCTAGAACAGTTTCTGATTAGATCTAGACTGATTGATTGCTTGTGTTCCTGATTTCCTGAGAACTCCTGAAACCTAACGCTTCGCCTCCTTGCTCACAAACTCGCCTGCTACTGATTTACTTTTCTGCTTTCTTTAGTTTCTCATTGCTTTCCCCTAGTTTAATCTTAATAGTTCTAAATCTATCGTTGACCGGAGTCCTTGTGGATTCGATACCCTAAATACTACAATCACTGAACTGTGCACTTGCAGTTAGAATAGGGTTAAAACCTGACACCTATCAGTCAGGCAGCTTCTTGGGAACCTTGGTTAACAGCACATCACTTATCTGTTGAGGGACCACAATCACCCAATCTTTCAGCTCTTCATCCAAAGGCAACATCTTATTCAAGTACCTCTGCACACATGGGTGATAAGGTGGATCATCAGATGATGGAATTTCTTCCAACTCTTCACCAATCTCTTCCAACTTCTTAAGCTCTTCAATCTCTTGCTTAATCACTTCAGACACTGAGGGATATAATCTAATGGATTGTGCATAGATATCATGTTGAGTAATTTCAGACACTCCAGGGAATAAACGATCAAGCTCTAAATCTGCATCAATACCTTCATAATCCTGCGATCTGTCTGTTCACGACCTGCAACGACCGATGCTAAGGGTGCATCGATCGATGCAACACTGTTTTCACAGTTTCTACCCGAGAGATTTCCCCCAAAATCCGAAAATTCAGCTTCTTCTACCAACTCAGTTGTGCTTAGCTCAAATCCTTCACCTAGGTGAGATCCATCATCAATGTACACAGACCAGGCCTTAATATGGGTGTCTGCCACTCCTTTTTCCTTCATAGAACTGGAATCTGACCCACTTGAATATCCAACTGCTTCATATGAGTGTTCAGAGACTCAAACTTTCCATTGAGATCCTCATAGACAGCATCCAACGTCTTATAGCAGTCCACAGCGATCTTGGTCTGACTCTCCAGCAGCTGTTCCATCATTGCCTCCATCTTACTCTCATGAGCGGTAGCTACAGGAGGCGCTTGGTAAGAAGATGATCCATAGGTTCTCTGAGTACCTTGTCCAAAAGGTTTCTGAAAACCACTAGTCTGTCCAAAGCTAGAGGAGTTCTGATTGCCTCTGAAGGCGCTCTTCTGTCCTCCATTGAAGAACTTGTTTCCCTGCTGATTACCAAATCTATTACCTTGGAATCCAGATCCTCCAATGTAATTCACATCTTCTTCCTGAGTGTCCTCCTCAGTCTGAATTACCTCAACATCTTGGGCAAAGTGAACAGCTTTCTTACCAGCTAGAAGATTACAAACTGTGTCCATCTTAGATCTAATATCAGCAATCTCCAAATTCTCTACCTTTCCACCAGATCTCTTCCTCCTCTCATCAGTAGTCTTGCAACTGTTGCTGCTCACTAAGTTATCAATCAACTGCTTAGCTTGAGCAGGAGTCCTAGTGTTAAAGTTGGCATTGCTAGAGTTGTCCAACGCAGACTGATATGGAAGATCTATGCCTCTAAAGAAGATGCCTAAAAGTGTTACCTCAGTGAATCCATGGTGTGGGCAGTCACGTTGGTATTTCTTGAATCTCATCCAGGTAGTCTTAAGAGGCTCAGTAGGACCTTGGGAAAAGGTGAGTATGTCCTGTCTGGACTGATCAGAACGTGCATCATCGTAGAAGTGACGCAGGAACTCACTCTTCAGGGCTGCCCAAGTATCAAACTGCCTAGGTGGCAGTTGCTTCAGCCATGCAGCAGCGTCTCCAACGAGACTGTATGGAAAGAGCTTGAGAAACAGATAATCCTGGCATACTCCATCATACTTCATGCCAATGTTATGTCCTCAAACTGATCAATGTGATCCATAGGCTGCTCTGACGGATGACCATGGAAATCATTCTGCTTCATCAGCGAGTAGTAGATGGTTTTGATCTCAAAATCATTCCTCTCAAAACCAGGAATTACAAGAGCTGACCGGTTTGCATGAAATTCATCCGGTCTGTTGTAGTCAGCTAAATTCCTCTCATGGACTATCATCTGTCTATTTTGGTTCTATCCTTGGCCTTGGTTATGCTCCTGTTGTGGTTGCTCAGGAGGATCAGGGATTACATTCCCTTCAGAATCAACCCGTTGCCCAGCAGCATTGTACGGATTGTTATCTCGGTCCCTCAGGGTACCTTGAGCATCAGGCATTATGATTACCTTTTGTACAACCATCCTTGCTCTTCATTCTTTTCTGTTAGTCCTCTCTAGTCGTCCAAGTTCGTCAAGTCCGAGATTAACGAGGTTCAAGTTCTGATTACTTCTAGTTTCACGCGTCTGCATAAACTGTCTGTAATCGTCAAGCAACGATCGATGCTATCAGTGCAACGATCAATTCAATCTCAGAATCGCCTAGTAACGATCGACACAAAGGTGCAAAGATCGACGCTATGCGAAATCGGTACCTGCGACAGAGAGAAAACAGAGAAAAAATTAGTAACTAAATAATAAAATAAAAATAAAAATCCTAGTAAAAACCCTAAGTTCGAAGCTATCGAAGACTCTAAGAGTCCCCGGCAACGGCGCTAAAAACTTGATAGGGTCAGGTTTTAATACTATTCTACTGCAAGTGCACAGTTAAGTGATTGTAGTATATAGGGTATCGAATCCACAGAGACTCTGGTTTCGATAGATTTAGAACTATAGATGTTTAAACTAAGAAGAAAGCAATGTGAAGTAAACTAAACAGCAGTGCGAGAAAGTAAACAAGTAGCAGGATTATCGGTTGTGGAAACAGTTAATTAAGGGCGCTAAGTCTAGGGTGTTCTCAGGAAATCAGAGAAGCAGACAAATTATTCAGTCAGGATCTAATTAAGCACAGTTCTAGAACTCAAATCACGGATATAGAATTAACCAACTGTCGTTGCGAGAATTCTCTAAGTCTAAGTGCAGCAATCCAAATTCCTTTGCAATTACTAACAGATTTAAACCAGCATTAATTTCAAGTTCGATATGTTCACAATTAAACTAAACTAAATTCATTTGCGAGAAGTTTAATTGCTCAACCTAAATAGTTCAGATTCTAAACCACACTTTCGTGTCGTATTTAGCAAACTAAGATCTAAATTCTAATTGATCAGGTTAGAACTAGCATTAAACACAATTTAGATTGAAGAACATTATATTCATGTGAATCCTTAACTGAATTAAACAACTCTAGCAAGTCATGAAATCCTTAATGAGAAACCCTAAACCTAACTATGAATCTACTCAGACATAGATAATGAAAACATAATCAATGAATAATTAGATATCATAAAAGAGATTAAATAAGTAAAGGGGTTCAAAATTTTCTCCAAAATAAAGTGAAGTAAAGGATCAGATCAGCCCCAAAAGCTCTAAAAACTATCTGCTCTTAATTATGATAGATTGTGTAAGCGTATGAAAGCGTATCTAAATAAAACACCAAAATCCTAATTATATAGGCTAAATCTCGGCTGGGGCTTCTTTGTAAATACTGGAAACTTCTGGGCCAAAGTGTAATATCTTCATTCTTCATTAAACCGCCGAGTCTGGCCCATCTCGCTTGTGTGTCGACCGATGCACAATGTGTGTCGGTCGATGCAATCCTGTTTTCTGGACAGCGAGTCCAAGCTCTCGGCCAAACACTCCAAAAATCTCCAAAAAGCTCCAATATCTCCAATTCTGCTCCAAACCTGATTATACATGTAATAGACTCTAAAAGAACACAAAAGGACTCTAAAACATACTTATATCATGGTCTAAAACTAGTAAAAACCATGATAAATAATTCAGCTTATCCATCTTGAACCGCAAAGGATTGTCTCCCAGGTGGAGATCAATCAGACCACGTCTCACATCAATCACTGCGCCCGCAGTAGCTAAGAAGGATCTACCAAGCAGTAGGGGATCGTCCGGTTCAACCGCATATTTCAGTACCACAAAGTCTATTGGCATCAAGTAGTTTCCAACTCTGACAGGAATGTTCTCAAGAACTCCTTCTGGATACTTCTTTGATCGATCAGCTAGGATAAGAGAGATCCTAGTAGGCTGGAATTCCATCAGTCCCAATCTCACAGCCACAGAGTATGGCATGAGATTCACGCTAGATCCTAAGTCACAAAGAGAATGCTTGAATCTATCCATAGAGATGGAACAGTCTAGCAGAAAGGCTCCTGGGCCTGGAAGCTTCTCTGAAATCTAAATCAGTTGCTTCTTCATCACTCTTATGCATTTAGCTTCATCTAACTCTTGTTTGGACAACTTAGGAGGCTCAGAATGTGGTACAAATGGCTCACAGACTAGTTCAAGGACTGTTGCAGGATTCTGGTCTCGTCTGGGATCTGTGTCGACCGATTCACGATGTGTGTCGATCGACACAAGGTGATTTCAGGCAATTTCATCAGACGTATCGTGACTATGTCGATCGATGCACTAGTTGTGTCGATCGATGCTTGTCTCAGACAGACATAATTCACCCAGAAAATCCGAGATTATGCTCTCTTCTTCTTCCAGCAAGTCAATCTCATCTCTTATGAACACAACATTAACGTATTGCTTCTGTTCAGCTTTCGCAGCATTTTGCCTTTGCATTGCTTGAGATGTCTGTTGGATTTGAACATCTAGCTTCTTCACATGAGTGCTCAAGGATTCAAACTTCCCATTTAGATCTTCATACACAACATCCAGCTTCTTGTTGAAGTCCACAGTAGTCTTAGTCTGCCCCTCCAAAAACCGCTCCATCATAGCTTCCATCTTGCTCTCATGAGCACTAGCAGCAGGAGGTGCCTGTTAGGAAGATGATCCCTTTGATAAGAATTACCTTGCTGATTTCCAAACTTGTTTCCTTGAAATCCAGAGCCAATGATGTAGGTAACATCCTCTTCTTGGTTGTCTTTTTCAGCTTCAAACATCTCAACATCCTGAGCAAAGTGGACAGCTTTCTTTGCAGTCAATAAATTGTGAACAGTGTCCAGCTTATTCCTGATATTAGTAATCTCCAGATTGTCGATCTTTCCACCAGACTCTTTCCTTCTTCTATCAGCATTCTTGGTGCTATTGCTGCTTACCAAGTTGTCAATTAGCACTCTAGCCTGCTCAGGAGTCCTTGTATTGAAATTACCATTGCTGGCATTATCCAATGCAGACTGATAATGGAAATCAATGCCTCTGAAGAATATGCCCAGCAGCGTCACTTCAGAGAATCCATGATGAGGACAGTCACGTTGGTACTTCTTAAACCTCATCCAAGCAGACTTAAGAGGCTCTGTAGGACCTTGGGTGAAGGTGAGAATATTCTGTCTCGACTGATCAGAGCGAGCATCATCATAAAAGTGCCTCAAGAACTCTCTCTTCACAACATCCCAAGTAGTATACTTCCCAGTTGGAAGTTGTTTCAGCCAAGCTGCAGCCTCTCCAGCGAGAGAATAGGGGAAAAGCTTGAGATACAGATAATCATAGTTCACCCCATTATACTTCATTCCAGTGATGAAGTCCTCAAAGTCATCAATATGATCCATCGGTTGCTCGTGTAGGAGACCATGGAAAGGATTCTGCCTCAGAAGAGAGTAGTAGACAGTCTTGATCTCAAAATCATTCCTCTCAAAGCCAGGAGGTACAATTGCTGACCGGTTAGCATATAACTCATCCGGTCGGTTGTACTCAGAAAGAGTCTTATCATTATTAGGAGGATTAACCATCTACCTTTGACCTTGGGCCGGTTCAGGATCAGGGATCACACGTCCCTCAGCATCGATCCTTTTCCCCTCATCGTTGTATGGGTTGTTATGTTGGTCTGTCAGAACACCATGAGCATCGGGTCTCAAAATCAAAGGCACCTGATTAACGTTCGCCATCTTAGCCTTCTTCTTAGCTTTTCTGTTCTCTCTCTCAAGCTTTGAAAGCTCCTTAAGTTCAAGATTCACGAACTCCTTATCCGAGTTACTTCGCTGGTCGCGATCAGACATAAACTGATCTGTTTATGCAGATGTGTCGATCGATGCGGGAAAGCGTCGATCGATGCAGGGCGCGAAGATGTGACGATCGACACACGGGACCGTGTCGATCGATGCAAGGCGAATCTAGGCGTACCTGAAACGCAAGAAAATAGAAAAATTAGTAACCAAAACAAAAACGAAAAACCTAGTCTACACCCTAAGTTCAAATCTATCGAAGACTCAAAAGAGTCCCCGGCAACGGCGCCATTTGATACGATCAGAGTTTTAATCCCTAGATCTACACTGCAAGTGCACAGACGTGAACCAGTAATATATAGGGTATCGAATCCACAGAGACTCTAGATTCTTACGATAGATTATAGAATGTCAGGTTAAGCTAGGTGAAACAGAGAATAAGCAGTAAATCAAGCAATAAAGTAAATAGATCGGTTTGTAAACAAGAAGGCAAAGCGTCAAGTCTAGGGAGTTCTCAAGAAATCAGGAACACAGGCTAATCAATCAATCGAGATCTAATTAAGAACTGTTCTAGAACTAGAATCATAGAATTATAACAGACCAACTTTCGTTGCGAATATTATCTATGTCTAACAATCTAGCAAGCCAACTTTCGTTGCGAATCCTAGAGTTCTAAACAAGCATTAATCTCAGGTTCTTTCGTTCACAATTCTCCTAAGCCAAATTTCTTTGCGAATAGTCAAATTGCTCATCTAAGTTCTTTCTAGTTAATTAATCAACTTTCGTTGCAGAAATCAACCTAACATCATAAATCTGGGTAGCTAATTCAGATTTAGTGCAATCTATTATAGCAATCTAGCAAGCCAACTTTCGTTGATGAAGAATGAAAGGAATTGTACCTAAGATACAAGAACTCCTCCAGTAGCTCTCTTCATATCTACTGGAACCCTCCCGGTTAGTAACTCTAACAGGACAATACCGTAGCTATAAACATCTGATTTTGTAGTCAAGTGACCGGTTAAAGCATACCAGTCAAAGAAAATGCAAAGGTATGTCTTTAATATTCAAGATTTTTGAACAGATGGAAGAAGAGGGAACACATACTCATGAGCAACATATCCTTGTGTGCCTAATACACGTGTAGAAATGTGTCCACCGGCTTTATCTGATCCGACTTTAGCCAATCCGAAATCTGAAACTTTGGCATGGAAGTTTCTGTCAAGCAGAATGTTGATGCTCTTAAAGTCTCTGTGAATCACTGGTGGTGATACTTGTTCATGAATATATTCCAAGCCTTTTGCAGCTTCCAGAGCTATTCTTGTCCGAGTTCCCAATCTAATCTCAATGGGACAGAACCAGACCGTAGCTTCCAGACCGTAAATGCACGAACAACAAACATACAACTCTACATCAAATCCGAGACGCATATGTAAGAAAGGAAAGGTAAAATCTAGAGCTCTTCTCAATCTTAACACGCCTCAAGAAGTCTGGGAGAAGTAACTTACTGCTAGTAGGATAGAGATGTTCCTGCAAACCACCATTTGCCATGCATTCATACACAAGCAGTTTGTGACTATTGTCTGAGCAATAACCAAGAAGTGCCAACAAGTAAGGTGAACGCAGACGGCTCAATAACTCAACCTGTCACCGGAAACAAATTGAAACTCTACAAACAGTAAATGTAAGATCAATTGCTAAGCTCAAAGAAACAACCTCACCAAACTACATGTTTTAGAAGCATCGTGGAACGAACAATACAAAAACATAAGAGACTACTCAAAAACCATATGAAATCGAAACACCAATTAAGCAACAAAAGTAAAAGTTCCCATTTTACAAATCAAGAATAAAAATGGATGATGATCAAGAGGCTCAATCTCACCATGCAAGAATTTCTTTTCCAGACCCATTTTCCCCAACTGTATCAAAAATTATATGTTAGAACTGGAACAACCAAAGATCCAGAGACTAATGAGAACTAAGATAAAAGGTATAACAAGTAACCAAGATTACCCAAAAACGAAATATAGCGAGAGAATCAAATGTATAACATAGGAAAACTTATCAATCCGAGATCCATCAATGAGGTTCGCTAAGAGAGACATTACCAACACAGTTCACCTTGCGGCTGAAATCCTCAGAAGCATGTTGCTCTTTGTAACTCTTGCATCCTTCGATTATAACCTTCGCAAAACCAAATCCGAAACCCAGAAGAAATTCAATACAGTGAAAATCTAGTCCCACCTGTTGAAATTTACACAGCCCCAAATATTATCAGGTCAAGCAAAGCATATAAACGATGTATTAAATCCGAAGAGCATCGAAACCTTAATCTAGGGTTTTGTTTCCTTCCTAGTCGAGCAGATCAGAGCAAAGGACAACGGAGGATAGATGAAGCACTAACCAACCAGAGCCGCTGCATTGAGAAAGAGAAGGAGAAATCCGAAAGAAGAAAATAAGATCTAGGGTTTGGGTACGGAGGACAGGAAGAAATTCGGTGGAATCCGGTGATTGAACCTGACAAATTGACTGCAAGTCTAGAGATAATTTTTTTTTTCTTTCGTGTGTGGGAGACTTGTCCAAAAAAAAAAATAAATATAAGAATATATCAAAACAATTTGATTTGGCTTAGAGGGAAACAAAAATTTTAAGTGTAGTGGCGGTATTCTAACTTTTTGCCTAAATGTTTAAGAGGGAAACAAAATAATATTAGAAATCAGATTCTAAAAAAGTCATTTTCGCTTCCCGCTTAGTGAATTCACGGAATAGCGTGAATATAATGCTATAATAGAGCACCTCACTTCAGCATATTCTCAACAATAGCATTCAGCGAAATCGTGCTATCCTAAAGTGCTATGAATGTTCGTTTTTCTTGTAGTGGGGTTCGAAATCTTCTCCAAAAATAAGGTGTAGTACAGGATCAGATCAGCCCCAAATAGCTCTAAAAACTCTCTGCTCTAAAGTATGATAGCGTATCTAAAAACTGAAGTTAAAACCTAATTAAATAGCTAAATCACGTGTTGGGGCTTCTGTGTAAATATTTGGAACTTCTGGGCAACTTTGCAATATCATCATTCTTTATTAACTCTCGCGAGTCTGGCCCAACGCGCTGTGCATCGATCGATGCTCATGTGTGTCGATCGACACATCACTTTTTGTTCTGGACAGTGAGCTCTGTCTCTCGGGTCAAAACTCCAAAATGCTCCAAATAGCTCCAATTACTCCAAATCCACTCCAAACGTGCGTGTACCTAATAAAACATGTAAAAGACTCTAAAGAAACACAAAAGACTCTAAAACATACTTATATCATGGCATAAAACCGGTAAAAACCATGATATATCAACTCCCCCACACTTAGCCTTTGCTTGCCCTCAAGCAAAACAGAGAACTAAAACATGGTGAAGAGGTTTCAAAACTTTCAGAAACTCTTTTTGTCCTAGAAGCAACAACACTCAGATTCCCCTAAGTAAACCACTGAAAGAATCAACTGCAAGATATCAAGACCAACATGTACTTCCCCCACACTTAGCAACTGTCCTAAGCAAACTCCACAATCAATCCAAGCAATTCAAATTCACCCTACTGACTTCTTAAGCATATTAAGTGCGGTCTCACCTAAGGATTATCGATCAAAGGGCACATGGATTCTTACTTTGTCAGCTCTAGACCACCATACTATCTTTTTCTGGTTCCTTTTCTTCTCTTTTCCCTTCCTTAGCATTTTGATTTTTCCCCATTGGGTATCATTTTATTTTTTTATCAGTGCTCTTCCCGTTAAGGGGTGTACTTTGGACACATTCCATGGATCGCACATGAGGTAATAGTGTTTGCTACTACTCCCGTGACCACTTCAGAGCTACTAGCTCATCCTCGGTTTATTATCTTTTATTTTTTTATTTTATGGAAGGGGAGAAGGGAACCAAACTCGGACAGGTTTACAAGCTGTGTCAGAACTAACAAAGGAGTCCGACTCAAGGTATACCAAGCCCTTAGGTGAGAAGTTTAAGTCAAGTTAAGGGTGAAGCCAGTAAAAGGATCCTCTGAATACCTGAATTGATATGGGTGTCCTCAGTAGGTTGATCCGTGTTGGGTTTTCTAATAGTCATAGATTGATCTTTCAGCTTCATCCCAATGGTTACTTAAGTTCCTGCAATATGCTGTTAACTTCTCAAAAATTCAATGTTTCTTACTTAAACTTGTTATGACTCAATAAAACAATTTTTTTTGAAAAACGGACTGACTCTTAAGAAAACAGAAAGATAAAAGTTAGTAGCTACCTCCCCCACACTTGAAACACACTGTCCCCAGTAGTGTTAAGCTAAGGGTTGGTAAAAGAAAGCAAAAATGTTATGGATGTGTTGAGTTATGTCTGATTTTACCTCTGTCGCTCATGCATCAATCGTTACATAAATGTAACGACCGTTGCTAGGCGATTTTTTGTCATGTGTCGATCGTTGCTCAGGACCGCAACGATCGCTGCAATGCAATTTCTCGTGTTGTGACGATCGACACAAGGTTGTGTCGATCGACGCACTGCGATATCCGAGACCTGCAGACAAAAACTCACAAAAACCAAAAACAAACGTAAAATCCTAACAAAACAGTGGGTTTCCTCCCACTCAGCGCTCTTTTAGCGTCAATAGCTTGACGTTTTAGATCAATCAGACAGAGGGTGCAACATCCAGAGGCAAAATCTGACCTCCTGGAATCTCGGCCTTAGCCCAATAATGCTTGACTCTCTGTCCATTCACAGTAAATTCTTTACCTTCCTGGCTGATCAGAACGACAGCTCCATAAGGACGTACCTCCTTGATTGTGAAAGGACCAGACCACCTTGATTTCAGCTTACCTGGAAACAACTGCAAACGAGAGTTATAAAAAAGTACATGATCATTATGCTCAAATTGTCTAGAGACAATCTTCTTGTCATGATAAGACTTAGTCCTCTCCTTGTACAGCTTTGAGTTATCATAAGCAAAATGTCTAATCTCATCCAACTCATTAAGTTGCACCAATATCCTTTCTGCACTTAAGATCAAAGTTCATATGCTTTACAGCCCATGCTGCTTTGTGCTCAAGCTCCACTGACAGATGACATGTTTTTCCATACAGAAACCGGAATGGAGTGGTCCCAAGAGGTGTCTTAAATGCAGTCCGGTAAGCCCATAGTGCATCATCTAGATTTGCTGCCCAATCCTTCCTTGTCTTCCCAACTGTCTTCTCTAAGATCTCCTTGACCTGTGTGTTAGAAACCTCGACCTGTCAACTAGTCTGAGGGTGATAAGGAGTAGCAACTCGGTGATGAACTCCATGCTTCTTTAGCAGCTTCTCGAAGACCTTATTAATAAAGTGAGATCCTCCATCACTAATTACTATCCGAGGTACTCCAAATCTAGGGAATATGATGGTCTTAAACAGCTTAATAACCACCGAAGAATCATTGGTTGGACTAGCTATTGCTTCTACCCACTTAGATACATAGTCCACAGCAACCAAGATAAATTTATTCCCATAGGATGAGGGAAAAGGACCCATGAAGTCTATGCCCCAGCAATCAAAAACCTCAACCTCAAGAATGAAATTCTGAGGCATCTCATGCATCTTACTGATTTTACCTCTCCTCTGACAGGCATCACATTGAGAAATAAAAGAATGAGCATCCGCAAACATTGTAGGCCACCAGAAACCTGCTTGCAGAATCTTAGACACAGTCTTGAATGTAGCAAAATGTCCAGCATAATCTGATCCATGACAGTGGAATAGGATATCTGGAACCTCTGATACAGCAACGTATCTTCTGTAAAGACCATCTGAACAGTGTTTGTAGAGATAAGGCTCATCCCAGTAGTATCGTTTGAGCTCCCTGAAGAACTTCTTCTTTGCTTACCCCTTCAAATCATCTGGTTTAGTCTCTGCAGCTAGGTAATTAGCTATATCTGCGTACCAGGGTCGATCGGTGGTTGCGACAGCATCTACTTTGAAGACATAGTCTCCAATTTGAACCGTGAAAGGTTCTGGTTCTGTATCCGCATTGCAATGATCGTCGCATAAGGTTGCATCGATCGTCGCATCCTCGACGCTTTCATCGATCGTCACAGATGTGGCATCGATCGACGCAATGCGATTAATCCGACAGTTTTGCAAATTTTTGCCCAATTCCGTCTGAAACACTGTCCCGATCATATTGACGTTTTCCTCTGGCAAGTAATCATTAATGGGCACGTCTTCCTCAACCAGCATCCTTGAAAGATGATCAGCAACTCCATTTTCAACCCCCTTCTTGTCCCTCACTTCAATGTCAAACTCCTGAAGCAACAAAATCCATCTCAACAATCTTGACTTAGCATCTTTCTTCTGCATCAGATACTTCAGGGCTGAATGATCAGTGTGTACAATCACCTTGGAGCCAACAAGATAGGGGCGGAATTTCTCAAATGCAAAGACAACAGCCAACAACTCCTTTTCTGTAGTGGCATAGTTTCTCTGTGCATCATCTAGTGTCCTACTAACATAATAGATAGCATGAAGCTTTCTGTCCTCCTTCTGCCCCAGAACAGCTCCTACAGCATAGTCACTCGCATCACACATAACCTCAAAAGGTAGATCCCAATCTGGTGGCTGAACTATAGGAGCACTCACTAATGCCTGCTTGATTTGTTCAAATGCAGTCTGACAATCTGCATTGAACTCAAATTTGGCATCCTTACACAGCAAGGCAGTTAGTGGTCTAGCAATCTTACTGAAGTCCTTGATGAACCGTCTATAGAAACCAGCATGTCCTAGAAAGCTCCTTATAGACTTTACAGAATCAAGCGCCTGAAGGCTGGTCATTACCTCAATCTTAGCGCGGTCTACTTCAATCCCTGCTTCAGACACTTTATGTCCAAGTACAATGCCATCTCTGACCATGAAATGGCATTTCTCCCAATTAAGAACCAAGTGCTTCTCCTCGCATCTAGTCAGTACCTTGCACATGTTATCCAAGCACTCATTATAAGATGACCCATAGACTGAGAAGTCATCCATAAACACCTCCATAAAGTCCTCAATCATATCAGTGAATATGGACATCATGCATCTCTGGAATGTAGCTGGTGCATTGCAGAGTCCAAAAGGCCTTCTACGGTAAGCAAATGTGCCATATGGACAAGTGAAGGTGGTCTTTCCCTGATCCTCTAGATGGATAGGAATCTGAAAGAAACCTGAATATCCATCGAGGAAGCAATAGTAGGGTTGATTTGCTAATCTCTCCAGCATCTGGCCAATGAAGGATAAGGGGAAATGATCCTTCCTTGTTGCAGCATTGAGCTTCCTGTAATCTATGCACATCCGGTGTCCAGTCACAGTCCTTATAGAAATCAGCTCGTTCTTTTCATTCTTTACTACTGTAACTCCGCCTTTCTTAGGCACTATATGGACTGGACTCACCCAATCACTGTCTGAAATCGGATATATAATCCCAGCATCTAAGAGCTTCATGATCTCCTTCTTCACCACTTCCTGTAGATTAGGATTAAGCCTCCTCTGATGCTCAACAGATGTCTTAGACTCGTCCTCAAGATGTATCCGATGCATGCACAGCTCCGGAGAGATACCTGAAATGTCATCAAGAGAATAGCCAAGAGCTTTGTGATGCTTGCGCAGCTTGCTTAGCAGTAAAGTGAGCTCTGCGTTGTTCAAACTAGCATTAACTATCACTGGATAAGTTGAATTTGGTCCAAGAAATGCGTACCTTAGCCCGGATGGAAGTTGTTTCAGCTCAATTTTCGGAGCTTTTTCCTCTGCCCAGTCTCTGTCGACTTGCAACGATCGATGCTTAGGCTGTGTCGATCGATGCAAAGTCGCGTCAGACACTTCTAACTTCATCACTTGCTCAGCAGAATCCATCAGCCTCGCATAGCAGATTGCGGGCTCGTCTTGCAGGTGTTCCAGCTCCATTATAGAGCTCAGTAAAGCTCTCTCCAGTGGGTCCTCAGCATGTGACTTGTGAAAGTACTCTGCTGCCAAATCACCGAGTGTGTCCACATAGAAGGTCTGTCTGTCGATTGTTGGTCTCTTTACCAGTTTGTCCATATCAAAACTCATCTTCAGATCACCCACATTCAGAATTATTTTACCTCCTTGGTAGTCAATCATCGCACCAGCAGTAGCTAAGAAAGGCCTACCCAAAATCAGTGGATCCTTTGTTCCTCTCCATACTGCAGAACCACAAAATAAGTAGGTATCACACATTGGCCAATCATTATAGGCACATCCTCCAATACTCCTTCAGGAATCCTGATTGTTCTGTCTGCTAGAACCAGTGAGATCCTAGTGGGCAAGAAATCAGTCATCCCGAGTCTCTTAGCAACAGAGAAGGGCATAAGGTTCTCACTAGAACCAAGATCATATTAAGATCTTTCAAATCTTTCCCTGTAAATGGCACAATCCAACACAAAGCTTCCCGGATCTTTCAACTTCTCAGGAATTCTGCCCTGAATCACTGCACTACATACCTCCGTGATCATCATTGCACTCTCCTCATCAGACCACTTACCAGCAAGTAAGTCCTTAAGACATCTCCTCATCACAGGAGTAGTCTCCATAGAATCAATCAAAGGCACTTCGACCTTCACCTTTTTGATGATCTCCTTGCATTTGGTATACTGCTTATCGTTCTTAGCCTTCCTGGGATTTTTAGGGTAAGGTACTTTAGGCTTGTAAACCCTTTCGTTTGACTGTTTCGGCTTTCCTGCGTCTGAACTCTCTGCAGTCGCCTTGCGTCAATCGTTGCTGGTGTTGGGTCGATCGTTGCTGGGCGACTGTGTTACGACTTCTGCGTCGACCTTCGGTTCATCATCCTTGTTTTCGTTTTGCATCGACCATTGCTGAGGTGCATCGATCGACGCATTGCGAATTCCACGGATCCTATCTTCCATTTCTTCAATTTCCACGATTTCTTCGACACTTAACTGCTTTTTCTGGGCAGGAAACAGCTCCTTACCACTTCTCAATGTCACTGCATTGCACTGATACTTAGGATTAGCATCAGTCCGTCCCGGAAGAGATCCATCTGGCCTCTTGATATATCATGGTTTTTACTAGTTTTAGACCATGATATAAGTGTGTTTTAGTGTCTTTTTGTGTTATTTTAGAGTCTTTTACAGGTATAATCAGGTTTGGAGCTGAATTGGAGATGTTGGAGTATTTTGGAGATTTTTGGAGTTTTTGGCCGAGAGATAGAGTTCACTGTCCGAAACAGAGTACTGCGTCGATCGTTGCACATCAGCGACGATCGTTGCACCAGCGAGATGGGCCAAAACTCGGCGGTTTATGAAGAGTCAAGATATTGCACTCTGATCCAGAAGTTCCTGATATTTACAAAGAAGCCCCTGGCCGAGATTAGACCTATATTATTGAGTATTTGGTGTTTTAATTAGATACGCTTTTACTTACGCTTTCATAATTAAGAGCAGAGGATTTTTAGAGCTTTTGGGGCTGATCTGAACCTTTACTTCATCTATATTTGGAGAAGATTTCGAACCCCTTTAATTCTTTATCTTTTATGCAATTTATTCTTCATATGATTATGTTTTCATTATCTATGTCTGAGTAGATTCCTAGTTAGGTTTAGGGTTTCTCACATAGGATTTCATGACTTGCTAGACTTGTTTAATTCAGTTAAGGATTCATAACTATATCTGTTCTTCAATCTAATTGTGCTTAAAGCTAGTTCTAACCTGATCAATTAGAATCTAGATTTTAGGTTGCTAAATACGACACGGAAGTGTGGTTTAGGAATCTGAACTATTTAGGTTGAGCAATTAAACTTCTCGCAAACGAAAGTTTGGTTTAGGTTAATTGTGAACATATCAAACTTGGAATTAATGCTAGTTTAATCTGTTAGTTCTCGCAAACGAAAGTTTGGTTTGCTGTACTTAGACTTAGAGAACTATCGCAAAGGAATTTGGTTAGTTCTATATCCGTGTTTTGAGTTCTAGAACTGTGCTTAATTAGATCCTTGTTGAATGAACTGTTTGCTTGTCTGATTTCCTGAGAACGCCCTAGACTTGCGCTTTTAATAACTTGTTTTCACAACCAACAATCTCTGCTTTCTGTTTACTTTCTCGCATTGCTTTTATTTACATCACGTTGTTTTCTTCCTAGTTTAATTCCTTGTTCCTTAGCTATCGAAACCAGAGTCTCTGTGGATTCGATACCCTATATACTACAATCACTGAACTGTGCACTTGCAGTAGAATAGGATTAAAACTACAACCCTATCAAGTTTTTGGCGCCGTTGCCGGGGACTCTTAGAGTCTTCGATAGCTTCGAACCTAGGGTTTTACTAGGATTTTTCGTCTTCTTTTCGTTTTTGTTTTTGTTTTTTTTTAGTTACTAATTTTCTCTGTTTTCTCTCTGTCGCAGGTACCGATTTCGCACTGCGTCGATCGTTGCACCCTAGCATCGACCGTCACTAGGCGATTCTGAGATTGAACCGATCGTTGCACTGATAGCATCGATCGTTGCTGGACGATTACAGACAGTTTATGCAGACGCAGAAAACTAGAAGTAATCCGAACTTGGACTTAGTTAATCTCGAACTTGAAGAACTTGGACGTTTAGAGAGCTAACAGAAGAGAAAGAAAAGAAAGGATGGTACGTGAGTGTTTGATCCTGATACCAGATGCTGATGGTACCCTGAGAGATCCGCAAAACAATCCTTACAATGCTGCTGGGCAGAGGATTGATGCTGAGGGACGAGTGATCCCTGATGTTGAGGAAGCTGAACCACCACCGCAGGCGCAAGGTCAAGGACAGAACCGAGCTAGACAGATGGTTGTCCATGAGAGGACTTTAGCTGACTACAACAGACCGGATAAGTTTCATGCAAACCGGTCAGCTCTAGTGCTTCCTAATTTTGAGAGGAATGATTTTGAGATCAAAACCATCTACTACTCGCTGATGAGACAGAATGCATTTCATGGTTACCCAACGGAGAAGCCTATGGATCACATTGATCAGTTTGAGGACATAATCACTGGCATGAAGTATGATGGAGTCTGCCCGGATTATCTGTTCCTTATGCTCTTTCCACACAGTCTTGCTGGAGACGCTAGTGCATGGCTAAAGCAGCTGGCACCTGGTCAGTATACTACTTGGGCAGCCTTGAAGAGTGAGTTCCTGCGTCATTTCTATGATGATGCGCGCTCAGATCAGTCCAGACAGGACATACTCACCTTTTCCCAAGGAGCTGTGGAGCCTTTAAAAACTGCCTGGATGAGATTTAAGCAGTACCAGCGTGACTGCCCACACCATGGATTTACTGAAGTTCAATTGATTGGTATCTTCTTCAGAGGCATAGATCTTCCATATCAGTCTGCACTGGATAACTCCAGTAATGCTAACTTCAACACCAGGACTCCTGCACAAGCTAAGCAGTTGATTGAGAACCTAGTAGGCAGCTGATATACCATGGATTTTAGGGATTTTAACCATGGTATATGTGTTATTTATCGAGTCTTTTACTACGTTTTAGAGTCTTTTCAGGTGTTTATTAGGTACAAGCACATTTGGAGCATATTTGGTGATTTTGGCACTTTCTGGAGCTAATTGGAGTATTTAGCCGAGAGATAGAGTTCACTGTCCGAAACAGAGAAAGGTGTCGGTCGTTGCATGCCTAGCATCGATCGATGCACCAGCGAAATGGGCCAAACGGCGGTTTAATGAAGAATGATGACATTGCAATTCTGCCCAGAAGTTTCTAATATTTACAAAGAAGCCCCAATTCGTGTTTTAGGTTATAAATAGAGTTTTTGAGCCATTGTTTAGGCTATGCTTCAGAACTAAGTTTTATTCTCTAAGGAGATTTTAGGGGGCTGGTTTTGTTCTCGAAAGAGACTTGATTTTGAACCCCAGTCCTTATTTGATTATATGATATTTGGTTTTCTAATTATAATATATTCTGTCCCGATGAATATGTCTGAGTAGATCACCTGTTAGGTTGAAGGATTCTGATTAAGGATTTCAGAGAATTATAGTCTAATTAATCTATAGAGATTCATATCTGCTAGTTCTTTATCTAAGTTGTTATTAATGCTAAATCTGAAGTAGCTAATCAGAGTTATGATGTTAGGTTAATTAATTCAGCGGAAGTTGGTTAATTTAACTAGAAAGAACCTAGATAAGCAATTAAACCGTTCGCAAACGGAAGTTTGGTTCAGGTTAATTGTGAACATATCAAACTTGGAATTAATGCTAGTTTAATCTGTTAGTTCTCGCAAACGAAAGTTTGGTTTGCTGCACTTAGACTTAGAGGATTATCGCAAAGGAATTTGGTTAATTCTATATCTGTGTTTTGAGTTCTAGAACAGTTATTGATTAGATCTAGATAGATTGATTGCTTGCGTTCCTGATTTCCTGAGAACTCCTGAAACCTAACGCTTCGCCTTCTTGCTTACAAACTCACTCGATTTACTTTGCTATTTCGTTTACTGTTTTCACATCTGTTTCGCTTAATTTAATCTGAACTACTAATAATCTATTGTGTGACTGAGAGTCCTCGTGGGATTCGATACCTTATATACTACGATTGCATTACTGTGCACTTGCAGTAGAATAGGGAAAACTATACACCTATCAAGTTTTTGGCGCCGTTGCCGGGGACTAAGCATCCTTTTTAATTTTCACCAATAGATTTAGTATTAGGATTTAGACTAAGCATCCTTTTTAATTTTCTTGTTTACTCACGTTTTTGATTTTTGGATTCGTAGGGATTCGCACTGCATCGATCGTTGCCACCTTGCATCGATCGACACAAGGCGAGAACAGTGATGCTGAGATCTGAGGCGTTCAATAGGTTCCGCACCATAGAACCTGTGGTTTTGATTCGCGGTGAAAACGGCATTCTACGAGACCATGAGGGTCATATATGCAACGCAAAAGGTCAGAAAATAGATGGGGAAGGAAACCCCATCTTACCAGATTACCATGTATTGGTTGGGCAAGTAGCTGAGATGCAGAGTAAGATATATGACATCCACGACATTTTACTTAGGGAGAGACAGTTCCGAGCAGAACCTGAAACTGATAAATCTGCAGAGGTACACTATATGGCTGGAGCCAACTCTTATGGACATACATTGGGATATCAGCAGAGACAAGGTTCTAGGCATGCTCAAGGATCCAGAGACCATAACTATACTTCCTATCTGGCACCTCCTACACAAAGGAGCAAACTAGAGATGATGATAGAACAATCAATTGAAAAGCAACAGCAGAACACAGCTTCTTTCAGCTCGAAGCTAGAGAACCTGTACACCAATTTGAATGAGAAATTTGAATCCTTGAGCACTCGTATGAAGCACCTGGACACACAGATGGATCAAGTTTCAAGTTCTACCCCAAGGAGGGATTCTCAAGAAGCTCATACCAACAACATTCCCATTCAGGATGACACACAGATGGATCATGGATCAAGTCTAGCAGTTAAGGCTGTGGAATTTGTGGAAGACAGAGGGGGATTTGATGTTGAATTACCTGAGTTTGAAAGCTTCGATGCACCTGACTCAACAGAGATTGACATGGATCTCTTGACTTGGATAGCTCAGATTGAAGTGGGACCAAGCCAAGAAGAGAAATTTGAATCTGAGATGGCTGGAATGGACCAAGAAGCGGATAAACCAGAGACTGTAGTTGAAACACGAGCTGAGACGACAGCATCGATCGATGCATCACAAGCACCGATCGTTGCACCCCGAAAGGAACCAGTTTCACTCATATCTCAAGGACCTGCTAAGGAAAGAACCTATAAACCTCCATTACCATTCCCGAAAGCTCCCGTTAAGTCTAAAGATGTGGTTCAGTGCACAGTGGTGGTTGACAAGAAGATGGTGGTTCCACAAGAGCCTATTCTAACATCTTCAAGGCCTAAAACTACTCATAAACAAAAAGCTCCGAACATCAAAACTTTGCCAAAGGTAAAGCATAAATCCTCTAAGTTTAAACCTCCTGACTCCACTGTTTTGAATGCAGGAAAGAGCGTTAAAACACCCAAGTGTCAATCTCACCCTACATTCCTCCCGACGTTCCTTGGACGACATCATGCTGCTACTGCTTACACACCACCATGGATGATAAGGCATTCACAGAGACACTCAAAGTCTCTGTTGAAACCTCCATGAGTCTGACCCCTTTCCAAAAAGTCAAGCTAACGACTTGAAACAAGCGCTGAGTGGGAGGCAACCCACTGTTAGGTTTAATTATTTTTCTTTTTTGGTTTTTTTCTTAGGATTTCACATTTTTATTTGTTTTTGTTAGTTTTTAGATACAGAACACAAGTCTGGAGATGTGTGACGATCGTTGCTCACATGTGCAACGGTCGTTGCAATTGGTTCAAATCGAAAATTAAGGTACGTTGAGCTAAACCGGAATTAATCTGGTTCAACAAGCATCGATCGTTGCCCCGAAAGCAACGATCGTTGCACCCACGACCAGGTAAGTCACCTTAAACCCTATTTCCTCTTCTTCTTCCCCATTTCTTTTGGTCGACACACCGAGAACCTCCACCCAAAAATCATCATTTCTTCGTCAAATTTCTTGTTTCCAAGTGCTATTTACTTATTTTTACGATCCCAATCCATTTCCCCAACCCATATCTCAAGAAATCAAGGTAATGTTCTTCAATTTTCGAATTTTCGGATTGGATTTTTAGGGTTTTAGGGTTGTTGATTTTTGGACCAAAAATTGATGATGCATGCGTAATTAGAACGATTTAGGGTGATGGATGATGATTTTGAACTGATTTGAGACAATGTGGCTTGGATTTGACTGATTTTTGATGATTTGTTTGCGGCAAAATCGCCCTGCAACGGTCGTTGCTCTAGAGCAACGGTCGTTGCATTGCGATTTTGGGAAATGTTCGATACAACGAAATCGCCTTGCAACGATCGATGCCGTAGATGCAACGGTCGATGCTTCGCGATTTCACAGTGAAATTTTGTCGAGACTTATAAATGTTTGAACTTTGTTTTTGCAGATGGCGTCTCAAAGGCAACCCCGCAAGAAGCGAGCCACAGCTTCCACAGCAACAAGACACTACACCCCACCGCCTCAATGGTTCAGCAGAGAGTCAGAGGCACCCGCACCATACAACAGATACGGGCCGCCGGTTGCTTTACCTTGGCCCAGAGAGGATGCCACACCGATGCAGACGACCAGACAGTGGCCGGAGGACCTTATACGCTTCTTCAAGTCTGCTGAGTTCACCGAGCGGCCGTTTCTCAGTCGATGGGACGAGTATGACTCGCTTCTCTACAGTGGTTGGTGTGGGATGATCATCAAGCCGACTAAGTTCGCGGACTACTCCACCTGCAGGATTCTGGGGATCGATGAGCAGGTGCTAGCTGTGTGCAGAGGCATTGGTCTAGGGACAATGCCGATGCGACACTATGACCTCTATCCTGAGCTGGTCAGGCAGCTATTGGCCACTTGCAGAGTGGTTTACTCGGATCCCGACCACAGGAGCGCTACAGTGGGTGCTTTCACCTTCATGAGTTGGGGAGTCAGGTATCGGATTCCTCTACTTGATCTCTGCAGGATCTACGGGTTCAGTACTGAGCCGAGGCGCATAGCCATGCCACTCGAGTGGGATCCGGTGGAGGCTCGCACATTCTGGGAGAGTATTGGCAGCGGTCGATACAACTCCAGGACCACACCAGTAGTGCAGATGAGACATCCGGTGCTGCGATATGTCTCGCGTATCTTGTGCTGGAGCTTGCTTTGCAAGTTTGAGGCCAACAAGATGCGCAAACTTGAGATGGAGTTGCTGTTTATGGGGCTGAGAGATCAGTTTAGAGGTTCTGGCGTGAGAGATCCGACTGCGGGTCTCAACTTGGGAGCTATTTTCGCACAGCATTTAGTTGATCTGCAGCTGAAGCCGTTTGATGGAGCTGGTACTGAGACGGTAGGGAGTTTACTTACTCCCATTTTTGAGTATTGTGGGATTCCCCTTCATGGCACAGAGCGTGATACAGCTCGGGAGTTCCTGGATCTCAGCCATTTGCAGAGCGCTACTTGGCTCAAGGAGGGGCGCATTTGGGTTTACACTGATCCGACCACTGGGAGGACTGGTATTGAGCTTCCTGCTACCAGATGGACACAAATTGACACGTTAGAGGCACTGAGATTTCAGCCTCCTGAGTCTGCACAGCGTGGGATTCCGACTATGGCTCATCCGCTGGGAGAGCCTTCCTCACGAGCTTCGACTTCTTCTGCCCCTACTCCTGCACCAGCGCCTGCCCCAGTCGACATTGTGGGTCCCTTTCCAGAGCCTGCGATGGCTTACGGTGCATACTCTGAGGCAGAGTGGAGAGAGAGATCAGATGGTATGTTTCGAGTTCTTTGGAACTTCGTGCGTACTTGCAGCTGCAGGAGGCCACCACAGATCCATCAGCCCGTACCTGACCGTCGTCGACAGCGATCTCCGACTGATATTGATCCTGCACCCGAGGCAGCCGATGATGATGCACTGTATGGTGGGATAGATGATGTTAGCGAGTGAGAGTAGTCTCCATGTCCAGTCTTTCGGTTCTGTATTCTGACTTTTTCTTTTCTTTTGCACTTTTCTTCTTTGATTTTTAGGATTCTACTATGTTTGGATGATTTGCACTTTATTTGGTACATCTTTTGCTTCGGTTTTACTCTGTTTCTAGTGTTCTCAGCTTGCAGGGATCAAAATTGACAAAAACAGACGGACTAACCTGCTAACTTGCTGACTGTTCGTGAAAACGCAGTGCGTCGATCGACACACCATTGCATCGATCGTCACAATACGAAAGAATCGCACAGCAACGGTCGGTGCACTTAGTGCAACGATCGGTGCATGTGCGACAGAGGTAAAACCCGACAGAACTAAAACATCCATTAACCATTTTTCTTTCTTTTTACCGATCCTTCGCTGGACACTACTGGGGACAGTGTGTCTTAAGTGTGGGGGAGGTGCTACTGACTTTTGTTTTCTGTTTTCTTAAGAGTCAGTCCATTTTTCAGAAATTTTTTTGTTTTATTGAGTCAAAATTGTTTAAGTAAGAAACTATGATTTTCTGAGAAGATTTACGAGACTTGCAGGAACTTAAGTAACCATTGGGATGAAGTTGCAGGATCTATCTCTGACTATTAGAAAACCCCATCACAGATCAACCTACTGGGAACACCCACATCACTTCAGGTATCAGAGGATCCTTTTACTGACTTCAACCTTAATACTGACTTAGATTTCTCACCTAAGGGCTTGGTATACTTTGTGTCGGATTCCCTTGTTAGTTCTGACACAGCCTGTAAACCTGTCCTATTTAGTTCCCTTCTCCCCTTCTCTAAAAAAAAAAAAAAAAAAATATATATATAATAAACTGAGGATGAGTTAGTAACTCCGAAGTGGTCATGGGAATAGTAGCAAACACTATTATCTCTCATGTGATCCATGGAATGTGTCCAAAGTACACCCCATAACGGGAAGAACACTGATAAAAAAAATAAAATGATACCCAGTGGGGAAAAATCAGTTGTTAAAGAAGGGAAAGAGAAGAAAGTGACTAGAGAAAGATAGTATGGTGGTCTAGAGCTGATAAGGTAAGAATCCATGTGCCCTTTGATCGATACTCCTTAGATGAGACCGCACTTAAATACTTGCAGAAGTCAGTAGGGAGAATTTGAATGCTTGAATGTGATTGTGGAGTTTACCTAGGACAGTTGCTAAGTGTGGGGGAAGTACATGTTGGTCTTGATATTCTGTGATTGATTCTTTCAGTGGTTTACTAAGGGGAATCTGAGTATTGTTGCTTCTAGGACGAAAAGAGTTTCTGAAGAGTTTTCAAACCTCTTATCTACATTTAATTCTTTGTCTTGCTTGAGGACAAGCAAGAGCTAAGTGTGGGGGAGTTGATATACCATGGATTTTAGGGATTTTAACCATGGTATATGTGTTATTTATCGAGTCTTTTACTACGTTTTAGAGTCTTTTCAGGTGTTTATTAGGTACAAGCACATTTGGAGCATATTTGGTGATTTTGGCACTTTCTGGAGCTAATTGGAGTATTTAGCCGAGAGATAGAGTTCACTGTCCGAAACAGAGAAAGGTGTCGATCGTTGCATGCCTAGCATCGATCGATGCACCAGCGAAATGGGCCAAACAGCGCTTTAATGAAGAATGATGACATTGCAATTCTGCCCAGAAGTTCCTAATATTTACAAAGAAGCCCCAATTCGTGTTTTAGGTTATAAATAGAGTTTTTGAGCCATTGTTTAGGCTATGCTTCAGAACTAAGTTTTATTCTCTAAGGAGATTTTAGGGGGCTGGTTTTGTTCTCGAAAGAGACTTGATTTTGAACCCCAGTCCTTATTTGATTATATGATATTTGGTTTTCTAATTATGATATATTCTGTCCCGATGAATATGTCTGAGTAGATCACCTGTTAGGTTGAAGGATTCTCATTAAGGATTTCAGAGAATTATAGTCTAATTAATCTATAGAGATTCATATCTGCTAGTTCTTTATCTAAGTTGTTCTTAATGCTAAATCTGAAGTAGCTAATCAGAGTTATGATGTTAGGTTAATTAATTCAGCGGAAGTTGGTTATTTAACTAGAAAGAAACTAGATAAGCAATTAAACCGTTCGCAAACGGAAGTTTGGTTCAGGTTAATTGTGAACATATCAAACTTGGAATTAATGCTAGTTTAATCTGTTAGTTCTCGCAAACGAAAGTTTGGTTTGCTGCACTTAGACTTAGAGGATTATCGCAAAGGAATTTGGTTAATTCTATATCTGTGTTTTGAGTTCTAGAACAGTTATTGATTAGATCTAGATAGATTGATTGCTTGCGTTCCTGATTTCCTGAGAACTCCTGAAACCTAACGCTTCGCCTTCTTGCTTACAAACTCACTCGATTTACTTTGCTATTTCGTTTACTGTTTTCACATCTGTTTCGCTTAATTTAATCTGAACTACTAATAATCTATTGTGTGACTGAGAGTCCTCGTGGGATTCGATACCTTATATACTACGATTGCATTACTGTGCACTTGCAGTAGAATAGGGAAAACTATACACCTATCAGCAGCAACAGTTGCAAGACTATGGATGAGAGGAGGAAGAAATCTGGTGGAAGTGTAGAGAATTCTGACATAGCTGATATTAGATCTAGGCTGGACACAGTTTGCAATCTCCTAGCAGGTAAGAAAGCTGTCCACTTTGCCCAAGATGTAGAGGTAATTCAAACTGAGGAGGACACTCAGGAGGAAGATGTGAATTACATAGGAGGATCTGGATTCCAAGGTAATAGATTTGGTAATCAACAGGGAAACAGATTCTTCAATGGAGGACAGAAAAGTGCTTTCAACAGCAAATCATCTAATTCTGGACAGACTAGCGGTTTTCAGAAGACCTTTGGACAAGGTACTCAGAGAACCTATGGATCTTCATCCTATCAGACTCCTCCTGCACCTACAGCTCATGAGAGTAGAATGGAGGCTATGATGGAACAACTAATGGAGAGTCAGACCAAGAGTAATGTGGACTGCAACAAGAAGTTGGATGCTGTCTATGAAGACTTCAATGGGAAGTTTGAGTCCCTGAACACTCACATGAAGCAGTTGGATACTCAGGTGAACCAGATTTCCAGTTCAATGAAGGGAAAAGGAGTAGCAGACACTCATATTAAGGCCTGGTCTGTGTACATTAATGATGGATCTCACCTAGGTGAAAAATTTGAGCTAAGTACAGCTGAATTGGTGAAGGAAGAAGAAATCTCGGATTTTGGTGAAAAACTCTCGGGTGAAAACTGCAGCATTGCAACGATCGACACACATCTAGTGTCGATCGATGCAGGTCGTGAACAGACAGACTTGCCGAATAATAATGGTGTTGATGCAGAGTTGGAGCTTGATGGCTTATTTTCTGGAGTCTCTGAGATTTCTCAACAAGAGATCTATGCGCAGATCGTTAGACAACACTCCTCAGTGTCTGAAGTGATTAAGCAGGAAATTGAAGAGCTTAAGAAGCTAGAGGAGATTGGTGAAGAATTGGAAGAAATTCCATCTTCTGATGATCCACCTTATCATCCATGTGTGCAGAGGTACTTGAATAAGATGCTGCCTTTAGATGAAGAGCTGAGAGACTGGGTGATTATAGTTCCTCAGCATATTAGTGATGTCCTACTGACCAAGATCCCGAAGAAGCTGCCAGACCCTGGGGTCTTTGTGCTTAATTGTTCAATCTTTGAGGATAGTCTTAGGCGCTCTCTGTGTGATTTAGGAGCTCCTGGAAGTTTGATGCCATACTCTGTGGCAGAGAAGCTGGGTATGCTAGATTTTACTCCTACTAGGACCTCTCTTGTCCTAGCTGATCAGTCCATACGAGTTCCAGAAGGACTCCTTATGGACATCCCAGTGAGAGTTGGAAACTATTTAGTTCCAACAGACTTCTTAGTGCTGAAATATGACTGTGATCCGGATGAAGCATTGCTACTTGGAAGACCATTTTTGGCTACAGCAGGAGCGGTAATTGATGTTAGAAACAGCTTGATAGACCTCCATCTGGGAGATGAGCCGCTGCGTTATGAGGTGGATAAGCTGCGAAGACCACTGATAGATGGGCAGACATTCACCATCATGGATGCAGATGATGAGCGGCCGGATGACACTGTGATTGTAGATCCTGGAGCACATTTTACTCTATCTTTTCTTGGACATGAGCATTCTGCAACAGCCTACTCGCCACCTTGGATGAGGAGACTTGAGCAGAGACAGAAAAAGTCTCTGTCGGGATCTCCTGGTGCCTGAAAAATCTTGTTCGTCCGGTCAAGCTATTGACCTTAAACAAGCGCTGGGTGGGAGGCAACCCACCATTAGGTACTGGTGGTTTTCTACTTAATTTTTGGTGTTTTTGTTAGGATTTTACGTTTGTTTTTTTTTTGGTGAGTTTATGATTGCAGGTCTCGGACAAGATCGCAGTGCGTCGATCGACGCACTTCTGTGTCGATCGTCACAACACGATCGGAATCGCATTGCAGCGATCGTTGCGGTCCTGAGCAACGATCGACTATACACGAAAATCGCCTAGCAACGGTCGATGCACTTAGTGCAACGATCGATGCCTGAGCGACAGAGGTAAACCCGACAGAACTCAACAAAACTTTAACAATTTTTATTTTCTTTTTACCGATCCTTCGCTTGACACTACTGGGGTCAGTGTGTCTTAAGTGTGGGGGAGGTGCTACTGACGTTTATCTTTCTGTTTTCTTAAGAGTCAGTCCATTTTTCAAATTTTTTGTTTTATTGAGTCAAAATTGTTTAAGTAAGAAACTATGAATTTTTGAGAAGATTTACAAGACTTGCAGGAAATTAAGTAACCATTGGGATGAAGTTGCAGGATCTATCTCTGACTATTAGAAAACTCAGACACAGATCAACCTACTGGGAACACCCACATCACTTCAGGTATCAGAGGATCCTTTTACTGACTTCAACCTTAATACTGACTTAGATTTCTCACCTAAGGGCTTGGTATACTTTGTGTCGGATTCCCTTGTTAGTTCTGACACAGCCTGTAAACCTATCCTATTTAGTTCCCTTCTCCCCTTCCAAATAAAAATAAAAAAGATAATAAACTGAGGATGAGTTAGTAACTCCGAAGTGGTCACAAGAGTGGTAGAGACCCCTATTATCTCCTGTGCGATCCATGGAATGTGTCCAAAGTACACCCCATAATGGGAAGAACACTGATAAAAAAAATAAAATGATACCCAAAGTGGGAAAAATCAGTTGTTAAGGAAGGGAAAGAGAAGAAAGGGACTAGAGAAAGATAGTATGGTGGTCTAGAGCTGATAAGGTAAGAATCCATGTGCCCTTTGATCGATACTCCTTAGGTGAGACCGCACTTAAATACTTGCAGAAGTCAGTAGGGAGAATTTGAATGCTTGAATGTGATTGTGGAGTTTACTTAGGACAGTTGCTAAGTGTGGGGGAAGTACATGTTGGTCTTGATATCCTGTGATTGATTCTTTCAGTGGTTTACTAAGGGGAATCTGAGTGTTGTAGCTTCTAGGATGAAATGAGTTTCTGAAGAGTTTTCAAACCTCTTCACCATGCTTTAGTCCTCTGTTTTGCTTGAGAGCAAGCAAAGGCTAAGTGTGGGGGAGTTGATATATCATGGTTTTTACTAGTTTTAGACCATGATATAAGTGTGTTTTAGTGTCTTTTTGTGTTATTTTAGAGTCTTTTACAGGTATAATCAGGTTTGGAGCTGAATTGGAGATGTTGGAGTATTTTGGAGATTTTTGGAGTGTTTGGCCGAGAGATAGAGTTCTCTGTCCGATTCTGTACTGCGTCGATCGTTGCACATCAGCGACGATCGTTGCACCAGCGAGATGGGCCAAAACTCGGCGGTTTATGAAGAGTCAAGATATTGCACTCTGATCCAGATGTTCCTGATATTTACAAAGAAGCCTCTGGCCGAGATTAGACCTATATTATTGAGTTTTTGGTGTTTTAATTAGATACGCTTTTACTTACGCTTTCATAATTAAGAGCAGAGGATTTTTAGAGCTTTTGGGGCTGATCTGAACCTTTACTTCATCTATATTTGGAGAAGATTTCGAACCCCTTTAATTCTTTATCTTTTATGCAATTTATTCTTCATATGATTATGTTTTCATTATCTATGTCTGAGTAGATTCCTAGTTAGGTTTAGGGTTTCTCACATAGGATTTCATGACTTGCTAGACTTGTTTAATTCAGTTAAGGATTCATAACTATATCTGTTCTTCAATCTAATTGTGCTTAAAGCTAGTTCTAACCTGATCAATTAGAATCTAGATCTTAGGTTGCTAAATACGACACGGAAGTGTGGTTTAGGAATCTGAACTATTTAGGTTGAGCAATTAAACTTCTCGCAAACGAAAGTTTGGTTTAGGTTAATTGTGAACATATCAAACTTGGAATTAATGCTAGTTTAATCTGTTAGTTCTCGCAAACGAAAGTTTGGTTTGCTGCACTTAGACTTAGAGAACTATCGCAAAGGAATTTGGTTAGTTCTATATCCGTGTTTTGAGTTCTAGAACTGTGCTTAATTAGATCCTTGCTGAATGAACTGTCTGCTTGTCTGGTTTCCTGAGAACGCCCTAGACTTAGCGCTTTTAATAACTTGTTTTCACAACCAACAATCTCTGCTTTCTGTTTACTTTCTCGTATTGCTTTTATTTACATCAAGTTGCTTTCTTCCTAGTTTAATTCCTTGTTCCTTAGCTATCGAAACCAGAGTCTCTGTGGATTCGATACCCTATATACTACAATCACTGAACTGTGTACTTGTAGTAGAATAGGATTAAAACTACAACCCTATCACCTCTGAACATATCCAGCAGTTCTTGCAACTTTAGCATCAAGCTCCTTCATATGTGTGCTCAAAGATTCAAATTTCCCATTCAGTTCCTCATAAATAGCACCTATCTTCTTGTCGAGGTCTACAGCATTCTTAGTCTGACCTTTCAGCAACTGCTCCATCATACTCTCCATCTTACTCTCATGAGTAGTAGCTGCAGGAGGTGCTTGGTAAGAGGAAGATCCATAAGTCCTCTTATTACCTTGTTGGAAAGGTTTTTGAAAACCAGCATTCTGTCCAAAGCCAGAAGAGTTTTGATTGCTTGTGAAAGCACTCTTCTGACCACTGAAGAATCTATTCCCTTTCTGATTACCAAACTTGTTACCTTGGAAACCAGATCCTCCGATGTAGTTCACATCCTCTTCCTGCCCATCTTCTTCAGCATTGATCACCTCAACATCCTGAGCAAAATGGACAGCTTTCTTCCCAGCTAGAAGATTACAAACTGTGTCCAGCATAGATCTAATATCAGCGATCTCTAGATTCTCCATCTTCCCACCGGACTCCTTCCTCCTCTTATCAGTACTCTTGCAGCTATTACTGCTTACTAAGTTGTCTATTAGTTTCTTAGCTTGAGCAGGAGTTCTAGTGTTAAAATTGGCATTGCTGAAATTATCCAACGCAGTCTGATATGGGAGATCGATACCTCTAAATAAAATGTCTAATAGTGTTACCTCAGTGAATCCATGATGCGGGCAGTCACGTTGGTACTTCTTAAACCTCATTCAGGCAGTCTTAAGAGGCTCTATCGGACCTTGAGAGAAAGTGAGAATGTCCTGCCTTGACTGATCAGAGCGAGCATCATCATATAAGTGTCGCAGAAACTCACTCTTCAAAGCATCCCATGTAACAAACTTCCCAGATGGAAGCTGTTTCAGCCAGGCAGCAGCATCTCCAGCGAGAGAGTAGGGGAAGAGTTTGAGAAACAGATAGTCATAGTTCACTCCATCATACTTCATCCCAGTGACTATGTCCTCAAACTCATCTATGTGATCCATCGGATGCTCATTAGGATAGCCATGGAAGGCATTCTGCCTCAGAAGAGAGTAGTAGATGGTCTTGATTTCAAAATCATTCCTATCAAAATCAGGAGGTACAAGAGCTGACCGGTTAGCATGGAACTCATCCGGACGGTTATAGTCAGCCAAAGTCCTCTCATGGATAACCACCTCTCTACCTTGGGCCTGTCCTTGGCCTTGGTTCTGCTCCTGTCGTGGTTGCTCAGGAGGATCAGGGATAACATTCCCTTCATCATCAATCCGCTGCCCAGCAGCATTGTACGGATTGTTTTGTCGGTCCCTCAGGACACCTTGAGCATCATCAATATAATCACACGTTCAACTACCATCCTTGCTCTTTGAACTCTCTTGTTAGTCCTCTCTAGTCTAGCAAGCTCTTTAAGTTGTAGGTTTACGAGATTAGTATTCGGATTACTTCTGGTATCACGCGTCTGCATAAACCGTCTGTAATCGCCAAGCAACGATCAATGCTAACAGTGCAACAATCGATTCAACTCCAATCGTCAAGCAACGATCGACACAAGAAATGCAACGGTCGATGCTATGCGAAAGTAAAACCTGCCAGAGAAAGAAACAGAAAAATCAGTAGCTAAAACAAAAAAAAAAAAAAAAAAAATCATAGTAAAAACCCTAAGTTCGAATCTATCGAAGACTCAAAAGAGTCCCCGGCAACGGCGCCAAAAACTTGATAGGCTCATAGTTTTAACCCTATACTAACTGCAAGTGCACAGTAATATCAATGTAATACTTAGGGATCGAATCCACGAGGACTCTAGGCAACGATAGAATTAGAACGGTCAAGCTTAAACTAGGAGAAAGCAAATTGTATTGAGAAACGAAAAACAATGCAAGAAAGTAAACAAGTAGCAGGTTCGGTTGTAAGCAATTAACTAAGGGCGCTAAGTCTAGGGAGTTCTCAGGAAATCAGACAAGCAGATAAATCATTCAGTCATGATCAAATTAGGAACAGTTCTAGAACTCAAAACACAGATATAGAATTAACCAACTTTCGTTGTGAGAATTCTCTAAGCCTAATTGCAGAAATCCAAATGTCTTTGTAATTCCTAACAGATTAAACCAGCTTTAATGATCAAGTTCGATATGTTCACAATCTAATTAAACCAAATTTCTTTGCGAGTAATTATATTTCTCAACCTAAATAGTTCAGATTCTAAACCACACTTTCGTGTCAATCTAGCAACCTAAGATCTAGACTCTAAGTGATCAAGTTAGAACTAGCATTAAACACAATTTAGCTTGAAGAACATCTATTGATATGAATCCTTAACTGAATTAATTATATCTAGCAAGTTATAAAATCCTTATTGAGAATCCCTAAACCTAACTATGAATCTACTCAGACATAGATAATGTAAACATGATCAATGAATAATTAGATATCATAAAAGAGATTAAACAAGTAAAGGGGTTCGAAATCTTCTCCAAAAATAAGGTGTAGTACAGGATCAGATCAGCCCCAAATAGCTCTAAAAACTCTCTGCTCTTAAGTATAAAAGCGTATCTAAAAACTGAAGTTAAAACCTAATTAAATAGCTAAATCACGTGTTGGGGCTTTTGTGTAAATATTGGAACTTCTGGGCAACTTTGCAATATCATCATTCTTCATTAACTCTCGCGAGTCTGGCCCAACGCGCTATGCATCGATCGATGCTCATGTGTGTCGATCGACACATCACTTTTTGTTCTGGACAATGAGCTCTATCTCTCGGGTCAAAACTCCAAAATGCTCCAAATAGCTCCAATTATTCCAAATCCACTCCAAACGTGCGTGTACCTAATAAAACCTGTAAAAGACTCTAAAGAAACACAAAAAGACTCTAAAACATACTTATATCATGGCATAAAATCGGTAAAAACCATGATATATCAACTCCTTCACACTTAGCCTTTGCTTGCCCTCAAGCAAAACAGAGAACTAAAACATGGTGAAGAGGTTTGAAAACTTTCAGAAACTCTTTTTGTCCTAGAAGCAACAACACTCAGATTCCCCTAAGTAAACCACTGAAAGAATCAACTGCAAGATATCAAGACCAACATGTACTTCCCCCACACTTAGCAACTGTCCTAAGTAAACTCCACAATCAATCCAAGCAATTCAAATTCACCCTACTGACTTCTTAAGCATATTAAGTGCGGTCTCACCTAAGGATTATCGATCAAAGGGCACATGGATTCTTATTTTGGCAGCTCTAGACCATCATACTTTCTTTTTCTGGTTCCTTTTCTTCTCTTTTCCCTTCCTTAGCATTTTGATTTTTCCCCATTGGGTATCATTTTATTTTTTTTATCAGTGCTCTTCCTGTTAAGGGGTGTACTTTGGACACATTCCATGGATCGCACAGGAGGTAATAGTGTTTGCTACTACTCCCGTGACCACTTCAGAGCTACTATCTCATCCTCAGTTTATTATCTTTTATTTTTTTATTTTATGGAAGGGGAGAAGGGAACCATACTCGGACAGGTTTACAAGCTGTGTCAGAACTAACAAAGGAGTCCGACTCAAGGTATACCAAGCCCTTAGGTGAGAAGTTTAAGTCAAGTTAAGGGTGAAGCCAGTAAAAGGATCCTCTGAATACCTGAATTGATATGGGTGTCCTCAGTAGGTTGATCCGTGTTGGGTTTTCTAATAGTCATAGACTGATCTTTCAGCTTCATCCCAATGGTTACTTAAGTTCCTGCAATATGCTGTTAACTTCTCAAAAATTCACTGTTTCTTACTTAAACTTGTTTTGACTCAATAAAACAAATTTTTTTGAAAAACGGACTGACTCTTAAGAAAACAGAAAGATAAAAGTTAGTAGCTACCTCCCCCACACTTGAAACACACTGTCCCCAGTAGTGTTAAGCTAAGGGTTGGTAAAAGAAAGCAAAAATGTTATGGATGTGTTGAGTTCTGCCTGATTTTACCTCTGTCGCTCATGCATCAATCGTTACATAAATGTAACGACCGTTTCTAGGCGATTTTTCGTCATGTGTCAATCGTTGCTCATGACCGCAACGATCGCTGCAATGCGATTTCTCGTGTTGTGACGATCGACACAAGGTTGTGTCGATCGACGCACTGCGATATCCGAGACCCGCAGACAAAAACTCACCAAAACCAAAAACAAACGTAAAATCCAACAAAAACACCAAAAAAGAATAGCAAAAACAAAACAGTGGGTTGCCTCCCACTCATCGCTCTTTTAGCGTCAATAGCTTGACGTTTTAGATTAATCAGACAGAGGGTGCAACATCCAGAGGCAAAATATGACCTCCTGGAATCTCGGCCTTAGCCCAATAATGCTTGACTCTTGATATATCATGGTTTTTACTAGTTTTAGACCATGATATAAGTGTGTTTTAGTGTCTTTTTGTGTTCTTTTAGAGTCTTTTACAGGCATAATCAGGTTTGGAGCATACTTGGTGATTATGGCACTTTTTGGAGATTTTTGGAGTGTTTGGCCGAGAGATAGAGTTCACTGTCCGAAACAGAGGAATGCGTCGATCGTTGCACTCTAGCATCGATCGTTGCACCAGCGAGATGGGCCAAAACTCGGCGGTTTAGAAGAGTCAAGATATTGCACTCTGATCCAGAAGTTCCTGATATTTACAAAGAAGCCCCTGGCCGAGATTAGACCTATATAATTAAGTTTTTGGTGTTTTATTTACTTACGCTTTCATAATTAAGAGCAGAGGATTTTTAGAGCTTTTGGGGCTGATCTGAACCTTTACTTCATCTGTATTTGGAGAAGATTTTGAACCCCTATTATTCTTTATCTTCTATGCAATTTATTCATCATATGATTATGTTTTCATTATCTATGTCTGAGTAGATTCCTTGTTAGGTTTAGGGTTTCTCACATAGGATTTCATGACTTGCTAGACTTGTTAAATTCAGTTAAGGATTCATAACTATATCTGTTCTTCAATCTAATTGTGCTTAAAGCTAGTTCTAACCTGATCAATTAGAATCTAGATCTTAGGTTGCTAAATACGTCACAGAAGTGGGGTTTAGGAATCTGAACTGATTAGGTTGAGCAATTAAACTTCTCGCAAACGAAAGTTTGGTTTGCTGCACTTAGACTTAGAGAATTATCGCAAAGGAATTTGGTTAATTCTATATCTGTGTTTTGAGTTCTAGAATTGTGCTTAATTAGATCCTTGCTGAATGAACTGTCTGCTTGTCTGATTTCCTGAGAACGCCCTAGACTTAGCGCTTTTAATAACTTGCTTTCACAACCAACAATCTCTGCTTTCTGTTTACTTTCTCGCATTGCTTTTAATTCAATCACATTGCTTTCTTCCTAGTTTAATTTTCTGTTCTTGAGCTATTGAATACGGAGTCCCTGTGGATTCGATACCTATATACTACGACTACTGAACTGTGCACTTGCAGTTAGATATAGGATAAAACCTGACACCTATCAAGTTTTTGGCGCCGTTGCCGGGGACTCTTTGAGTCTTCGATAGCTTAGAACTTAGGGTTTTACTAGGATTTTTCGTTTTCGTTTTTGTTTTTATTTTTGTTTTTATTTTTTTTTATTTTTGCTGATTTATTTTTCTGTTTTCTCTGATTTCGCATTGCATCGATCGACGCCCTTCTTGCATCGATCGACACACTTCTCTGAATCACCAAGAACACTAAGAGATCATCAGGACGATGTGTCGGAATGATATTTTCAGCTCAGGGATTGACAGTTCACAGATAGCTGGAACTGGATTCTATAGTCACGGATCTGCTTTTCAGAAACCCTTTACAAAGAACTATGGTGTTTCTTCTTTCCAAACACCGCCTGCACCTACACATAAGAGCAGATTGGAAATCATGATGGAACAATTTCTTGAGAGGGAACAACAAATCACTGTGTCTTTCAACTCGAGGTTAGATGCTTTGCATGAAGATTTGAATGAAAAGCTTGAATCTTTGAGCACACATATGGAGGAGCTGGATATAAAAATTCAACGAACAGATGCAGAAATAGAGAGGCAGAATGAAGCTAGGGAAGCTGGACAGAAGCTGCACATCAAAGCTGTGACCTTAGGGGATGAGATTGAGTTGCTAGGTGAAGAAGAGAGCATAATCTCGGATTTTCTGGATGAATATTGTCTGCCTGATACATGCATCGATCGACACCCCCTATGTGTCGGTCGACACGCCGTTCTGACGGCAATTTCGAGTTTTTTAGAGAAACAGAATCGCCTTGCATCGATTGACACACATCATGCAACGATCGACACAGAACGCAGACATGACCAGAAAACTGCAACAGTGCCAGAACGAGTCTACAAGCCCCCAGTGCCATATCCTAAGGTTCCCAAACCTTCCAAACAAGAGCTAGAAGTGGCTAACTGCATAAAAGTGAGGGATAAGAAGGTGAATAAAACACCACCAGTTGAAACTTCGCGAGTTCATGCAAAGAAGATGATCTCCACTGATGGTCATCTGAAAGAAGAAGTTCAGATTGGTGGAACTACAGTATCTGATAGTGGAAAGAAGAAGATGGTAGTTCCTCTTAAACCTGCTCTAACATCTTCAGTACCTGCAACTGCTCATAAGCAGAAAGCTCCAGACATCAGATATACGTCAAAGGTAAGGTACAAATCACCTAAGCTTAAACCTTCTGATCACATTTTTTTGAATGCAGGAAAACGCTGTAGACCGCCCAAGCTTCGCTCCCGCCCTGATTCTGATTTCTCCTTTCTTGGGAAGCCTCATGATCCAACAGCATACACACCTCCTTGGATGAAGAGATATTCACAGAGACATTCAAAGTCTCTGTTGAAACCGCCATGAATCCAATCTCTTTCCAATGGTCAAGCTATTGACCTTAAACAAGCGCTGGGTGGGAGGCAACCCACCATTAGGTACTGGTGTTTTTCTACTTAATTTTTGGTGTTTTTGTTAGGATTTTACGTTTGTTTTTGTTTTTGGTGAGTTTCTGGTTGCAGGTCTCGGACAGATTCGCAGTGCGTCGATCGACGCACTTCTGTGTCGATCGTCACAACACGATCGTAATCGCATTGCAGCGATCGTTGCAGCTATGAGCAACGATCGACCATACACGAAAATCGCCAAGTAACGGTCGATGCACTTAGTGCAACGATCGATGCTTCAGCGACAGAGGTAAACCCGACAGAACTCAACAGAACTTTAACAATTTTTCTTTCTTTTTACCGATCCTTTGCTTGACACTACTGGGGACAGTGTGTCTTAAGTGTGGGGGAGGTGCTACTGACGTTTATCTTTCTGTTTTCTTAAGAGTCAGTCCATTTTTCAAAAATTTTTGTTTTATTGAGTCAAAATTGTTTAAGTAAGAAACTATGATTTTCTGAGAAGATTTACAAGACTTGCAGGAACATAAGTAACCATTGGGATGAAGTTGCAGGATCTATCTATGACTATTAGAAAACCCCATCACAGATCAACCTACTGGGAACACCCACATCACTTCAGGTATCAGAGGATCCTTTTACTGACTTCAACTTAATACTGACTTAGATTTCTCACCTAATGGCTTGGTATACTCTGTGTCGGATTCCCTGTTAGTTCTGACACAGTCTGTCAACCTATCCTATTTAGTTCCCTTCTCCCCTTCTATAAAGTAAAAAAAAAAAAAGAGATAATAAACTGAGGATGAGTTAGTAACTCCGAAGTGGTCATGGGAATGGTAGCAAACACTATTTTCTCTCATGTGATCCATGGAATGTGTCCAAAGTACACCCCATAACGGGAAGAACACTGATAAAAAAAAAATGATACCCAAAGTGGGAAAAATCAGTTGTTAAAGAAGGGAAGGAGAAGAAAGGGACTAGAGAAAGATAGTATGGTGGTCTAGAGCTGATAAGGTAAGAATCCATGTGCCCTTTGATCGATACTCCTTAGGTGAGACCGCACTTAAATACTTGCAGAAGTCAGTAGGAAGAATTTGAATGCTTGAATGTGATTGTGGAGTTTACTTAGGACAGTTGCTAAGTGTGGGGGAAGTACATTGTGGTCTTGATATCCTGTGATTGATTCTTTCAGTGGTTTACTAAGGGGAATCTGAGTATTGTAGCTTCTAGGATGAAATGAGTTTCTGAAGAGTTTTCAAACCTCTTCACCATGCTTTAGTTCTCTGTTTTGCTTGAGGGCAAGCAAAGGCTAAGTGTGGGGGAGTTGATATATCATAGTTTTTACTAGTTTTAGACCATGATATAAGTGTGTTTTAGTGTCTTTTTGTGTTCTTTTAGAGTCTTTTACAGGTATAATCAGGTTTGGAGCATACTTGGTGTTTATGGCACTTTTTGGAGATTTTTGGAGTGTTTGGCCGAGAGATAGAGTTCACTGTCCAAAACAGAGGAATGCGTCGATCGTTGCACTCTAGCATCGATCGTTGCACCAGCGAGATGGGCCAAAACTCGGCGGTTTAGAAGAGTCAAGATATTGCACTCTGATCCAGAAGTTCCTGATATTTACAATGAAGCCCCTGGCCGAGATTAGACCTATATAATTAAGTTTTTGGTGTTTTATTTACTTACGATTTCATAATTAAGAGCAGAGGATTTTTAGAGCTTTTGGGGCTGATCTGAACCTTTACTTCATCTGTATTTGGAGAAGATTTCGAACCCCTATTATTCTTTATCTTCTATGCAATTTATTCATCATATGATTATGTTTTCATTATCTATGTCTGAGTAGATTCCTTGTTAGGTTTAGGGTTTCTCACATAGGATTTCATGACTTGCTAGACTTGTTAAATTCAGTTAAGGATTCATAACTATATCTGTTCTTCAATCTAATTGTGCTTAAAGCTAGTTCTAACCTGATCAATTAGAATCTAGATCTTAGGTTGCTAAATACGTCACGGAAGTGGGGTTTAGGAATCTGAACTGATTAGGTTGAGCAATTAAACTTCTCGCAAACGAAAGTTTGGTTTAGGATAATTGTGCTTATATCAAACTTGGGATTAATGCTAGTTTAATCTGTTAGTTCTCGCAAACGGAAGTTTGGTTTGCTGCACTTAGACTTAGAGAATTATCGCAAAGGAATTTGGTTAATTCTATATATGTGTTTTGAGTTTTAGAACTGTGCTTAATTAGATCCTTGCTGAATGAACTATCTGCTTGTCTGATTTCCTGAGAACGCCCTAGACTTAGCGCTTTTAATAACTTGCTTTCACAACCAACAATCTCTGCTTTCTGTTTACTTTCTCGCATTGCTTTTAATTCAATCACATTGCTTTCTTCCTAGTTTAATTTTCTGTTCTTGAGCTATTGAATACGGAGTCCCTGTGGATTCGATACCTATATACTACGACTACTGAACTGTGCACTTGCAGTTAGATATAGGATAAAACCTGACACCTATCAACTCTCTGTCCATTCACAGTAAATTCTTTACCTTCCTGGCTGATCAGAACGACAGCTCCATAAGGACGTACCTCCTTGATTGTGAAAGGACCAGACCACCTTGATTTCAGCTTACCTGGAAACAACTGCAAACGAGAGTTATAAAAAAGTACCTGATCATTATGCTCAAATTGTCTAGAGACAATCTTCTTGTCATGATAAGACTTAGTCCTCTCCTTGTACAACTTTGAGTTATCATAAGCAAAATGTCTAATCTCATCCAACTCATTAAGCTGCACCAATATCCTTTCTGCAGCAGACTTAAGATCAAAGTTCATCTGCTTTACAGCCCATGCTGCTTTGTGCTCAAGCTCCACTGGTAGATGACATGCTTTTCCATAGAGAAGATGGAATGGAGTGGTCCCAAGAGGTGTCCTAAATGCAGTCCGGTAAGCCCATAGTGCATCATCTAGATTTGCTGCCCAATCCTTCCTTGTCTTCCCAACTGTCTTCTCTAAGATCTCCTTGATCTGTGTGTTAGAAACCTCGACCTGTTAACTAGTCTGAGGGTGATAAGGAGTAGCAACTCGGTGATGAACTCCATGCTTCTTTAGCAGCTTCTCGAAGACCTTATTAATAAAGTGAGATCCTCCATCACTAATTACTATATGAGGTACTCCAAATCTAGGGAATATGATGGTCTTAAACAGCTTAATAACCACCATAGAATCATTGGTTGGACTATCTATTGCTTCTACCCACTTAGATACATAGTCCACAGCAACCAAGATAAACTTATTCCCATAGGATGAGGAAAAAGGACCCATGAAGTTTATGCCCCAGCAATCAAAAACCTGAACCTCAAGAATGAAATTCTGAGGCATCTCATGCCTCTTACTGATTTTTCCTCTCCTCTGATAGGCGTCACATTGAGAAATAAAGGAATGAGCATCCGCAAACATTGTAGGCCACCAGAAACCTGCTTGCAGAATCTTAGACACAGTCTTGAATGTAGCAAAATGTCCAGCATAATCTGATCCATGACAGTGGAATAGGATATCTGGAACCTCTGATACAGCAATGTATCTTCTGTAAAGACCATCTGAACAGTGTTTGTAGAGATAAGGCTCGTCCCAGTAGTATCGTTTGAGCTCCCTGAAGAACTTCTTCTTTGCATACCCCTTCAAATCATCTGGTTCAGTCTCTGCAGCTAGGTAATTAGCTATATCTGCATACCAGGGTCGATCGGTGGTTGCGACAGCATCTACTTTGAAGACATAGTCTCCAATTTGAACCGTGAAAGGTTCTGGTTCTGTATCCGCATTGCAATGATCGTCGCATAAGGTTGCATCGATCGTCGCATCCTCGACGCTTTCATCGATCGTCACAGATATGGCATCGATCGACGCAATGCGATTAATCCGACAGTTTTGCAAATTTTTGCCCAATTCCGTCTGAAACACTGTCCCGATCATATTGACGTTTTCCTCAGGCAAAAAATCATTAATGGGCATGTCTTCCTCAACCAGCATCCTTGAAAGATGATCAGTAACTCCATTTTCAACCCCCTTCTTGTCCCTCACTTCAATGTCAAACTCCTGAAGCAACAAAATCCATCTCAACAATCTTGGCTTAGCATCTTTCTTCTGCATCAGATACTTCAGGGCTGAATGATCAGTGTGTACAATCACCTTTGAGCCAACAAGATAGGGGCGGAATTTCTCAAATGCAAAGACAACAACCAACAGCTCCTTTTCTGTAGTGGCATAGTTTCTCTGTGCATCATCTAGTGTCCTACTAACATAATAGATAGCATGAAGCTTTCTGTCCTTCTTCTGCCCCAGAACAGCTCCTACAGCATAGTCACTCGCATCACACATAACCTCAAAAGGTAGATCCCAATCTGGTGGCTGAACTATAGGAGCACTCACTAATGCCTGCTTGATTTGTTCAAATGCAGTCTGACAATCTGCATTGAACTCAAATTTGGCATCCTTATACAGCAAGGCAGTTAGTGGTCTAGCAATCTTATTGAAGTCCTTGATGAACCGTCTATAGAAACCAGCATGTCCTAGAAAGCTCCTTATAGACTTTACAGAATCAAGCGCCTGAAGGCTGGTCATTACCTCAATCTTAGCGCGGTCTACTTCAATCCCTGCTTCAGACACTTTATGTCCAAGTACAATGCCATCTCTGACCATGAAATAGCATTTCTCCCAATTAAGAACCAAGTGCTTCTCCTCGCATCTAGTCAGTACCTTGCACAGGTTATCCAAACACTCATTATAAGATGACCCATAGACTGAGAAGTCATCCATAAACACCTCCATAAAGTCCTCAATCATATCAGTGAATATGGACATCATGCATCTCTGGAATGTAGCTGGTGCATTGCAGAGTCCAAAAGGCCTTCTATGGTAAGCAAATGTGCCATATGGACAAGTGAAGGTGGTCTTTCCCTGATCCTCTGGATGGATAGGAATCTGAAAGAAACCTGAATATCCATCGAGGAAGCAATTGTAGGGGTGATTTGCTAACCTCTCCATCATCTGGCCAATGAAGGGTAAGGGGAAATCATCCTTCCTTGTTGCAGCATTGAGCTTCCTGTAATCTATGCACATCCGGTGTCCAGTCACAGTCCTTATAGAAATCAGCTCGTTCTTTTCATTCTTTACTACTGTAACTCCGCCTTTCTTAGGCACTACATGGACTGGACTCACCCAATCACTGTCTGAAATCGGATATATAATCCCATCATCTAAGAGCTTCATGATCTCCTTCTTCACCACTTCCTGTAGATTAGGATTAAGCCTCCTCTGATGCTCAACAGATGTCTTAGACTCGTCCTCAAGATGTATCCGATGCATGCACAGCTCCGGAGAGATACCTGAAATGTCATCAAGAGAATAGCCAAGAGCTTTGCGATGCTTGCGCAGCTTGCTTAGCAGTAAAGTGAGCTCTGCGTTGTTCAAACTAGCATTAACTATCACTGGATAAGTTGAATTTGGTCCAAGAAATGCGTACCTTAGCCCGTATGGAAGTTGTTTCAGCTCAATTTTCGGAGCTTTTTCCTCTGCCTAGTCTCTGTCGACTTGCAACGATCGATGCTTAGGCTGTGTCGATCGATGCAAAGTCGCGTTAGACACTTCTAACTTCATCACTTGCTCGGAAGAATCCACCAGCCTCGCATAGCAGATTGCGGGCTTGTCTTGCAGGTGTTCCAGCTCTATTATAGAGCTCAGTAAAGCTCTCTCCAGTGGGTCCTCAGCATGTGACTTGTGAAAGTACTCTGCTGCCAAATCACCGAGTGTGTCCACATAGAAGGTCTGTCTGTCGATTGTTGGTCTCTTTACCAGTTTGTCCATATCAAAACTCATCTTCAGATCACCCACATTCAGAATTATTTTACCTCCCTGGCAGTCAATCATCGCACCAGCAGTAGCTAAGAAAGGCCTACCCAAAATCAGTGGATCCTTTGGTTCCTCTCCATACTGTAGAACCACAAAATCAGTAGGAATCACACATTGGCCAATCATTATAGGCACATCCTCCAATACTCCTTCAGGAATCTTGATTGTTCTGTCTGCTAGAACCAGTGAGATCCTAGTGGGCAAGAAATCAGTCATCCCGAGTCTCTTAGCAACAGAGAAGGGCATAAGGTTCTCACTAGAACCAAGATCACATAAAGATCTTTCGAATCTTTCTCTGTAGATGGCACAATCCAACACAAAGCTTCCCGGATCTTTCAACTTCTCAGGAATTCTGCCCTGAATCACTGCACTACATACCTCCATGATCATCATTGCACTCTCCTCATCAGACCACTTACCAGCAAGTAAGTCCTTAAGACATCTCCTCATCAAAGGAGTAGTCTCCATAGAATCAATCAAAGGCACTTCGGCCTTCACCTTTTTGATGATCTCCTTGCATTTGGTATACTGCTTATCATTCTTAGCCTTCCTAGGATTTTTAGGATAAGGTACTTTAGGCTTGTAAACCCTTTCGTTTGACTGTTTCGGCTTTCCTGCGTCTGAACTCTCTGCAGTCGCCTTGCGTCGATCGTTGCTGGTGTTGCGTCGATCGTTGCTGGGCGACTGTGTTACGACTTCTGCGTCGACCTTCGGTTCATCATCCTTGTTTTCGCTTTGCATCGACCGTTGCTAAGGTGCATCGATCGACGCATTGCGAATTCCACGGATCCTATCTTCCATTTCTTCAATTTCCACGATTTCTTCGACACTTAACTGCTTTTTCTGGGCAGGAAACAGCTCCTTACCACTTCTCAATGTCACTGCATTGCACTGATACTTAGGATTAGCATCAGTCCGTCCCGGAAGAGATCCATCTGGCCTCTGAACATATCCAGCAGTTTTTGCAACTTTAGCATCAAGCTCCTTCATATGTGTGCTCAAAGATTCAAATTTCCCATTCAGTTCCTCATAAATAGCACCTATCTTCTTGTCGAGGTCTACAGCATTCTTAGTCTGACCTTTCAGCAACTGCTCCATCATACTCTCCATCTTACTCTCATGAGTAGTAGCTGCAGGAGGTGCTTGGTAAGAGGAAGATCCATAAGTCCTCTTATTACCTTGTTGGAAAGGTTTCTGAAAACCAGCATTCTGTCCAAAGCCAGAAGAGTTTTGATTGCTTGTGAAAGCACTCTTCTGACCACTGAAGAATCTATTCCCTTGTTGATTACCAAACCTGTTACCTTGGAAACCAGATCCTCCGATGTAGTTCACATCCTCTTCCTGTCCATCTTCTTCAGCATTGATCACCTCAACATCCTGAGCATAATGGACAGCTTTCTTCCCAGCTAGAAGATTACAAATTGTGTCCAGCATAGATCTAATATCAGCGATCTCTAGATTCTCCATCTTCCCACCAGACTCCTTCCTCCTCTTATCAGTACTCTTGCAGCTATTACTGCTTACTAAGTTGTCTATTAGTTGCTTAGCTTGAGCAGGAGTTCTAGTGTTAAAATTGGCATTGCTGGAATTATCCAACGCAGTCTGATATAGGAGATCGATACCTCTAAAGAAAATGCCTAATAGTGTTACCTCAGTGAATCCATGATGCGGGCAGTCACGTTGGTACTTCTTAAACCTCATTCAGGCAGTTTTAAGAGGCTCTATCGGACCTTGAGAGAAAGTGAGAATGTCCTGCCTTGACTGATCAGAGCGAGCATCATCATAGAAGTGTCGTAGAAACTCACTCTTCAAAGCATCCCATGTAACAAACTTCCCAGGTGGAAGCTGTTTCAGCCAGGCAGCAGCATCTCCCGCGAGAGAGTAGGGGAAGAGTTTGAGATACAGATAGTCATAGTTCACTCCATCATACTTCATCCCAGTGACTATGTCCTCAAACTCATCTATGTGATCCATCGGCTGCTCATTAGGATAGCCATGGAAGGCATTCTGCCTCAGAAGAGAGTAGTAGATGGTCTTGATTTCAAAATCATTCCTATCAAAATCAGGAGGTACAAGAGCTGACCGGTTAGCATGGAACTCATCCGGACGGTTATAGTCAGCCAAAGTCCTCTCATGGATAACCACCTCTCTACCTTGGGCCTGTCCTTGGCCTTGGTTCTGCTCCTGTCGTGGTTGCTCAGGAGGATCAGGGATAACATTCCCTTCAGCATCAATCCGCTGCCCAGCAGCATTGTACGGATTGTATTGTCGGTCCCTCAGGACACCTTGAGCATCATCAATATAATCACACGTTCAACTACCATCCTTGCTCTTTGAACTCTCCTATTAGTCCTCTCTAGTCTAGCAAGCTCTTCAAGTTGGAGGTTTACGAGATTAGTATTCGGATTACTTCTGGTATCACGCGTCTGCATAAACCATCTGTAATCGCCAAGCAACGATCGATGCTAACAGTGAAACGATCGATTCAACTCCAATCGTCAAGAAACGATCGACACAAGAAATGCAACGGTCGATGCTATGCGAAAGTAAAACCTGCCAAAGAAAGAAACAGAAAAATCAGTAGCTAAAACAAAAAAACAAAAAAAAACAAAAAAAAAATCCTACTAAAAACCCTAAGTTCGAATCTATCGAAGACTCAAAAGAGTCCCCGGCAATGGCGCCAAAAACTTGATAGGCTCATAGTTTTAACCCTATACTAACTGCAAGTGCATAGTAATATCAATGTAATACTTAGGGATCGAATCCACGAGGACTCTAGGCAATGATAGAATTAGAACGGTCAAGCTTAAATTAGGAGAAAGCAAATTGTATTGAGAAACGAAAAGCAATGCAAGAAAGTAAACAAGTAGCAGGTTCGGTTGTAAGCAATTAACTAAGGGCGCTAAGTCTAGGGAGTTCTCAGGAAATCAGACAAGCAGATAAATCATTCAGTCATGATCAAATTAGGAACAGTTCTAGAACTCAAAACACATATATAGAATTAACCAAGTTTCGTTGTGAGAATTCTCTAAGCCTAATTGCAGAAATCCAAATGTCTTTGTAATTCCTAACAGATTAAACCAGCTTTAATGATCAAGTTCGATATGTTCACAATCTAATTAAACCAAATTTCTTTGCGAGTAATTATATTGCTCAACCTAAATAGTTCAGATTCTAAACCACACTTTCGTGTCAATCTAGCAACCTAAGATCTAGACTCTAAGTGATCAAGTTAGAACTAGCATTAAACACAATTTAGCTTGAAGAACATCTATTGATATGAATCCTTAACTGAATTAATTATATCTAGCAAGTCATAAAATCCTTAATGAGAATCCCTAAACCTAACTATGAATCTACTCAGACATAGATAATGTAAACATGATCAATGAATAATTAGATATCATCAAAGAGATTAAACAAGTAAAGGGGTTCGAAATCTTCTCCAAAAATAAGGTGTAGTACAGGATCAGATCAGCCCCAAATAGCTCTAAAAACTCTCTGCTCTAAAATATGAGCGTATCTAAAAACTGAAGTTAAAACCTAACTAAATAGCTAAATCACGTGTTGGGGCTTCTGTGTAAATATTTGGAACTTCTGGGCAACTTTGCAATATCATCATTCTTCATTAACTCTCGCGAGTCTGGCCCAACGCGCTGTGCATCGATCGATGCTCATGTGTGTCGGTCGACACATCACTTTTTGTTCTGGACAGTGAGCTCTATCTCTCGGGTCAAAACTCCAAAATCCTCCAAATAGCTCCAATTACTCCAAATCCACTCCAAACGTGCGTGTACCTAATAAAACCTGTAAAAGACTTTAAAGAAACACAAAAAGACTCTAAAACATACTTATATCATGGCATAAAACCGGTAAAAACCATGATATATCACTAAACCTAACAAGTAAACTACTCAGACATGACAATCATAACAAAAGACATGATGAATAGAATACTGAATATCATAAAACAGAACAAGAAACAGGGGTTCGAAATTTTCTCTCTGTCGAGTATCTGATCAGCCCATAAAACTCTCTGAATGTAAAAATAAAGCGTAAGTAAAGCGTAGCCTAAACAATGGCTTAAAACCCTAATATAATGATCTAAACTCGGCTGGGGATTCTTTGTAATATGGGAAACTTCTGGGCCAAAGTGCAATTTCCAAACTCTTCATTAAACTCGCCGAGAATTTCTTGACTCGCGTGTGCATCGATCGACACCAAAGGTGTGTCGATCGACACAAGTCTCTGAAATCGACAGTGAACTCTTCCTCTCGGGTAAATGCTCCCAAATGCTCCAGAATGCGCCATAATGTCCAATTCCGCTCCAAACGTCCATAGACTTGTAAACACACATAAAAGACTCAGAAACATAATAAAAGACTCGATAAATAAGAAATATACCATGGTTAAAAGCCCTAAAATCCATGGTGTATCATACACTCTGAAGATTGTACTAGTGCATGAGTAGGCCAGAAAGATACCTTCATCACTTCGTGAATCAAAATTTCCAAGGTGATCTTTGTAATTCAGAATATAGCACTTTCCTCCTAAGACATGAAAGTAGCTAAGGTTTGGAGTCTTTTCTTTTCACAGTTTGTATGGTGTTTTAGTTGTCCCCCTCCTTACATATACATGGTTGATGATGTAGCAAGATGTATTCACTGCTTCAGACCAAAATATCACTGGTGCTTCATTTCCGTGTATCATTCTCGATCCATTTCTTGGAAAGTCCGATTCTTTCGTTCAACCATTCCTTTATGTTGTTGTGTTCTCGGTGCTGAAAACTGATGAGCAATGTCATGTCTTCAGAGAACACTTTCTTGGCTTCATTCTGGAATTCACCACCGTGGTCACTCCTGATCCGTTTGATCCCTCCTTTCTCATTGATAAATTGCTGAGCCCAAATTCTAAAGTTGTTCACTATGTTAGACTTATCCCGAATGAACCTTACCCATGTGTATCTTGTATATTCCTCCCCCAGTACAAACATGTTGGGCTCAAGTTCCCCATCAGCGAAAACAATAGGCGAAAGTGTATCGAACGATCGGATATAGCCGTTTCCACAGACAACGCTTCGTTCGAAGAACATTTTTTTATGAATAAACGTTTCATATGAATAACGTTTTGTATGGACAGTGTTGCGTGTGAATAAATGTTTCGTATGAATAGCATTTCGTATGAATAACATTTTATACGGAACATTCGAAACATTTAGCCGAACTTCCGAATAAACAGACTGCTCGGATAGATCGCACGGACAAGCATATCGCTCGACAGAATCTACAGACAAGATCAAATGTTCAAACATGCTGCTTAGAAATTCTGAGCTGACCAAACTGCTCTGAAATTCCGAGCAAGCAAGGCAGCTCGGAAATTATGAGCAGACCAAGCTGCTCGGATAATCCGAGCACATTCCCTCTTATATTCCGAGCATGACACATTCTCTCGAAAGTTCCGAGCCAAACACACTCCCTAGGAACTTCCGATCATAACATATTCCCTGAATCTTCCAAACGGACACTTTGCTTAGACCAGACGCTCGAACATTTGCCAACATCTCTCTCCCGATATGCGACTATCCGCAACCCATCTTCGAAACGATAAATTATACACTCTTAGCCGTTAACAAAATTGCCGAATAATTTATACGAAATACGAACTTGGGCCTAACCCATAAGACTCGTATTTCCTATACTTTGGGACGAATCAAGAAACTTACATTCAAACGGACTTGAATCGTCCCGTTTCGGCCCACCGATGGGTAAAAGGAGAAGATAATTTCAAGCAGAAGAGGAAACTACGAGCAGAAAAGTAAATCCCAACAGAAATGGAATATACGATAACATGAAGATTTCACGAAATCTTGCAGGCGAATATCCCTGAAGCCAACTCGCCGCGACTATATAAGACGAGGGAATTCCTATGAATATGCCATCTCGAAAAACCCTAGCACTTAGACTTAGAATAATATTAAGCTTTATGCTCTTTGTACTTTGTTTCCGATTCAACTTATCAATAAAATATCCTTCAGGTCTCTTGTCGTGTTGTTTACTATTTAAATTTATGTTCCCTAACATTTTTGCTCTACAAATATCGACAGTGCGAGTTTCGCCTCTCATATTTTGGTGCCGTCTTTGGGGAATAGAAGTTTCTTACACTAAAAAACCATCGACTAGCAGATCAAAAGATATGGCCACCGACGGAGACGAAAACAGAGATACGAAATGTCATCAACCAAACACTGTAACCAATAACATGATTATTGGAGGATCGCATTACTTCCGAGACACAATATCCTTGATCAAAGCTTATCAGCGACGAGCGGGAACAAGCGTTCATTGGTCCGCTCCTTCTCAGTTCTCAAACAACATGATAATGTTCGAGGAATGCGAGACCGCATGAATCGATCAACCACACAACGACCCACTCAACATTGAACAGATCATAAAGGATTAAGACGTAGAAAAGATCATGGTCGTTACTGTGAGTTTAGTGGATGTAATATTCTGCGACACCCTAAGAAAGGTGAACATCGGTTTATCCGAAATATCACCATTCCTAAACCCTTAACATGATTCATAGGAGACACGATGATGACTATTGGGACAATTAGTCTACCTTTATAATGTGATTATAAGGACTCCTTGGATAAGTTCTCAGTAGAGGAGTAACCAAAGTTGTCGAGTTCTCAGTAGCAAACGCCTCGGCGATCTACAACGTGGTTATGGGGACTCTTTGGATAAATTCCATGAGAGCCGTTCAACATATCACCTCTTCCTGAAGTTCTCAACACCTGGCGGGGTAACAACTATATGGGGAAGTCAAGAACAATCCGAATCTTTCTTCATAACCAAACACAAACTCAGAAAACAGACGGTCAAAATCTCCTGGAAGGCAAAGCAACCTCGGACAGAAGCGAATCAGGGAGTAGTGGAAAAACCAAAAAGGTCCGAAAAGGAGCGAGAATAATAAGAAGACGATGAGCCTTGCAATCCCATGGTATCGGTCTGCATAGATGATGACCATCCAGAGCGCTGCGTAGATGTAGGAACAAACCTTGACGAATTAATCAAAAAGGACATAGTCTTATGTCTTAGAGAAAATGTAAACAGCTTCGCCTAGTCCGCATAAGACATGTCGGGGATCAGCATAGACATCGCTTGTCATGATCTGAAAGTGGATCCATTGATCAAACCCATAAGGCAGAAAAGAAGGAAGTTGAGATCTGAACGAGCCAAAGCAGTCAATGACGAAGTCGAGCGATTACTCAAAGTTAGCTTGATCATCGAAGTTAAGTATCAAGACCGCAAAACCCGGGGTAGTAAAGAAGAAAAACGGAAAATGGAGAGTTTTAGTCACTTCAAGAATCTGGACAAGGCGTGCCCTAAAGACAGTTTCCCACTTCCACATATCAATCGACTACTAGAAGAAATGGCGGGAAACAAATTAATTACGTTCATGGATGCTTTTTTAGGTTATAATCAGATCATGATGAACCCAGGCTGTAACACCCCCGGTTCGATCCATAACCAGGTGAACCAAAGATGCCACAGTTGCCAAATACCGTCAACGGTGCAGCCGTGCCCATGGTCTTGGCCAGTCCATTTTCGATATCCGACCCTCTCGCCAAGAGCCTAAGGCTTGCCAACCCGTACTCCAGGAAAGAGTTGTGTTAGCTTGAACTAGCTAATATCAGGGAGGGATACAAGAGTTTTACACACCCACAAGCCTTTTATTACATATATGTAAAACCATACAAAGTCCTTACATCTTAAAATATTACAAGTGGAATTCCTTACGAGTCAAACAGTACATAGACAAAACCATACGTGAGATTTTACAAAAGTATAGCGTTTACAAAAGGCATACCACACACTACTCTGGAACTTCTCGTCCTTCACGTCCTACTTCACTCTTACTAGGGTTACCTGTAAAATAAGGAAGGGATGAGTAATCTAGCATTACCCAGTGAGTCCATGCCCTCTATACAACAGTTTATTTTCCTACCCCAAAACCCCAAAAATGCATGAATGCAACAGAGTGCAGGAAAAAAACAGAGTGCAGGAAAAAAAGATGATGCCATGGTAACCACACACACATACACATACACACACACACACACACATGCCTCGCACGCCCCTAGGCCTCGTACGCCTGACACATTCGATCTTCCTTTCCTCGTGAACACCTAAGTCATAGTCACAAAGGCACATGAGCCTAGAACATCACCAAAACCGAGACCCGTCTGTCACGTCAGCCGGTTGTATCTCGGCGGGTACCCTATCCCGTCGGATAGAACTTGACCCTAGGCTGCAATCCCGTCTCTCCGAGTCTTCTCACCTAGACGGTCCTTCGCTAGTGTGAGGAGTCGGAAGGAAGCATTGAACCGCCACACACTCCGGTAATGAGGTACCGTTACGGGTCAACCTCAACCGGTCATCACACATATCACTATTTTCAGGACGATCCCATGATCTGATCCCGTACTTATCACATAATCATTTCGGAGAGGAACTCAATCCCATATCGTACTTATCACAACCACAATCACATATATGCATGATAATAAAAGTGATTCAAGGATAAACACTCCATGTGTTTCAATCCTTGATCACGTCCTGCAAGAAAACCGTTAGCACCTATGCTACCGGGAACTCACTTTTCACTACTCGGGCTAGGTCCGTCTTAGTGTATTCTTGCACGATCTGCACTGAGAGACTAAAGACAGAACCTAAATTAAACTTGAAAGGAAACTACAGATCTTACGCTTACCGACCTTTCTCGCTTATCGGGTATTTTCCATTATTACCGACCTACTTTCTTTCTCTTCTTTCTTTTTCTTACCCTTTCTTTTCCTAGTGTTTACTGTGAATCTAAGAGTGTTGGATGAGTATAAATGAGGCCAGGTCCATGGTATTTATAGGAAAAATGAGCCAGCTTCTCTCTTATGTCGTCCGATGTCATCGGTTTGGCATGTTTCCGTCTGATTCAACGGAATAAGAGGTGCACCAGGCCTAGCACTCTAGACCTGCGTTCTAGCTTCCTAGGTGTGCTCAGAAGCCTTATCTAATCCATTTAGGTCATAGGTCTTGATGGTTTCATTTGATTGGTCCCGAAGATTTTGTCGTTATCTTCTCGGGGCAAGCGGATAGGGTAAGCACGAGATGTCACCGAACCATTTGGGGTTTGCTGGAGCTTATCCCTTCACCTTATCCTCTGAAATCTAGGCTCTAGACCTGCAGTTTAGGTCGTGGGTCATGTGGCCTGATTGTTTTTTTTGGTGATTGATCATATCTGTTCGCTGCGGGTCGCTGTGCGATTCTCCGGAATGAAGGGTAATGAGGACGAAACCTAGCCTTAGGTCTGGAGTTCTACTGAGCCTTCATGATTATCTTCTTATCCTCCCAGGTGTCCAATGAAATCGTGGAAACAGAATTCGTGGCCAGCAAGAATAGTCGCATTTTGGTTAATCGGGTAATTGTACCGTATCGGCCGTTGCACTGTCAAATGTTATTTTTCCGGCAATTATCCCATCTAAAGACGTTTATCTAGATCAGTATTGACTTGTAATTGCATTTATAAAATTTGTCCCGCTTGCCTGCGTACCGGTGTTTAATCCCGAACGTACCAAACTGTGTTGACAATTTCCGTTCCGACCTGATATTCGTCCTTTTGCTGTTAACCAATGGGAGCTGAACATTCCTTCCCCATCCTTGGTCTTTCGTAAGCTCAGCCAATAGTATTGAGACACTCTCCTCCAGATTTGGTTCGTGGTTTGGTTGGTCCAATGGGAAGGCGCCATTTTCTTCTCTTAAACCGATAAAAAAATCGACCAATGAGAATAGTGCTTCATCCAAGGTCTGGCCAGGTTGTTCGTGGTCAACCGGGAGCTTGACAATTCTCCACCTGATCTGAGGAGTTTGGACAATCATAAGTGGGCATTCCGCTGCTGGTCATATCATAAGAATTTTGGTCCAATAAGAGCGAGACATTTCAGCTGCTTCGTTTTTCTAAGAAAATAACGGGCGTTTTTGGTGAGGAATAACTAAACATCCTTCCTGCTCAAGACTTGTCAGAAAGTGAGCTGGTTTTCTTCCTAAAATAATTAGACTTACGTGGCTGATCTCCTGGATCATTATTCAGCACATCGGTCATTACCGATTCCCGTAATTTGGCCGTCCGGACTGATTGAAGGCCGTTTTGATTGTTCGTCATTTCTTCACGGACCAACTGAATTTTCTTGTGACCGAATACCATAACATGGTCTATCTTGAATCTGAATTAGCCCTTGGTCGTTTTGGAATTTTATCTTCCTTGGCCGTCCACATCGGTCTTCTCAGAGGTGCTTGTGAACCATCTTCAAAAATGCACGTCCGTTCTGATTTTTGTCTCGACCAAAATAATGCATATTCTTCCCAAGGACATTTACCATAGTTCCTCCCATGTTTTCTTGATGATTGACTTTTTGGTCGCACTTAGCTCTTGGTAGGGTCATTACACAGACTATCGAGACAAGACCACGTTCGTCACTGATAGAGGGATCTATTGCTACAAGGAAGTATACATAGACGACATGTGAGTGAAATCTCTAGAAGAAAAACACGTGGAACTCATGCGGGAATGTTCCAAACAGTAAAACAAGCATAACATGAAACTCAACCCAACCAAATGCAGATTCGGAGTAGCGTCTGGGGAATTTCTTGGATGCCTCTTCACCCACCGAGGCATCGAAGCGAACCCAAAGAAATTCAATGCCCTGATTCAAATATCTTCGCCAATGATGAAACGCGAAGTGCAACGATTGACGAGACATGTAGCAGCGCTCAACAGATTTATCTCGCGATCAACAGACAAGTGATTGCCATTCTACGACTCTTTGAGAGGCAACAAAACGTTTGAGTGGTCAGAGAAATGCAAGGAATCTTTCCAACAGCTGAAGAAGTATCTAGCAAATCCGCCAGTACTCGCCAAACAAGGAGAAGGAGAGTCACTGTTCTTATATACTGCAATATCAGAAACCGCAGTAAGCGGAGTTCTTATCAGGGAAGATCAAGGGGAAAAAAGCCGATTTTCTGAGTCAGTCAAACACTAACAGACGCAGAAACTCGCTACCCTCAAATCGAGAAGCTTGCACTCACACTAGTGATTTCCGCTCTGAAATTAAGGTCATATTTCCAGTCTCACTCGATCATACTCCTGACAACTTTCCCGTTGCGGACGATCCTTCATAGTCCAAGCCAATCTGGGAGATTAGCAAAGTGGGCAATAGAGCTCAGCGAATTTGATATCGAATATCGATCCAGATGATGCGCAAAATCACAAGTACTCACGGATTTCCTAGTCGAATTACTACAAGAAGGGGTGAAGAGCTGGTAGAAGATTCGGACTGGCTGCTCAACGTTGACGGCTCATCGTCAAAACTTGGCTCCAGAGTGAGAATCTGTTTGACGTCGCCAACTGGAGAGATTTTGGAACAATCCTTCCGATTAGCTTTTCTCGGTTCAAACAACGAAGCCGAATACAAATCTCTAATTGCTGGATTAAGGTTAGTCCACGCTCTTAAAATTCAAAACTTACAAGCATTTTGCGATTCCCAGCTGGTCACAAGCTTGTACAGCAGAGAATACGAGACAATAGACGAAAGGATGGAAGCGTACCTGAAGATCATTTTGGACCTGGTAAAGCCGCTAAAGAATTTCAAATTGAGCCAAATTCCTCGAGGAGAGAACGCACCATCCGAGGCGTTAGCAGCGCTTGCCTTAACCTCCAAAATGGGTTTGAAACAGATCATTCCAGTAGAATTCATCGAGCATCCGAGCATCAAAATTTTTGGAACCATCAACTTTGCTTATCCGCCCGTAGAGGACGACAACAATGAAGAAAATCCTCCACCAGAAGAGAACGATGCGGAATCAGACATACGGTTGGAAGGGGAGTATGATTGCGACAAAGAATGGATGAGCAATTTGTTCATACATCATGGACGGCGAACTTCCTGAGGATAATTGGGAAACTCGTAAAATCAAAGTACAGGTTGCACTTTGGTTTTGATGGATGGGAACATTTACAAGTGGAGACTATCCGAACCTCTAATTTCATGCGTCGAAGGCAAAGAAGCGAGACGAATTATGGAAGAAGTCCACATCGGTTCGTGCGGCTACTTTTGGCCGACAATGGTCACAATTTAAGAGAAAATTTCTTGGAAATGCGAAAAATTCCAGAGACACGCTCCGACTATCAACCAACCAGCCGAGTTGCTATCTTCGATCTCAGCACCATACCCTTTAATGCTATAGTCGATGGATATAGTAGGCCTGCTTCAGCAGTTAAACAAAATCGACTCCTCCTCAATCTAACCAACTATTTCTCAAAATTGGTTGAAGCCGAATCTTATGCCAGCATCAACAATGCCCAAGTCAAATATTCATATGGAAGAACATTATATGCAGACATGGAGTGCCATACGAGATCGTTACGGACAACGGTTTGCAATTCATCTCGACGTGTTTTGAAACTTTTTGCGAGAAGTGGAAGATGCGATTACAAAAGTCAACATCGCAATACCCCCAAGGAAACGGGCAAGATGAAGCCACCAACAAATGGTCCTTAATGGACTGAAGAAACGGCTCAGTGAAAAGAAAGGATTATGGGCAGAGGAGCTAGAAGGAGTCATTTGGTCACATCGTACAACTCCCCGACGAGCGACTGGCGACTGGTGAAACACCATTTTTACTCTTTTATGGAACATAATGTGTAATCTCAGCCGAGGTAGAATTTCCCGGATTACGCTGCAAATTGCTCCCTGGGCAGGAAAATTTGAATCATATGATGCTTCTTGACGAATTGGACTTGATCAGCGAACGACGCGACCGAACTCTGATTTGCATCCAAAACTACCAGCAAGAGACTGCCAAGTATTACAACTCGAACGTCCGCAGCCGAAGATTCCGTGAAGGAGACTTGGTCATGCGAAAAGTATTTCAGAACACCGCAAAACGAAATGTAGGCAAACTGGGAAGGACCGTACAAAGTTACAAAAGTCGTCCATCTAGGATCATACGTGTTAACCAACATGGACGACGACATGAACTACGGATGGCTTGATCCCTGTAAGGGATACGTAGGCAGATGATATTTTGATCGGTTCAGCTGTCCCCCCTCTCAAAAAAGGGGGAGTGGGTCCAATATATCTATACTTTGTTAGGTTTTAATGGATGGGAACATTTACAAGTGAGGATTATCTGAACCTCTAATTTCATGCGCCGAAGGCAAATAAGCGAGGCGAATCATGGAAGAAGTCCATATCGGTTCGTGCGGCTACTTTTGGCCGACAATGATCACAGTTAAAGAGAAAATTTCTCGGAAATGCGAAAAATTCCAGAGACACGCTCTGACTATCAACCAACCAGCCGAGTTGCTATCTTCGATCTCATAACCATACCCTTTCATACGCTAGTCTATGGATATAGTAGGCCTACTTCAACAGTTAAACAAAAGTGATTCCTCCTCGTCCTAACTAACTATTTCTCGAAATTGGTTGAAGCCGAATCTTATGCCAGCATCAATGACACCTAAGTCAAACATTTCATATGGAAGAACATTATATGCAGACATAGAGTGCCATACGAGATCATCATGGACATCGGTTCGCAATTCATCTCGACGTGTTTTGAAACATTTTGCGAGAAGTGGAAGATACGATTACAAAAGTCAACACCGCGATACCCCCAAGGAAACGGGCAAGATGAAGCCGCCAACAAATGTCCTTGATGGACTGAAGAAACAACCCAGTGAAAAGAAAGGACTATGGGCAGAGGAGCTAGAAGGAGTCATTTGGTCACATCGTACAACTCCCCGATGAGCGACTGGCGACTGGCGAAACACCATTTTCACTCTTTTACGGAACATAATGTGTAATCCCAGCCGAGGTAGAATTTCCTGGATTACGCTGCAAATTGCTCCATGGGCAGGAAAATTTGAATCATATGATGCTTCTCGATGAAATAGACTTGATCAACAAACGACATGACTAAGCTCTGATTTGCATTCAAAACTGCAAGCAAGCGACTGCCAAGTATTACAACTCGAATGTCCGCAGCCGAAGATTCCGTGAAGGAGACTTGGTCATGCGAAAAGTATTTCAGAACACCGCAGAACGAATTATAGGAAAACATGGAAGGACCGTACAAAGTTACGAAAGTCGTCCATGTAGGATCATATGTGTAAACCAACACGGACGACGACATGAACTACAGGACGGCTTGATCCCCTTAAGGGATACGTAGGCAGCTGATATTTTAATCGGTTCAGCTGTCCCCCCTCACAAAAAGGGGGAGTGGGTCCAATATATCTATACTTCGACATCGTAATTCGAAAAATTTTGAAACAATTTTCGGATTCGAAAGGAACCTTTTGACATACAATTCCTCAAACCAAACTGCTCAGAATATCCAGGCACGCCGAATTATCCGCATGAAGATGCCCAAAAATCCGAACATGCTACTCTCATCGACTAGCGGCAAAACTTGTCCGCTCGAGGACCCAACCAATTTGAGACCTACTCGGATAATCTTCTTCAAATTTCCAAATCACGAAGTGATTCAATCGATACTACTTTAAGAAACTCGACACACCAGATCGCGATCGCACAAGCTCGACTCCCTAATCATACCCTCGGAAATTTTCAGTAAATGGTAAATAACTTTCTTTTTTATCTCATTCGATTTAATTATCTTAAAATCAAATTTAGGATTCCAACTTCATAGTTTAGTAAACCAATTCAATTCATTAACTGTCAAATCATTATATGTCAAGTCTGGTACATTTGCATTCTCTATCTTGTTTGTCGTTGGCAACAACATACAAACAAACCCATCCTTTACGGATCTTAACAAACATAACCTATACGGATTGAGGTTATATACATCGAAAAATACATCCATTACGGATCCTAACCAACATGTCCTATACGGATTGAGGTTCTATACATCCAACAAACAGATACAAGTGCGCTATAAAAACTCTTAATACCTTCTAGGTATGTTTGCTATTGATGAAGGGAACATTAGTCTAGAATGTCTCGCACCAGTACTGGATTTAGAGTAAACCTCAAAAACCCAGTAGACTCTGCTTAACACATTGGTCCACGACGTCATAACCCAGTGTATCATGGTTTGGTATCCGCTGACATCAATTTGTTGTCGACGACAGGAATATAAGTCGTGATGCCTCACACTAGTACCGAACTCGAAGAAAATTACAAAACCCAGTTAGACGCTTACGAGCACGCTGCACTTAGTCATCACATGTTTGTAAGTAGAGTATGTATCGCTAACCTTCAACTTAACTTGAATCCCAGTTAGATGATTCCGAGCACACTGGTCTTAGTCATCACAAGTTCGTAAGTAGAGTACATCTCCCTAACCTTCAAACTTAATTCGAAACCCAGTTAAACGCTTTCGAGCACACTGGTATTAATCATCACGAGTTTGTAAGCCAAGCATATCTCGCCAACCTTCAAACTTAGAACTTCACTAATAACAAGAAAAAAACGCTTCTAAAGCGCCAAGAATCAAACACGAAATCACACCTTCCTCCGGGAACCATACGAATTTGTTCGAAAATTCTTCGAGATATAAGAAACCAACTCAAAACAGTTATAAGAAACCAATTCCAAAAGTTAGACAAAACCAACTCAGATAATTATATGAAGTCAATAAAGGAAATTAGTTTTCCGATGAAATCTTCTCGATTTTCCTGCACTAGTCAACATAACATCAACACAACTACTCGGCTGCTCGGAAGGACAGACCGTCCTAGCGAGCTCGACCAACTAACCCAAAACAAGTCCATGCTCGGACATTCCGAGCAGACATACCCGGAAATCCGAGCAGCCTTGCTCGGAAATCCTGAGCAGACAAATTCGAGCATCTCAACAATTTTGGGCAAAGCGTAATCGAACAAGTCCGACTCTACAGCTCAAACAAATTCGTTATAATTGGTACACAAAGTAACACACTTCCTCGATTGTTATGCTTAACCGATATCAGAAAAAGTGACCAAGAACCAGCAACGGATTTCAAAAACATCTGGAAAAGAGTCTTGAAGTTTGGAACAAAAGTGTCTTATTTAAAGCAAACAGATCATAAAACGGAACGACCAACCGTGTAGGGAAAAAATTTTGACGATATTCAAAGCAACAACACAGACAAACTTAACATTCAAAGATAGAAACAATAGGCATCGGACCGACCGATCGCGTCATCCCGGAGCAATGTATCCCATTGAGACAGCCCGCCAAAATCTCCCAAAAAGGGTGTAAGATCAAAGTAGTTTTCGGCCTCGGCCATCATCTTGTCGTACTCAGGGACATCGCTCACCATAAGCTCCGCCTTCATCTTCTCCAGCTTTTCTTCCTCGACTTCAAACACCAGGGGATCCTGTGCCTTCAACCCAGAGTTCATCTCAAGATTGCTCTTTGTTTCGATAAAGTGGCAGTGCTTCTTCCTAGCCGGATGCAGTTTGGAGAAAATACCATGAAGCTTCATGAAGCGGGATGAAATTTTGTCGAACATCCCCTTCCTCCCTTAGTTGCCTCTTTCAAGGAAACTTTGCGGGAAGAACTCTCATCCGCATGCTGCAGCCTCAAAGCTTCTTCTTTAGCAAGGGCTTGCGTCCTTTCATTATAACCAGAACCCCGCGCTACCTCGAACTCGGCTATCTGCCCATTATATGTGGCTCTTAACCTGGAAAGTAAGATTTCTAATTTCTAGTTGTCGACGAAGTGTCTGTGAAGCAATTCATGGGCCCCGTGGATCTCCTTATAGGACTCAGCAGCGTGTCTATTTACCGATGCCCATGCCTGCGATAAAAAGGGAGCCAACAAACGGAACCTCTAAATCGAAAAGGGAAGATACCCATCATTTGAGTTGAAAAAGCATTAACCTTCAAAAAGTCCTGGCCTGCATGAGTAAGCGAGCTACCATTGGTCATGTCCTCGTATTTAACAAGGACATCACCCGCATGTCACACTTCTGAGCAGAATTTCACAACCTCAGAAACATCGTCGTATATAGAACCGCCAACACTCGGACCACTCGGGACTGGCTTTGGCTCCGACCGAGGAACTTTAGCGTCGTGTGCCTTTCTGATCCGCTTCCGCTTTGGTTTGGACATAGTGTTCTGAGAATGTAATCCTAGGACTTCTCTCAAAGGCGCTTGAGAAGCAACATAACTCTAGCGAGCCTCCATTCTGCATGTAGTGATGGGGACGCCCTGGTCAGGTTCCAGACCCTGTACATTCTCCTGGTCGTTCTCAATCATTCTGGCCGCTTGCTCCTAATTTTCCGCCTCTGTTCTTCTGCCTCCTCCTTCTTGCGGGCTTTCACAAGTTCTCGTTCAGACAACGGGAGAGACATCGTCCATGTTTTCACCACTTTTCTGTGACAAAAATAAAAAAAGAGTAGAACAAACCTGTAGAAAATCAAAATTTAAGGGCTTTGAAGCATGATATATCATGGTTTTTATAGGTTTTCAACCATGATATAGTTGTATATATTGAGTCTTTAACCTGGTTTTTCGAGTCTATTGAGTCTTCTACTGGTAGGCTTGCGTTTGGAGCAAAAGATGGGATTATAGGACGTTTCTGGTGATTTGTGCAACGAGCTGAAGTTGGTGTCTCGGCCACGACTGGATTTTGACCAACACTAACCTTGATGTCGGTCGACACTGAGAGCGACAGAAAAGTTATACGCGAGTTGAAGACATGTTTTAAAGACTTGCAGAATTGCCCAGAAGTTTCCCTAATTCTAATTTAGCCCCAAAACGTGTTTAGTAGTTTTTAATTAGGTTTTTGAGAGCAGACTCATTATGCTATCTTTTCATCTTGTTCTTACTTGTTCTTGCTTTGGAGATTGACAGATTTTGGCTAGGGGCTGATTCTTGCTACTTGTAACCTTGAGAGAAGGATTTCGAACCCCTTTACTTTTATCAATTTAATCTTTGGTTTTCTATTCAATGATGTGTTGTTATACTGATAATATTGTTGGGATAAGCTTGAAGATAGCTTGAGAAAGAAGAAATCCTATTCCTATTAGGATATCAATAAGTAAAATATTTAGGAGTTATCCAAATGTTAGTTTTCCATTTATTAGGAGTTATCTAAATACTTTTTGTGATTAGGAAAAGTATAGGAGATCTCTATATAAGGAGATGCCAAGGTTGTGGCATACCTTATGAGTTTTATGAGAGATTGAGAGCTTAAGTTTTGAGTGAGTTTCTTAAGCTAATAAAGAGAGTTATTCTTTATTAATCTTTGAGTTCATAATTCTTCTTTGAAATCAATAATTGGTATCAGAGCAAGGAAACGATTGTAAGAAGTACTATTGACCTAGATCTTAAGCAATACGATTGAGAAAGCAAGACGATGGAGAAGAGTGACGATGATACAACAAGGAAGATAAAAGAAGGAGGGTGATCTTTGTCTATCAAATGTCCTATGCTAAATTCAAGCAAGTATACGGTATGGGCTATGAGAATGAATATTTTGCTTAAAGTTCATAAAACTTGGGAAGTTGTAGAAACAAGAAAAGATGATGGTGATAAAAACGACATGGCAATAGCCTTGTTGTTTCAACCAATTCCTGAGTCTCTTATTATACAAGTCGGTGAACTAGACACAGCTCAAGGAGTATGGAATGCTATCAAGGCGAGGTATATGGGAGCAGAGAGAGCAAGAGAGGCGAGATTACAAACTTTAATGGCCGAATTCGACCGAATAAAGATGAGACCGGATGAGAAAATTGATGACTTCGTTGGGAAGTTATCCGAGATCTCTTCAAAATCAGCTGCGCTTGGAGAAGAAATCGAAGAACCTAAATTAGTCAATAAATTCCTTAAGTGTCTTCCTCGGGAGAAATATATTCACATCGTTGCATCTCTTGAACAAGTGCTAGATTTAAACAAAACAAGTTTTGAGGATAATGTGGGACAATTACCACATACTCTCTAGAGATTAAGGCCTCATGGCCCATTAATCCCTATAATATCTCAATACCTCCCCTCGAGATAATGGTCCTTCTAGCCATTAATCTCGACAGACCATCAATCCTAGGGTCCGAAGGTACGGGCCACTTTCGGGCCGGGTTACGAGAGTGTGTGGGTCAGGCTCTGATACCATGTTAAGTTTCTTGGACTTCCAACCTAAAACCAATTGGTGATAAGTGGATTGGCCCAAGTCCCTTATATATTAAGTCATTATCATTCCCAACTTCCAATGTGGGACAATTACCTTACACTCTCTAGAGATTAAGGATATTGTGGGACGTTTAAAAGCTTATGAAGAACGTGTGGCTGAGGAAGAAGAAGAAAAGGATGATCAAAGAAAACTAATGTTTGCAAATATGGAATCCCACTCTAATCGTGATTCCTATGGTGATTTCAATAGAGGTCGAGGTCGAGGACGTTACTTAAATAGAGGTCGAGGACGTTGTAACGGAACCAGAGATACATCAGAAGTGATTTGTTATCGATGCGACAAAATCGGCCATTATGCTTCAAATTGTCCTGATCGATTACTAAAGTTACAAGAAGCACAAGAGGATGAAAACAACGATACAGAAAAGGCAGATGAACTTATGATACACGAGGTAGTGTATTTAAACGAAGAAAGAATCATGCCAAGTAAATATGAAACAAATGCCGGTGAACATGATTGTTGGTATCTTGACAATGGAGCTAGCAATCACATGAGTGGAGATCGAAGGTAATTTGCGTATATTGATGAGTCCATTACTGGGAAGGTGCGGTTTGGAGATGACTCCCGAATAGATATAAAAGGAAAGGGATCGATTGGGTTTGTCGATCAAAACGGTGAGGACAGAAAAATGTCTGAATTCTACTTTATCCCCGATCTAAAAAGTAATATTATAAGTCTCGGTCAGGCCAATGAATCGGGTTGTGATGTAAGGATGAAAGAAGATTTTCTGACAATGCATGATCATGAAGGAAAACTGCTTGTCAAAGCAATAAGATCAAATAACCGGTTGTACAAGGTTCGTATGTAAGCTTTGATTAGTGGTCTTAATGAGGATTGTTGGAATTCAATTGAGATTGGTTGGAATTCCCCTGTGATGATTAATGATCAATGGAATGCTGAAGAGAAGAGGGCATCAAGTTGCAATTCTAAGACAAAGACTTCGATTTATAATGCTACAACAGGGTCTGCATCAGTGTCTCAGCGGAACTTGCGTCATCATCTGCAACAAGGTGTACAATTAGAAGTGACAAGGATGAAAGTAATCATGTAAGTGATGATGAGGATTTCACCGAGAACTACAAAACCTTGTATGAGCATTGGTGTAAGCTGGTTGAGGAGAATTCAATATTGACTAAAGAGAAAGTCAAGTTAGAAGCTCAAATTGCTGAGGTACGAAAGTATGCAACAGAGAAGGAAGAAGAAGCACAGCAAGCCAGAGTTCAACTTGAAGAAACTCTAAAAGGTGTGAGGATGCTGAATAATGGTACAAAACAGTTGGATCATCTTCTTACCATTGGCAAAAGTGATCGATGTGGTCTTGGATTTAATGGAGAACCTTCAAAAGCTGACTGTGTTTTTGTGTCTGGTGGAAAGATGGATGTTGCATCAACAGCTGCTACAAAGACTGTAACTGTTATGAAGTCTGCAATTGGTACGTCGACTGGTACGGTAACTGGTACGTCGATTGGTACTGCGACTGCAAAAAGGAAAATCCCAGAAGTGAAGAGTGCACCTAAACGAATTTGGCGACCTGTTTGTCACCATTGTGGAGTTGTTGGGCGTATTAGGCCAAGATGCTTCAAGTTATTGAAGGAGAAGAAACGAATGGAGCAAGCTCATGGAGAGAGATTTCATGGTCCAATATGTTATCACTGTGAAGGTAAAGGACATGTTCAAAGGGCTAAATATGGAGGAGGACGGTTCATGTGTTAGTTTTGACCATGATGTTACTCAAGTAGGGGAGATTGGTGTTATTGGTGCTAGATGATGTGGGACGTTGCTAGTGACAAAGCCTTTGATGCTAGGGTTGTTAAGATCACATACATAGTCAAAAAGAGGAGATTGAAGAGGTATTACATGTGTCAGTCACAGCGTAGTACAAGTGGTAGTACAAGACGTGACTCAGGACTTTGATATACTCGATTGATGAGATATGAACGAATCTTTATGATGTGATTCGGTTTATGAGTTGTTTGCTTAGCTGGATGAAGATATTGAAGAGAAGATTGCAGCTTGGAGTGAAAAGGAAAAGTTAATAAAAGGTGGAATAGGAAATATCTTAACAAAAGGATATTCTCAAGGTTACCTAATGTAAAGAGGAGAGGCGTGGCCTTATGAAGATGCAAGAGATGAGAGATCTCATTGGAATTCAAGATGTTGGAGAGAAAGGACTTCAAGCTTAAGGGGGGGGGGGGGAATGTTGGGATAAGCTTGAAGATAGCTTGAGAAAGAAGCAATCATATTCCTATTAGGATATCAATAAGAAAAATATTTAGGAGTTATCTAAATGTTAGTTTTCCATTTATTAGGAGTTATCTAAATAAGTAGTATTTCCTTTTTGTGATTAGGAAAAGTATAGGAGATCTCTATATAAGGAGATGCCAAGGTTGTGGCATAACTTATGAGTTTTATGAGAGATTGAGAGCTTAAGTTTTGAGTGAGTTTCTTAAGCTAATAAAGAGAGTTATTCTTTATTAATCTTTGAGTTCATAATTCTACTTTGAAATCAATAAATATGTCTGAGTAGTTACCTAGTTTGATTTAGGAATTCTCATAAGGGTTTTATGCATGTTTGATAACTGATTTATTAGGAATCACCATATGTTTGTTCATCGCCTAAGTTGTGCTTAACACTGAATTCTGGACTGATCACATAGTGTTTAGATCTGAGATAATTGACAATAGCAAGAGAGTGTGAGTTATAATCTGAATAAACTTAGTGTGAGAAATTTGACTAGATACAAAGAGATTTGGTTTAGGAGCATTGTGAATCGATAGAACCTGTTCTTAATGCTTGTTTAGAACTCTAGGATCACAAAGAGATTTGGATCGCTAGGTTGCTAGCTATAGAAATAATCTCAGCAAGAGTTGGATTGTTTAGCATTGTGTTTCTAGTTCTTGAACCTGTGTTTAATCTGAATTCGGTTAGTTAAGTGTCTAGCATTGCATAATTCCCGAGAACTTCCTAAGTCTGGCGCCTTTCTCTTATTGAAAACACCTTCCTATTTACTCGCTTTTGTTTACTGCTTTCTTGAATTGATTTAGCTTAACTTGACAACATATAATCTATCGTGTGACCGTGAGTCCTTGTGGATACAATACCCTAAGTACTACATTCGCATATCTGTGCACTTGTAGTACAATAGGGATATTTCTTGACCTATCAAGTATTTGGCGCCGTTGCCGGGGACTCATTTGAGTTCGCCGATAGATTTTGTTTTAAAGTTTAGTCTAAGTCATTTTATTTCTTTCGTTACTGATTTTTCTCGGTTTGGCTTGTTTTGTTGATGCAGGAATCGACAGACGCATTTAGTGTCGACCGACACCCTCCTTAGTGTCACCCGACATCGAGCTCGAGACAGAGTTTTGAGTTCCGTTTATGCCTAATCGATACACCCGAAGCAACCAGAGCGAAAAACTTATGAACCTCAGACTTGAAGAGCTTGCAAAACTTAAGAGAACGAACAGAAAGGGTCAAAGAACAAGGATGATGAACAATCGTTTGATTTTGAGACCTGGTGCTGAGGGAGTTCTGAGAGACCAACAGAACAACCCGTACAATGATGAAGGGCAAAGGATTGATGCCCAAGGGAATGTGATCCCTGAACTTGACCAGCCTCAAGGTCAGAGGCAGATGGTCAATGCTGGAGCTAATGGACAACCACCTGCTGTTGAGAGGACTCTTGCTGACTACAACCGTCCCGATGAGTTTTATGTTAACCGGTCAGCAATTGTTCCTCCACCTTTTGAGAGGAATGACTTTGAGATCAAGACTGTCTATTACGCTATGCTGAGGCAGCACTCCTTCCATGGTCTCCCACATGAGAAACCCATGGACCACATTGAGGATTTTGAAGCCTTCATCATTGGAATGAAGTACAACGGGGTGGATTATGACTTCCTTTATCTGAATCTTTTCCCATATTCTCTCGCTGGAGAGGCTGCTGCTTGGCTGAAGCAACTTTCACCTGGGAAGTTGACTACTTGGGATGGTGTGAAGAGAGAGTTCTTGTGACACTTCTATGATGATGCTCGCTCAGATCAGCTCAGACAGGATCTTCTGACATTCACTCAGGGACCTACAGAGCCACTTAAGTCAGCTTGGGTAAGGTTTAAGATGTACCAACGAGATTGTCCTCATTATGGATTCTCTGAAGTTCAGCTGCTGGGCATTTTCTTCAGGTGTGGATCTCTGGTACCAGTCTGCGTTGGATGCTGCCAGCAATAGTAACTTTAACACAAAGACTCCCGAGCAGGCTAGAGTGTTGATTGAGAACTTGGTGAGTAGCAACAGTACTAAGAATGCAGATCAGAGGAGGAAAGAATCTGGTGGAAAGATGGATCACATGCAGATGGCTGAGATTAAGAAGCAGCTGGATAGTGTTCACAGCTTGTTGACTGGTAAGAAAGCTGTTCACTTTTCTCAGGAAGTTGAAGTGTTTGAGGCTGAAGAAGGTTGCACTGAAGAAGATGTGAACTACATCAGTGGTTCTGGATTCCAAGGAAACAGGTTTGGGAATCAGCAAGGCAACAAGTTCTTTAATGGTGGACAGAAGAGTGCTTTCACAAGCAATCAAAACTCTTCTGGGTATGGTCAGAATGCTGGTTACCAGAAGCCTTTTCAGCAGAACAACTCCTATCAGAGGACCTATAGATCATCTTCATATCATACACCTCCTGCTACTAATGCTCATGAGAGTAAGCTGGAAGCCATGATGGAACAGTTGTTGGAAGGTCAGAAAAAGGCTGCTGTGGATTTCAACAAAAAGCTAGATGTTGTCTACACAGAGCTTAATGGGAAGTTTGAGTCCTTGAGCCCACACATGAAGCAATTAAACTCTCAAGTTGCTCAAACTGCTGGAGCTGTTAAGAGGCAAGCCGGATTTCTCCCTGGGAGTACAAATACCAATCCCAAGCATCACTGCAATGCTATATCACTGCGGAGTGGGAAGGAGCTGCATACCATCCCCATTAGGCAGATCACTGATAAGGAGATCGAGGAGATAGAGGAGTTTGAATAAGAGTATGAAGCTGCGAGGCGGGCGTCGACCGACACTACCATTGGAAATAGGGCGACACATGTTTCTTCGAGTTCTCGTGACGGACGGAAATCGACCGAGGTCGATTGTGAGGTCGATGACAAGATGAAACCGACCGATGTCGACCGACACCGAGCTGAAATCGGTCGACACCAGAACCGTACAGAGACAGAAATTCCGACGAAAACTCATGTAGCTGCTGGGAAGGTGTACAAACCCAAGGTACCTTTCCCGAGGAACCCGAAGCAATCTAAGTTTGGACGGTTCAAGGCTAAGTACATGGCTATGCTGAGCAAGCTAACTCTTCCAATGCCATTAATGGATGTTGTTAGCAATAACTCAGTGTTGAAAAGGTGTTTGAAGCAGATGTTAACTTCTGATATGGGAGATGACGAGTGTGTGATGATGATCACTGAGGTCTGTAGTGTTGTCATCTTAAACAGAGTTCCCGAGAAGCAGAAGGATCCAAGGAGCTTTGTCTTGGATTGTACCATCTTCAGAGACAGATTTGAGAGATCATTGTGTGATTTGGGATCAAGCGTCAATCTGATGCCATATTCAGTTGCTAAGCAGATGGGAATGACAAATTTCACACCTACTAGGATATCCTTGATTCTAGCAGCTCGCTCCATAAGGATTCCTGAGGGCCTCTCGGAGGATGTACTGGTAAAGATTGGTGAATGTGTTATCCCAACTGATTTCGTAGTCCTGCAGTACAATGATGAGCCTAAGGATCCTCTTATCCTAGGCAGACCGTTCTTAGCTACAGCTGGTGCCATCATTGATGTGAAAAGAGGAAAGATTGGTCTCAATGTGGGTGATCTGGTGATTAATTTTGACATGGATAAGCTGATGAGACACCCTACCATTGATGGGCAGACCTTCTATGTTGATACGATTGAAAATCTGGCTGCAGAATTCCTCAATCAAATGCATCATGCTGATCCTTTGGAGAGAGCTCTGATGAGTTCTGAGAGTGATTTGAAGCTGAAGGATGATGCTGTTGCTGGGTATTTGAGGCTGATGGACGCTACCGATCAAGTGATGAACTTGGAAGTCGTTGATGATATACAATCTCAATTCACAGCCACCTTTGATAAACTAAGAAATCCCTGAGAGATCCGATCTCTACGGCACTAGCATCCCGTCCGTTCCAGTTTGTGTGTGTGTGGATACCAGTAGAGGCGCAATTGAGGCGCTCGTGAATCTGGAATACCTGTTCATCTTCCGCTGCTAATCTCCAGGTAATTTCGAGATCCTTATGATTCAATAAACCTAAACCCTAGATCCTAGGCTATGGAATTTATACTTAGAGTTGCCTAATGTGATTAGAACCGCTAGAATTTCCTAACAGTGGTATCAGAGCCTTAGGGTTTATCCTATTGATTCTAACAGCATGATATTCGAATTAGATGAATTTGAATCGATATATGTGATATATGCATGCTAGATTGTGTTTTGTTCAAAGCAATCTCGTTTTAGGGTTTTTATTCAGAAAGGAATCTGTGGTTTCACATAGTGTCGATCGACACCAACCTGGTATAGATCAACACAGTATGGAAACCCGAATAAAATTTTAGGTTTCGATCATAAAGGTCGAAGTTCCTGATGACATATCGTATCGATCGACACAAAGGTTGTGTCGGTCGACACGGACCTTGCAAATAGTTTAATCGGTTCAATTGGATTGGACTGGTTATCGCGCTTGGTTAAAATTGGTAAATCGGTTCAATTGGATGAATCGGTTCAATTGGATTGGACCGGTTATCGCAATTGGTTTAAACTAGTTTGACCGGTTAATTGCGGTTTGATTGAATTGGGTTGATGTCGACCGACACAAGTGTTGAGTCGATCGACACTGACCGGTTATCAAACCGGTTCAATTTGACTGACCGGTTATCGCAATGGTTTTAGGTTTGGTAGTATCGATCGACACACGAAGTTGTGTCGGTCGACACACCACTCGGGATTTTGGTTATTGAACCAGAAATCGCAAAACCGAACCAAAGACTTAACCCATTTCTTAGAATGATTAAAACTCAGTTAGATTAGTTGTTTTAATTAATTATAATCCTTCTAAGATACATATATGATATGTATATTAAATTAAAAGTTTCGTTCCTCAAAATAAATATCAAGTAATCCTTGATGTCTTCCCGATCTTGTCAACAGTCAAGACTCGTTTCATTGTGCGATAGACTTGCAGTGCAAGGTGTCCACAATTACATGAGTAAGGCAGGAGGTAATCGTGTTGATAGGCTTGCAGTGCAAGGCGTCAACAATTACATGACTTAAGAGATTGGTTTACTTGACTGGGTTATCAAAATTGTTTTGGGCCCAGAGACATCATGTGGATTTGACATGAGATGTCAATCCACAACCAAGAGTTATATTGGATATAACTAGCAAAGTTGTTGCTTACCTAGATAGCTGAAATTTGGGCGATGAGCCAAAGCTCACTCAAGTTTTAGTGAAATATGGGTCTTGGATCATTATATTCTTTTGAGGAAACATTGTTTTGAATATAATGCGAGTTTTCTTAATAGTTAAGATTTCTCATTTCTCGAACATCAAAACTAAAACTCTTTCCTTTCTTACTCCAGCTATGTCTAGCACAAACCATCACAACAATTTCTCCCTGAGATCCGTCCTTGAGAAGGACAAGCTAAATGGATCTAACTTTCTGGAATGGTATCGGAACTTGAGAATCGTTCTCAAACAGGAGAAGAAGGACTATGTCCTTGAGAAATTTCTCCTCAAGAAGTACCGAGCCAATGCCTGGCAGTCAGAGAAGGATGCTTGGGATAATCATTCTAATGATGTGGTCGATGTGTGTTGTCTCATGTTACCATGAACTCGAATTTGCAGAAGCAATTCGAGAACATGGAGTCGCCAATAGAGATGATCACTAGCCTGAAAAGTATGTTTCAAGAGCAGGCACGAACTCAGAGATACCAGACGGTTAAGTCTCTAATTGAGTGCAAGCTACCAAAGGACGGACCAGTTAATCCTCATGTCATAAAGATGATGGGTTATATTGATAACTTAAGGAAGCTGGATTGTCCCATTAGCCAAGAGTTGGCTACTGACATCATTTTGCAATCACTGCCGTCAAGCTATGATCATTTTGTTATGAACTACAACATGAACAACTTGACAAAGACTTTGACTGAGTTGCATGAATTGCTCAAAACTGTTGAACCTAACATCAAGAAGGACACCCCAAATTTTCTTATGGTACAAAAGGGTAAAAGGTTTAAGAAACTTGGTAAGAACAAAGGTGATGGCAAGACGAGCTCGATTGTGAATCCAAGCGAGTCTAACCATGCTCCTAAGGTTAAAACTGGTCCTTCTAAAGATGATAAGTGCCATTATTGTAATGGTTATGGGCATTTGAAAAGAAATTGCAATAAATTCCTGGAAGATTATGAGAAGCTGAAGAAGACGTACGAGACTTCTTCTTCAGGTATTTATGTTATAGAAGTAAATGTTACTATCTCTGGTCCTACTTCTTGGGTATTGGATACCAGCTGTAGTGCTCATATTTTGTACAAATATGTAGGGCCTAAGCAACAGTAGGACTTTGGAGAAAGGACAAGTGGACCTGCGCGGTGGAAATGGAGCAAGAGTTGTTGCATTAGCAGTAGGAATTCATTTGTCTTTACCTTCTGGCATGGTTTTAGAACTTAATAATTGCTACTATGTACCTGCTATAAGCAAAAATATTATTTCTATTCCTTGTTTGGATTTAGAAGGATATCAGTTTCAATTATGAATAAATGTTGTTCATTTGATTACAATGATATATTTTATGGTAGCGGTCCATTATAGAATGGATTAGTACTAAGAGATTCAAGTCAGAAGACACGAATCAAACTTTTCTCTGGCATTGTCGTTTGGGCCACATAAATGAGAAACGGATTCGGAAGCTCCATAGTGATGGGCTTTTGGGCTCATTTGATTATGAATCATGAGAGAAATGTGAATCTTGTTTATTAGGAAAAATGACTGAAGCTCCTTCAAAAAAAAAAATAAAAGGGCCAGTGACTTATTGGGCCTTATACATACTGATGTGTGCGGCCCAGTGAGCATAAGTGCCAGAGGAAACTTTCGGTACTTCGTTACCTTTACTGATGACTTCGGTAGGTATGGCCATGTCTATCTAATGAGACACAAGTCGGAATTTTTTGAAAAGTTCAAAGAGTTCCAGAATGAAGTACAGAATCAACTTGGCAAAGTATTAAAGCTCTACGATAAGATCGTGGAGGTGAATACTTGAGTCAAGAATTCAGTGATCATCTGAGAGATTGTGGAATTGTTTCACAACTCACTCCTCCAAGAACGCCCCAATGGAATGGAGTTTCCGAGAGGAGGAATCGGACTTTATTAGATATGGTTTGATCAATGATGAGTCACTCAGATCTTCCATTATCCTTCTGGGGATACGCTCTAAAACGTCTGCGTTTACACCAAATAGGGTTCCATCAAAATCAGTTACAAAGACACCACATGAGATGTGGACTGGAAATGTTCCTAATTTGTCTTTCATGAAGATTTGGGGTTGAGAGGCTTATGTAAAACGTTTAATTTCTGATAAGCTCACACCCAAATCCGATAAGTGCTACTTTGTTGGTTATCCTAAGGAGACCAAGGCATATTACTTTTACAAACGGTCCGAGAACAAAGTGTTTGTTGCTCGAAACTGTGTTTTTCTTGAGAGAGACTTTCTTTCCAGGAAGAACAGTGGGAGTAAAGTACAACTCAAAGAAATTCGAGAATCACAGGAGACTGCTCACCCTGATGAGGAAGAGCATCAATTGGATCTAAAAGGAGTTGTAGAACCTAAACCTGTGGTGCCTGAAGTTTGCAAATTCGAAAGGATTCGTCACGAACCCGAGAGATTTGGATTTCTCGTGACCAATTGCCATGATCTGTTGATCATTGACAGTGACGAGCCTGCGAATTTTGAAGAAGCAATGATGGGCCCTGACTCCGAAAATGGCTGAAAGCCGCTGAATCCGAAATGGGATCCATGTCACAGAACCAAGTATGGACTTGGGTTGATTTACCTGATGGTGTAAAAGCCATTGAGAGTAAATGGATTTTCAAGAAGAAAAGTTGACGTGGATGGTAATATTCAGATATACAAAGCTAGGTTGGTGGCAAAAGGTTTCGAGCAAATTCAAGGTATTGACTATGAAGAAACCTATTCCCCAGTAACTATGCTTAAGTCCATTCGGATTCTCCTAGCAACCGCCGCTCATTGTGATTATGAAATCTGGCAGATGGATGTGAAAACAGTTTTCTTTAATGGAATTCTGGAAGAGGATGTGTACATGACACAACCTGAAGTTTCCATTGATCCTAATACTGCTAGGAAGGTATGCAAGCTTCATCGATCCATTTATGGATTGATGCAAGCATCTTGGAGTTGGAATCTTCGTTTTGATGAAGCGGTCAAAAGTTTGACTTCATCAGGAACGAAGAGGAACCGTGTGTTTTCAAGAAGACTAGTGGGAGCGTAATTGCTTTTCTTGTATTGTGTGTAGATAACATATTCATTCTCGGAAATGACGTTCCATTACTTCAGTCTGTTAAGACTTGGCTGGGAGGTTGTACTTAATGAAGACGTATACATTCTTGGAATAAGAATCTATAGAGATAGATTGGACAAGCTAAATTAGATTGTGTCAAGATACTTATATGGATAAGGTCTTACACAGGTTCAGTACGCATGATTCTAAGAAGGGCTTCATACCAATGTCTCATGGCATTACTCTTAGCAAGACGCAGTGTCCTTTGTGACATGCTGAGCGAGAGCGCATGAGAATCAGACTAATGCTATAGGCATTAGATCTCTTAAGATATGATCTTGGTTTTAGTGGGAGTTGTTTTTGGTTTTAGTTATGATATGATGTTCATATAGACATATTATGGTTATATTATTTAATGAAATTTGTTTCAGTATTATTTAATTATGTTATTAAATAATAGTCCCAAAGTAATTTATGATATTTTATAGGTCATCAAGTATGTGATTTGATCATGAAACCCTATAAGTAATAAATGACATAAATTATGTTGGTCCCTAGTCAAGGTTGTTAAAGTAGGACATTAACAACCGCGTGAGACTAGTATGTGAGGTGACTGATGACTAAGTTTCATGGAGTCATTAATAAGAGTATTAAAGTCAATCACATAGATATGTGTTGGAGAACACATGATCGGACATGACCCGCTGATGAGAACTCTACAGGATAGTTATATAAGTGTCATGAGAGTTTTCATTACGACTATAGAGTATAGTCCTTAGACCTGAGTTCATCATGTCTTCTTACATGTGAATTGGTCCGCTTTAACTTTGTCAAACGTCAGCCGTAACAGGTGACTATAAAGGCATTGATTGGGCGTATCATGAAGTGTGTGAAGGAATATGGATGGAACAAGATGGGATTTGTCCCTCCTATATAACAGAAGATAAATATCTCAGGGCCCATCGAAGATTTGATACTGAGAAATGTGTGGCCGCACTCAAACGAGGTGATTGTCAGTCGTTTATCTTGTCAGTATAAATCAGAGTTCGATGAACATGATCTTGGCTTAATAAGGATGACACGGATCTTGCCTTATGCCAGATCGAGATATAGAGACGAAGGGATTATGGGAATAAATGATTGCAGTACAAGTGGGAGATCTTTGGGAATGTCCTGGAATCATACTTGTAATCACTCTAGAGATAGTTATGTTGTCGAGATTAGACATTCATATAATACTAGGTGATCATAATATTTTGCTAGAAGCCACTTGTGATATGTGAGTTATGAACTCATTGCTAGTATTATATGATCCTACAGGGTCACACACCTAAGCAAACTGGATGTATTATATGGGATTGATCATTAGTGTAATGATCTGGTGAATGTATATTCGATATACATTCAATGGCGAGTTTCTGAGGTAGTGTCGATCGACACAAAGGTGTATCGATCGACACAGATCGCGAACCAAAATACTGATTTTGGTTTATGACTTAATTAACTACGGTTTAAACCTTGGTTAATTAGGTCGTGGTAAAAGTCTATATATATAAGATATATGCACGACTTTTACGACAACAAAAAAGAACTCAATTCACAGTGGCTCCGTTGCCGGGACCCGAACCCGGGTCTCTGGGGTGAGAGCCGAGTATCCTGACCAGCTAGACTACAATGGAATGAAAGTTGGGAATGTCCTGAAATCAGTTGTACTTACTCTAAGTGAAAGTTGTATTGTCGAGATGAGACAGTCATATGATACTGGGTAATCATAATGCTTTGCTAGAAACCACTTATGATCAATGAGTTTAGAACTTATTGCTAGTATTATATGATCCTACAGGGTCACACACCTAAGAAAACTGGATGTCTTATATGGGGTTGATCATTAGTGTAATGATCTAGTGAATGTATATCTGATATACATTCAATAACGAGTTTCTGAGGTAGTGTCGATCGACACAACATGTGTATCGATCGACACAGATCGCGGACCAAAATAACGATTTTGGTTTATGACTTAATTAACTACGGTTTGATCCTTGGTTAATTAGGTCATGGTAAAAGTTCATATATATATGATATATGCTCGACTTTTACAGCCAAATTTACAACCAAATTGAGAAACCGAGAAACCTCTAAGAGATCTGATCTCTACGGCACTAGCATCCCGTCTGTTCCAGTTTGTGTGCGTGTGGATACCAGTAGAGGCGCAGCACTTGAGGCGCTATTCAATCTCGAATCCCTGTTCACTTTCCGCTGCATAATCATCCAGGTATATTCGAGATTCTCTGTAGATTCAATTATAAACATGAACCCTAGATCCTAGGCTATAGAATTTATACCTAGGGTTGCCTAATGTGATTAGAACTGCTAGAAATTCCTTCAGTGGTATCGGAGCCTTAGGGTTCCAGTTGAATCTGTAGCATGTTGATTAGATTAGTTGAATCTGGATTGTTGTATATATGATATATGCATGCTAAATTGAGTTTTGATCAAAGTAATCTCGTTTAGGGTTTTTGTTCGAAAATGATTCTAGGGTTTTTCGCATGGTCGATCGATACCAATCCGGTGTCGATCGACACAGAATGATAACCCGGATAAAATTTTAGGTTTCGCCTTATAGTGACGATCGACACAAGAGTTGTGTCGGTCGACACAGACCTTGCGAATAAGTTTAATCGGTTCAATTGGATTGGACCGGTTATCGAGCTTGGTTAAAATTGGTTAAACCGCTTAGAACGGTTCATTGTGATTGGTTTGATTTGGTTGGCGTCGACTGACACTAATGTAGTGTCGATCGACATTGACCGGTTATCGAAACCGGGTCAATTGGATTGATCGGTTATCGCAAAATTTGGTTTTGGAAGGATTGCGTCGATCGATGCTAAAGTAGTGTCGATCGACACAGAATCCGATGGTTTCGGTTATTGAACATGAAATCACAGAGCCGAACCAAAATTAAACCCAATTCTTAGAATAATTAAAACTTAATAAAATTAGTTGTTTTAAGTAGTTCCGTTCCTCAACTAAATATCAAGTATCTTTCGATGTCTTTCCAATCTTGTCAACTGTCAAAACTCGTTTCATTGTGCGATAGACTTGCAGTGCAAGGTGTCCACAATTACATGAGTAAGGCAGGAGGTAATCGTGTTGATAGGCTTGCAGTGCAAGGCGTCAACAATTACATGACTTAAGAGATTGGTTTACTTGACTGGGCCATCAAAATCGTTTTGGGCCCAGAGACATCGGGTGGATTGGACATGAGATGTCAATCCACAACCAAGAGTTATATTAGATATAACTAGCAAAATTGTTGCTTACCTAGATAGCTGAAATTTGGGCGATGAGCCAAAGCTCACTCAAGTTTTAGTGAAGTATGGATCTTGGATCATTATATTCATTTGAGAAAACATTTTTTGAATATAATACGAGTTTTCTTAATAGTTAAGATTTCTCAATTTTTGAACATCATAACTAAACCTTTTTCCTTTCTTTCATCTCAGCTATGACTAACACTCATCACAACACTTTCTCCCTGCGATCCGTCCTTGAGAAGGACAAGTTAAATGGATCGAACTTTCTCGAACGGTATCGGAACTTGACAATTGTTCTCAAGCAGGAGAAAAGGGACTATGTCCTAGAAAATGTTCTCCCTAAAAACCCGAGGGCCAATGCCCCACATGCAGAAAGGAGTGCTTGGGATAAGCATTCTAATTATGTGGTCGATGTGTGTTGTCTCATGTTGGCTACCATGAACTCGGACTTGCAGAAGCAATTCGAGAACGTGGAGTCGCCAATAAAGATGATCACTAGCCTGAAAAGTATGTTTCAGGAGCAGGCACGAACTGAGAGATACCAACGGTTAAGTCTCTCATTGAATGCAAGCTACCAAAGGACGGTCCAGTTAGTCCTCATGTCATAAAGATGATGGGTTATATTGATAACCTGGGGAAACTGGATTGTCCCATTAGCCAAGAGTTGGCTACTGACATCATCATGCAGTCACTGCCGTCAAGCTATGATGAATTTGTTATGAACTATAACATGAACAACTTGACGAAGACGTTGACTGAACTGTATGGCATGCTCAAAACAGCTGAGCCTAATATCAAGAAGGGCACTCCAAATGTACCTATGGTACAAGGGGTAAGAAGTTTAAGAAACTTGGCAAGGACAAGGGAAAGGGCAAGGCCGTCCAGATTGCGAATCAGGATAAGCCTGTGTCTTCTTCCAAACCCAAGCCCGGCCCATCTGAGACTGATAAGTGCCATTACTGTAATGAGCTTGGGCATTGGAAGAGAAACTGCAACAAATTCTTGGAAGAGAAAAAGAAGAAGAAGAAGAAGACTTTCGAGACTTCATCTTCGGGTATTTATGTTATAGAAGTAAATGTTACTACTTCTGGTTCTACTTTTTGGGTATTGGATACCGGCTGTGGTGCTCATATTTGTACAAATATGCAGGGCCTAAGCAACAGTAGGACTTTGGAGAAAGGACAAGTGGACCTGCATGTGGGAAATGGAGCAAGAGTTGCTGCATTAGCCGTAGGAACATTTCATTTGTCTTTACCTTCTGGCTTGGTTTTAGAACTCAATAATTGCTACTATGTACCTGCTATAAGCAGAAATATTATTTCTATTCCTTGTTTGGATTTGGAAGGATATCAGTTTTCAATTAAGAATAAATGTTGTTCATTTGATTACAATGATATATTTTATGGTAGCAGTCCATTAGAGAATGGACTTTATGTTCTAAACCAAAGCGTGCCAATCTATAACATTAGTACCAAAAGATTCAAGTTAAATGACATGAATCAGACTTTTCTCTGGCATTGTCGTTTGGGCCACATAAATGAGAAACGGATTCAGAAGCTCCATAGTGATGGGCTTTTGGGCTCATTTGATTACGAATCATGTGAGAAATGTGAATCTTGTTTATTGGGTAAAATGACCAAGGCCCCTTTCAACAAACAAAATGAAAGGGTCAATGAATTATTGGGCCTTATACATACTGATGTGTGCGGCCCAATGAGCATTAGTGCCAGAGGAAACTTTCGGTACTTCATTACCTTTATTGATGAGTTCAGTAGGTATGGCTATGTCTATCTAATGAGACACAAGTCGGAATCTTTTGAAAAGTTCAAAGAGTTCCAAAATGAAGTACAGAATCAACTTGGCAAAAGTATTAAAGCTCTTCAATCAGATCGTGGAGGTGAATACTTAAGCCAAGAATTCAGTGATCATCTGAGAGATTGTGGAATTGTTTCACAACTCACTCCTCCTGAAACACCCCAATAGAATGGAGTGTCCGAGAGGAGGAATCAGACTTTATTAGATATGGTTCGATCAATGATGAGTCACTCATCTCTTCCATTATCCTTCTGGGGATACGCTCTAGAAACATCTGCGTTTACACTAAATAGGGTTCCATCAAAATTAGTTGCAAAGACACCACATGAGATGTGGACTGGAAATGTTCCAAGCTTGTCTTTCCTGAATATTTGGGGTTGTGAGGCTTATGTTAAGCGGTTAATCATTGATAAGCTCGAACCCAAATCTGATAAATGCTACTTCGTTGGTTATCCTAAGGAAACCAAGGCTTACTACTTTTACAACCAATCTGAGAACAAAGTGTTTGTTGCTCGGAACTGCGTCTTTCTTGAAAGAGAGTTTCTTTCCAAGAAGAACAGTGGGAGTAAAGTACAACTCGAAGAAGTTCGAGAACCACAGGAGACCGCTCAACCCATTGAGGAAGAGAATCAGTTGGATCTACAAATAGTTGTAGAAACCACACCTGTGGAGCCTGAAATTCGCAGATCCGAAAGGATCCGTCACGAGCCCGAGAGATATGGATTTCTCGTAACTAATTGTCATGATCTGTTGATCATTGACAGTGACGAGCCTGCGAATTTTGAAGAAGCGATGATGAGCCCTGACTCCGAAAAGTGGCTGAAAGCCGCTGAATCCGAAATGGGATCCATGTCACAGAACCAAGTGTGGACTTTGGTTGATTTACCCGATGGTGTAAAAGCCATTGAGTGTAAATCGATTTTCAAGAAGAAAATTGATGTGGGTGGTAATATTCAGATATACAAAGCTAGGTTGGTGGCAAAAGGTTTCAAGCAAATTCATGGTATTGACTATGAAGAAACCTATTCCCTAGTTGCTATGCTTAAGTCTATTCGGATTCTCCTATCAACCACCGCTCATTATGATCATGAGATCTGGCAGATGGATGTGAAAAAAACTTTCCTTAATGGAAATCTGGAAGAGGATGTGTACATGACACAACCTGAAGGTTTCATCGATCCTAATGCTGCTAGGAAAGTATGCAAGCTTCATCGATCCATTTATGGATTGAAGCAAGCATCTCAGAGTTGGAATCTTCGTTTTGATGAAGCGGTCAAAAAGTTTGATTTCATCAGGAACGAAGGGGAACCGTGTGTTTACAAGAAGACTAGTGGGAGTGCAGTTGCATTGCTCGTATTGTGTGTAGATGACATACTTCTTCTCGGAAATGATGTTCCGCTGCTTTAGTCTGTTAAGACTTGGCTCGGAAGTTGTTTTTCAATGAAAGACATGGGAGAAGCCGCATACATTCTGGGAATAAGAATCTATAGAGATAGATTGAACAAGTTAATTGGATTGTGTCAAGATACTTATATTGATAAGGTCTTACACATGTTCAGTATGCATGATTCCAAGAAGGGCTTCATACCAATGTCTTATGGCATTACTCTTAGCAAGAAGCAGTGTCCTTCGACACCTGCTGAGCGAGAGCGCATGGGTCGGATTCCTTATGCTTCTGCTCTAGGATCCATCATGTATGTGTTGGAATTGTGTCCAGTAATCTCGGTACTGTCTCTAGAAAGTAAGAGTATGTCAATGATCAGACATAAGTCATATAATACTGGGGGTCATGATGGCTTGCTAGAGTCCGCTCATGATCTATAAGTCTTGGACTTATTGCCTTTATTATATGATCCCATATGGGTCACACGCCTAAGCTAACAGGAAAATGTGTAGGAACGGCTTAGCAGAAGTACGGTAAAAGTGCCAGGCATTTGTCGTACTTAGAGAGAGATTAATGGGTCTGATTAAATCCAAGGGATTTAATCAGATTGGTATTTGGGCCCAAAAGCCCAAAAGGGAAAGAGAAGGGTTTTATAAACTAAAACCCAAATCTCTTTCTCCCTAACCCTAGCCTCCCAGCCGCGCCTCTCTCTCTCTTCCTGCGCCTCCTCAGCTTGGTCTAGCAGCCTCTCTTCCTGCTTGGTGTGCGTGTGTGAACCTCTGGAGGAGTTATCACTTGGTGGCTCTCTGATACCACTGAAGGATGTTTTGGTTAATCCTGATTCAATTCTAGGATTCAGATTATCCTAAACATGCTGATCTAGGTTCTTCTTGAATAGAAACAATGATAGATCTCACCTTATACCTGTTTATGCAGCGGAAAGAGAAGGTATATCAGAGATTGGAAACTTTCTAAAACCGGAAACTTTCTAACTTTAGAAATTTCTTTAAAATCCAAAACCCGCAAATAGAAGTTTCTAGATTTGCGGGTTTTGGATTTTAAAGAAATTTCTAAAGTTAGAAAGTTTCCGGTTTTAGAAAGTTTCCAATTTTAGAAAGTTTCCAAAAATAGTAGGTTTCCAAAAATAGAAAGTTTCCCGAAATAGTAATCTTCTATTTTGGGAATGAAATTTTAATAAACCTACGAACCTCAAATAATATCAAGCGTTGGATGTCTTGTCCAGGCTATGTCAGCTGTCGAAGCCCATTCAATTGTATTCATGGCCTTACAGTGTGAGGGTGTCTACTTTTGCGTGGATAAGACGGTTTGTGATTCATAAATGTCATTGGGAGTCCCAGACATTAATGATTACATGACTGTATAGTCTGGTTTTCTTGACTAGGCCATCGGGAGTCCCGGGCCTTGATACATCAGAGTGGATTGGGCCTCGGGCCCAGATTCACAACCAAGAGTTATATCACGGATATAATTAGCCGATATAGGGCTTACCGATATAAGCTAAAGTTGGGTGACGGCCAGTGGCCCACTTTAATCTTAGTTATATGTGGATCTTGGAATCATTATATTCTATTGAGGGTAACTTATGTTATTGAATATAATGCATGATTAATCATATTAATTTAATGCGAGATTAATCATATTGAACATATTAACTAATAACCTTTTTATATTATATTTCAGCTATGACTACTTCAAGCACTCAAAACACATTCTCAATCCGGTCTGTTCTCGAGAAGGAGAAGCTGACTGGAACGAACTTCCTGACATGGTCAAGGAACTTGAGGCTGGTCCTCAAGCAGGAGAAGAAGGATTATGTCCTTCGTGATCCTCTCCCCGAGAGGCCTGCTAACAATGCCGCCAGGACTTGCATAATGCTTGGGAAAAGCATTCGTCAGATGAAAATGATGTGTATTGCCTTATGTTGGCGACAATGACTGCTGAGCTGCAAATGCAGTTCGAGAGTGTGTTGTCACCAATTGAGATAATGGCAAGCCTGAAATCGCTTTTTCAGGAGCAAGCTAGGACTGAGAGGTTTCAAACAGTTAAGAACCTCTTAGACTGTAAGTTGGCTGCGAATGCGGCAGTGAGTCCTCATGTCTTGAAGATGATGGGTTATCTCGATCATCTTCAGAAACTCGACTGCCCTATCAGCCAGGAACTTGCTTGCGACATCATTCTGCAGTCATTACCTGCAAGCTATGATCAGTTCATTCTGAACTTTAACATGCATGGCTTGAGTAAGACATTACCTGAGCTTCACGGAATGCTCAAGACTGCAGAGCCCAACTTGAGGAAAACCGCCAAAGACCCCAATGTGCTTATGGTGCAAAAGGGCAAGGGGTTTAAGAAATCCTCTGCTAAGGATAAGGGAAAGGCCAAGGCTGTCCAAGTCGCGGACAAGGACACGCCAAAGCCCAAGCCCAAGTCCAAGGCTGGGCCAACTGACATATGCAGGTTCTGTAAAGAACCAGGGCATTGGAGGAGAGAATGTAAGAAATTCCAAGAAGGTCTAAAGGAATTGAAGAAGAAGACTCTCGAGACTTCTTCGACAGGTATTTTTGTTATAGAAGTTAATACAACTACTTCTGATAATACCTCATGGGTTATGGATACTGGTTGTGGGGCTCATATTTGTACTAATATGCAGGCACTCAGCAACAGTAGAAGGCTGAAGCAAGGACAAGTGGAGCTACGAGTTGGGAATGGAGCGAAAGTTCCAGCACTAGCTGTAGGCACATACTTGTTGTCTTTACCTTCGGGATTGATTTTAGAACTCAATAATTGTTATTTTGTACTTGCTATAAGCAGAAATATTATTTCAATTTCTTTGTTGGATTTGGAAGGTTATGATTTTTCAGTTAAGAATAAATTATGTTCCTTCAATCGCAACAATTTGTTCTATGGTTCTGCCCCTCTTACGAATGGGCTTTACATACTCGATCAATCCGCGCCAATTTATAACATTAATACCAAACGGTTCAAACCTAATGAGGAGAACCGAACGTTTCTATGGCATTGTCGTTTAGGGCACATCAGCGAGAAACGCATCAAGAGGCTCCATTCGAATGGACTTCTTGGCTCATTTGACTTTGAGTCATGTGAGAAATGCGAATCCTGCATGATGGGCAAAATGACACGGGCTCCCTTTAATAAACCTAACGAGAGGGCCAGTGACTTATTGGGCCTGATACACACTGATGTGTGTGGCCCAATGTCCACAAATGCAAGAGGAAACTATCAGTACTTCATTACCTTCACTGATGATTTCAGTAGGTATGGATATGTTTATTTGATGAAACATAAGTCTGAATCTTTTGAGAAGTTCAGAGAATTCCAAAATGAAGTACAGAACCAACTTGGCAAAAGCATTAAGGCTCTTCGGTCCGACCGAGGAGGAGAATACTTAAGCCAAGAATTCAGTGATCATCTAAGAGAGTGTGGGATCGTATCCCAACTCACTCCTCCCGGAACACCTCAATGGAATGGTGTGTCTGAGAGGAGAAATCGGACCTTATTGGATATGGTTCGATCTATGATGAGTCACACAGACCTTCCAATATCCCTTTGGGGATATGCTCTGCTAACAGCAGTGTTCACCCTAAATAGAGCGCCATCGAAAGCAGTAGCAAAGACACCATATGAATTATGGACTGGAGTGGCTCCAGTGCTGTCTTATTTAAGAATTTGGGGTTGTGAAGCTTATGTCAAGAGATTAATCTCAGATAAGCTTACACCAAAGTCTGATAAATGCTACTTCATTGGTTATCCGAAGGAAACCAAGGCTTATTACTTCTATCTACGTTCCGAGAACAAGATCTTTGTTGCCCGGGATTGTAACTTTCTTGAGAGAGAGTTTCTCTCTAAGAAAGACAGTGGGAGTAAGGTACTGCTTGAAGAAATTCAAGATGAACTGGATACTGCTCAACCTAATGAGGAAGAGCAGCAGGAGGACCTACAAGAAATTGTAGAGCCTGAACCTGTAGTACCTGAAGTTCGAAGATCCGGGAGGATCCGTCACGAACCCGAGAGATATCAAGGATTCCTCGTGACTAACTGTCATGATCTTCTGATCATTGATGGTGATGAACCATCGAACTTCAATCAAGCCATGATGGGCCCAGATTCCTCGAAGTGGCGCAAGGCCACTGATTCCGAAATGGACTCCATGTCGGTCAACCAAGTGTTTTCGTTGGTTGACTTGCCCGCTGGTGTAAAAGCCATCGAGTGCAAATGGATCTTCAAGAAGAAGATTGACGTGGATGGAAATGTCCAGATTTATAAAGCCAGGTTGGTGGCAAAAGGTTTCAGACAAGTTCGCGGTGTGGATTACGATGAAACCTATTCACCAGTGGCTATGATGAAATCTATTCGGATTCTTCTAGCAACTGCAGCTTTTCATGATTATGAAATTTGGCAGATGGACGTGAAAACCGCCTTCCTGAATGGTATTCTGGAAGAGGATGTGTATATGACGCAACCTGACGGTTACATAGATCCAAAGAATGCTGGGAAAGTATGCAAGCTTCATAAATCCATTTATGGATTAAAGCAAGCATCGAGGAGCTGGAATCTTCGTTTTGATGAAGCGATCAAGCAATTTGACTTCATCAGAAACGAAGAAGAACAATGCGTGTATAAGAAAACTAGTGGGAGCAAGATAGTATTTCTTATTCTGTATGTCGATGACATACTGCTTCTCGGAAACGACATTCCAATGCTGAAGTCCGTAAAGGACTGGCTTGGAAGTTGTTTTTCCATGAAAGACATGGGTGAAGCCGCATACGTTCTTGGAATCAGGATCTACCGGGATAGATCTAGAAGGCTGATAGGCTTGTGTCAAGACTCATACATTGACAAAGTCCTACAAAGATTCAGCATGAAAGATTCCAAGAAGGGCTTCACGCCAATGGTACATGGCACAACGCTAAGCAAGAAGCAGAGCCCTACGACGGCTGCTGATCTTGAGCGCATGAAGAATATTCCTTATGCATCTGCAATAGGATCTGTCATGTATGCCATGATCTGTACTCGTCCTGATGTTGCTTATGCATTGAGCATGACGAGTAGATACCAGTCAAATCCAGGTGAAAGCCACTGGATTGCCGTAAAGAATATCTTGAAGTATCTAAGACATACTAAGGATAAGTTCTTGGTGTACGGTGGAAGTGATGTGCTTAAAGTCAGTGGATTCACGGACGCAAGTTTCCAGACAGACCAAGATGATTTCCGGTCACAGTCCGGTTATATCTTTTGTCTGAATGGCGGTGCAATCAGTTGGAGAAGCTCCAAGCAAGACACCGTTGCTGATTCCACTACAGAAGCTGAATATATCGCCGCTTCAGAAGCTGCGAAGGAAGCTGTTTGGATACGAAAGTTCATTATTGAACTAGGTGTGATACCAGATGCGGCTGAGCCTCTAGCACTGTTTTGTGATAACAATGGTGCTATAGCTCAGGCAAAGGAACCAAGATCACACCAGAAATCCAAGCATGTTCTAAGAAGATTTCACTTGATACGTGACATCATTAATAGAAAGGAAGTCAAGATCAGCCGAGTTCAAACAGATGATAACGTCGCTGATCCGTTGACAAAGCCACTCCCAAGGCCTAAGCTCGAGTTTCTAACTGAAGCTGTAGGCATTAGAGACATTGAAATGTAATCTAAATTTGAGTGGGAGTTTGAGGGCTTTTATTTAGTTATTTGATATGTTCTTGTAAAACATTCTTATGTTTAGTGAAATTATTATTTCAAGATTATTTTAACTGTGATGAAATAATCGTTCCAAAGTGATATAAACCATTTTATAGGTCATCGAAGTAAGTGACTTGATCTTGAGTCATCAAAGTCATTTAGCTTGATCATGAGACACTATATTTGATAGATGGATTATATCATCCTGTCCCTAGTCGAAGGTTGTTGAAATTGGAACACCAACAACCGTGTGAGACTGGATTGGTATGTGACTTATGACAAAGTCTCCGTGTGTCATAGATGCGCGGCATCAAAGTCAGTACATAGGTGTATGTGGGGTACATACGACCGGACAAGACCCGCTTATAAGAACTCTTCAGGATATTTATATCTGTGTCATAAGAGATTCTTACTACGACTATAGAGTATAGTCCTTAGACCTGAGTTCGCATGCATGTGACTGCACATGAACTGATGCACTTTGATCATTGTCTAACGCTGTCGTTCTGCGATAGTTATAAGGACCTTGTTTGGGTACATTATGAAATGAGTAGTTTACAGTGATGGAACAAGACGGAATTTGTCCCTCTAATATAAATGGAGTGAATATCTCTAGGCCAATCGGAGATTTGAATACTGGAAAATGCATGGCCATGCTCAAACGGACTGTCCCGAGTCGTTTGGATTGTCAGTATCGAATCAGAGTCCGATGAACAAGATTAGGCTTTATAAGGATGACACCAATCTTGCCTTATGACTAATCGAGATATTGAGACAAAAGGATTATGAATACAGAGATTCCAGTACAAGTGGGAGATTGTTGGAATTGTGTCCAGTAATCTCGGTACTGTCTCTAGAAAGTAAGAGTATGTCAATGATCAGACATAAGTCATATAATACTGGGGGTCATGATGGCTTGCTAGAGTCCGCTCATGATCTATAAGTCTTGGACTTATTGCCTTTATTATATGATCCCATATGGGTCACACGCCTAAGCTAACAGGAAAATGTGTAGGAACGGCTTAGCAGAAGTACGGTAAAAGTGCCAGGCATTTGTCGTACTTAGAGAGAGATTAATGGGTCTGATTAAATCCAAGGGATTTAATCAGATTGGTATTTGGGCCCAAAAGCCCAAAAGGGAAAGAGAAGGGTTTTATAAACTAAAACCCAAATCTCTTTCTCCCTAACCCTAGCCTCCCAGCCGCGCCTCTCTCTCTCTTCCTGCGCCTCCTCAGCTTGGTCTAGCAGCCTCTCTTCCTGCTTGGTGTGCGTGTGTGAACCTCTGGAGGAGTTATCACTTGGTGGCTCTCTGATCTCTGATATACCTTCTCTTTCCGCTGCATAAACAGGTATAAGGTGAGATCTATCATTGTTTCTATTCAAGAAGAACCTAGATCAGCATGTTTAGGATAATCTGAATCCTAGAATTGAATCAGGATTAACCAAAACATCCTTCAGTATGCCATGCTCTGCACTCATCCAGATGTTGCTTGTGCTTTAAGCATGACGAGTAGATACCAATCTGATCCAGGTGAAAGTCACTGGACAGCTGTCAAGAACATCCTGAAGTATTTGAGAAATACTAAGGATAAATTATTGGTGTACGGAGGAAGTGATGAGCTTGTAGTAAGTGGTTACACAGACGCAAGTTTTCAGTCGGACAAAGACGATTTCCGATCACAATCTGGTTACGTCTTTTGTCTGAATGGCGTTGCAGTTAGTTGGAAGAGTTCCAAGCAGGACACCGTAGCAGATTCCACGACCGAATCATAATGCTTTGCTAGAAACCACTTATGATCAATGAGTTTAGAACTCATTGCTAGTATTATATGATCCTACAGGGTCACACACCTAAGAAAACTAGATGTCTTATCTGTGGTTGATCATTAGTGTAATGATCTAGTGAATGTATATTTGATATACATTCAATAACGAGTTTCTGAGGTAGTGTCGATCGACACAACATGTGTATCGATCGACACAGATCGCGGACCAAAATAACGATTTTGGTTTATGACTTAATTAACTACGGTTTGATCCTTGGTTAATTAGGTCGTGGTAAAAGTTCATATATATATGATATATGCTCGACTTTTACAGCAACCAGACCAAATTTACAGCCAAATTGAGAAATTGAGAAACCTCTAAGAGATCTGATCTCTACGGCACTAGCATCCCGTCCGTTCCAGTTTGTGTGCGTGTGGATACCAGTAGAGGCGCAGCACTTGAGGCGCTATTCAATCTCGAATCCCTGTTCACTTTCCGCTCCATAATCATCCAGGTATATTCGAGATTCTCTGTAGATTCAATTATAAACATGAACCCTAGATCCTAGGCTATGGAATTTATACATAGGGTTTCCTAATGTGATTAGAACTGCTAGAAATTCCTTCAGTGTCGACCGACACCACAGGGTAATCGGTCGACACCAGTTGTGACAGATTGGAGCGAGAAGAGAGCTCCAAAGATCGAGCTCAAGCAGTTACCTGCGGGCCTCAAGTATGCGTTCCTAAGTAAAAACTCCACCTATCCTGATATAGTCAATGCTGATTTGAATAACGCAGAACTCACCTTACTGCTAAGCAAGCTGCGCAAGCATCGCAAGGCTCTTGGCTATTCTCCTGACGATATTTCAGGTATCTCTCCAGACTTGTGCATGCATAGGATACACCTTGAGGATGAGAGCATGTCGTCAACTGAGAATCAGAGGCATTTGAATCCTAACCTGAAAGAGGTTGTAAAGAAGGAGATCATGAAGCTGCTGCAAGCTGGGGTCATCTTTCCTATCTCCGACAGTAATTGGGTCAGCCCAGTTCATGTGGTTCCTAAGAAGGGAGGAGTCACTGTGGTGAAAATGAGAAGAATGAGTTGATCCCTACAAGGACAATCACTGGTCACATGATGTGCATAGACTACAGGAAGTTGAATGCAGCCACCAGGAAAGACCACTTTCAACTTCCTTTCATTGATCAGATGTTGGAGAGGTTGGCGAGTCATCCATACTACTGCTTTTTGGATGGCTATTCTGGTTTCTTTCATATCCATATCCACCTAGAGGACCAGGAGAAGACCACATTTACATGTCCCTATGGCACCTTTGCATACCGCAGAATGCCATTTGGACTGTGTAATGCTCTTGCGAAGTTTCAGAGGTGCATGATGTCCATCTTCATGGACATGATAGAGGATTTCATGGAGGTCTTCATGGATGACTTTTCTGTCTACGGACCATCTTACCACGCCTGTCTGGATAATCTATGCAAGGTGCTGGCTCGCTGTGAGGAAAAGCACCTGGTTTTAAACTGGGAAAAATGTCATTTTATGGTCAAGAATGGCATTGTACTTGGACATAGAGTCTCTGAGGCAGGAATTGAGGTGGATAGAGCTAAGATTGAGGTGATGACAGGACTGCAAGCACCAGATTCAGTGAAGGGAATTAGGAGTTTTCTTGGGCATGCTGGTTTTTACAGAAGGTTTATTAAGGACTTCAACAAGATAGCTAGACCACTCACAGCACTTCTTTGCAAGGCGGAGCGGCGACGGAGAGATGGCCGGAAAATAAAAAGGCTAGAGAGAATAAATTACCTTTAAGCTTCTTCACACCACGCAAAAATGAAGAAGTGAGGAGTGGAAGGGATCCTTTTATAATGAAAATGACGGCGCAAGAATCGGGGTAATAATTACCTAGGCGACGCTTCGTATCTCGCACCGAACCGATAAATCGAACCAGAAATCAATTTCGGTTCAACCATTGGTCTCTATCAAATTGAACCTAATCATGAAAATTGCGTTCGGCGTGAACCAAGCCGAAAAGCCCCCATAAAATACGGGTCTAGGCTAAGCGCGATGAACCTAGAAGAGCATAGCTCGTCGACTAATGGGCCTACAAACTCATCTCTTAAAACCGTAAGTTAACTCTTCGCATTGACGACTTGAATGCAAGTCGCCACACTGGGGGGGGGGGCTTATTGTTGGAGTCAAGTTTAGCACTTTCCTAAAAAGGCCTATTCATGAGTATAGGTCGGCCCAGCAATGGAAAGTCGGTAAAAGGCCCAAGACGGTAAAACTTAGGTTAAACTGGACTTGGGGCAACCGGCTTACATTAGGGTTTTGGAAGGTGTTCGATCAAGAGGACCAAGGCGGCTCGCCGACATCAATAATATGGAAACATTCCATATCTCGGTAGAATCGGGATATTAGGAAATATTCGTAGTTATCTCTTATTTTCCTTTTGTTTTAGACCGACTTGTAACCCTATATAAGGGAACCTTATGAATCAATGAAGGGACACGCTTTTTCTTATTACTTTGTGCCTGAGAGACTTTTAGAGCGAATTTAACCTAAATATCTCTCCGGCGACTTTAACATCTTTTCTTACCGGCTTCCGACTTGGAAACACCGGCTATAAAACCTAAATTCCCGATTCTCACCGTGTTCATTAATCCTTCTTTTAGAATCCCTAATTCACAAACCCTAAAACTCTTTCTATCTTTGGATAGACCTAAATCCTTCTTTGTAAGATCTCAATTTTGATCCCCACAGTCGGCGCCAATTGTGAGATCTCAATTTTGCATATCCGAAGATAGCAAGAATTTTAGGGTTTAAATTAGGGATTCTTCAAAGTCTCTTAACTTAGCTCGGCGGAGATGATGAAATTAGGGCTAAATTGGCGTCCCGGTGAATCAGAATATATGGAATTAGGTTTTATAGCTGAACCTTGTAAAAGGCTGCCTACGTACCCTTCGGAAAGGGATCAAGCCATTCGTAGTTCCTTGAAAGAGTTAAGTCGTCTCTTAGCGACTTATTGTATTGTGCGTGTTTCAATCTCCTTTAGCCTGAATACCCTCATTCTCTCATGTCGAGGTTTAGGTCGGCTTACAAAGTCGTCTATAGATCGATCTCTTGTAGCCTGAATACCCTCATCCTCTCATGTCGAGATTTAGGTCGACTTCCAGAGTTGTCCATATTTTTCTAGATGTATGATATTCTTTTTTTTTTGTTTCATTCTGATCGTCTGTCCGTCAATGCAGTCAAGTGGGATACCAGGACGAAAGTTACCCCTGAAGAGCTTGTCAAGCCAAGGAGGATGGGTAAAGTTAAGAGAATCGACTCCGTGGATTACTCCAAAGAGATTTCGTCAAAACCTTCTGCTTCCTCCAAGTCGTCAAAGGACAAGGACAAGGCTCCTTCTTCTCAGGGCGGCATTCGATCCGATGTTAATACGACGTCGACTGCCCCAGTGGTGAATCCTCCCAATCTTCCGCCCAAAGTTCCATCAAGGAAGAGACCCGCTGATGACAAGTCGGTCCAAGATAAACCATCTAAGTCATCCAAGACGGGCAAATCGGTCGAGGATGCTTCTACCGAGATAGCGGTCGTTGGTGAGCCTGCTAAACAAAAGGATCCGTGGAAGCGCTTCTATAAGTTCAAGGGGACTGTCCCTGATTTGTCTGGCAGTTTGAAGCCCTTCGAATATAACAAGGAGCTTGTTCTGGCGCGACCCAGGCGTGAAGTGAAGGAGGGAGAGGTGCGCCCTTCGATCCACAACTTCGCTTATCAGTATGAGAGCGAGGTTCCTTTTATCAACAATCCCCGGGCATGCTTTGATATGCTGACGTGCGTGAGAGGAAACGAGTCGGATTGGCCGGTTCTGGAGGAATTGCCTCACTCGGATGCTATCGTCAGGTTGAAGCATGCCGAGGCAACGGTAAGTTTCTTGTACCGACTTTTGCATTGTTTGCCGATTATAACATTTGGTGTGCTGTTTTCAGATGATCGCGGCTTCTAACCGTGTTGCGTTGGAAAGCTCCTGGGCTCAGAAGAAGTTGGCTGACGCGGTCACCAAACGGGATGATCTTCTCAAGAAGATCAAGGAAGAGAAGAAGGCTTTGGAGGCGAGTAACCTGGCCCTGGAAGGAAGATTGAAGGAGGCTGAGGAGAAGTCAAAGGCTGATTTCCTCAAATTTCAGCTGGAGAGAAAGCAGCTGCAGAAGTCTTGTCTTGATCTGGTTCAAAAGGAGCGGAGAGAGTCGAGGCCGCTGCTAGGACGAAGGCGCAGACCCATTTCGACCTTATTCAACGCTACATCGGTGATCAAGAAACTGCTGTTGCGATGCAGGTCAAACAGGCTCAGATTTCTGGGCTTAAGAAATGTCTGGAGAAACTCAGCGGGCAAGGCGTGTCGGTTCCTCAAGCTGTTCTGGACCAGATTGCCGCTGATGAGGTCGCAGCAGATGCGGAGTTGGATAATCTGGACGTTGTGACGAAGGAGGAGCTTACGTTTGTGCTCTCACCTATTCATCATCCTCTTCTTAACCGTTCTCACGATTCTCCTCCTCCTGTCCCGCGGCATGTCGACCAATTCGGGACTAATGTCGGTATAATTCCGGAGGCGGTTCCTGCCGATCTTGTCCAGTCTGTTCGGAAAGACATTTCAGCTGCAGATGGCGGGCCTTGAGTAGTCGTTGTCAAATGTCTTTAGTACCTTATTTGTATCGGTTTTGTAATAACTCTCTATTTTATTCACAAACTCTTGTCTTTTTGGTTTAATTTAAGTTTGTTTTTTAAGCTTTGATAGTGATTTGAATCAGTCTATCTTCCTTTTGCCAAACTTAATTAGATACTAGTTTAAAGCCGTACCAATCCTGTCTAGGTTTGCTCTTGGATAACCCTTTGGACAGTTTAGTAACTTCGAATAAACGCTTTATTAGATAAAGCTCGGCGCCGACGATTTCAATGAATTTCGTCTTTTGACAAACCGAAATGTGATCAAGCCGTGCTACTGTATTTAAACTTGTAGCGACTTTCATCAACAAGTCGTGCTATCGTATTAAAACTATTCTTGATAATTTCAAACAAGTAGCGACTTTTTAATGTTGTTTTGCCCTAAGGTGGTTTGCGAGTCTATAATTTGCTCGGCTTTATTCCAAGGGTGGGCGAATGTGCGATGATGTGCTCGACTTATTTGTTATCACCCACCGCGAAGAATTTGCGGGACGGATCCCGGCTTTTCCTTACCACGATGTGCACCTCGTGTGCAAGGAAGACCACGCCCCTGGCCAGGAGGCATGATGCTAATGATGTGAGTCGTTTGCTCGTCTTTTTGCGAGTTGATACTCGGTTTTTTGCGAGTTGATACTCGGCTTTTTGCGAGTTGATACTCGGCTTTTTGCGAGTTGATACTCGGTTTTTTGCGAGTTGATACTCGGCTTTTTGCGAGTTGATACTCGGCTTCTTGCGAGTTGATACTCGGCTTTGTTAGTACCATCAAATATTTGAATATTAATGAAAGGACTTACCTGATTTTTGGCTTTGCTTGACTTTCAAGACGGTAAATTATCTGAAAAATAAGGTTTTTTATTAGATTTGTGACTGTGCCGGTAAAGGCTGCCTACGTATCTCCCGAGGAAGAATCAAGTCACTCGTAGTTCATAATACATTTTTTTTTTTTTGGCGCCTTGCCGTCTTAGTGGTATTCCTTCAGGCTTGCCGAGTTCCAGGATCGAGGTAAAGCCTTGCCTTTCATTGACTCAAGCTCGTAGACTCCCGGTTTGACGAATTTTGTGACTTTGTAGGGTCCTTCCCATTTCGCCCCGAGTTTCCCTGCTCTCCACTCCTTGGTGTTTTCGTAAACTTTGCGGAGGACGAAGTCACCGACTTGAAAATGGCGTTCCTTGACTTTCTGGTTGTAATACCGAGCTGCGAGCTGTTGGTAGTTTTGAATCCTGAGTAGGGCTCGATCCCGTTCTTCCTCTAGGGTGTCAAGAGCTTGGATCAGCATCTTTTCATTGATCTCGGTATGGTGCGGCATGAGAGACCGGCGGAGAGTGTGAATGTTAGCTTCTGCTGGTACCATTGCTTCTACGCCAAAGGCTAACGAGAATGGGGTGGCCCCTGTTGCGCTGCGGGGTGTCGTTCTATGCGACCAGAGGACTCCGTCTAACTCATCTGCCCAAACTTCTTTTTTGCTTTCAAGGCGTTTTTTGATGCCGGCAATGATAGTTTTATTTGTAGCTTCGGCTTGGCCATTCCCCTGAGGATATCTCGGTGTCGACTTGCTAAGGCGTATATCCCACTTCTTACAGAATCCTTCGAATACTTTCGAGATGAATTGTGATCCGTTATCTGTGACGATCTCATAAAGTAGCCCGAAACGACATATTATGTATTTCCAGACGAAATTTTGAACCTGGACATCGTGGATTGCGACGTAAGCCTTGGCCTCTACCCACTTTGTGAAGTAGTCGGTCATAATGAGCAGGAAACGTCTTTGATTGGATAATGGTAACGGTCCAACGATGTCCATTGCCCATCTCATGAACGGGTAAGCCGCGGTTGACGTCGTGAGTAGTTCTGTGGGTCGATGTATGAATGGCGCATGTCGCTGACACTTTTCACACTTGTTAGAATAGGTCTCGCAGTCGGTTATCATAGTCGGCCAATAGTGACCGTTCAACTTGATTTTAAGGGCAAGAGACCTGCCTCCGGAGTGGTTTCCGCATGCTCCAGAATGCGTTTCTTCGAGAACCCGACTTACTTCATCTCCGTTTATGCATCTGAAGAGGATCTTGTTAGCAGAATACTTGTAGAGGATACCTTCATGTATAGTGTATCGCGCGCTCTTGACTTTAAGTCGTCGTGCTTCCCATTTATCTTCTGGGAGCTTTCCTTCTGTCAGGTATGCTCTTATCGGAAGTCGCCAGTCTTTATTGTCGCCGGTTAGGACAGCGATGAGGTCTGTGCCCTTTGCTTGAATATTGTAGCACATGTCGTCCTCACCACTCGGGATTATTTCTTCAGGTTCTTCTTGATTGCTCTCAGGGGGCGGGATACTTGGTTCATGGATCGTTTTGTTGGAAATCCGAGCCAATTCTACAGATTCAGAATTCTCGCGATTTCCCGATAGCCTAGGATCTAGGGTCTAGTTAATTGAATCATGGATCTCACCTCGTGATTACCTGGTGTTTGGCAGCGGAAGATTGATCAGGTAGCACGAGATATATTGCGCCTCAGATGCTGCGCCTCTATCGTAGTCCACACGCACACAAGCTGGAATCCGCCGGGTTGCTAGCGCCGGTGTTCGGATCTCCCTGGGACTTTAAGTTCTCTGAGGTTTCTGTGTTTTCTCTCTGAGAAAAAACTCTGGGCGGCGCGAACGAACACTTCCACCCTTAGGTCGACTGTGTAAAACACGTTTATATATCGACCTTAAAGTGAACCGAAAACTCAGTCTCGGTTTCGCCTTTGTGTCGACCGACACACTTAGTGGTGTCGATCGACACACCTCCTGTGTCGACCGACCCACCTAATGGTGTCGATCGATACATCTCATAGAAACTTATATTCGATGTGCATCCAATACACATCGATCAGATCATATGCCAATGATCAATCCCATATGGACTATGTCCAACTTGCTTAGGTGTGTGACCCTGTAGGTTCACACGATACTGGAAATGAGTTACAACTCATTTGTCATAAGTGGTTTCTAGCAAAACATTATGACTACCCAGTATCACATGAATTGTCCGATCTCGACAATACAACTATCTTTAGAGTGAGTACAATGTGATTTCAGGACATAATCCCAACAATCTCCCACTTGTACTGGAATCATCTATTCCTACAATCCCTTCGTCTCTATATCTCGATATGGCATAAGGCAAGAGACTGTGTCATCCTTATTATAGCCAACATCATGTTCATCGAATTCCTGATCTATACTGATTAAAACAAACGACTGACAATCACCTCGTTTGAGCACGGCCATGCATTTTCTCAGTATCAAATCTTCGATGGGCCCTGAGATATTTATCTCCCGTTTTCCAGGAGGGACAAATCCCATCTTATTCCATCCCTGTTTCTACACATACTTCATGATACGCACAAGCAATGCCGTTATAGCCGCCAGTTACGGAACGACGTTTGACAAGGTCAACACGCACCAATTCAAATGCTAGAAAGCATGATGAACTCAGGTCTAAGGACTATACTCTATAGTCGTAATGAGAACCTCCCATGACACTGATGTAACTATCCTGTGGAGTTCTCATTAGTGGGTCATGTCCAATCATATGTTCACCAACATATATCTATGTGACTGACTGTGATAATCATATCATTGACTCCATGAAACTTAGTCCAACAGCCACCTCACATACTAGTCTCGCACGGTTATTGGTGCCCCACTTCAACAACCTCGACTAGGGACAATCATAATTTATGTCATCTCTTACTTATAGGGTTTCATGATCAAGTCCTCAACTTGATGACCTATACGATGATCATAAAATACTTTGGGACTTTTATTTAATTATCCAATAATCAAATAATACTGATGTCAGTTTAACTTACAGAAACACTACCAAAGCATGTCTATGTAAAGTTTACAACATAACTAAAATAACTCCCACTAGAATCAAGATCATCTCTTTAGATATCTTAAACCTACAGCAACAGAATAAATTTCGTGCTTAGGTTGTGGGAGAGCCTGCGGTGTCATTGCTTGAAACAATTTCAACAAACCACACCGCTATTCGGATAAAAGCACTATTCTACGGTCCACTGCTTGGAGCCTTTCCAACAGTCAGTACCGCTATTCAGACAAAGAGACATAACCAGGTGGGAACCGGGATTCGTCTTTGTCCGTCTAACTACTTTCAACTGGTTCGTCACTTCCTCAGTTCACCACGAACCTATCCTTAGTGTTTCTCAACACTTGGGATATTTCTGGTAACTATTCAGTGACTATTACCGGAGTACATTGGTATATTCTCGTCATGCTTAAGCTGCATCTAGACGAGCGCAAAATATGGCATTTATGATGGATTCTATTGCAGCAGCATTAGAACTCACACTCATTAACATTAGTTCAGACAGTGTTCAGAAACACTTCTTCTTTCTAATATTGTTGTCATAAGACCTTTGGTATGAAGCCATTCTTGGAATCAAGCGTATTAGATCTGTCCAATACCTTATCAATATAAGGATTTTGACACGATCCAATTAGCTACTCTGATCCATTCCAATGGATCCTTATTCCAAGAATTCACGCGGCTACTCCCATGTCTATCGTTTAAATTTGGCTTCCGACCTAAATCTTGACAATACTTTAGCATCGGAACGTCGTTTATGAGATTCATGTATGTTACTGTGTGAGAATTGCCATTACGCTCCCACTAGTCTTCTTGTAAACGCATGGTTTCATTTCTTTCTGATCAAGTCAAAACTTTTGACTACATTATCAGAATGTTGATTCCAACTCCAAGATGTTTGCTTCAATCCAGAAATGGATCGGTGAAGCTAACATGCATACCCAGCCAATTATTCGGAGTTGGGGCTCACCATCGCTTCTTTGAATTTCGCATGTTCGTCACTTTTCAATGATCAACAGATCACGACAATTAGCTACGAGAAATCACTCTCGAGTTAGTGACGGATCCTTTCGGATCTGCGAATTTCAGGCTTCACAGGTGTAGATCCTACAACACTTTGCAGATCTCACCGCTGCTCTCCCTCAACAGGTTGAGCAGCCTTCTGTGTTTATCGAATTTCTTCGATGTGTACTTTTACTCCCACTGTTCCTTTTGAAAGTATGATCTTTCTTAAAAGACACAGTTCTGGGCAATAAAAGTACTAAGCCTTGGTTTCCTTAGGACAACCAGCGATGTGGAACTCATCATATGTGGGTTCAAGTTTGTTTGTTGACTACTGTCTTACACAAACCTTGCAATCCCAATTAAATAGAAAAACAAATTTGGAAATCACCCAGTCCACATCCAATGTGGTGTTTTTCACTGATTCTGATAGAAACACTTTTCTGCGCAAAGACAGACATTTTGGAACGTATTCTTAAATCGTTCATGGAAGATTCTTGTAACTCATCATTAATCGGAGCATATCCAATAAGATCCGATTCATTCTGTTAGATGATCACCCAATTGTTGACTCTAAGTATTTTCCTCCACGATCCAATCGAGGATCTCAATACTTCTGTCAAATCGGTTCTACACTTCATCTTGGAACTCCTCAAGGGATTCCTGCTCGTGTCTCATCAAATGAACACAGCAATACTTATTGATGCCATCAATAAGGTAATGAAGTACAGAAGATTTCCTCTGGCACTAATGCTCGTTTGGGCCGCATACATCAGTATGTGTAAGGCCCAATAAGCTTCTGGCCCATTTCCTTTAGCTCTGCTAAAAGGGCCTTAGTCATTTTGGTCTAGTGAATAGAATTCATATCTCAAATGATTAACAATCGAATGAGTCCAAAACTATGGAACCTTTGAATTCGCTTCACTCTATGTGGTTAAACGACTATGCCAAGGAAAAGTCGAGTTCAAGTCATTAGACTTAAACCGTTTGGTATTTATGTTATATTCTAACTCTTGTTGGTTTGAGATATAAAACCCATTCCAAACGGGGTGCTACCATTAAATATTTCATTAAGATCAAAAGGACAAAACTTGTCTTTTATCAAAATGAAAAACATCCAAATTCTCAAAAGAAAATGAAAGACATTTTGCGTATAGCAAGTACATGGTGGCAATTACTTAATTTCAAAAACCAAGTAGTAAAGGCTCCTACAAGTGGAGAATCTCTACGGCTCATGCAGCAACCATTGCTTCATACCAGACACGCAGTTCCACTTGTCCTTTCTTCAACGTTCTACTATCGCTTAGGTCCTGCATATTTCAAAAATATCAGTACCATAACAAGTATCCAATACTTATGTAGAACTTGAATTAATAACACAATACCTGAAGAAGAAGTACCATACATCTTCTCCATGTCTTGTGAATCTTCCAAGAATTTAATGCAATCTCTCTTCCAATGCCCTGACTCATTACAGTAGAAGCACTTACTAACACCAGATGGGCTTGACTTGGGCTTATAAGATGACACAGGCTTATCCTGATTCCAAATCTGGATGGCCTTGCCTTCACCCTTGTCTATACAAGATTTCTCAAATCTTTTACCCCTTTTGATGTTTTGCTCTGCTGTCTTGAGCATGCCATGCAGCTCAGTCAACGTCTTCGTCAAGCCTTTCTTGATATAGTTCTTAATGAACTTATCATAGCTTGACGGCAGTGACTGCAGAATGATGTCAGTAGCCAACTCTAAGCTGACAGGACATTCCAGTCTCCCCAGGTTATCAACGTAACCCATCAGTTTAATGACATGAGGACTTACTGGAGTATCCTCTGGTAGTTTGCACTCAGTGAGAGACTTCACCATCTGGAATCTCTCCACTCGTGCCAGATCCTGAAACTTCAGTTTCAGGCTGGTGATCATCTCTATTGGCGATTCCATGTTCTCATACTGACTCTTCAAGTCTGAGTTCATGGTAGCCAACATCAGACCACGCACATCTACCACATCAGTATAATGCTTATCCCAAGCATTATACACTGCATGCGAGCGATTGGTCCCAAGCCTTTCTGGAAGAGCGATTGCTCTCCTGCTTGAGAATGAATCTCAGATTCCGATACCAATCCAGGAAGTTGGATCCATTTAACTTGTCCTTCTCAAGGACGGATCGCAACGAGAAAGTAGTCATAGACATAAGCTGAAATCCAAGAAAAACAGAGATTTAGTTATGTATATGATGAGAATTCTTATCAAAATAAGAAAACTCGCATTATATTCAAACAATGTTTCCTATATAAATATAATAATCCAAGATCCATACATCATTAAAATCTGAGTGGACGACTCGCCATCACCCAGAGTTTAGCAATCTAGGTAAGCAAACCATTGCTAATTGTACTCAGTACAACTCTTGGTCGTAGATAAGACAATCCATGTCTCATCTACTCTGATGTCTCTGGGCCCAGAACTTCTGATAGCCCAGTCAAGTAAACCAATCTCTTCTGCCTTGTGATCATTGACAGTCGCACTGCAAGTCTATCAATGATCACCTGCCTTACTCATGTAGCAGTGGATACCAAGGACTCCAAGACTATCCAACATACGAAACAAGTCTTGACAGTGACAAGATTGGGCAAGACATCAAGGTCACTTGATATTTAGTTGAGGAAACTAAACCCATAAGTTTAGCAAATCAATCTCTTGGGTCATGTAATTGTTGATGTTAAGCACTGCAAATCCATCAACATTACTACCTGCCTTACTCACGTAATTGTGGACACCAAGCTCTTGGCCAGAACATCACACAACGAAACGAGTCTTGACAGTTGACCATATTGAAGCTAATCTTCGATCAATGTTTGAGTCTAGTTTGGTTTCTGCAAATTCAAGGTTTAACAACCAGAATTTCAAATACTGTGTCGATCGACGCAGACAATGTCTGTCGATCGACACTACCAAACAAAACCGGACTTCAATGACCAGTTAATTCAATTAACCCGGTTCATCGAACCGGTCATGTCGATCGACACAACCCATGTGTGACGGTCGACATAGACCTAAACCGAAGATCGTTTTGATAACCGGTCCAATCCAATTGAACCGACTTGTCTGATCAAACTGATCTTAACCAATCGGTTTATTCTAACTGGGATAATCAGTTCAATCCAATTGAACCAATTTAACCAATTTAAACCGTTTTAATCAGTTTCAACTGATTGCGATAACCAGTTCAATTCTATTGAACCGTATTATCCAATCAAACTGATTTAACCCACCGGTTCATGCTAATTGAGATAATCAGTTCAATCCAATTGAACCAATTCATCCAATATAAACCGATCAATTCGGACTTAACCAAGCATGATAACCGGTCCAATCTAATTGAATCGATTAACCATTCGCTCGGTCTGTGTCGATCGACACTCAACCTGTGTCGATCAACGCAGTAGACTTTTAGGTTTTCTACGAGAAAAACCCTAGCCGCCGAATTTCGTCTTGTGTCGACCGACACTCAAACTGTGTCGATCGATACTCGACCGAGTTTTCTCTGTGTCGACCGACACACCCAGTGTGTCGATCGACACAGAAGGTTTTCGGTTTTTCTTCGCAAAAAACCCTAGCCGTCGACTCTGTCGAATACGCCACCTTGTGTCGACCGACACACCCAGTGTGTCGATCGACACTGTGCGAAAACACAGAATCGCAGATCGATCAGATCGATCTCACCTGTTCTAACTCATAATTCCAATGAACGAATTCAATTCATTAAATTCTACAAACAGGTTCGATTCAATGATTAAACCCTAAGGCTCTGATACCACTGTTGGGAATCCGAGCCAATTCTACAGATTCAGAATTCTCGCGATTTCCCGATAGCCTAGGATCTAGGGTCTAGTTAATTGAATCATGGATCTCACCTCGTGATTACCTGGTGTTTGGCAGCGGAAGATTGATCAGGTAGCACGAGATCTATTGCGCCTCAGATGCTGCGCCTCTATCGTAGTCCACACGCACACAAGCTGGAATCCGCCGGGTTGCTAGCGCCGGTGTTCGGATCTCCCTGGGACTTTAAGTTCTCTGAGGTTTCTGTGTTTTCTCTCTGAGAAAACACTCTGGGCGGCGCGAACGAACACTTCCACCATTAGGTCGACTGTGTAAAACACGTTTATATATCGACCTTAAAGTGAACCGAAAACTCAGTCTCGGTTTCGCCTTTGTGTCGACCGACACACTTAGTGGTGTCGATCGACACACCTCCTGTGTCGACCGACCCACCTAATGGTGTCGATCGATACATCTCATAGAAACTTATATTCGATGTGCATCCAATACACATCGATCAGATCATATGCCAATGATCAATCCCATATGGACTATGTCCAACTTGCTTAGGTGTGTGACCCTGTAGGTTCACACGATACTGGAAATGAGTTACAACTCATTTGTCATAAATGGTTTCTAGCAAAACATTATGACTACCCAGTATCACATGAATTGTCCGATCTCGACAATACAACTATCTTTAGAGTGAGTACAATGTGATTTCAGGACATAATCCCAACACGTTTCTACCGGGATCCGTCGACAGAGATTGGGATTAGATGCCAGCGACGCGAGTGCATCTGCCGGGGCATTCTCCTTTCTTGGTATCTGGACAATGTCGAAGAATTTGAAGGAACTGGTGAGTTCCAACGCCGTCTTTCGGTAAGCCTCCATTCGTTCATTTTTAGCTTCGTAGTCGCCGTTGATCTGGTTGGCTACAAGCATGGAATCACAATGGGCCAAGAGATGTCGTACTCCGATTTCCCTGGCTAGTCTGAGACCGGCTAACAAAGCTTCGTACTCGGTTGTGTTGTTAGAAGCCGTGAAACCTAGTTTGAATGACTGCTCTAGAATCTCGCCGGTTGGTGATATGAGACGTATCCCTATCCCGGCTCCTTTTTTGGATGAAGCCCCGTCAACGAACAATTTCCAATTTTTGTCTTCTATCTCGGTACCGACATCCAATTCAGGCGATAATTCGACAAGGAAATCAGCTATCACCTGTGACTTGGCGGTTGTCCTGTTTCTGTACTCGATGTCGTACTCACTTAACTCTATTGCCCACTTGGCTAGACGGCCAGACTGCCCTGGGCTATGAAGTATCGTTCGAAGAGGTTGACTACTTAATACGGTAATCGGATGTGACTGAAAATATGGTCGCAGCTTCCGTGCCGAGATGACGACTGCGAAAGCCAGTTTTTCCATTGCAGGATACCTGGTTTCGGCTCCGTTCATCGTTTTGCTAACGTAGAAGATCGGATTCTGTTCCCCTCGGTCTTCCCGTACTAGTACGCCACTGACTGCTGTCGTTGAGACGGCGATGTAAAGCAACAATGTCTCACCATTCTCGGGTTTAGACAGTATCGGCGGGTTCGACAAGTAGTCTTTGAGCTGGATGAATGCTTCCTGACACTTATCGTCCCACACGAATCTTTTGTTCCCTCGTAGGAGCTCGTAAAAAGGCAGACATTTATCCGTGGACCGGGATATAAACCTGTTCAAGGCGGCTATGCGGCCAGTAAGGCGTTGTACCTCTCGAGTGTTCTTGGGGGATGGCAAGTCGATTATAGCTGTGATCTGTTTTGGATTGGCTTCTATCCCTCTCTGGGTTACCACGTATCCAAGGAATTCTCCTGATGTTACTCCGAATGTGCACTTAGTTGGATTGAGCTTCATGCCGTACCGGTTAAGGATGTTGAAACATTCCTTCAAATGACCGACATGCTGAGAGGCAATCAGAGATTTGACTAGCATGTCGTCGATGTAAACCTCCATTGTCGCGCCGAGTTGTCCTGCAAACATCCGGTTTACCAACCACTGGTAGGTGGCGCCGGCGTTTTTGAGACCGAAAGGCATGACTTTATAGCAATATGTGCCGCGTTCTGTGATGAAGGCCGTCTTTTCTCTGTCGTCTGGGTTCATGAGGATTTGATTATACCCTGAGAACGCATCCATGAATGACAGCAATTCGTTCCCGGCCGTTGCCTCAACAAGTCGGTCGATATGCGGTAGCGGGAAACTATCCTTGGGGCAAGCTTTGTTGAGATCCGTGAAATCGACACATACTCTCCACTTCCCGTTTTTCTTCTTCACGACCACTGGATTGGCCAACCAGTCAGGATATTTGACTTCTTGGATTGAACCGGCTTCAAGTAGCTTCTCTACTTCATCGTTGACTGCTTTAGCTCTTTCAGGGCCGAGTTTTCGCCTCTTTTGCTTGACTGGCTTGTAAGTCGGATCGAAATTCAGCTCGTGAGTTGTAATGGTTGGATTGATACCCTTCATGTCCTTCATTGTCCATGCAAACGTTGTAACGTTTTGCTGTAGGAAGGCGGTCAGTTCCCTTTTGATGTCGTCTGGCAATTCTGCGCCAATGCCTACACACTTGCTTGTGTCTGATTCGTCAATGATGACTTGCTGGATCAGTTCTTTATCTGGTCCTTTTCTTCCGTGTTCTGTGTTGATCATGCAGGAAGACACCCTGATCTTATGTTCTCGTGTGAAACACGACCGGCTTGCGCTCTGGCATCCTTTGACTGTCTGGATTCCTTTAGGTGTCGGGAATTTCAGACATTGATGGTATGTCGAGGATACCGCCTTCATGCTATACAGCCATGGAGTTCCGAGGATTACGTTATAGATGGTTGGCTTGTCGATGACATGAAACCTCACCAATCTGTTAACTCCCCCTGCGAAAACAGGCAACTTGATCGTTCCAATTGTGTATGTCGTTTCACTTGTGAACCCGGTGAGCAGCTTGGCCTTCTGCTTGATATCCTCCTCCTTAATATCCATCTTTTTGAGTGTATCTAGGAAAATTAAATCTATCGAGCTCCCGGTGTCCACCAGTATTCGAGATACTTGGCAACTTCCGATCAGAAGCTCAACCACTAGCGGGTCGTTATGAGGGTAGTGAGTTCCATAGAGATCCTGGTCGGTAAAGATGACGGGCGGATCATCTGACAGGATTGGTTGAGGCGCCTTTTGCGCGGCTAATGCTAGGCGTTCATAGACCTTGATTGACCGGACCGAATCATTTACGGAGATTAGACCTCCCATGATCATGTTGATTCTTCGGATGGTCTTGGGGGTTTCTTCTTCGTCCTCCTCTTCTTCTTCACGGTTACGTTTCAAAGCTATGCTTTTGATACGCCGTGGTGGTTTATCCTGCTTAGGAGCCTGCTCGTCGGCTTTGTCTTCCTTCTTTTGTCCTGATTCTTCCTTTTTTAACCTTTTGATGGCCGCCTTGATCTCTTCATCGGAAAGTCGGGAGTAGAGTGCGTTTCTGAGATTCCGACATTCAGCCGTGTCGTGCGACGTAGCTTGATGGTACTCGCAGTACTTATCCCCTGTAGCGGAGGCTGCTTGCGCCTTCTTTGCCTCTTTCCCTCTTTTATTCCACGGTTTTGATGACCGGGACTTATCGGTGCCGTCCACAACCATTGTTTTGGCGCTTTTACTGTCGTAGTGCTGTCTGGGTTCTCTTTCTTCCTTCTTATTTGCTTGTTTGCCGGAACCGAATCTCTTTGCTAACGCGATCTTCTTCTCTTCCAATTCCACGAACTTGTTTGCCCGATGGAGTGCGTCTTTGATGGTTAATGGCGGGTTGATGACTAGATCTTGGTAAAAAGGTGATTCGTGCCAGACGGCGTTTGTTAGGGCCGCGATAGTGAACTTATCTGGTGCCTCAGCTCGTGTCATCACCGCCCTAAACCTTCCTACGAAATCTTTCAATGTTTCCTTCTTCTCTTGCGTCATCGCCATCAACGCACTCAGCGAAGTGTCCTTACGAATGTAGGCAAAGTGATGCCTTACGAATGCCCAGGTGAGGTCGGAGAAACTATCGATTGATTTGGATGGGTGTCGTGAGAACCAGTTTAGCGCGTCCCCTTCCAGGGTTTCGGTGAACAGTTGGCAGAAACCGATGTCACGCTCCTCGCTTGATGAGAACCGTGCCTTTGCCGCCATGATTTTGAACGTTGTGAGGTGGGTTGCTGGGTCTTTTGTGCCGTCGTACATCGGTAGCCTGAGCTTCTCTCTTTGCCTGATATACGTGTTTGTGATGCGCGAGGTGAAGGGTGTCCTACGAGTTTCTTCGATGATTCGGTCGATTTCGGGTGCGGACCCCTTCACGCCATGGACCTCTCCTTTTAATTCTTTTAGGGTGTCTTTGAGCTCACTCAGTTTTTTCTCGACATGGTTGCGACTTGCTCCGCGAATAGTCGCTCCATGAGTTTTCTCGTGCGACATACTTCGCTCGCGGCGATAGTTGTCTCGATGCGAGCCATTCTCATGTCGCGAATTTCGTCTGTGGTGCACGTCCCGTGTCCGGTGACTGGTATGTTCATCCCTATCGGGTGAATACCTCTCATCACTCCGGTGGTCCTGTCCCCGACTTTCGCTCCGTTTGGGTCTTTCAGACCCTTCCTTCCGATGTGAGCTCCGCTCGCGAGTATCCTTCTTGTCGCTTTCCTTACGCGGGTTGCTTCTGGACTCGCTGCTACGGCTCTGTTCATGGTGGCTTTCCTCAGATGTACTATAGACCAGTCGTCTGGCGACTTTGTCTTTTACCTTCGGCGGCACCTCTCTCCTGGGTTTTCTGGACTGTTGACCTGAAAGGATCATTGCTTGCTCTGTCTGCAGCAGGTCGATTTTCTCTGAGAACGTTTTGATCAGGTCGTTCTGTGTCTCGATCTTGGCCATTAGAGTGGCTAAGACCTTGTCTTGCTCGATTTGAGCCTCTGTTTCGCTGAGTGACGGGATATGTTTGCCGCCATCTCGAGCTTTGTTTGTCTTGGCGGCGTCTCGCGGCTGCTTGCCGCCTTTCGCCGCGTCGTCTTCGTGATCACTCTGGTTGTAATCACTTTCATCTTGAATGCTTAATTCAACCCTAGGGTTTTCTTGATCGATCTCCTTATGATTCCCTGACATCTCGTTTCAGAAATTTCTCTTAGAAATCCCCACAGTCGGCGCCAATTGTAAGATCTCAACTCGGTCTATCCAAAGATAGAAAGTGTTTTAGGGTTTGTGAATTAGGGATTCTAAAAGAAGGATTAATGAACGCGGTGAGATTTGGGAATTAGGGTTTGTAACCGGTGTTTCCAAGTCGGAAGTCGGTAAAAAGGATGTTAAAAGTCGCCGGAGAGATATTTAGGTTAAATTCGCTCTAAAAGTCTCTCAGGCACAAAGTAGTAAGAAAAGCGTGATTATTATTGAAAGTCGGGGTCCCCTTATATAGGGTTACAAGTCGGTTTATCATAATAAGGAAAATAAGAGATAATTACGAATATTTCCTTTTAACTCGGCTTCGTCTTGATACGGAATATTTTCTTTTACCGACTTTCTTACGCGGCACCTTCGGACCAGTCACCCTCCAAACCCTAGCGTAAGCCGGTTTAGCCCGAGTTCGGTTTAACCTAGGTTTTACCGCCTTGGGCTTTATTTCCGACTTTCCCTTCTGGGCCGACCTAAACTCATGAATAGGCCTTTTTAGGAAGGTGCTAATACCGACTCTAACATGAAGTTTGAGTTCACAGATGAATGTCATGCTGCATTCAAAGAGCTGAAACAAGCTTTGATCTCTGCTCCATTTGTGTAACCTACGGACTGGAGTCTTCCTTTTGAGGTGATGTGTGATGCTAGTGATTATGCAGTACGAGTTGTGCTTGGGCAGAAGAAGGACAAGAATCTCCATGCTATCTATTATGCCAGTAGAACTCTTGATGATGCTTAAAGGAACTATGCAACCACTGAGAAGGAACTGTTGGAAGTTGTGTTTGCATTTGAGAAGTTTCGTTCCTACCTGATTGGATCCAAGGTGGTTGTACATACTGATCATTCTGCGCTTAAGTATCTGATGCAGAAGAAATGCCAAGGCTGCTGAGATGGATTCTATTGCTCCAAGAGTTTGACATAGAGGTGAGAGACAAGAAAGGAGTAGAGAATGGTGTTGCTGATCACTTGTCACGGATTAGGATCGATGAGGATAATCCTATAGATTATTCTCTACCAGAAGAGAACATCTATAAAGTTGAGACAGGTTTTCAGGCTGTTTCTGCGAGTTTACTGCTTTCTACACGGGTTGCAGAGTCAGTGTCGGTCGACACTCACTTATGTCGGTCGACACTCGACTCGAAACAGCGGACGATAATCGATCTAACCCGACACCACTTGGTCGATTAGGAACAATGTCGGTCGACACTAACACTGGTGTCGGTCGACACCAGTCGCGGATCCAGACAACTATTTCGGATGATGAAGCCGACATGTTCTTAGCTGCAATCACCCAAGGTCCTCTCCCTACTAGACCTTGGTATGCCGATATAGCCAACTACCTTGCTGCAGAAGATGAGCCTGAAGTGTTTAAAGGCTATGCTAAGAAGAAGTTCCTTAGGGAAGTCAGGCGCTACTACTGGGATGACCCTTACTTGTACAAGCACTGCTCTGATGGTATCTACAGACGTTGCATTGCGGAGTCGGAAGTAGATAATGTGCTATACCACTGCCTTGGTTCTGAGTATGCTGGACATTTTGCTACATTCAAGACAGTGTCTAAGGTTCTTCAAGCAGGTTTCTAGTGGCCTACAATGTTCAAGGATGCTCAGTTATTTGTCTCTCGGTGCGATGTGTGTCAGAGGAGGGGGAAGATAAGCAAGAGACATGAGATGCCACAAAACTTCATGGGTCCGTTTCCATCTTCCTATGGGAACAAGTATATATTGGTTGTTGTGGACTATGTATCCAAGTGGGTTGAAGCGATTGCAAGTCCGGCCAATGACTCTTCGGTAGTTCTTAAGCTGTTTAAGACTATTATCTTCCCCAGATTTGGAGTACCTAGGATTGTGATAAGTGATGGTGGAACTCACTTTATCAACAAGGTCTTCGAGAAGTTGCTTAAAAAGCATGGTGTTAATCATCGTGTGGTTACTCCATATCTCCCTCAGACTAGTGGACAAGTAGAAGTTTCTAACAGACAAGTCAAGGAGATTCTGGAAAAGACAGTGGGAAAGACTAAGAAGGATTGGTCTACTAGGCTAGATGATGCGTTGTGGGCTTACAGGACTGCGTTTAAGACACCACTGGGGACTACACCATTCCATCTACTCTATGGGAAAGCTTAGAACACAAGGCTAGATGGGCTGTCAAACAGATAAATTATGATCTCAAACCTGCAATTGAAAGTCGCTTGATACAACTAAATGAGTTAGATGAAATTTGCCATCATGCCTATGAGAATTCAAAGCTATACAAGGAGCGTACGAAGGCATATCATGATAAGAAGATCATCTCACGCAACTTTGAACCCAATGATCAGGTAATTCTCTATAACTCTTGTCTAACGTTGTTTCCTGGTAAGTTGCGTTCTCGTTGGTCAGGTCCATTCACTGTCAAGGAAGCTAGACCCCACGGAGCTGTTATCTTGATGAATTCCAAAGGCGATGAGTTCACAGTCAATGGACAAAGGGTGAAACATTACTGGACTAAAGCTGAAATTCCAGAAGGCAACATTGTCTATCTGGATAATCCACCCGATGCCTAATCGCAATACAGTCAAGCTATTGACGTTAAAAGAGCGTTGAGTGGGAGGCAACCCACTGTAGGTTAGTTTTCATTTCTTTTTGGTTTTTGTTCTTGTGTCTTTTGATTTTTCTAGTTTTTATGTGTCAGAGCCGTGAAGAACAGGTCTGCAGACAGCAGTGTCGGTTAACACTGGTCGTGTACAGGTTCGGATTTTTAACTCAAAACCTCTATGGCTTCAGTTTGATTTTTACCGATCTAATACTACAATTGAACTGGGGACAGTGCAGTCTAAGTGTGGGGGAGGTGGCTACTGACATTGTGTTTTGTTTTCTTAGAGTCAGTCCTTTGTTTTCACTTGTTTTCAAATTATTTTATTGAGTCAAAATCAGTATGAAACTATGATTTTTCGAGGAAAATTTTCGCTGGAACAGGAACTAAGTGACCATTGGACAGACTTGCAAGAGCTCTATGACTATTAGAAAATACCACACAGATCAACTTACCAAGGACACCCATATCTAACCAGGTATTCAGAGGATCCACCACTAATCTCACTTCTAATCTTGACTTTAATTTCTCGCTTAGGGGCTTGGTAATCTTTGGGTCGGATTCCTCTAATGTGTTTGGCACAGCCTGTGATCCTGTCTAAAGTATGGTTTCTGATTTTTCCCTCCCTTGAAAGTAAAAAAAAAAAAAAAGATAAAAACCGAGGATAAGCTAGTAGCTTCGAAGTGGTCACGGGAGTGGTAAAGACCCCTATTACCTCATGTGTATCCATGGAAAGATCCAAAGTTAAACCAAGGGAAGAGCACTGATAGAAAAAATAAAATGATACCCAGTGGGGAAAAATCAGTGCTAAGGGAGAAAGGGAAAAGAAAGAAACCAGAAACCGACAGTTTGGTGGTCAAACACTGAATGGGTTGAGTCCATGTGTCCTTTGATTCGATACTCCCTCTGTGAGACCGCACTTAATTGTATACAGAGGCTAGTGTGGTGAACATGAATGTCCTAATCTGATTGTGGAGTTTACTTGAGACATTTGCTAAGTGTGGGGGAAGTACATTGTGGTTTTGAGCTCTGCAGGAAAGTTTTCAGTGGTTTACTAAGTGAATGTGAATGCGAAAGTTCCTAGGACGAAATGAGTTTCTGAGTTTTCAAACCTCTTTCTTATGCTTTGGTTCTTAACTTTCTTGAGGGCAAGCAAGAGCTAAGTGTGGGGGAGTTGATATATCATGGTTTTTATAGGTTTCAACCATGATATAGTCGTATATATTGAGTCTTTAACCTGGTTTTCGAGTCTATTGAGTCTTCTACAGGTAAGCTTGCGTTTGGAGCAAAAGATGGGATTATAGGACGTTTCTGGTGATTTGTGCAACGAGCTGAAGTTGGTGTCTCGGCCACGACTGGATGTCGACCGATACTAACCTTAATGTCGGTCGACACTGAGAGCGACAGAAAAGTTATACGCGAGTTGAAGACATGTTTTGAAGAATTGCATAATTGCCCAGAAGTTTTCCTAATTCTAATTTAGACCCAAAACATGTTTAGTGGTTTTGAATTAGGTTTTTGAGAGCAGACTCATTATGCTATCTTTTCATCTTGTTCTTACTTGTTCTTGCTTTGGAGATTGAGAGATTTTGGCTAGGGGCTGATTCTTGCTACTTGTAACCTTGAGAGAAGGATTTCGAACCCCTTTACTTTTATCTATTCAATCTTTGGTTTTCTATTCAATGATGTGTTGTTATACTGATAATATGTCTGAGTAGTAACCTAGTTAGATTTAGGAATTCTCATAAGGGTTTTATGCATGTTTGATAACTGATTTATTAGGATTCACCATCTGTTTGTTCATCGTCTAAGTTGTGCTTAACACTGAATTCTGGACTGATCACATAGGGTTTAGATCTGAGATAATTGACAATAGCACGAGAGTGTGAGTTATAATCTGAATAAACTTAGTGTGAGCAATTTGACTAGATACAAAGAGATTTGGTTTAGGAGAATTTTGAACTGATAGAACATGTTCTTAATGCTTGTTTAGAACTCTAGGATCACAAAGAGATTTGGATCGCTAGGTTGCTAGATATAGAAATAATCTCAGCAAGATTTGGATTGTTTAGCATTGTGTTTCTAGTTCTTGAACCTGTGTTTAATCTGAATCCGGTTAGTTAAGTGTCTAGCATTGCATAATTCCCGAGAACTTCCTAAGTCTGGCGCCTTTCTCTTATTGAAACCACCTTCCTGTTTACTTGCTTTTGTTTACTGCTTTCTTGAATTGATTTAGCTTAACTTGAAAACATATAATCTATCGTGTGACCGTTAGTCCTTGTGGATACGATACCCTAAGTACTACGTTCGCATATCTGTGCACTTGCAGTAGAATAGGGATATTTCTTGACCTATCAAAGCATTAAAAAAATGTTTAAGAATATTCAAAGGAAAAATCAGAGAGAAACTAGAGAGAGAAGCTAACTCAAAAGTCTTGAGAGAAGGAGTGAAGAAATGAATGGAGAAAGGAGAATACTTACAGATTTTTCCAGAGCATGGGGGTAGAACCATAATTTCACATGATTATTTAAACGTGAACATGTTTCGGCCAAACATGCTTAAATTAATCATTAAGCGAGTGAACTTGAGGATCGGCGATTTGAAAACTAATTTTCCACGAGCCATACGATCGAAAACGACTTTGCACACGATGATCTCGCCCGATGTACCGACCATCGGTGCATATTAACATGAACGTTCAGACGACCTTCCGTCATCACCAAAGGGAAGAAAAGCCGACATCCAAACAATTATATTCGCCTCGAGTACTAAAAACTTGCCATCATCATACTCGAGTCTGACGAAATGGGAGGCTAATTGTTGGGGGTCAAAATCCCCCTTGACGAAAACAATAGTCGATAGCGTATCGAACGATCGGATATCTTGTTTTTAATTCAACTTATCAGTAAAATATCCACCGGGTCTCTTGTTGTGTTCTTTACTATTGAAATTTATGTTCCCTAAAAGTTTTGCTCTTCAAATATCAAAATGCGAGTTTCGCCTCTCACAAAACACATATCTTTTACCAGCCATACTTTCAACTTGCATTGGTCCCATCAAGTCCATGTGTACCAGATCTAATTTTCCTTTTGATTGGATGTTTGGTACTTTCTTGTGTTGAATTTGACCTGCTTGCCTTTGTTACATGCCCCACATACCATCTTGTCACCTCCTTTGAATTGTGGTATTCCTCAAACAATCTCATTCTTAATAAAACTGGTTAGAGTCCTTTCATTCATGTGACCAAGACGTTGATTCCATATATATACATCATCTTTGCACTGGGACATATATTGTTGTTCTCCCACATGTAGCAGTTGTTACTAGACCTTTTCCCTTTCAATATGGTGTCACCATCATCATATATTGCTTTACAGTCATAACTCGTAAAACACACCATTAATCTTTGGTCACATAGCTGGCTTATGCTGATCAGATTTTCCTTGAGCCATTTTACAAGATAGACATTCATTAGCTTATGTAGGTTTGAATCACACCGTAAAAAGACGGATCATTTTGAGATCGTAAAAATGGGGATTGATTGAAATCGCAATAAAGTGGATCATTTTGAGGTCGTAAAATGAGGTGACATCAAAAATATATCAAATAAGGAGAAGTTCAATACAAAATGGTATTTGACAAACTTAACTTATTTGCGAACTCGGTCAGAGTTGAGTGTGTTAGACTTTGAGCGATGTCTTCTTCTCTGCTACAGACTGCAAGTCCTGCATTGGTTAGATATTGGGCATGTATGTGCTCGATGTCGAGCTTCGTACATACCCTTTAGAGGGATCAACCCTTAACGTAGTTCAATTTTCTTTTGAGTATTCCTAGTGAAAATACTTTTTGAGGTTGATGATATTCAAAGGTCGTAGTTCGGGTTTCTGGGTATCTACTGACTTGAGTCGATAGACCCCTTCCCGAACAATGTTGGGGACCTCATAAGGACCTTCCCACTTTGCCCCTAAATTTCCAGCATGTTCTTCCTTTTTATGGTCGAACACTTTTCGTAAGACGAGCTCACCTACTTGAAATCTTCGGGTTTTAATCCGGGAATCGTAGTAGTGATCTGCAGCATGTTGGTAATTCTGGATTCAAGCTAATTCGAGATTCCTTCTTTCATCGACGAGATCGAGCTCGTCAGTTATCATTTGGTTATTCAGTTCCTCATTTTGTGGACATTCTGTTTGAAGAATGCTCGAAACGAGGATTTCTTCGGGAACTACGACCTCGATGTCATAGGCTATGGAGAACGGCATTTCGCCCATAGATTTTTGAGGCGTGGTTCTATAGGCCCAAATTACAGCCGAGATTTCGTCGCTCCAGCTGGTTTTTCATTCGTCGAGCCTTATCTATAAGTTATTCATTATTGACTTGTTAGCTGCCTCGGCCAGTCCGTTCCCTTGGGGGTAATGAGGAGTCGAGTATGTCAGCTTTATGTTGCTAGTCTTGCAAAACGTTTGGAATATGTTTGATATGAATTGCGATCCGTCGTCGGTGACGATCTCGTGAGGAAGTCCGTGATGACATATTATGTTCCGCCAGACGAAGTCCTTTACATGGACGTCCTTGATTTTTTTATATGACTTGGCTTCAATCCATTTGGTGAAGTAGTCAGTCGTGACCGGTAAGTGCATGGCCTTTTTCTTTCCGGATGCGACCAAGAGTCCCACTATATCCATCCCCCAGCGCATAAAACGATACGGCGAGGAGATCGAAGAGAGTTTCTCTGAAGGCTCATGGATTATTGGGGCGTGCCTTTGGCATTTATCGCACTTCGCCGAGAATTTTTCGCACTCAGTGGACATAGTCGGCTAGAAGAAACCTTGGCACTTAATCCTTATGGCTAAGGCTCGGCCTCCTGAATGACTTCCGTAAGACCCTTCGTGAGCTTGACTCATTACTATTTGTGTTTATTTTCTGCTAAGGCATTTGAGGTATGGTCCAGAAAGACTTCGTCTGAAGAGCTTTCCTTCCGTCACAAGGTACCTTGCGCTTTGCGCTTTGAGCTTTCTAGCATACCATCTGTCAGTAGGGGTTGTACCGTTGACGTTGTATTGTACAATAGGGTTTCTCCAAAAACTTTTTGTGTCAACCTGCGAGATCCGGTCCGCAAAAATTTCTTTTATGGCCTTCCTAGGGTCGATGTCACGTCGTCAGAATCAATGATATCGAGTTTGATTTCCCTTTCGGGTATTAGTTCGACATCGATCGGTTGTTTGGAAATTTTATCTGTGAGAGATAGAGCCTTTAGTGCGACGTCTATGTTGGGTTTTTGATCCCTTCGACTGGTATTATCCTTTTTAATTTGGGACCAGAGGTCGAGGTTAGCGCTGCTAAGGCATCAGATGCCGTGTTCTCTTCTCGAGGGATACGAGTAAGATTGAAGAAATCGATTTGATCAGCGAGACTATAACGACGCGAAGGTAAGCCTCCATTCGTTAGGTTGGGCAAGGATGCCCTTACTCCCAACAGTCAGGATACTCGCTCGAAAATTAGGTCCGAGTTTGGTCATAAGGATAATCGTTCTTATTAGGTCAGGGTTCAAATTGTGACATCTATCTTAACTTAATTATATCGTGAACTATCTGCTTTAAAAAGAGATTGTTGAATGAGACTGAAACCTTCTTTCTTAGAGGAGGGCACCACTTCGACTGATGGCTTCATAGTCGCCATGAAATTGGCTCCTGGTCAGTTGGGAATCGCTGAAGGCGTCTACTTCGCGTGCTCAAATTGCTATCGCAAGTCTGAGTCCGGCTATCAATGCTTCGTACTCCGCTTCGCCATTTCACGCAGCGAATCCAAATCTGAAGGACTGTTCCAATACTTCTCCCATGGGAGAGACTAGCTTGACTCCTACCCAGATCCCGGTTTTGGGGATGCACCGTCGATATGGAGGGTCCCTTTTTGGACGAAGACGACTCGATTTCGACAGATGGGGGGAGTTCGATTATGAAATCAGCGAGTACTTGTGCTTTAAGCAAGTTTGAGTTCTGAACTCTATATCGTACTCACTTAGTTCGATAGCCCATTTCACTAATCGGCCTGAATTGCTAGGGCTGTGTAGGATTGTCCCCAACGGTTGTGAGGTCATCACTACGATCGAATGTGACTAGAAATATGATCGCAGCTTTCGAGCTGAGGTTACCAGTGCCATGCGAGTTTTTCCATTGCAAGATATCTCGTCTCGGCGTCGATCAGAGTTTTGCTAACATAGTAGACGGGTTTTTGCTCGTTCTGATATTCGCGAACTAGAACCCCGCTTACAGCCTCCGACGAGACTGCTAAGTAAAGGTACAAGGATTCTCCTTCCACTGGCCTCGTCAGTATCGGGGGCTCGCCTAGATAGGTCTTGAGATGGGTGAACACTTCTCTCACTTGTCATCCCAAAAAAAAATTATTTGCTTTGAGAAGTTGGTAGAAAGGAAGACATTTGTCAGTCGACCTTGATATAAAGCAATTCAAACATGCTTTGTTGAGGTCTGTGAAATCTACACATACTCTCCGCTTCTCGTTCTTTTTCTTTACTACAACTAGGTTGGCGAGCCATTCAAGTATTTTATTTCCCTGATCGATCCGATTTTCATTAATCGGTTGACTTCGTAGTTAACAGCATGAGCTCGCTCGGGGCCGAGCTTGCGACGTTTTTGTCTGACTGGTTTATAGGTCCGGTCGACATTTAGCTCATGACTCGTCACATCGAAATCAATTCCTTTCATGTCAGCTGAGGACCATGCGAACGATTATACGTTCTTCTGGAGGAAAGATACCAGTTCATCTCTTATAGAGTCAGGAGGTCGACTCTAATGCCGACGCATTTTTCAGGATGGGTGTCGTCTATGCAAACTAGCGTCGCGAGGTCTTTTAGGGGACTTCGTCGACTGGGGTCATTCGAACTTTTAGTTCACGATTCGGCGATCTCCTCATGTTTCTGTAATTGCTATGCGGAGAATCTTTCGATCTGTTTATACCCGGTCATGTAACAATTTCTAGATAATTTTTGACTGTCATATACATTTTTCACTCCGTTAGGAGTCAGGAATTTGACACATTTATGGTACGTCGAAGGTACAACTTTCATGTCGTAAATCCATGGTTGTGTCTAAGATCGTGTATTATGGGGCCTTACGATCCACAACGACAAATTCCGTCATTCTTCGGACCCCACCATCAGTGACTGGTGTAAAGACAGAGTCTAAAGAGTATGTCGTTTCTCCGGCAAACCCTACTAGCGGAGTTCTTCCTTCGACTATCTCGAAATCATTGAACTTCATCTTTTTGAATGCGTCATAGAATAAGACATCGACGAAACTTCCCGTATCGATCATTATCCTAGAGAGCTCGACATCTCCAACGACTAGACAGACAAGCAAAGCATCGTCGTGTGGTTTATCGAGTTCGAGTGTCTCACTTTGGTCGATTTGGGTTCCTTATCTTCAGGAGGTTATACCTCCTCCACTTCGGATTCCTGCGCTTTCTCGGACTCTCTCTTTTTGCTTCAGTTTGGCTCAAGTGTAACACTTGTCCGTCGAATGGCCAATTTCTGGTGATGTTCACAATACTTGTCTTTATCGTACTCGAACTTGCGTGAGCCTTTTGGGATTTTAACCGCATTCACGGTCCCGGATTTACGAGAATCCTTTTTTCCATCCGCGTTCTGCGAACTCGATTGGTTCTTCTATTTTGATGATTTTCCCTAAGGGTTGTAGTTTCTTCTTCAAGGCAAGAAAAAGCTGAAGCGCGATATAGAGCATCGTCAAGAGTTAGTGGTTCGCGGACCGTTATTTATTTGCGGAACTCAGTTGAATACCACAGTCCGCGCCTTAGTGCCTCTATGGCCACTACGTCGTTTGGATTCACGATTTTGGATTTGATTTCCTTGAATCGATGCGAAGTGACTCGTCAGGTCGTTGAGATACACCGAACAGGGCTGCCTCAGTAGTTTTGACTTTGATATAAACGGAGTACTTCTTGAGGAAGGCCATCATGAACTGAGTGAAGTTGTCAATGTTCTTTTCTTCCAGTCCGGAAAACCATTCTAAGGCTGGGCCCGATAGCTTTCGGCGAAGATCCTACAAAAAGCAGGATTTATTTTCTCGTCGGTCAGATAGACTCTAGACATTGCTAGTCTGAATGCTCTGATATGAGCCTTGGGGTTCAACTTTCCCGAGTATTCTGGGAATTTAGCTTTCTTAATTTTCCGCAACCTTTTGAAGGTAATTCGATCGGTAAACGGCGTTTAGCGCGTTTCTTCGATTACTCGATCGATGTCGGGTGCCGCGCTGGTTGCCATGTGAACTCGCGAACTCAGACTCATGAACTGAGCATTACCTTGTTCAATATATTGTCTGAGCATGTTGTGTTCGTCTATTGCTAATGGAGCGAAATGTATATGCGGTTGGACCGCTGATTGATGCCCTAAGTATATTTAATCGTTCAGGCCATAAACCGTTGTTGATCCAGGCAATTCAGTTCGAGGTAATGGGAACGGAATCGAGTTTGGCTCGACATGAGGCCTCGAGCTTGAGGCAAAGGCTGAACCGCTAAGCCACGTGAGCCTGTTCTCACCGTTTGTTTGAAGGGGTGATGGACCAGGGGGTGTCCGTTCCATAGATCTTGTCAAGTCCGCGGTCAGTGAACTCGAACTGAAAGGGATAGGGGTCGTTGTCGAAGTTATTGTGGGAGAGAACCCATTACTCGACGTCCCAGCGGTGTATCTAGAGATTTCCGGTGGTGATATGACCTGAGAGAATCCAGGCGAGTTTGTGGTGTAGGACTCAAAGGAGGCCTCTATTCACCTAAGTGTCGATCCTGGTGGTTAAGATTGGCGAGTTCCTCGAGACGAGCATTTACGCGTCGCTCTTGCTCAACGAGTTGGGTAGCCAAAATGCGATTGGCGATTTCTTGAGTCTGAACATTAGCCTCGTTACTTCGTGTTCGGTTCACTAGAAAGTTGAGCATCGAACGGATTTCAGCCAAGTCACCCATATTTTGCCTCGCGACATTAGAATTCTGAGGTGAACTGGATCGTTGAGTTCCAGATCCGCTTCCGAGTATTGGAGCGTTATTAGATCTGGTCCAGACCCAGTTCCTGGTTGGGTCGTTGACCCCTGACAAGGTATTTTTCGGGATCGTACTCGTCATCGTCGTTTGAACGACGGATCCGGTTGGAGCTGACGTCGCAGGATTTAGGACTGAGTCGGCCCCTGCATTGTCAGTCTGACCTGTGGTATTGTTCACTCTTGTAGTGTTCTGCGGAACGACGCTGATCACTTGCTCGCGATTGACCGAAGGAAGAGTGACATTAGTTTCAGGCGGAGTAGGATTCATCTCGATCTATAATCTTGTATATGATTCTTGTGACAGAAAGATCTATGGTTGTTCCCACAGATGACGCCAAATGTGAGTTTAAAAATTTCACACCAAGGATTTGTATTGTAATGTGGTTTTTGGGACTTTAGGAAATGAGATATAGATTTTATGTGAATCAAGGATGTTATAAAAGATTAATGCTGAGATAGAATTTATACAAAGAACATGTCGTAAATATAAAAATGAGACCGGACTATTTTAGTCGAAGTGTTTAGAACTGTAAAGCTGAGGTTATGTTTTCGATGTGTCCTTCTCAATGATTTCTTCTCTTCTTATATCCTCGACCTCGGTTCGTCCATTGCGATTTTCTCGTTCGCATTATCCTCAACGTTCCGAGAATCTCGTCACTTCGTCACGCTTGCTAGACTTGGTCGAGATCGTCTATCTTTTGGGTTTCTTCTTCTAGTGGGTTTCGTATTTCGTAAATGGACCGGATTTTATGGTGCAAAATCCAGCATCAACAATGGGTTCATATTGGGCCGCATTTTCCATTTGCTTTAATTCCTTGTTTTCCATTTCTCTGTCAGCCCATTGGGCTCGTATCAATAAACAGTCCGTTCCGCCAAAAAAAATATATATATAGTTAATTAAGGTGACAAAAAAAAAAAAGAATTTACTCAAACCGTTTGTTAGAGTAAACTGAAATTGGCTTTCACAGAATTAAAGTTACAAAAGAAAAACAAACACAGGCAACTGAAATCAATCAACATCCATAATACCCAAATGATGTATAAAGCAGTCAGGTTTAAACCGTAAAAACTCCCAAATACGCATCGTTGAGAGTATTGAAATATGGAGTCTTCTTCTTTAGTCATTCTTCTTGCTCCCGAACAATCTCATTTTCTCTGGTGGAAGAACAAAACAATTGATACTACCAAAATCGCAACTAGTACGGCAGAATAGCCAGTCGTTGCAACAAAGTTAAAATAGAGAATAATCAGAATGACTATTGCAATGACTGTCTGCTTTTTGGATAGAACCGTATCAGTAACTGCAAATATCAATCATGCCACCAAAATCATTTTCTTACAATAACTAATGGAAACCCATTGATTAACTGTGAATATAAACCATGCGTACCTTCTTTTTGGGGTTGATTTTGAGCCCTCAAGTGTGAGAATGACTCTATTGTCCTCTTTATCCCTTCCTACAGTTACACATTAATGAAAGTGAAGAGGGTGAGAGACACAAAAGCAGAGAGTATATATCTACTTCTGTCTCGAATGAAAGAAAACAACCTGAAGTGGCACAATAGGAGCATAGCCTAAAAGATCCTTTGCTTTTGAGGAATCGAAAGTTCTGCTGCAAGAGAGAAGCCTAACTCTAGAAGGTGTTAGCTGTGGTACTTTCATCCCATATGGCCCGAGTAATTTATATGCCAGTTCCACAAGATGTGCTATTGGCATCATCACTATAGCAGGTATCTTTATACTTGGCCTACAAAAATATAACAAACTAGTGTTAATCTGTGACGAGGCCAAAAAAATTAGAGACATAAAATTCTACATGTATTTTTATGAGTTGTGCTTTATGATCATTCCATCTACCAAAATGATTTTTTCCGGAGAAAACTAAGATTCAATAATTAAAAAAAACAAAAGCAAGAATTTGTTGCAGAAAAGAAATCAACTTCTGTTACTTGCGTTGTGTAACAAAAAGTTAAGAAAGCAGAAGAAATATCTTACTACGACTAACCCACCACGCATAAAAACATCACCAAAAGGGGAAGAACCTTCTTGTAGCTGTAGTTAAAGATAATATACCTCTCATAGCCAAGTCCTTCAAGAAGCAGTGACATAAACTCCCAAAATTTAATTGGCTCCATGTTGGTTATGAAGTATGCCTGCACAGTCATTTCATCTCAGATTAAGCTACATCATATATTCCCAAACTAGACTATGAGGAGATTAACTTCTATCAGAAAAAAAAAAAAGCGAATAGTTCTAGAAAAATGATGTCAATTTTCTTCTGAAAATGGACACATTTCACAAAACACCAAGAGGAAACTAAGTCTAACCCATGTGACCTTATAACTAAGCCTAAGAGAAAATTAAGTCTATGGAAAGCTACAAGGACAACTTAATTGTCCAAATACAACCAAACTGGAGCCAAAACCATATATCTTTTTTAAGGGTATGTCATACAACTTTCTGACTCTTAATATCCATCAGTAGCAGACGCATGGTTGCATTCTTCTTATTCATTCATTTATCTCCATGGATCATTCAACAGAACGTTATAACAGATCAGACTAAAACTTAGTGAAACATGTACTTATATACAATAAGATAAGAACAAGAGCAAAACATAGTACAACATGGAATCAATTGAAACTAAGTACCTGGCCTGCAGCTTTTGCACAAACTTCTCCTCCTGATGCTAGAGCTCGCTCAGCACAGACATGGGCATGCACAACGTTTTCAACATAAGTGAAATCATAAAAGTTACTCCCATCACCTATAATGAACTGGACAATAAAGAATCCAAAAGGTATTGTAAATATGAAGTAAATTGTTGAATGTGTATGATAGAGCAGAAGACCATGCATACAATTCATCATTTTATTGAGATCCTTTTCTACTTAAGAAAGTCAAGGTTAGAATCACGCCATTTCGTTTAAAGATAGATGACTGAACATCTGCAAATGTCAAATCTTTTAATATGTAGCATGATCATGGATTACACACACTATGATGGAAGTAGCAAACCATGAGTAAAATGGAGAGACGAGTGCATAAAATGTCGCAAGGAAGATTGCTAGTAGAGATAAACAAAGAAAATAGATCCAACCTTGGATTTCCCAGCCCTGGCAGCAGCTACAAGCGACGGAACCAATAATCTGTCACCGGGACCAAATATGCTGCTAGGACGTATGCAACAAGTGAGTAGTCCATTGATTCCATTCGCTTTCATGATTAAAGCTTCACCTTCAGCTTTAGTTGCTGAATACGAGTCATTGTGCTGAAATAATGAATTACAGAAGCTCAAAAGCAGCTACACAAGCATGAATAATCCTGCAAATGTTTCTGAACAAGAAGAGAAATACCTTGGATGGGTACGGCATTGTTTCATTGGCATTTAAAATTCCATGGACCCCGTCAAACACTACACTCGGAGAGCTTGTGTAGATTAGCCTCTTAACTCCAACCTCAACACAAGCATCAATTACATTTGTCGTCCCTATAGATTAAAAATTTATAAAGACATTTGAGAAACAACAACCACATAGAGAAAATTCACTTTCTTCAAACCTTGAACATTAACTGAATACTGAAGCTGGTAATTGTTGATCGATGAATCTGGAGCTGCCATGTGAAAGACAACTTGTGCTCCCTCAAAAGCTGTTCCACTTTATCATCAGATACCAAAACGAAGAAGATACTCTAAACAATCAGTGACCTACCTTTGATAACTTGCGCTTTATCCCGGAGATCAGCGGAAACGTACTGAACTCGACCGGATCTCATTGCTTCGCCGACAAGTCCTGTCTCCTCGTGAGCCTCGAGTTGTACTGCCGGAGCTAAATCGGCAATTCGGACGTGGAACATCTCGTAGCGTACAAGCATCTCCACGAGATGCCTTGCAGCAAATCCTCTACCGCCGGTAACGACGCACCAGCGCACCGTCTCCGTAACTTCCATCACCATTGTCTTCTCCGCCGAAACTAATTAAACAAAAAAAAAGTAGGCAATGTTGAATATGTCAGATAGAACTCACAAGTCAGAACTTTCACTAAGAGAAGAGACGAACTCAAATTGAAGGAATTCAGCGAGGGGGTGAGTCGGAATTTTGAAGACGAAAGCTGCAGAGCTTCGATTTCAATGAGATCTCGTCTCGCAGGATCTCAAAGGTCAAATAGCTTATAGTCGAATTTAACTAGATTATAATAATACGTGTGTTCAACTAAGGAAGATGAAAATCAATTCGCAAGGTCTGAATAATACCTCTATTAACGCAATAACCAGTTACAACTTCACACAACTGCTTCCCAAAAAATTACCACCAACACCTAGTTAAAACCAAAAACCTGAACTAACTACCAACCTACCACAATCAAACAGAATGAATAATAGTTTCACTAACAAAAAGATCCTTAAGCAAAAAAAGATAACTAAAAACCATATGCAACTAAGAGAAATCCAAATTGATAACACTTTGAACAATGAAAATAGCCCCTTTGTTCCAAAACAAACTTCTAATCTACTAACATTTTCAAAGCTTCTTACAAAACTCATCGGCTGAAACCGAAAGGATGGCTACGCCATTGGCCTATTGATCGCCCAACCAAGATAGAGAATCCACAAGTGAATAAATCTTTCATGAGTTTATGACTCCATTCTCTCTATAGCCCATACCATAACTTACAATTTGGCTTCTTCTTGAGAACCAATCCGCACAAAAGATCTTCTACCTTGCAACAAAACACATCCCATCTCATCTCTCATAACCAAACTCACACCCATACTTTCTTTATCCCTGCACAAATCCATCTCAACATTGCATTTTAACCACGAGATAGGAGGTGGCTTCAAACCAACCTTACTTCGCTTTGGTCCACTTTGAAAAAACATTTTCTAGCTTGAAATATCATGGTTTTATGGGTTTTTAATCATGATATAAGTCTTTGTTATTGTGTTTTTTAGTGTTTTTGGTGTCCATTGAGTCGTATACAAGTTTTAGCATGATTGGAACTTAATTGAAGATTTTAGGAGCATTTGGAGCATTGTAGCTGAGAAAGACGAGCATGGTTGTTGGTGTCGATTGACACACACCACATATGGTGTCGGTCGACATCGATCGTTACCCAAGTTTTCTCGCGAGATTAAAGAGGCTTGGAGTTTTCCACAATTACCTATAAGTTTATCATATTTACAAGAAGACCAAAATCGTGTTTTGTGACTATTTATTAGGTTTTTAAGACATTGTTAGGCTTGCGCTTAATTTTATTCCAAAGAGATTTGTAGCAGATATTTTGGGCTGATCTCCAGAGATTTCAAACTCCTATTTTTTATGTATTGACTTCTCTTATGTTTTCTTATTCAAACATGTTTACCGTCTCAATTTCCATGTCTAGGTAGTTTGCTAGTTAGGTTTAGGGTTTCTCATTAGGGATTTCATGAATTGTTAGGTTTGTTGGTTAATTAAGGATTTATAACTTCTAGTTCTTCATCTTTGGTTTTCCTTAATGCTTAATTGATATTAGGCTGATTCTCACAACGAACGTTGATTAATTAGCTAGAAAGAACTAGAGTGATCAAATTACTTATTCGCAAAGAGATTTGGTCTAGAAAATTTGTGAAAAAATCAAACTTGATCAAATTGCATGTTTAATAACTTGAATTCACAAAGAGATTTGACTTTTATGTTGCTATACATAGATAGTTTCTGTAACGACAAAGATTGACTTTATCTATGTGTTTCGAGTTCTCGAACGTTGATTTGAATCATGATTGATTGAATGGCTTGATGTTTTCTCCTTCTTGCTTTCACACATCGTTTACTACCTTGATACCCGCTTTAATTGCTCTCATCTCGTCTAGCTTAACTTAAACCGATAATATATTGTGTACTCTTGATCCCCTTTGTTCGATACCATATACACTATAATTGATTTATTGTGCGCTTGTTGTTTCGTATTAGGGATTAAACTTAATATATCAAGTTTTTAGTGTCGTTGCTCTAGGGCTTTTTGATTGCCAATAGATTTTAGCAGTAGAGTTTCAACTAGGCATTTTCTTCCTCTTTTGTTACTTACGCGATTTTTCTCATCTTTGGCGTTTCAGGTGTATGCTTAATCGCAAAACAAGGAGCAACAAGGATCAACAACTAGTTTATCTCGACAATCAGAAGCTAGCATAGTTAGAGCTCACGAACCACAAAGCACAGAGACTATTGGCAATGGTTGATTATGTGATCTTGAGGTAGGACGAAGTTGGTGTTCTACGAGACTAAAAGGTTCATATATGCAACCCACGAGGGCAGAGACTTGATGGGGAAGGAAACCCCATTGGTGTACATGTCGTTGTAGGTGCAAGAGATGGAAAATGGTTCATGATTTGGCAATAGCAGACAGTCGCGGGCGCACCTCGATGATTACAACAATCCTGATCAGTTCTACGCGAACATTTCTGCGATTTGACTGCCTACTTTCAAAAAGTAGGATATTGAGCTGAAGACTAACTACATTTTGGTTGAACAACATTAGTTTCATGGACTTCCTCATGAGCATCATATGAACCATATCGGGTGGTTCGAGGATCTAGTTACCTACATGAAGTATGATGGAGTATTTAACAACTGACACTTCTGCAAGATCCTCTCACTATCTTGCTCGAGAAGCAGCTTACTGGCTGAAGCAACTACCACCAGGATCTCTGAAAATCTGGGAACAGACCAAGAATGCATTTTTCTGCAACTTTTATGATGATGCTAGGTCTGAAGATTTGAGGAAACAGATCTCCACATTTAAGCAAGGTCCAAGAGAAGCATTCAAATATGTTCAGATTTAAGGCTTACCAGAGAGACTATCCACATAATGGATTCATTGAGGTTCAGCTCCTAGGAACCTTCTTCTGAGGAGTTGATTGGAGATATCAGATGGCCCTGGATGTTGCGAGCAATGATAACTTCAACACAAGGTATCCCGAACAAGCTTACGAGCTTATTGAGAACTTGGATTATAGCAATAGAACCAAGAATGCAGACTTGAAGAGACAGAGACACGATGCAAGATTAATAGCGGTGAGATTGCTGTAGTTAGTGATAAGTTGGATTCTAACCATGCCCACCGTTTGGGGAAGAATACTGTTCATTTTTCTCAAAAGGTTGACACTATTGAGGAGGATGTGAACTACATCAATGGTGCTGGATTTCAGAACAACAGAGGTGCCTTTGTAGGCAATCAAAACTCATATGGGTTGACTTATAATCCAGCTTATCAGAGGCCATTCCAAAGAAGTAGTTTCATGAACTAGGGCTCTTCTTCATACCAAAATCCTCCTCCACAAATGCAAGAGATCAAGCTCAAATAATGATGCAACAAATTCTTCAAGGACATCAGAAGATGCCAGTGGATCTAAGTGGAAAGATCGATGCAGTGTATCATGATCTTAATGGGGAATTAAATGATCTCACAACTCGCATTGATAGTATGGATGTCAGATTGACCAGAAAAAGAGAAACTACAAATGGAAGATATTTCAGAATGTTCATGTCAATGCAATTTTCGTTCATAATGAGGATGAGCCGAATTATGAGCAGGATATTGGGCAAAAGACTGAGAATTTCGTGGAAAAAAATTTATGGAATTGAAGCTGCAGACATAGTGTCAGTCGACACCCATGACTAGTGTCAGTCAACACCAATTGATTTGTTCGAGTTTTCGAGCTTCGATGGACCAGAATCGACAGAGCCTTTAGAATTCAACCTTGTCTGAAAAGGTACGTGAAGAAGATGATCTTGTTGGATCTCCTAGGATCTAGGGTTTGATATATTGAAAACAACCAACCTCGTTCTTACCTGGAACTGGCAGCGGAATGAGTTGGTGAACGAGATCAGTTGAGTAACGCAGGTGCCTTGCCTCTACCAGATACACACGCACACAAGCTGGAAACGGGATGCTAGTGCCGGATCGATGGGAATCCTCTGTTACTGGTGTTTCTGCTTCTTTCTGTCAAGAAAAGCGGACGGCTCACGTTTTAGGTCGACACTTTCAAGTGTTTTATTCGACCTCAAACACAATTAACGGGCCAGACTTAATTAAGTCATATTTCGAAAAGCCTTTCCGAAAACCCGAACTGTGTCGACCGACACACAAACTGTGTCGATCGACACAACACCATTTTGTCGATAATAATGTGTATCCAATACACATTAATATGATCATTACCATAATGATCATTCCCATGTCGTAGCTTCCAGTTTGCTTAGGTGTGTGACCCTATAGGATCATATAATACTGGCAGTAAGTCTACAACTTACAGATTGCAAGAGGCTTCTAGCAAAACATTGCAACCGCCCAGCATTATACGAATGTCTGATCTCGACACACAACTATCATCAGGAGTGAGTACAAGTGTGATTTCAGGACACTATCCCAACAATCTCCCACTTGTACTGGAATCATCAATTCCTATAATCCTTTTGCCTCTATATCTCGATTTGGCATAAGGCAAGATTGGTGTCATCCTTATTAAGACAACATCGTGTTTATCGAACTCCTGATCTCATACTGAACATTACAAACAACTGAACTACAGTTCGTTTGAGTGCGGCCACACATTTTTCTCAGTATTAAATCTTCGATAGGCCCTGAGATATTTATCTCCCGTTATTCAGGAGGGACAAATCCCATCTTGTTCCATCCCTGTTCAACGCACATTTCATGATATACTTGAACAGTGCCGTTATAGTCGCCAGTTACGGGTCGACGTTTGACAAAGTCAAAGTGTACCAATTCATATGCAAGAAAGCATGATGAACTCAGGTTTGAGGACTATACTCTATAGTCGTAATGAGAACCTCTTATGACACAGATATAACTATCTTGTAGACTTCTCATTAGCGGGTCATGTCCGATCATATGTTTACCAACATATATCTATGTGACTGACTGCGATAATCATATCATTGGCTCCATGAAACTTAGCCAACAGTCATCTCACAATCTAGTCTCTCGCGGTTGCCATTGTCCCACTTTGACAACCTAGACTAGGGACAAAACATAATTTATATCATCTATGACTTATAGGGTTTCATGATCAAGTCCTCAACTTGATGACCTATAATATGACATAAACTTATTTTGGGACGATTATTTAGATTACAATAAATAATGCTGAAATCAAATTTCATTAAACACTTCTAAAGAATGTTTACAAGAGCATCTTATTATAACTAAAATAAAACTAAAACTCCCACTAGAATCAAGATTACATCTTAAGATCTCTAATGCCTACAGCAGTCGTATGAATCTCATGCTTAGGCCTTGGGAGTGACTTAGTCAGAGGATCAGCGACATTCTCGTCCGTCGGAACTCGGCTGATCTTCACATCACCTCTATTGACGATATCACGAATCAGGTGATATTTCCTCTCTACGTGTTTGGACTTCTGGTGTGACCTCGGTTCTTTCGCCTGAGCAATGGCTCCGTTGTTATCACAAAACAAAGCCACTGGCTCCAAGATACTAGGAACCACACCAAGTTCAGTCATGAACTTCTTGATCTAAACAGCTTCCTTTGCCGCTTCTGAAGCAGAAACATATTCAGCTTCCGTCGTGGAATCAGCTACGGTATTCTGCTTAGAGCTCTTCCAGCTCACTGCACCGACATTTAGACAGAAGACATATCCAGATTGTGATCGGAAATCGTCGCTGTCCGTCTGAAAACTCGCATCGGTGAATCCATTCACCACAAGTTCTTCACTTCCTCCATACACCAGGAATTTATCCTTAGTATGTCTCAAATACTTGAGAATATTCTTGACAGCTGTCCAGTGAACTTCACCTGGATCAGATTGGTATCTACTCGTCATGCTTAACGCGTAAGCTACATCTGGACGAGTACAGAGCATGGAATACATAATAGATCCTATTGCAGAAGCATAAGGAATCCTATTCATGCGCTCCCGCTCAGCATGTGTCACCGAACACTGCTTCTTGCTGAAACTAATGCCATGAGACATCGGTATGAAGCCTTTCTTGGAATCATGCATCCTGAATCTGTGCAACACCTTATCAATATAAGTGTCATGGCACAATCCAATCAGCCTATTCACTCTATCTCTGTAGATTCTGATTCCAAGAATATACGCGGCTTCTCCCATGTCTTTCATGGAAAAACAACTTCCGAGCCAAGTCTTAACAGATTGAAGCAACGAAACGTCATTACCGAGGAGGAGTATGTCATCGACATACAGTACAAGAAACGCAATTCTGCTCCCACTGGTCTTCTTGTAAACACATGGTTCCTCTTCGTTCTTGATGAAACCAAATTGTTTTACTGCTTCATCAAAACGAAGATTCCAACTCTGTGATGCTTGCTTCAATCCATAAATGGATTTATGAAGATTGCATACCTTTCCAGCGTTCTTAGGATCAACAAAACCTTCAGGCTGTGTCATATACACATCCTCTTCCAGAATACCATTCAGGAAAGCGGTTTTGACATCCATCTGCCAAATCTCATAGTCATAATGAGCTGCAATCGCTAGAAGAATCCGAATGGATTTAAGCATAGCGACTAGGGAATAGGTTTCATCATAGTCAATACCATGAATTTGCTTGAAACCTTTAGCCACCAACCTCGCTTTGTAAATTTGCACATTTCCATCCACGTCAATCTTCTTCTTGAAGATCCATTTACACTCAATGACTTTTGCACCATTAGGTAAATCGACCAAGGACCATACTTGGTTTTCTGACATGGATCCCATTTCGGATTTAGAGGCTCCAAGCCACTTTTCGGAGTCCGGGCCCATCATTGCTTCCGCGAAGGTCGCTGGTTCGTCACTATCAATGATCATCAGATCATTAGAATTGGTCACGAGAAATCCATAGTATCTCTCGGGTTCGTGATGGATCCTTCCGGATCTGCAAACTTCAGGCTCCACAGGCGCCGGTTCCACAGAACTTTGTGGATCCAACTGCTGCTCTTCCTCAGCAGGTTGAGCAGTTTCCTGTGCATCTCGAATTTCTTCAAGATGTACTTTACTCCCACTGTTTTTCTTAGAGAGAAACTCCCTCTCAAGAAAAGAACAGTCCCGAGCAACAAATACTTTGTTCTCAGATTGGTTGTAAAAGTAGTATGCCTTGGTTTCCCTAGGATAACCAACGAAGTAGCATTTATCTGATTTGGGTGCAAGCTTGTCAGAGATTAAACGTTTGACATAAGCCTCACATCCCCAAATCCTCAGGAAAGACATACTAGAAATGCTCCCAGTCCACAATTCATGTGGTGTCTTTTCCACTGATTTAGATGGTACCCTATTTAGTGTAAACGCAGACGTTTCTAGAGCGTATCCCCAAAAGGATAATGGAAGATTTGAATGACTCATCATAGACCGAACCATATCCAATAAGGTTCGATTCCTCCTCTCTGACACTCCATTCCATTGGGGTGTTCCAGGAGGAGTGAGTTGTGAAATAATTCCACACTCGCTCAGATAGTCGCTGAACTCTTGACTCAAGTATTCTCCTTCGCGATCCGATCGCAGAGCTTTAATGCCTTTTCCAAGTTGGTTCAGTACTTCATTCTTGAATTCCTTGAATCTATCAAAGGATTCTGACTTTTGTCTCATCAAATAGACATAGCCATACCTACTGAAATCATCAGTGAAGGTAATGAAGTACTTGTAATTTCCTCTGGCAACAGTACTCATCGGCCCACATACATCAGTATGAACAAGGCCCAATAAATCATTGGCCCTTTCATTTGGTTTGTTGAAAGGGGCTCTAGCCATTTTGCCCATCAAACAAGATTCACATTTCTCACATGATTCAAAATCAAATGAGCCCAGAAGCCCATTTCGATGGAGCCTTTGGATGCATTTCTCATTGATATGGCCCAAACGACAATGCCATAAGAAAGTCGGGTTTTCGTCATTGGACTTAAACCGCTTTGTATTTATGTTAAAGACGGGCATTTCTTGGTTTAAAACATATAACTCATTATCTAATGGGGCGCTACCATAATACGTACCATCACGATTAAAAGAACAAACTTTATTCTTAACAGCAAAATCAAAACCTTCCAAATCCAAAACGGAAACTGAAATTATGTTTCTGCTAATCGCAGGTATAAAGTAGCAATTATTCAACGCTAAAACCATGCCCGAAGGTAAGGACAAATCGTAAGTGCCTACGGCCAGTGCAGCAACCTTAGCTCCATTCCCGACCCGTAGCTCCACTTGTCATTTCTTCAGCGTTCTACTGTTTCTTAGTGCCTGCACATCAGTGTTGGGAATGTCCTGAAATCTATTGTACTTGCTCTAAGTGAAAGTCGTATAGTCGAGATGAGACAATCACATAACATTAGGTAGTCATAACGTTTTGCTAGAAGCCACTTATGATCAATGAGTTGAGAACTCATTGCTAGTGTTATATGATCCTACAGGGTCACACACCTAAGCAAACTGGACGTTAAAGACGAGGTTGATCATTAATGTAATGATCTAGGGAATGCATATTTGATATGCATTCGATATCAATATTCTGGGGCAGTGTCGATCGATGCAAAGAGTGCATCGATCGATGCAACTCGCGGATTACCAGATTAATTCGGTTTAATCGCTGGTTAATTCCGTTATGGTTTAAGTCGACATATATAAGATATATGGTCGACCTAAACTGATTTTTAACCTAACAGACAGCCACCAGAACTTGAACAGAAACCTCTGAAGAGATTGGATCTCTATAGGCACTAGCATCCCTCCTGTTCAGTTTGTGTGCGTGTGGATACCAGTAGAGGCGCAGCATTTGAGGCGCTCAAGATCTCGATTATCTGCAAATCTTCCGCTGCTAATCACCAGGTAATTCTGAGATCCCAATGATTCAATTACATGAACCCTAGATCCTAGGCTTGGAATTCAGACCAGGATTGCCTAATTGGATTAGGAACTGCTAGAAATTCCTTCAGTGGTATCAGAGCTTTAGGGTTCCATTGAATCTGTATCATGTTGATTAGATTGGTTGAATCTGGATCTCTGTATGATTGATACAAGCATGCTAAAACTCGTTTTGATCAAAGTAACCTAGTTTAGGGTTTTGTTCGAAAAACGTTTTAGGGTTTTTCGCATGGTGTCGATCGATGTCAATCCGGCATCGATCGACACAGGGCGAAAACCCGAATAAAATTTAGGGTTTTTCGCATTGTGTCGATCGATGCCAATCCGGCATCGATCGACACATGGCGAAAACCCGAATAAAACTTATGTTTCGCCTAGTGTCGATCGACACAAGAGTTGTGTCGGTCGACACAAACCTCGCGAGATTGATGAATCGGTTCAATTGGATTGGACCGGTTATCGAGCTTGGTTAATGATGGTTAAACGCTAAGAATGGTTTAATTGCGATTGGTTTGATCAGGTTGGTATCGACCGATGCTAATGTAGCATCGATCGACACTGACCGGTATTCAAAACCGGATCAATTGGATTGATCGGTTATCGCGGATTGCTTTTGGTTATTCTGTATCGATCGACACTATAGTAGTGTCGGTCGACATCAGATTCGATGTTTAAGTTATGTAACCTGAAATCACAGAACCAAAGCAAGATAAATCAATTAATTAGAAGAATTAAAACATAATAAAAATGAACGTTTTAAGGTTCCGTTCCTCAACCAAATATCAAGTGATACTTGATGTCTTTCCAATCTCGTCAACTGTCAAGACTTGTTTCATTGTACGATAGGCTTGCAGTGCAAGGTATCAACAATTACATGAGTAAGGCAGGAAGTAATTGTGTTGATGGGCTTGCAGTGCAAGGCGTCAACAATTACATGACTTAAGAGATTGGTTTACTTGACTGGGCCATCAAAATCGTTTTGGGCTCAGAGACATCAGGTGGATTGGACATGAGATGTCGATCCACAACCAAGAGTTATATTGGATATAACTAGCAAAGTTGATGCTTACCTAGATAGCTGAATTTGGGTGATAGCCAGTGGCTCACTCAAGTTTAGTGAAGTAAGGGTCTTGGATCATTATATTCATCTGAGGAAACATTGTTTGAATATAATGCGAGTTTTCTTAATAGTTAAGACTTCTCATTTCTTGAACATCATAACTAAAACCTCCCTTGTTTTTCAGCTATGTCTAGCACAAACCATCGTAACAATTTCTCCCTGCGATCCGTCCTTGAGAAGGACAAGTTAAATGGATCCAACTTTCTTGAATGGTATCGGAACTTGAGAATTGTTCTCAAACAGGAGAAAAAGGACTATGTCCTTGAGAAAGTTCTCCCCAAGAAGTACCGAGCCAATGCCTGGCAGTCAGATAAGGATGCTTGGGATAAGCATTATAATGATGCGGTGGATGTGAGTTGTCTCATGTTGGCTACCATGAACTCGGAATTGCAGAAGCAATATGAGTACGTGGAGTCGCCAATACAGATGATCATTGGCCTGAAAAGTATGTTTCAGGAGCAGGCACGAACTCAGAGATACCAGACGGTTAGATCTCTGATTGAATGCAAGCTACCAAAGGGCGAACCAGTTAGTCCTCATGTCATTAAGATGATGGGTTATATTGATAACCTGGGGAAACTGGATTGTCCCATTAGCCAAGAGTTGGCTACTGACATCATTCTACAGTCACTGCCGTCAAGCTATGATCAATTTGTTATGAACTATAACATGAACAACTTGACGAAGACGTTGACTGAATTGCATGGGATGCTTAAGACTGCTGAACCTAACATCAAGAAGGACACCCCAAATGTCCTTATGGTACAAAAGGGTAAAAAGTTTAAGAAACTTGGTAAGAACAAAGGTGATGGCAAGACGAGCTCGATTGTGAATCCAAGCGAGTCTAGCCATGTTCCTAAGGTCAAAACCAGTCCTTCTGAAGATGTTAAGTGCCGTTATTGTAATGGTTATGGGCATTTGAAAAGAAACTGCAATAAATTCTTTGAAGATTATGAGAAGCTGAAGAAGACGTACGAGACTTCTTCTTCAGGTATTATGTTATAGAAGTAAATGTTACTTCTTATAGTCCTACTTATTGGGTATTTGATACCAGCTGTGGTACTCATATTTTGTGAAAATGTGCAGGGCCTGAGCAAAAGTAGGACTGTGCAGAAAGGACAAGTGAATCTATGCGTGGGAAATGGAGCAAGAGTTGCTGCATTAGCCGTAGGAGTATTTCATTTGTTTTCTTTTATGGCATGTTTTGAACTTAAAACTGCTACTATGTACCTGCTATGAGTAGAAAGATTATTTCTATTCCTTATTTGGATATGGAAGGATATCAGTTTTTAAATTAAGAATAAGTGTTATTCATTTGATTACAGTGATATATTTTATAGTAGCAATCCATTAGAGAATGGACTTTATGTTCTAAACAAGAATGTGCCTAACTATAACATTAATACCAAGAGATTCAAGTCAAATGATACGAATCGAACTTCTCTCTGGCATTGTCGTTTTGGGCCACATAAATAAGAAATAGATGCAGAAGCTCCATAGTGATGGGCTTTCGGGCTCATCTGATTATGAATCATAATGAGTAAAGTGAATCTTGTTTATTGGGTAAAATAACGAAGGCCCCTTTCAACAAAGGTAGTATCGATCGACACAAACGGTGCGTCGGTCGATACAGGTTGCGAACGAACAAAATGAAAGGGCCAGAGGCTTATTGGGCTTTATACATACAGATGTATATGGGCCGATGAGCACTAGTGCTAGAGGAAAATTTCAGTACTTCATTACCTTTACTGATATTTTCAGTAGGTACGGTTATGTCTTATTTATAAGACATAAGACAGAATCTTTGAAAAGTTCAAAGAGTTCCAAAATGAAGTACAGAATCAATTTGGCAAAGGTATTAAACCTCTACGATGAGATCATGGAGGTGAATACTTAAGTCAAGAATTTAGTGATCATCTGAGAGATTGTGAAAGTGTTTCACAATTCACTCCTCCTGAATCGGACTTTATTAGATATGGTTCGATCAATGATGAGTCACTTAGATCTTCCATTATCCTTCTAAGAATACGCTCTAGAAAAGTCTGAGTTTACATTAAATAGAGTTCCATCAAAATCAGTTACAGAGATACCACATGAGATGTGGAATGGAAATGTTTCTGATTTATCCATCATGGAGATTTGGAGTTGCGAGACTTATATAAAACGTTTAATCTCTGATAAGCTCACACCCAAATCTGATAAGTGCTACTTCATTGGTTGTCCTAACAAAACCAAGGCATGTTACTTTTACAACCAGTACGAGAACAAATTGTTTGTTGCTCGGAACTATGTTTTCTTGAGAAAGACTTTCTTTCCAAGAAGAACAGTGGGAGTAAAAGTACAACTCGAAGAAATTCGAAAATCACAGGAGACTGCTCAACCTGATGAGGAAGAGCATCAGTTGGATCTACAAAGAGTTGTAGAACCTGCACCTGTGGTGCCTAGAGTTTATAAAGGATCTGGTGAATGTATATCCGATATACATTTAAATGGCGAGTTTCTGAAGAAGTGTCGATCGACACAAAAGTTGCATCGATCGACACAGATCGCGAACCAAATATTGATTTTGGTTTATGACTTAATTAACTACGGTTTAAATCTTGGTTAATTAGGTCGTGGTAAAAGTATACATATGAGATATGTGTGCGCGACTTTTACAGAAAACTGAAGCTCGCAGATCCGAAAGGATCCGTCACGAACCCGAGAAATATGAATTTCTCGTAACCAATTGCCGTGATCTACTGATCATTGAAAGTGACAGGCCTGCGAATTTTGAAGAAACAATGATGGGCCTTGACTCCGAAAATGGCTGAAAGCCGCTGAATCCGAAATGGGATCCATGTCACAGAACCAAGTATGACTTGGGTTGATTTACCCGATGGTGTAGAAGCCATTGTGAGTAAATGGACTTTCAAGAAGAAAAGATGACATGGATGGTTATATTCAGATGTACAAAGCTAGGTTGGTGGCAAAAAGGTTTCAAGTAAATTCATGGTATTGACTGTGAAGAAACCTAATCCCAGGCACCGTGCTTATGTCCATTCGGATTCTTCTAGCAACCGCCACTCATTATGATGACTGGCAGATGGATGTGAAAACAGTTTTCCTTAATGGAATTCTGGAAAAAAGATGTGTACCTGACACAACCTGAAGTTTTCATTGATCCTAATGAAGCTAGGAAGATATACAAGCTTCATCGATCCATTTATGGATTAAAGCAAGCATCTCGGAGTTGGAATCTTCGTTTTGATGAAGTAGTCAAAAGGTTTGACTTTATCAGAAACGAAGAGGAACCGTGTGTTTACAAGAAGACTAGTGGGAGCGCAGTTGCATTTCTAGTATTGTATGTTGATAACATACCACTTCTCGGAAATGAAGTTCCATTGTTTCAGTCTGTTAAGACTTGATTCGAAAGTTGTTTTTCGATAAAATTATGGGAGAAACCGTATACATTCTTGGAATAAGAATCTATAGAGATAGATTGGATAAGCTAATTGGATTGTGTCAAGATACTTATAGTGATAAGGCCTTGCACATGTCCAATATGCAGGATTCCAAGAAGGGCTTCGTGCAAATGACTCTTGGTATTACTCTTAGCAAGACGCAATGTCTTTCGACACACGCTGAGCAAGGGAGAATAAGGGTCATGCTACTGCTAAAGGCATTAGATGTCTTAAGATGTGATCTTAATTTTAGTGGGAGTCATTGTTATTAATTTTAGTTATGATATGATGTTCGTATAAACATAATTTGATTATGTTATTGAAATCTGACATCTGTATTATTTAATAATGGTTATTAAATAATAGTCTCAAAGTAATTTATGACATTTTATAGGTCATCAAGTATGTGACTTGATCATGAAACCCTATAGATAATAAATGACATAAATTATGTTGGTCCCTGGTCGAGGTTGTTAAAGTGGGACATTAACAACCGCGTGAGACTAGTATGTGAGGTGACTGATGACTAAGTTTCATGGAGTCATTAATAAGAGTATTAAAGTCAATCACATAGATATGTGTTGGAGAACACAGGATCGGACATGACCCACTGATGAGAACTCTACGGGATAGTTATATAAGTGTCATGAGAGTTTTCATTACGACTATAGAGTATAGTCCTTAGACCTGAGTTCATCATGTTTTCTTACATGTGAATTGGTCCGCTTTAACCTTGTCAGACGTCAGCCGTAACTGGTGACTATAAAGGCATTGATTGGGCGTATCATGAAGAGTGTGAAGAGACAGGGATGGAACAAGATGGGATTTGTCCCTCCTATATAACAGGAGATAAATATCTCAGGGCCCATCGAAGATTTGATACTGAGAAATGTGTGGCCACACTCAAACGAGGTGATTGTCAGTCGTTTGTTTTGTCAGTATAAATCGGAGTTCGATGAACATGATCTTGGCTAAATAAGGGTGACACAGATCTTGCCTTATGCCAGATCGAGATATAGTGACGAAGGGATTAAAGGAATAGATGATTCCAGTACAAGTGGGAGATTGTTGGGAATGTCCTGAAATCTATTGTACTTGCTCTAAGTGAAAGTCGTATAGTCGAGATGAGACAATCACATAACATTAGGTAGTCATAACGCTTTGCTATAAGCCACTTATGATCAATGAGTTGAGAACTCATTGCTAGTGTTATATGATCCTACAGGGTCACACACCTAAGCAAACTGGACGTTAAAGACGAGGTTGATCATTAATGTAATGATCTAAGGAATGCATATTTGATATGCATTCGATATCAATATTCTGGGGCAGTGTCGATCGATGCAAAGAGTGCATCGATCGATGCAACTCGCGGATTACCAGATTAATTCGGTTTAATCGTTGGTTAATTCCGTTATGGTTTAAGTCGACATATATAAGATATATGGTCGACCTAAACTGATTTTTAACCTAACAGACAGCCACCAGAACTTGAACAGAAACCTCTGAAGAGATTGGATCTCTATAGGCACTAGCATCCCTCCTGTTCAGTTTGTGTGCGTGTGGATACCAGTAGAGGCGCAGCATTTGAGGCGCTCAAGATCTCGATTATCTGCAAATCTTCCGCTGCTAATCACCAGGTAATTCTGAGATCCCAATGATTCAATTACATGAACCCTAGATCCTAGGCTTGGAATTCAGACCAGGATTGCCTAATTGGATTAGGAACTGCTAGAAATTCCTTCAATCAGTACAAATATGAGCATCGCAGCCGGTATCCAATACCCACGAAGTAGAACTAGAAGACATAACATTAAGTTCGATAACATAAATACCTGAGTGAGATGCATCATACGTCTTCTTCAGCTTCTTGTAATCTTCCATGAACTTCTTGCAGTCTCTCTTCCAATGCCCTAACTACTTGCAGTAGTTGCACTTATCCTCAGGAGAAGGCCCGGATTTGGGCTTCGGCTTGGGCTTGTCCTGACTATCAGTCTGGACAACTTGGGCCTTTCCCTTATCCTTCTTAGGTTTCTTAAACCTTTTACCCCTTGTACCATCAGTACACTGGGATTTGCCTTCTTGAGATTCGGCTCTGCTGTCTTCAGCATGCCGTGCAACTCAGTCAATGTCTTAGTCATGTTTTGCATGTTGTAGTTCATGATGAACTGATCAAAACACGACGGCAAAGACTGCAGAATCATGTCAGTGGCTAGCTCCTGACTAATGGCACAGTCCAGTTTCCCCAGGTTATCAATGTAACCCATCATTTTAAGGACATGAGGACTTACTGGACTGTCCTTAGCCAGCTTGCAATCCATGAGAGATTTAACCGTCTGGTATCTCTCTGTGCGAGCTTGCTCCTGAAACAAAGCTTTCAGGCTGTTAATCATCTCAATGGGTGACATCACGTTCTCATATTGCTTCTGCAGCTCAGAGTTCATAGTCACCAGCATTAGACAATTAACATCTTTGACATCAGCTGAATGCTTATCCCAAGCATTCTTTTCTGTCTGCGGGGCATTGGAACGTGGCCTCTCGGTGAGAACTCTTTCAAGGACATATTCCTTGTTCTCCTGCCTGAGAACTATTCTCAGGTTCCGATACCATTCCAATAAATTAGATCCATTTAACTTGTCCTTCTCAAGGACGGATCTTAGTGAGAAAGTGTTGATGTGAGTTGAGACAGACATAGCTGTAATTAAAAGAGGTAGAGGTTTAGTTATAATGCTCAAGGATATGAGAATTCTAATCTAATAAGAAAACTCGCATTGTATTCAAACTATGTTTCCTCAGATGAATACAATGAACCAAGATCCATACTTCACCAAAATCTGAGTGGGCAACTCGCCATCACCCAAACTTTAGTTATCTAGGTAAGCAAATCATTGCTAATTGTACCCAGTACAACTCTTGGTCGTAGATGAGACAAACTATGTCTAATCTACTCTGATGTCTCCGGGCCCAGAACTTCTGACAGCCCAGTCAAGTAAAACCAATATCTTCTGTCTTGTGATCACTGACAGTCGCACTGCAAGTCCGTCAATGACCATCTGCCTTACTCATGTTGCAGTGGATATCAAGGACTCCAAGACTATCCAACAAACGACACAAGTCTTGACATTAGACAAGATTGGACAAGACATCAAGATCACTTGATATTTTGTTGAGGAAAAGAATTATTTTAATCTTGATGTATATCCAATATGCATTCAAGAAGTTACAAATTTAATTAAAACATTCAGTTTTATTAAGTTTAGGTTCAACTAGAACTTTAAGATTAAATTTGGTCTGGTATATGCAAATTTATGGTCCAACCAATAATTCTGCGAATGGTGTGTCGATCGATGCCAACCATTGGCATCGGTCGACACAACATAATTTAAACCGGTCTTCGATAACCGGTCAAACCGGATCGAATTTCATTAACCGATTCAATTAGATTGAATCGGTTCGGTTTAACGGTCCATGTCGATCGTCACACAACTCTGTGTCGATCGACATTACCAAACCAGAACCAAATTGGTTAATTAAAATTAACCGAGCGAGATAACCGATTCAATCCAATTGAACTGATCTATCTAATCGCTTTGCCTTTGTCGACCGACACTGTAACGCCCCTTTCCCATTCTCCGCTGACCGTCGAGCTGACCGGTCAACAATCAAACAATCACATAACCGATCAAACCCGAGCAAGTCGAACGGGAAAAGTTCGCCACAGGACGAAGCCAAAGTTAGTTCGGATTGAGACAAAAGGCTCGCACCAATCTATCTTCGACTCCGCTATCCTCGTATCCATAGTACAAGCAGTACTACTTGCACTACTTCAACGAGTTGTGTCGGTTCGGACTTAAACCTCATATCAGGGAAACAATTTCATTTTTAAGTAATCAAACGTTGAATACAACGTTTAACGGTTTTTGACAAACAATCGTCAATATAATATATAAACATCCAATCAATCAAATACAAATCATCAAGAAAATAGCGCAGCTGCCGAACCGAAAATAAAACATCCAAAATAACGAATCAAAATCACGTCACAAGCAACCCGAAGCTACACCGAGGACCTCCCGCGTCCGTCGCTGATAACCTGAAAAACACAAAAAGAGTCTAATGAGCAATCTAAGATCACCCAGTGAATCGGCTCCCCACTAACGGCTTCTAATCTATCTAACTCTACAATTCCCGCCCAGAAACCCAAAATAACAATCAATAAGAAATAAATGGTCAACCACGCGCTACCACGGCGTAATAAACCCACACACAAGCAATAGCCAAGATAAGAGAAAGAGAGCTAAAGAAATCGAAGGCACTGCGGCACATGTCCTCGATTGGACTCGATCTATCTACGCGCAACGAAAGAAAGATAAATAACAACACTGGGCCCTACGATCTCGGTAACTTCCACGGGTTCATATCGTCGCCTATATGGCAACTAACCCTCGACTCCTATATACGTGCTCATGAAGACTCACGCATAGGACACCGCTCTCTGTCCATCGATACGCGGTGACTCTGACTACCCCTAGATAGCCCGAGTTTCCATGCAGTCCGGCCCTAGGACATGACCCCGTATTCTCCGGACCGCACACCTACCGGCGTCACCCGATAGGTTAACACCATAACCAGAACCACCATGGCCCAGTTAGGTCACACCCGAGGATCCAATCGGGTCGGAAGTACCGGAACGTAAACAAAACACCTAGGCTTGCGGAATCTAACGCACCCTAGCGTCCTAGTGCAGAAATATAAACACGCAGACTCGCTGGGACGCTAACACAGATCACGCAATCAATAATAACAATAATAATAATAATACTCCCGACCATTCCGCAAGCCTCTACACTACCCAACTCACCGCTCTGACTAGGTAGGATACCTAGTCAGCACCACTAACTTACCCGGTCCCATGACCGGAGTAAGTGTCCGCAATGACTGCTCGGCCCAACACCGAGCAGTCTAATAAACATGCACAGAAATATACAATAACCACAACACAACCAACACACAATCACACAATCAATCACACAATCAACACAAGCAGGCCTATTAAGGTTTCTAAGACTTTTACTTTATTTCTCGTCCGCTACTTTGGGTTAACGGATTGTTAACCCGTAGACGGCTCACAACTCACGACACTTCTTTATTAATCCATCCTAAGTATCTTTTAATCACATTCTCGATCTGTCGGTTTAGAGTTAGTAAACTTACTAACTCCCCGGCATATCATTATCATTTACTTAGTTCAATACCCAAACCCGCTATTTCGTCTACTACCCATTCCCGTTATTATATTCTATACATTGGTTAAAGTTTAATTCGCATTTTATTATCGTCTTAATTTCCCATTTATAGTTCATTAATACTTGTTCTTTATACTTATATATATATATAGCAAATACGATTACTAACAACCTAGCGGCACAGAACCGGTTATCCTTTTTAATTCTAAACCCTAATCAGGTTTACTTGGTTATCCTCCGGTTATTTATTAATGGTCCAGTTAATCTCATATTTACTACTTAGTTAATCTCGGGTCAATGTCTTAGTGATTACGGTTTACTGGTTTCCCGGTTTAATTAAGGTATGCGTTTTCGAGCCGACTCACAGAATAATTACGGAATGACGGGTTTGGCGCGGACGAGGATTCCCAAACTAATGAACACTCCACAAGACTCCTTGAAGAACCGGCTTTGGTTTGGCGGTGGTGGAGCTTCCCGGCGGCGGCTCTCCGGCGTTGACTCCGGCGAGAGAAGGGTTGACCGCGGCGGAGCTAGGTTTTCCGGCGCCTTCTCACTGCAAACCACCTATCAAACTGCTCATAAACACTAGATCTAATCATTCCCAACCTCAAAACATTTAGATCTGATGAGGAAAATAAGGTTTCACAAACCCTAAAGGAGCGCTTTCTTCTTAGCCGTTTTCCGGCGATCTCCGGTGGTTCCCACGGCGGCGGTTCACTGGTAAAAGATAGAGAAGATCAAGACAAAGCTATAGCATTTAACAGATCCAGATTTGGGCTTGAAATAAGAAAGTTACAAGCTTTCTTGCCTAGGAAGCAAAAGAAGGTGGAGGAGCTCCGGCGGCTGATTCCGGCGACCTCCCACGGCGGAGACCAACTGGAAATGGTAGAGGAGATCACGGTGAAGCCATAGGGCTTTGCAGATCTGAATTTGAGTTTATAACAAGAAAGTTATGGGGTTTCTTGTAACACAAGACTTGAAGAACAAAGCTAGGGTTCTTGGTCTTTGGTTGAAGATTCAAAGCACATGCATGAGTTTTCTGGGCAAATCTTGCATGCTGTTGAGTGATATAGAGAGAGAGAGAAGGCCGAGAGAGAGAGGAGAAGATTTGGTGAAAAGAAACAAAGATTTGAGCTTTATTACTCAAGAACACAAAAGAACATGCAAGGACTTTGGTGAAGAATCTCTCAAGAACACAAGAACACAAAACAAGGGATTTTTGTCTCTGGATCAGAGAGGAAGAGAGAGCGTGAGAGAGAGTCTGGGAGAGAGCTGAGAGATTAGAGAGTTGGTAGATTAATTGAATGTGACATGATGGTTACTTGCACCAAAAGAGGATTCATTGAATCACTTGTGCATGCATGAAGAGAGGGGAGAAGTGGCGAGCTAGGGAGAAGACAGGTGTCCCTCAGAGCATAATTAGCTGCCAAATCACCCTTAAGTCATCATTAATCCCATCAATCCTCTCACTTAAGCATTGCTCGGTTTTTACGGATTTTCGGGTTTAACATTTTGGAACAGCTTTGGATGATTCCATAAAATCCAAAATCTCCAAAATATGATTCTCCATTCTTTTTAAAGAATTTAGCAATTTGAATCACTCCGTTCGGGCTTACGTAGCTCAAGTTATGAATTTCCGAAGTTTCTTCGGTTTAGTCGGTTCCCATCCCGACAAGCCGAAAAACTCGTTTCCGCTCTGATTCCTCCAATTCTGGTCTTGTAAACATTCTTTATATTAAAATATAAGAATATTTGGCCCATCTTGGTTTCCGTCTTGAAATTTGGTAAAATTACCATTTTACCCCTGGCTTAGGTAAAATGACGATTTTACCCTCGGTTGACTTTCTGCTGCCCGTTGACCGTATTTTTGATACGGGATATCACATTTTTCCCCACTTACAGGAATTCGGTCCCCGAATTCTTCGTCACTTACAGACGTCGAATTGGTTCCCATTCCGGTGGACTACTTCACCAACTTCCTCTGACGCTTCCCCACTTTGCTTCGACTTCCACGCTTCTTTGATGGCATTCTTCTTTCCTTTTCTGGGACACTCTTCAAGAATCTGATCATCGGCTTCCTTCTTCTCAATCTCTTTGCTGACTCCTCCGACGTCCTGGCTACTTCCGTCTCTCTCGATGGTGGCTGCCTTCCCACTGACGACACTCCCACTACTTTGCGGTCCGGCGCTCTCGACTAGCATCATCTCGACACTTTAACTCGGTTTCGGGTTCGGGTTCGGTTTCGGATTCACATCGCTTTCTCGCTCTATCACCGATATCACTTTCCCATAGAAATATGGTTACTTAATCACGTACCCTACGGTCTCTCGTGATTAAATAACAATACCCTATAAGTCTGTTCTCTCGTGAATCGACGGTTGAACTCAACCGTCCGCAAGTCAGCTCGAATTTGGAATTCAACCAAAAATAAATCTAATACTTACTTTTCTAGCGAAACAAAGAAAAGCGATCGCTCACTACTCACGCTACCGAACTACTAACAAGCTAACGGTCGCAAGGACCCGAAACGATCAATCTATCAAACCACGCACACTAACACCACGCGATCTACCACACAACAGGACAATCAAACAATCATGCAAGAAACAAAACAAGCAATTACTATATATAAAACACGCAATCTAAAGATCGGTCGAATGCGTCGTCACTCCGGGTTTAGGTCATGATGAACAGTCGTCAGTTCCGCTCATCATTTAATTTCACACAGTAAACCATTTGCTTTTCGACCCATCTCAATCATGCAAATAGTTACTATGCTACTATAAACGATTAGCCGAACACTCTGCATCCACCACATACTTAAAACGATATATCATACATTATAAAGTTTTTAGTACACGGTTAAGATCAGAGTTCCTACATAAAACCGTCATCATATACCAAAAACCCATATGACGCCGCTGCACATCAGAAAGTCAAAGACGACACCAAAGTCGTCTATCCGCCGATCTATCTACAAGTCAAAATAGAGTTAGTGCCCCCAACTTACCTGGCCTAACTACCCCTACCCTAACCTAACGCCTCCAGCAAGACCGAAATGCCCAGCACCATTGACAATACGGCTCACTGAAGTATCCGCTGGCAGGTGCGCCGGGAGGGTGTGGTGTGTGTGCATCTCGAGATGGCGCTCCGACGTGCTGAGGCTCGGCGATCGGACCGAGGGAAACGTCGTGACCTGCACGGCCACAAACTGAACAAACTGCTGGATAAGGCCCTCGGTAACAAGCAGATGCCGGGTGTCCATAACCTCCACACAACTGGCAGGGCGAAGTCGGCGCGGATGGGGGATCCAAGAAACAACCTGAGGCGAGATGACCCTGACCTCTGCATAACTGACATCTCCTCACTGGCTCGGGCTGAGACGACGGAACAGTCGGCATCTCGATCATAGGCAGCTGTCTAACGGGCGGCGAACTCGGCTCCGGATCTCTATGGCTAGGTCCGGCTCCCCAATCTCCGGGTGCTGCTGCTGGATACGGCTCTCGATCTGGCATATACAGTCCTGCTCTGGCGACTGGGCAAGTCATCTCTCCATGGTCCTCCTGACCACACAACGGACAGTGGCCTGGTAAAAATACCGGCTGATAGGGCTCCCGGAGGCGCGGGTCAACGGATCGCGGACACCATCGCAGATGAAAATCTCGTACTCCACATCCACTACAAGCTCGGCTCTCGGGTACTACCGGTGGGACCTCTATCACCTCGGCTGGTGGCGTGACTGCCTCAAACTCCGTCTCGACAGATCCTGGTCCAACCTGCTGTGCCAAAATATCCTCCAACATCGCTACCTGCTCGTCTACCTGCTGCTCCCACTGCTGATGCTGCTCGGGGTCTACTGGCTCCATCTCCAGATCAAAACCAAACGGTAACGGGTCCATCAGATAATCCTCTATACCAAGCGGCGGTGGAAACTCGGGTGCCTCAAGGGGTGGCGCCTGGTACCCCGGTGGTGCATCTGATGCTGCAAGCATCTGTGGTCCAACATACTCCGGATCTAACCCCTGTGGCGGCAACTGTAACCATGCGTCTGCTCCCCCCAATTAGCCCATCACGCCCTCGTGAGGGTCTCGACTGCCTGCATCATCCACCATGTGTGCAGGTAACGGGTCTGGTAAGGGTGACCAGTCTACCTGCGCTGCTCTGGCGCCCTGTAACGGTCGTACTGGAACGGGCGGCTGCTGCGATACCCGAGATGCTCGTGAATGGCCTGGGGACGCTGTATGTCCCTGAAACTGCTCTACCTGACCCTGCTCAGAACCGACTGATCCCTGCTGACTCATGATGATCTGCTGAAGCTACTCTGCGCACACACACACCCAATCACTCTGCCCGGGACACTCTGCTGTAAGGCTGCAAGCAAAGACACGAAACAAGTTAGTACGAATAACACGAAATTTTCTACTTCCCCATCCCAACCCGGGTTTAACGGACGCGGCTCGGTTTCCTAATGATTGCTTGTGTGACACATTTGACTCGATAAAACACGGAAAACACTTAAAAATGAAACGTTTCGAAACCCATGCAGAACCATGCTCTGATACCACCTTTCTGTAACGCCCCTTTCCCATTCTCCGCTGACCGTCGAGCTGACCGGTCAACAATCAAACAATCACATAACCGATCGAACCCGAGCAAGTCGAACGGGAAAAGTTCGCCACAGGACGAAGCCAAAGTTAGTTCGGATTGAGACAAAAGGCTCGCACCAATCTATCTTCGACTCCGCTATCCTCGTATCCATAGTACAAGCAGTACTACTTGCACTACTTCAACGAGTTGTGTCGGTTCGGACTTAAACCTCATATCAGGGAAACAATTTCATTTTTAAGTAATCAAACGTTGAATACAACGTTTAACGGTTTTTTACAAACAATCGTCAATATAATATATAAACATCCAATCAATCAAATACAAATCATCAAGAAAATAGCGCAGCTGCCGAACCGAAAATAAAACATCCAAAATAACGAATCAAAATCACGTCACAAGCAACCCGAAGCTACACCGAGGACCTCCCGCGTCCGTCGCTGATAACCTGAAAAACACAAAAAGAGTCTAATGAGCAATCTAAGATCACCCAGTGAATCGGCTCCCCACTAACGGCTTCTAATCTATCTAACTCTACAATTCCCGCCCCGAAACCCAAAATAACAATCAATAAGAAATAAATGGTCAACCACGCGCTACCACGGCGTAATAAACCCACACACAAGCAATAGCCAAGATAAGAGAAAGAGAGCTAAAGAAATCGAAGGCACTGCGGCACATGTCCTCGATTGGACTCGATCTATCTACGCGCAACGAAAGAAAGATAAATAACAACAATGGGCCCTACGATCTCGGTAACTTCCACGGGTTCATATCGTCGCCTATATGGCAACTAACCCTCGACTCCTATACGTGCTCATGAAGACTCACGCATAGGACACCGCTCTCTGTCCATCGATACGCGGTGACTCTGACTACCCCTAGATAGCCCGAGTTTCCATGCAGTCCGGCCCTAGGACATGACCCCGTATTCTCCGGACCGCACACCTACCGGCGTCACCCGATAGGTTAACACCATAACCAGAACCACCATGGCCCAGTTAGGTCACACCCGAGGATCCAATCGGGTCGGAAGTACCGGAACGTAAACAAAACACCTAGGCTTGCGGAATCTAACGCACCCTAGCGTCCTAGTGCAGAAATATAAACACGCAGACTCGCTGGGACGCTAACACAGATCACGCAATCAATAATAACAATAATAATAATAATACTCCCGACCATTCCGCAAGCCTCTACACTACCCAACTCACCGCTCTGACTAGGTAGGATACCTAGTCAGCACCACTAACTTACCCGGTCCCATGACCGGAGTAAGTGTCCGCAATGACTGCTCGGCCCAACACCGAGCAGTCTAATAAACCTGCACAGAAATATACAATAACCACAACACAACCAACACACAATCACACAATCAATCACACAATCAACACAAGCAGGCCTATTAAGGTTTCTAAGACTTTTACTTTATTTCTCGTCCGCTACTTTGGGTTAACGGATTGTTAACCCGTAGACGGCTCACAACTCACGACACTTCTTTATTAATCCATCCTAAGTATCTTTTAATCACATTCTCGATCTGTCGGTTTAGAGTTAGTAAACTTACTAACTCCCCGGCATATCATTATCATTTACTTAGTTCAATACCCAAACCCGCTATTTCGTCTACTACCCATTCCCGTTATTATATTCTATACATTGGTTAAAGTTTAATTCGCATTTTATTATCGTCTTAATTTCCCATTTATAGTTCATTAATACTTGTTCTTTATACTTATATATATATATAGCAAATATGATTACTAACAACCTAGCGGCACAGAACCGGTTATCCTTTTTAATTCTAAACCCTAATCAGGTTTACTTGGTTATCCTCCGGTTATTTATTAATGGTCCAGTTAATCTCATATTTACTACTTAGTTAATCTCGGGTCAATGTCTTAGTGATTACGGTTTACTGGTTTCCCGGTTTAATTAAGGTATGCGTTTTCGAGCTGACTCACATAATAATTACGGAATGACGGGTTTGGCGCGGACGAGGATTCCCGAACTAATGAACACTCCACAAGACTCCTTGAAGAACCGGCTTTGGTTTGGCGGTGGTGGAGCTTCCCGGCGGCGGCTCTCCGGCGTTGACTCCGGCGAGAGAAGGGTTGACCGCGGCGGAGCTAGGTTTTCCGGCGGCTTCTCACTGCAAACCACCTATCAAACTGCTCATAAACACTAGATCTAATCATTCCCAACCTCAAAACATTTAGATCTGATGAGGAAAATAAGGTTTCACAAACCCTAAAGGAGCGCTTTCTTCTTAGCCGGTTTCCGGCGATCTCCGGTGGTTCCCACGGCGGCGGTTCACTGGTAAAAGATAGAGAAGATCAAGACAAAGCTATAGCATTTAACAGATCCAGATTTGGGCTTGAAATAAGAAAGTTACAAGCTTTCTTGCCTAGGAAGCAAAAGAAGGTGGAGGAGCTCCGGCGGCTGATTCCGGCGACCTCCCACGGCTGCGACCAACTGGAAATGGTAGAGGAGATCACGGTGAAGCCATAGGGCTTTGCAGATCTGAATTTGAGTTTATAACAAGAAAGTTATGGGGTTTCTTGTAACACAAGACTTGAAGAACAAAGCTAGGGTTCTTGGTCTTTGGTTGAAGATTCAAAGCACATGCATGAGTTTTCTGGGCAAATCTTGCATGCTGTTGAGTGATATAGAGAGAGAGAGAAGGCCGAGAGAGAGAGGAGAAGATTTGGTGAAAAGAAACAAAGATTTGAGCTTTATTACTCAAGAACACAAAAGAACATGCAAGGACTTTGGTGAAGAATCTCTCAATAACACAAGAACACAAAACAAGGGATTTTTGTCTCTGGATCAGAGAGGAAGAGAGAGCGTGAGAGAGAGTCTGGGAGAGAGCTGAGAGATTAGAGAGTTGGTAGATTAATTGAATGTGACATGATGGTTACTTGCACCAAAAGAGGATTCATTGAATCACTTGTGCATGCATGAAGAGAGGGGAGAAGTGGCGAGCTAGGGAGAAGACAGGTGTCCCTCAGAGCATAATTAGCTGCCAAATCACCCTTAAGTCATCATTAATCCCATCAATCCTCTCACTTAAGCATTGCTCGGTTTTTACGGATTTTCGGGTTTAACATTTTGGAACAGCTTCGGATGATTCCATAAAATTCAAATTCTCCAAAATATGATTCTCCATTCTTTTTAAAGAATTTAGCAATTTGAATCACTCCGTTCGGGCTTACGTAGCTCAAGTTATGAATTTCCGAAGTTTCTTCGGTTTAGTCGGTTCCCATCCCGACAAGCCGAAAAACTCGTTTCCGCTCCGATTCCTCCAATTCTGGTCTTGTAAACATTCTTTATATTAAAATATAAGAATATTTGGCCCGTCTTGGTTTCCGTCTTGAAATTTGGTAAAATTACCATTTTACCCCTGGCTTAGGTAAAATGACGATTTTACCCTCGGTTGACTTTCTGCTGCCCGTTGACCGTATTTTTGATACGGGGTATCACAGACACACCCAGTGTATCGATCGACACAGCAGGTATACGGGTACTCGATCTCAGATCGAAACCCTAAAATTATTTGCGAGTTTTCGCTCTGTATTGACCGACACACGCTTTGTGTCGATCGACACTCTGCGACAAACCCTAAATATTTTACGCGTTATCGCGGCGTGTCGACCGAGACACGCTTTGTGTCGATCGACACAATGCGTTTTCAACAATTCATCGTTTTTAACAGGAACAAAAACCGAGAATAAAACTTTGAAAACACAATTTAGCATGCAATGATCAATTCAACAAACTCAGTTTTCGAATTAATTGCATCAGATTCAATAGCTAAACCCTAACAACGCTCTGATACCACTGTTGGATCTCCTAGGATCTAGGGTTTGATATATTGAAAACAACTAACCTCGTTCTTACCTGGAACTGGCAGCGGAATGAGTTGGTGAACGAGATCAGTTGAGCAACGCAGGTGCCTTGCCTCTACCAGATACACACGCACACAAGATGGAAACGGGATGCTAGTGCCGGATCGATGGAAATCCTCTGTTACTAGTGTTTCTGCTTCTTTCTGTCAAGAAAAGCGGACGGCTCACGTTTTAGGTCGACACTTTCAAGTGTTTTATTCGACCTCAAACACAATTAACGGGCCAGACTTAATTAATTCATATTTCGAAAAGCCTTTCCGAAAACCCGAACTGTGTCGACCGACACACAAGCTGTGTCGATCGACACAACACCATTTTGTCGATAATAATGTGTATCCAATACACATTAATATGATCATTACCATAATGATCATTCTCATGTCGTAGCTTCCAGTTTGCTTAGGTGTGTGACCCTATAGGATCATATAATACTGGCAGTAAGTCTACAACTTACATATTGCAAGAGGCTTCTAGCAAAACATTGCAACCGCCCAGCATTATACGAATGTCTGATCACGACACACAACTATCATCAGGAGTGAGTACAAGTGTGATTTCAGGACACTATCCCAACAGATCTCCAAAGATGGAGCTTTAAAATAATGGGTGGTGATGGTCTTTAAGCAAGTCAGTGATGTGCTATTATTTATCTGGTTCATTTACTGCTGTTTGAGGTCAGCTGCTTCAAGAGTAGAGACGGGAGCTTCACGTGACTTTATCCCGCCTACCTCAACTTCTTATGCTTGTACTTTCAGTGAAAATATGACGCCATGAGAGAGAGAGAGAGAGAGAGAGAGAGAGAAAGAGAGAGAGCTTATTTGTTGATCTTCTTTAACATTTCCCAACGGTCGGCTCAACTGACTTCAAAACCAGTTTGGGCCTTGTATGAATAACGAAATGATCTTTGGGCTTGAGCCCTCTTGAGATTATAACAGGATCCACACCTCCAAATACAGTGCACCATTTCTTGAAAGGAGTATCTTAAAGTAAGACATATGTTCTTAAAAAGGACATGCTTAAGATGAGTTTCTCCACATTAGAAACATGGTTTTAAAAAAAGGGACACCCGGACACTTTGTAGTTGGAGTGAAGCATATAGGTTCTCATGTGCTACGCATAAATTTTCTTTTGCGATATAGATGACTCTAATAATACTCACCTCGTTAAGATAAAATGATGCAATGGAATACGTAAGTAATACAAGTTGTGTGCTCAAGGGTCATTTTTCAGCGCAAGATTGAGAATCACTAGCAAAAGGGATTTCAATGGATAATTACACACTATGATCTGGAATCGTATCATCCATCTAGCCTCGGATATAAAGTACATGTCCATTCTTATGCCAAGATATGTTGGTGTTGGATTTCATGGCCCATAATTAGAAATCCGGTACATCTCGTTTTAAGCCCACGAAGGCTAATCCGCTCGGTCAAAAACATTCTCTGACAGCCACATTGAGTTTGCAGATCGATCACAAAGTGACGACCTAAAGAAAGAAGAAGTCAATGATAGAGGCTGGCCGAACCTTCCATGATCCAGGGATATGCGGTAACAAGAAAAGGAGACGTCAAAGTATAAAAGAAAGCATACCTATTTTGTAGAGGCATTTGAAATACATTCGATAACAATAGCAATAGATATATTCGGCCTATTTTTGTATACTTTTGATATAATCATTGTATCAGATTGATTTCGGCATTCAATCTTAAATAAATCTTTAATTTATAGAAAATGAATTCTCAATTATTTTGAAGTCTAGTCCACGGTCTATACAAATTGCGGTGTGAATCTTTGAACTCACCAGATCTATCAATTTACAAACATAGTTTTTAGACTGATCACTAAATATAGATTTTAATATAAAATTAAATTATATCAGTTATAATTATGTGGGTTATCAAATTTTAAATATATATACATATTTATATATCACATATGTCCTAATCTAAATATATATATATATATATATATATATATATATATATAAATTGAGTGACTGTATATATATATATATATATATATATATAAATTGGGATAGTCACTCAGTTTTTCCAATATTACTCACGTTGGCAGGAACATGTACTAGTCATTTTAGTTTATTCATCATTTGCGTTTTTATTAAAAAAAAAAATCGCTGAAAACATGCATACTCTAACATTTGGGTAAATCAAAAACATCAATAACAAAAAAATTGTGTTCCACTCCTTTTGCCTTTAAAATCGCTCTTGTGTTCCTATATATAGGACACATCCTTTGTCATATAAAAGACAACTCAATCTAGCTAAATTTTTATCTAAAAAAACGCTATTCAATATTATAATAATTTTCTAAATTTAATAGTAGAAAAAAACGTGTAAGCTAAAATGGAAAAAGTAAATTTCTTTGCAATAATCTTTATCGTGATAATGGTTATGACAAATGTTTCCGCTGAAGAACTACCGGTGAAAGTGACGACCAATGAGGTGACTCTTGCAGCGGAGGCTGCCGCCTCGAGTTTCAAAAGCAGTGCCGGAGAAGCTGCTCAAGGGGCCAGGACATGGGCCGATTGGGCTACTAGCAAAATCAGGTATTTTTCCCTTGTTTCCTTTTTCTTTCATTACTTTTTAACGTTAAATATTTTGGGAAAAAAACAAGTTATCAATTGAGTTTTATTTTTTTCTTCATACGTTATTAAATTACTCATCTCACTTCGTTTCTAATTTGATTCTATAATTTGAGTCTCGGGCATATGCGAATTTTTTTAAGTAGATATGCTTCTTTAGAAAAAGAACGTTTCTCAAAAGAACATTTTCTTATAATTAATTTGGTTTGACTTTGAACCTTGTAGGAGAGAATTTGGTTTATATATTAGGGTTGCAAAATTAAACCTTTTTGTGATTACAATATTGCTTAACTACGATAACAATTTTTTTGGTGGTTTGACTAATATCTGATAACTCTACAGAACAGTAGAATGAAAAAATAGTTGAACACATAAATTTAGAAAAGGCCCAGGATGGAATGACGAGTAAATTCTATGAACGATTCTAGCTAGTCGTTGACCAAGATGTCATAAGATTAGTCAAATATTTTTCTATCACCGGAGAATTTGATCCTCAATTAAATCAAATTAACATTTGTCTCATTCATAAGAAAAATATACCAAAAGTCATGAAAGAATTCATACCAGTTCGTCAACGCAACGTTGACGCTACCTACAAGATAATCTCCAAAATTCTATGCAAACGACTAAATATTCTCCTCCCGACTTTGATTTCGGAGCGCAATCAGCCTTCGTGACTAGACGGCTTATTATAGATAACATCCTCCTGACATAAAAAAAAATTTCCATGCCCTTCGTACAAATTCAATGTGCAGATCAAAATTTATGGCCATCAAGATGAACATGAGCAAAACCTATGTTAGGATCAAATGGAGCTTCCTTGAAGCCATGTTATTGAAAATGGGTTTTGCGGAGAAATATGTTAAACTTCTGGTGTTTTGTGTCTCCTCAGTTTCTTACCAAGTCCTAATTACCAAGTCCTCTATCACCATTCATGTTTATCCTTTGTACGGAGGTCCTCGTCTCCCTCCTAAATGGAGCGGAGATAGAAAAACGTATCACCGGCCTAAGGATAGATCGGGCTAATCCCACCTTTTATAATCTTATCTCTGCGTATAATAGCCTCTTTTTGTAAAGTTGAGGTCCTCTAATGTGCATAGATAGCGAAAATCATCAAGACTTAGGTGGATGTGTCATACCAGAAACTAAACAACTCAGACCTCCAATTTTTTTTAGAAATAAAGTAGACTTAAATACCCGACGAGACATAAGAAGGACTATTGAAATCATTAATGAAGGTGTAATGGGCATGTACGTAGAACTCCCTGGACAGATTTGTGGACCAAATAAAAAGGTCTTCGATTTTGTTTGAGATCGCCTAAATGGTCAAGTTAATAACTGAAATTCAAAACTCCTTTCCAAGGGAGGGAAAGAAGTTCAAATCAAATCAGTGGCACAAACTGTACCGATATATGTGATGTCATGCTATCTCCTCCCCAAAGATACGACAAACAAATTGAAAAGTGCCATTTCAAACTTCAGGTAGAGCTCCAAATAGGACATTAAGGTCCTACGTTGGATTGCATGGGATAAGATATGCATTCCCAAAGAAACGGGAGGTTTGGTTTGAGAGACCTAAGAGATCAGAATCTTGGGTTACTTGCAAAAACATTATGGAGAGTAATTCAATACCCATCATCCCTGCTAGCCTGTGTGTTACGTGCGTGATATTATAAACAAATGAACTCTTTAGAAGACCGAGAGTTCTACTCCCTTCCTTTGGGTGGCGCAGTATCACGGCCGCACGACAGACACTCCGACAAGGACTATGGAAAACTATTGGATTGTGTTACAATACGAGAGTCTGGTGGGAACTGTGGGTCTATGATACTCAAGCACGGCCACCGAGAGGACGTGAAAACACGAATTATAGAGACTCGTTACTTCTCGTCCATACTTTGATCAGACAATATGCAAAGGAATGATATTAACAAGCACTCCATGAACCTTTTCACTATGATGATATCCCACTTATTCTAGGTATTCGACCTAGCCGTGATGTTAAGCAGACGGCTTTGTTTGGAATTATACAAAATCCGGGAAGTATATTGTAAAGTCGGGATATGAACTCACCAAGTGTCTTAACCTGGAGAATTTGAATCATAAAATCCTAGAACCCAATACTACTTGCCTAAAAAGCCAAGTATGGAAGACCCAAGTTCCAAGAAAATCCAAGGAAAATCAAACATTTCATGTGGCAGACAATCTCAGAATGTTTGTCAACTTGCCAACGCCTAGCCTTTAGACATCTAGGGATAGATTTGTCATGTCCTAGATGTAGAGCTCATGAGGTAACAATAAATTACCTCCTGTTTGAATCCCCCCTGCTTAACATGTACGGGGCTCTTTTAGACTTTTTGTCCATTCCTGGTTGCTTCCCGAGTAAATATTTATTTAGAAACATGGGCTTTCTATTTTGGAGAAAAAAATATGTGGGTCTCCCCAACTCACATAGAAATAACTATTCTTGGATTTTATGCTATATTTGGAAGGTTCGAAACAATAAGTTTTTTTAAGGGAAGAAAGTCTCCCTCAGGGAGACATTTCAATTAACAACCATAGATGTGGAGGATTTGAGGGATGCAAACAATAAAGAGAAAGGGGAAGAAGAGGATGACAGGTTTTTATGTGATCGATAGGAGATTGCCGACCCACCATCACGTCTACTATCATCCTGACGTATCAAATCGATGACTCGTGGGTGGACAATGGCATAACAAGTGGCCTAGGATGGTATTTCAAGGACCCTTCCGGAAGGAAATACAAGGGAGCACAAGGATGTAGACGAAGCCTTTCACCTGTACGCGCCGAACTGGACGAATTACTTTGGGTGATGTCCTGCCTCCTAGAGAGGGGGATTTTCTCGGTGATAATCGAGATGTATGACAGGGGATCCGCATGAATGACTGGGTTTTAAGACATAATTGAAATTCTTCAGCTCTCTTTGACTTTCTTTCTTGTCTTTTGTTATAATTTTATTTTCTAAGAAAGCAATGTCTGTGTCGACTCCCTTGCAAAAAGAGCGAGAGCACGTGGTATGATCTTTTCTCATGCAAGTCATGACGAGTCGAATTGGTTTACTCCAAAGTGATAATTCGATCCGAGCAATATTGATCTAATATATGGAGTATTGTTGAGAAAAAAGTCGAACAATCAAACAACATAAACATTCTAACTGCTTCAAGTTTTCAAAGACATAAAACATGCAAAGTATGGTTTCAATTAATAATGATATTTATTTTCTACAAATTAATACATCTATAATTTTTTTTTATGGTGACTATATTGGAATTTAAAGGCGAAATACACAAGACTGACAAGGATTGCAATCCTTCGGAGACAAAACTGGCGAGTTCACAGATCGAACATCCCGAAAACAAAGATGAAATACAAAGCTTACAAAAGAAAAACAAAGACGAAAATCGAATGTTTACAAAGAAACCCCGGAGAGTAGAAACTAGAGAGAAACGAAGAGTAAAAATATGAAAAGAAGCAATCAAATAGCACGAATAACTCCACAGATGGCTATTTGCGATGTCTCATTATATTTTTCCAATCTAATAAAGCCACGAGAACACATAATAGCATAGACATTTCACAACCGCTAAGACCCAAAAGCAGGTTTCGGGATCTGCCTACTATACTCCTAAACATACCCAAACCAACAAAATTGCCTCTAAAACGGAGCCTTAAACAGAACCTAGTCTCGCTAAAGGGAAGCGCATGCAAACCCTAGATACTATCAACCAAAAAAAATGGTTGAACCATAGATGAAGAACCCGGAACCAGGACCACGACGCTTTCCCCAAAGACACAAGAACTGACCAGATTCAAACAAACCCCTAAAGAGACTCGACTAAAGACAACAACCACTGAAGAGACTCGACTAGAACATACACCAACCAATTTAAAACAACAAGACCTATCCTACAAACCCCTCCAAAATCGAGCAGCACAGATCGAGAACGTAGATAAACTAGAGCCACAACTTAACCACACTAACGCCATGACCCTAACCACCTAAACTAACGATGCAACCTGAAACACCTACCTAAGACTTAAAGAGAACGAGATCGACTATCCATAACACCCAACAAAAAAAACAGATCGACGCAAGCTATAGAAACTCGCACGCATCTCGCTATAGACCTCTACTTCATAATGACCGTCGCTTGACCCACCACCGAACCACCATCCAAGAGGAGATTCGATAAGGAAGACACAAACTGCGTAGAAGACCGAAGGAATACATCCAATCAAACCAAACAAAGCCCACTGGCAAGAAAGAGACGTTGGCTGACCCTCAACCACCGCTAGGAACTCCGACCACGAGCCACCGAAGCGCAACGAGCCTCGATTAGTTGATCTACAAAGAGGAGAATGGAGAGAAAATCCCACCGAAAAGCGAGGAAGACAAACAGACAAACACCTCCTCGGCACTGGCAAAGAAGTCCAACCACCAGGGAAAACAAATCACAGTAAAAAAAACGACTGACGGCAGCACTTTGAGAGGAGAGTATAAAAGAAATTAGGGCAAACCCTGTTTTGTTGTTTCGTTCCTGAAATTACGTCTATAATATATAGCATAATCTCAGTTAGGCCTGGGCGTTCGGGTTTTTCGGGTTTTCGGATTTTTGGATCTAGGCATATAAGACCCATTCGGGTATTTTAAAATTTTGGTTCGGGTTCGGTTCGGTTCTATTCGGATTCGATTCTGGTTCGGGGACCCAAAAAATCATAAAACAAAAATAAAACTAGTTATATTTAAATAAAAATTAGTCAAAATTTGACAAATATAACAAAAACTTTCATAAATTTTATTTATTTTTGACAATATAGTTATTTTAGTCTAAAAATAACCAATATATTTGAATTTATAATTATACTTTTGGATAATTTTGTTATATTAAGTCTAGATATAACTAATATTTTGGCTATATAATTGTAATTCAGATATTTTGGGTATCCATTCGGTTCTCGGTTCGGTTCGGGTTCGGTTCGGGTTCGGTTCTTCAGATATAGGAATTTAAGACTCGTTCGGGTATTTTGTCGTTTCGGATCCGGGTTCGGTTCTACTTTTTCGATTCGGGTTCGGTTCGGTATTTCAGGTTCGGATATTTTGCCCATGCCTAATCTCAGTTAACAACGGCTAAAAATTTGATGGGTGTTTTAAATGGTAGTAAATTGAATCACGTTTTCTGTTAGAATATCAAACATTAGATTTGGTCACGCATTACCATTTATCGTTTGACTCTTCTACAATCATTAACCATATTTTATCTTATGTTTGTCAAGGAATACTGGTGGGAATTTTGAAAAAACACCCGATTCAGAGTGAGATTTATCCAAGTCTCAAGTAAACATTTATCTTATGAATATGCATAAATGTTTATCAAGAAAATATGTAAATTCAATTCGCAACAATATAGTTGCATTCTCTTGTATTTTTATTGTATAAGAAATATTTCCAATATTGCTAACACGTAATCTAAAATGCAATTCATGTTGAGAAAAAAATAGCGATTGGTGTCAAAATATTTATCACAATCAGTACATTTTTATTCAATTTTATTAAATATTTTAGTACAATGACTCTTACTCTTTAGTTATCAATGCAGTTTGATAGTAATATTTACAACCAAAACAAACACCTAAGCATATCCACTTAATTAATGTGATCATCCTCTCACGTTAGGCTATGGTTCTACAGAACATCATTAATACTCATGGAGACCTCTCTGCCTTGGCTCAGAAGACATGTCTACAGCAAAAACTAAGATACCAAATCCTTTTTCTTAAGTGAACAATATGTCCAAAGTTTATTCTTCGTCTAGATGCCAACAGCTAGTACATATTAAATACAAAAAAAGAACAGGGAGACAAACGAATAGATCAACAAGATCATTTTAACTACCACTTGACCCATCAACTGAATCCATCATCAGTCTTTGGATACAAGAAGATCACATATGCCACATTACTTTCTTCCGCGGGTTAGCCTCTGCAAATGGTAGTTAATGTTTCCCCACGACTTCGACTTCTCAGCCTACACAGAGAAGAGTTTCAAGTAAACAAAAAGTTCACTGTTTCCGCAAAGGCAGAAAAACAAATGTAAATGCAAAAGTTACTGACATGTCCCTTCATACAAACGCTCAGGAGCTGCTTATGTTTCTCGCAGTTATCATCTTTGCATTTGTTAAGAGCCATACAGTTGAGAAATGATACCATTTCCTTCATACATGGTTTTGCTATACCACCTAGCTTTTTCGGGTTTATATACAAATTTCCAGCCTTTCTCCCCATGGCTACCTCAAAAGGAAAACAGCAACTGAAGAAACAGAAGCAAAAAAATAAAAAAACATGAATCAGTTAAATTGCAGAGGACCAAACAAAGATTCCTACAAAGCTTGGTTTAACTCAGCTTAACGTAAATAGGCTCATATATCACACTTTCATGAATTGATTCAATCCTTGACACTTAACCAAGATAAGAACATGAGATTTACCCTTGAAAATCTGACAATTACACAAACAAGATCTCTATAACATCGAGTTAACCCTTGAAACACTGATAATTACATAACGAACATCAATACTAGTCTCTGTAACATTTACAGTTGCAGCCTCTGGGAAAAAAGAAAAAATTTCCGGAACATTCATCTGAATCAAACAAATTATGAGAATTTGGAAATTCCTCGGAACATTCTACAGACCCAAACTCGGAATCAGAATAGACAAGAGTTTTTTTTTACAGGATCAACGCCAGAATTAAAGCAGAATCCAACGTACATAATGGTCACAGATCCAAGGGCAAAACGAATCAAACCAAAATAGTCAGATCGAAACAAAAACAGAAGTGGAAACGAAGCACAGAAGAGGAATCAACGATTTTCTGAGAGACGCTAGAGAAATGGCGATGAATGAGAAAGAAGATGAAACCCTATAGTTATTGTTGGCCCATGGACTCTCCCACAGCCCAGTGATGACTTTTTTTTCCGTCAAACTTTTTATTGATTATTAAAGTCATTGATTACATTGACTTTTAAGAAATTTGGACAACGATTACATAAATTCCATAATGTAGGGGTGTCTATGGTCTTTCTTGCCAACATATCCGCGCATTGGTCTGCTTCACGAGGTTGATGCATAAACCTGACTTCCTGAAACATCACTTTCGGTCAGGCCCGGCCCATGGCGTAAGCGACAGAAGCGATCGCTTACGTCCTGTTGTTGTAACTTTTTTTTTTTTCAAATCTGACATTTAAACGGTAGACTCGAATTATAACTTCTATTGGATAATGTTTATGGCAGATTGACATATAGTATTTACAATGATTGGTTAGTATCGTTAATAGTAATACATAGATTTTGATAATCCTTGGATTTATAAAAAAAAACTAAATGTAATATATTAACTGTTGTGCAATATATATGTAAAAAATTACTGTTGTGCAACATATATGTAAAAAATTTCAGTCTATATATTGGTTATAAATAAATTTGTGAGGAAACAAAATATCTAAACCTTTTAGTTTTTTAATATTTTGTTTCTTTTGTTTCAATTTTTTCCAGATTTTTTTTTTGTCTGTGATGTATTATCATGTTCTGTCATATTTTTTAAAAAAAATTATTGAAGAACCGTTAATATTAAAAAAAAAAATTGGCACATATTTTAGTTTTGAATAGGGCCTCCCGGACACATGGACCGGCACTGCTTTCGGTCGATAGGTAGTGTCGATCAAGTGCTGCAATATCAGATTGATACTCTGTCCGTCCAGGAGGTTGTTGATCACCAAGTTGTCTCCTTCAAAAGTAACATTACAATAACCTAGAGCAAGGCTTACTTACATTGACCAGATTAAAGATGTCAGTTCTGCTTCTTCCACAGAATAGCGACTCTCAAATTTACCCATACCTCTATGTTGGAAACTATCTTGTCTATCTCTGATGATTCATTTGAGACCTGATGGTCTATTTCCTTGGAAATGTAACACATCGTAATTAAATTTGACCCAATCTCTGGGTGGAAGCTTCCATTTGGATGATTTATGGCGGTGAACTACTTTACCTTGGATTGGTGTATCTTGAGAAGGGTGATTTGCTATTGATTCCTCTACATCCATCGGGCCTTCTTATATGTATCAATATCATCAATTGTATCCCTTGTAGTGTTGAAAAAGAAGTTGTTTCTACTCTTCTAGAGACACCAAATAATCCAAATTGGTAGGATTCGCAGGTGTCGCACTATTGTAGAATTGGTTCCGAGTTGAAAGATAAATATGAATTTATCTGTAAGCAGGATATTGTTATCCAGAAGGGAAGGTATTGCGAGTGGAAATTGTTTCCAAACAGCTTGTGCCTGAGGACAATCGAAGAAAACATGTTCAATACTCTCTTCTTGGTCACAACATCTAGCACACATTGGATCCACCTGAATACGTCTTTGATATAAGTTTTCTTTTACCACCAAAGTCCGAGATAATAATCTCCAAGTGAAGTGCTGTAATTTAGGAACCATATCCATTTTCCAAATTTCCGTTGCTATTTTGGGAGTAACACTGACATGCGGTTGTCGTTCTGCTGCATATGCGCTCAAATTACATGCTAAATAGTATCCACTCTTCACTGTATATCTCCCGTCTCTCATATGATTCCAATATACCATATTTGATGTCAACCATGTTGACAAGTAAATCTTCTGAATGAGATGATGGTCAGCGTTTTCGATTAGATCATTAATAACCACATCGTCCCATTGATTCGTTACATGGTCGATCAATGTCTTCACCTGATGTAATGGATTATAATAAGGTAGTAGTTTCGGTGACCGTGGTGGCAACCAACTATCTGCTAAATTTGTTGATTCTCCATTACCCATGCATTTGAAAACCCCTTGTCGAAGAAGTTCTCTCCCAAATAGCAACGATTGCCACCCATAGGATGGTTGACTTCCTTTTCATGCATCCCAAATCGAGACCGTTATAAAGTATTGATGCTTGAAAACTTTGTGCACTAGACTGTTCGGTCTCTGAAGAATTTTCCATGGCTGATTTGCAAGCAGAGCTTGATTAAACTTATGGAGATCACGAAAACCCAAATCTCCCTTTCACTTTGAGAATGCCATACGTTTCCCCGAAATCCACGATATCTTCCTTTTCCCATTAACTGATCCCCACCAGAACGAATACATCAAACTGTCCAGTTCCGAGCATATCTCCTTAGGTAACTTAAAAACATTCATACAAAACACGGGCATCGCATAGGCAACATATTTGAGCAAAATTTCTTTACTAGCCGTAGTAGAAATCTGTTTTTCCACCCATTCACTTTATTAAGAACATTGTCTTTAATATACTTAAACATTTCTAATTTCCGTCATCCAAATTATATCGGGAGTCTCAAATATTTTCCTCCTCCACTCGTTTTTGTAATACCCAAATAAATCTGGATGTGATCACGACAATGTTGGTATATTTTACTTTTGAATGTGATAGTAGACTTATCCAAATTGACAAGTTGGCCATATGCTTTCTTGTATGTATCAAAAAATCGTCGTAAATGTTATAGATGGGTTTAGCACCCCACCCACTTAGAAGGCCCAGGATTTATTCTTGATATAAAGGCCGGCCCAATAGAGCAATAGAAGCCCAATCAAACGCGCTTAGATCGAGCCCATCATCATCGGCTCGATTCGGCTCAGCTGAACGATGGCAAGTCAGCTCGGCTAAGCCGAACAGCAGCAAATCAGCTCGGCTATGCTAACAGCCAAAAGAATGTACGGCTCGGCCCATCACGTCACCAAGTACGGCCCAACTCGCACGAACTCGACAAGCGGTCAACGGCCTGTAGAAAGTACGACCGTATTTTACTATAAATAGGAGTCGTCACTGTACATTAATGTAACTTTTTTGGGATTGGTGCACTTCTTACTACTTTCTCTCTCTAGAGTCAATTTTCCGAATTGTAAACCGAGCACGTCTCTCGACCTGCTCGGATATCTGAATACAAAAACACGCTCGTTCCGAGCATATTATTCTCCTTTAAGGAACCCGAACGCGATTATCTTTTCATCCATCCCGAACATACTTCTAACTCCTGCTAGTCTCTGAATCTAGTCGTTTCTCTCTCAAGAACGACTTGGTTCCTTCGGACCGAACACGTCAACTCTCTAGCAAGACGCGCATCCCGACCTCGTGACGACCTCGGATATAACAATTGGCGCCGTCTGTGGGGAGTCAAGTTTTTCTTCACTAACGGACAGATTCAGCGATGACAGGAGCTCCATCAAACAAGGATTACGTCCACATCGAAGACATCACGAGCTCGGAAACAGCCTTCCGAGCAAGAGGGCCTCCCCAGCACGTTTCTCAGGTTGCAGACCCAATCATTCAGCCGGCCGGCGCCGAGCAGCAACCCCCGAGTACCGAACGACCACAACAAGCCGCAGAAACACAGACAAACGAGCAGGACATGTCCACCTTGCTCAAAACTCTCATGACTCAGGTAGCCGAGCTCTCTCAGGGAAGCAATGCACGCTTCGATCAGCTCGCCACGGCACATGCAGTATGCCAGGGGCAAATCAACGACCTACGAATGACAAGTCAACAAGGATCCGTTCCCCGAACTCATCTTCACCGAGCATTATTCGAAGAGACGCCACCTCCGCATCCGAGAAACCGAACGGTAGCGCAGCGGCAGACCGAGGACGAACAACCTCCTAACACGGAAATCCCAGGCAGCTCAGCGCCCGACGCACACAGAGACATTGAAATCGAAGACATAAAGCTAATGTTGAAAAATATGACGTCCAAAGTCCATCAAGCAATCAGCTCGGCCCCCGAGATCGACCGCGTACTGGAAGAAACTCAGAACACCCCGTTCACTCGCCGCCTCATGGATATCCAGTTCGAGCATCCTATCTCTGCGGTCAAAATCAAGATGACGACCTACGACGGCAAATCCGACCCAAGGCAGTTTCTGACAGCGTTCCGCATTGCAATGGGGAGAACAAAGTTTAGTGCGGAGGAGCGTGACGCAGGTTACTGTCAACTGTTCGTCGAGCATTTGACCGGCTCGGCCCTGGATTGGTTCTCCCGCTTGGAACCAAACTCGATCGACGGATACAACGACCTAACGCACGTCTTCCTCAAACATTACTCAATGTATATTCAGGAAGAGGTATCAAACGCCGACCTATGGGCTATTTCCCAAGGGCCGAGGGAAAGCCTACGATCGTACATCACCCGCTTCAAAAACGTTTTGGCCAAAATCACGATCACCGACAGCGAAGGTCTACCCGCACTACGAAACGGCCTCTGGTACGAATCAAGCTTCCGAGAAGAATTGAAGAAAAATAGACCAAGCTCGCTAGAGGATGCCCTCCACCGCGCATCGATCTTTGTCGAACTCGAGGAAGAAAAAGAAACCTTAGCCAAAAAATTTGGGCCCAAGAGTTCGAATTCGAAAGATAAAACCGAGAAGAGTGCCGAACTATACGAACCACGGCAGCACTACGATCAGGATTACAAAAAATCCAAGGAAGAAGAAACCGCGAGAAAAGGGAAATCGTCGTATTACGTCAGTGATCAGTTGCAAGGACACCGACAGGACGAGGAACGTTCCCATCAGGATCAACGACAAAGTCATCCCGACCACTCTCAAAATCGTCAGCAGGAACGACCCACCCAAGGATACCAAGGTCAAAATCAAGGCAAGCCATGGAACAAGTTCGTCCGAGGAGCCGATAAAAGCAAGTTATTCTGCGAATATCACCAGCGAGCGGGTCATAGCACTGAGGAATGCAGAAACCTTCAAGCCCTCCTCTTCGCCGATTACCAAAAAGACGGGAAGAAACTAGTGCTGGATCGCAACAAACCTCACCCGAAGCAAATCAACCAGGTCATGCAACCAAAGAACGAGGCCGAGCGCTTCAGGATTGTCCAAGAAGAACGAAGAAAACAAGTTGCTTTCGACGAGGAGATCGAACAAATCAACGCAGCAGCAGCCATGGATAAAAGAGCTCGCGACGAAGAAGAAGAAGACGGAGCACGTCCGAGGAGACGAATAAACATGATTATGGGAGGACTGCCTATGGTGAACGACTCAGTTCGATCGATAAAAGAATACGAACGGAGGGCCACGGCAGCCCAGCACTACCGACGAAACGCCACCGACGAGCTCAGAATCGGCGAGGAAGTGAGTTTCACCGAACAGGACGCCGAAGGAGTGGACCGACCGCATAACGATCCACTCGTCGTCGCCATGCGAATCGGCGACTGCGAGGTAGAAAAAATTCTGATCGACACCGGCAGCTCGGTCGATCTAATTTTTAGAGAAACACTGCAACGTATGGAGCTCAGCGACTACCGTATCAAACCGTCGACGAGACCACTAACCGGCTTCTCGGGAGACTCGATCAACACAATCGGAACAATCAAACTTCCAGTCTACGTCGGCAGAATCACCAAGCTGATCAAGTTCGTAGTCGTCGACCGACCAGCTATCTACAACGTCATCCTCGGCACACCTTGGATTCACGAAATGAGGGCAGTCCCATCCACATTTCATCAATGTGTCAAGTTCCCAACCCCATTCGGCGTGTATACGCTACGAGGAGATCAGAGGATATCCCGCACATGCTTCCGTATCGAGCACAAAATGCGCCATAAATCACAAGCGTACCTAGTCGCAGAGCCTCGAATCGAGCTGCCACCTCCCGACCGCCCGCAGAAGGACGCGATAGTACAAATCAACATCGATATTCGCGATCCCGAACGCTGCGTCGGAATAGGAGCCGACCTCCGAGCTGACCTACGAGACAAGCTGATAGAATTCCTGAAGGAAAATGCCACGACCTTCGCCTGGACGACGACTGACATGACTGGAGTCGACCCAACCATCGCATGTCACGAACTGCACGTCGATCCGATCTTTAAGCCAGTCAAACAGAAAAGACGAAAGCTCGGCCCCGAACGCGCCAAAGCTGTCAATGATGAGGTAGAAAGACTTTCAAAGGCAGGATCGATCACCGAGGTGAAATATCCGGACTGGTTGGCAAATCCCGTCGTAGTAAAAAAGAAGAACGGTAAATGGAGAGTATGCGTAGATTTCACCGACCTCAACAAGGCGTGCCCAAAGGATAGCTTCCCGCTTCCGCACATTGATCGACTCGTAGAAGCGACCACCGGCCACGAGCTACTATCATTCATGGACGCCTTCGCCGGGTACAATCAGATTATGATGCACCCAGACGACCGAGAAAAGACTTCCTTCATCACTGACCGAGGGACATATTGTTACAAGGTGATGCCCTTCGGGCTCAAGAATGCAGGAGCAACTTACCAGCGCCTCGTAAACCGAATGTTCGCCGACCAGCTCGGCAACACAATGGAAGTTTATATTGACGATATGCTCGTCAAATCCGCTCTAGCCGACGACCACATCAGTCACCTCGCAACATGTTTCGCGAGCCTGAACAAGTACGGAATGAAGTTGAATCCAGCAAAATGTACTTTTGCAGTCACATCAGGAGAATTCCTTGGTTACATCGTCACAAAGAGAGGCATCGAAGCAAATCCGAAGAAAATAACGGCGATCACCGAGCTCCCATCCCCAAGGAACACCAGAGAAGTCCAACGACTAACCGGACGTGTCGCAGCCCTGAATAGATTCATCTCCCGATCAACGGACAAGTGTCTCCCTTTCTACAATCTTCTTCGTGGCAACAAGAAATTCGAGTGGGACGCTAAGTGCGAGGACGCGTTTCAACAGCTAAAGACCTACCTCTCCACCCCACCAATTCTGGCCAAACCCGAGGAGGGAGAAACGCTGTACTTGTACATCTCCGTGTCAACCTCGGCAATCAGCAGTGTGCTCGTCCGCGACGACCGAGGCGACCAACGACCAATCTTCTACACCAGCAAGATATTTGACGACGCAGAAACACGCTACAACACACTTGAGAAACTCGCGTTGGCAGTCGTCGTCTCAGCTCGGAAGCTCCGCCCCTATTTTCAGTCGCATTCGGTGGTCGTCCTAACAAATCAACCGATCCGAACAATATTGCACAGCCCGAGCCAATCAGGAAGGATCGCTAAGTGGGCAGTTGAGCTCAGCGAATACGATATTGAGTACAAGCCCAGGACAAGCGCCAAATCCCAGGTCCTCGCAGACTTCATCATCGAACTACCACCCGAGCTCACCATAGCCGAAGGACAAGAGCCAAAGGAGAAGTGGACTCTGTTCGTCGACGGTTCATCATCAAGAAACGGTTCAGGAGTTGGAGTCAAACTGACCTCCCCGACCGGTGAACTGATCGAGCAATCCTTCCGTCTAGGATTTCCGGCCTCTAACAACGAAGCCGAATACGAAGCACTGCTCGCAGGATTGCGACTGGCCGAAGTAGTAGGGGCAAGGCAAGTAGACGCGTTCGCCGACTCTCAGCTCGTTGTGAACCAATTTAACGGGGAATATGAAGCAAAAAACGAGCGCATGGACGCGTACTTAAAACTCGTCCAAGAAATTACCGCGCGAATCGGCTCAGTCACGCTAACAAAGATTCCCCGAAGCGACAACTCCTCTGCCGACGCACTGGCCGCCCTAGCATCGACTTCAGACCCCGACCTTCGTCGAATCATTCCAGTCGAATGCATAGCCCGACCAAGCATTGCATCAAACGAAGACGTACTTCTCATTACCGAGGAAGAAGAAGGATTGGACGATGCCCATAGAAGCAACGAGGAGGTAATTAAGGGTACCGATCCCGAGCACGCTACTACCATCGACTGGAGAGACGAAATCAAGGACTACATACTAACCGGGAAGGTCCCCGAGGATCGTTGGGCAGCTCGCCGTTTAAAAGCTCGCTGCGCTCAGTACGTAATGATGAAGGACGAACTATTTCGTTGGAGCACGTCCAAGGCACTCTTACGATGCATAAACGGGCAGGAGATCAAATGGGTCACCGAGCAAACTCACGAAGGAGCAGGCGGAAATCACACAAGCGGCCGAGCATTGGCCACAAAGATAAAGCGACACGGTCACTTCTGGCCAACCATGATCGCTGACTGTGAGAGCTATGTTGCCCGATGCGAGAAATGTCAGAGGCACGCCCCAAGCATACACCAGCCACCCGAGCTTCTCACCACTGCGGCCACACCCTACCCATTCATGAGATGGGCCATGGACATCGTCGGCCCCCTGCCAGCCTCGCATCAAAAGAAATTCATTCTGATAATGACCGATTATTTCACCAAATGGGTTGAAGCCGAATCCTACTCGGAAATCAAAAACCTCGACGTTCAGAAGTTCGTCTGGAAATACATAATATGTCGCCACGGTGTCCCTTACGAGATTGTAACCGATAACGGGTCCCAATTCATCTCCAATCTGTTCGAAGGTTTCTGTGCAAGATGGAAGATCCGTCTAAGCAAGTCCACCCCGAGATACCCGCAAGGGAACGGGCAGGCCGAGGCAACAAACAAGACGATCATTGACGGACTGAAGAAACGGATGGAGAGCAAGAAAGGCCTTTGGGCCGACGAGCTCGACGGCGTCCTCTGGTCTCATCGAACCACACCAAGGACATCGACCGGTCAAACCCCCTTCTCACTTTCTCACGGAATGGAGGCAATGTCTCCGGCCGAGGTGTGCGTCCCGACAATACGCCTGAGTGTTGCGCCCGAGCATGAGGAGCTTAACAACAATATGATTATTGATTGCCTCGACCACGCAGAAGAATTACGAGATCGAGCACTCCTACGCCTCCAAAACTACCAACAACAAATCACCCGACACTACAACAAGAAGGTTAAGGGTCGACGTTTTGTCGAAGGCGACCTCGTCCTCAGGAAAGTGTTCGAAAACACGCGAGAACACCGAGCAGGGAAGCTCGGCGCAAATTGGGAAGGTCCATACATCGTCTCAAAGGTAGTCAAACCCGGCGTCTATGAGCTCGTAACGATGAAGGGAGAAGCCATTCCACGATCCTGGAACGCAAATAAGCTCAAGAGGTACTACTACTAAAGCCGAGCATCTCTCGCTCACAAAAAAGCCGAGCATCGCGCTCAAAAAAAAAAAAAAAAAAAAAAAAAAAAAAAAAAAAAACGAGCATCCCTCGCTCACAAAAAAGCCGAGCATTGCGCTCAAAAAAAAAAAAAAAAAAAAAAAAAAAAAAAAAAAAAAAAAAAACGAGCATCTACCGCTCACAAAAAAGCCGAGCAACGCGCTCAAAAAAAAAAAAAAAAAAAAAAAAAAAAAAAAAAAAAAACGAGCATCCCTCGCTCACAATAAACCGAGCTCGCTATACACGAGCTCGAGTAATATGTAAAGTGAACTACGATCGGCTTGATCCCCTTTCGGGGTACGTAGGCAACCTCTCACGAGGCTCAGCTATATCAATAATAAAAATTTATTAAGTTAAAATTTTTTTCGTTTCAACCAAACCGAACAGATCGACATCCTGGCCAGATGTTCGACACACTTTTAAGCCGGGCCAAGTTCCCGCACAAGGCTGATCGACAGCAAATAAGCCGAGCATAGCTCTCGCACACTGTCCCGACCAGACCTTAGGGGTAAGCCGAGCACTTACTCGCACCCGACCCGTGGTACAACGAGCATAGTCTCAAAACCCACAACTAAGTAAAAGCCGGGCCCAGTTCCCGCACAAGGACGACTGACAAAAATAATAAGCCGAACACAGTTTCGCACAGCTGTCCCGGTCGGTCCTACGGGATAAGCCGAGCACCTCGCTCGCTCCTCGCCAAAATCAGTTATCTAACACGGACCGAGCATTTCTTTCTTTCATCTATTCCGATTCAAAACGTAAATAAAAGAGCGGGAACAAGAAGGAAAACAAGTTCATTAAAACGCACAAAGGCGAGAATCCGATTACAACGATGTACTACAAAAGCTAGAGAGAAACAAAAAAATTTAAGGAGCCTCGGGAGCCCGATCCTCATTCTCGACCGAAGCTTGCTGGTCCGCGGCAGACACCGAAGAGTCCCCGGCGGCCCGACCCGGACTACCCGGTGGAGTCATAACATAATCCTCATCCTTCAGGTCGGTAAATTCAATCGAGACGAGGGCCTCCTTGAAACGAGCAGCATCAGAATGAGCCTTAGCTATCCTTTCAGGAGAAATAGCAAAACCCTCTTTGACCAGCGTCTCCAGCATAGACGCAACGGCAGCGGCCTGATTCATCAAAATTTGGGTCCTCCGCCCGAGCTCTTTCTCCTCATTGGCCTTCTTGATCTTAGAAAGCCGAGCCTGCGCTTTCTCCGAGACTCGCTCCCGCTCTTTCAGGACCTCAAGGGTACGAGAAGACTTCAGCCGAACACGCTCGGATTTAAGCTTACCCTGCAGCTCGGAGACCCGAACTGATAACTCATCAGCCTCGGCCCGAGCGTTTGAGCAGTCAGCCAAACACTGAACGTTCTCAGTATTTAGCCGGTTGTTCTCGGTCGAAAGCCCAGCGACTCTCTCTTCCAAAGCAGACACCTTCTTCTGCTCATCTTCAAGGGTCGATCGAAGCGCCACCGCGTGCAGCGACACTTCACGATATCCCTCTAGCTCGGCAATAACCTTACCGGCCTTGGTAAGGTCCCGTTTCAACCCACTGATCGCCCTTTCAAGATCGACCTCCCTCTGTTCGTACGCATCGAACAGAAGGTTATAGTTAGCAAGCCCCTGAAACGAAAGACAGATTAGGAAGACGACGATCAACAAGATAAAAATCATAGGGAAAAGTAAATCTCACCCGAGCCATATCTTTGGCCGCCGCTTTCTTCCGATCAGGGAAGCGCGTATGCTCAACCGGAGGCAATGGACGCGGAGGACTTTCCCGAAACATCCGGAACAAGTCCGCGCAAGCCCCACCATCACGGACCATCGGCATCTCACCTTCATACCGAACGGAGAAGCCATAGTCCGTAAACGCCCCCTCGCCCGGTCCACCCAAGAAAGTGAGTCCGGCGATCTCGTCCAGATCTGGAATAGACTGGCGATCCTCCCGAAGATCAGCATCCCCATCTTCTTCCCGACCTTCAACCTCAGCATGGCCAGCGCCCGGGTCATCGGTCGAACGCTCCAGAAGGGCCGCATCATCAACATTTGGACCCTCGACGTCTCCGACCTGGGTACCCGTAGCACCCGGAAGAACCACCAGAGCCGATCGCTCGGAAGGCTCGAGCGCTTGACCCGCAGGATCAACGGCCCTCTTTTTCTTCTTCCTGATTAAGGAGAAGACGTCAACGTTCTCTTCGGTCCCTCGACCATCTTCGGGGACAAGGGGAGTTCCCGGTTCAGCTGCGACCGCATCCTCGGTCCGCGACCTTTTCTTTTTCTTCCTTTTCTTCTTCTGAGCCTCGACTGCCTCAACCGCCTCGCACACCTGACGAAACAAATCTCGGTGAAATTCGTTCACGAAAATCATTCCACGGGGTACCTCCCCAACCCAAGGCGAGAATGGTCGGTTCGGATCCAGAGAGACAGGATTTACCTGTGGTTCAGGAGGGTTAATCTGTTCCACAACCAGGTTTTCTTGCGGAGTAGCAAGATTCTCCTCGACATAATTTACAACCTCAAGATCCATTCGGCCCATCTCTTTCTTCCGGCTCTTCTTCGGGACAATTGCAACGAGGGGTCTGTTGTTATACTCGGCTAGGGACTCAACCGAGCGAAGATGACAACCTGCAAAGTATATATGTACATATTAAAGGAGCCCGAGCAAAAAAAAAAAGAAGAGGAGAAGGGAGGAAGAGAAGAAAAAGCAACAAGGAATACCTTCGTCTAAACACTCTACAGCTCGCTTGACCTGACCGGCGTGAACGTCCGGCCACCTTTGAATACTCCGAGCAACAAGCCTATGAAGTTTTGTTAAAAAACTGTCCGGTGCTGGGAGGTCAAAAGAGTGACGATCTGCAAAAAAAATATATAACGAGGATAAGTTAGTTTATTTAGAGGAACGAGCAAAGCAAAGCGTTTACCATGAAGATGATTCCAAAGAACTCTGTATGGCCTTTCCGGGTCAGGAACCGAGGCCGAATTAACCCGAACATAGAAGTAGCGGTCCTGCCAATCGTCGACTTTCGACGGCTTCCCGATGACAACTTTCTCCCCGTAACGGGTCCTCATACAAACATACCGGGTCCCGACGGTCGTAGGGTTCGTCGAAATTGTTGTAATCTCCTCGAAGAACCGGAGAGTCATCTCCACTCCACACTCGGAGGCCAGAATCATAGAGCCGACCATGTTCTGTATAGCAGCCGGACACAGCTGGGACATGGCGATCCTCCTTTCTTCACAATACGCCACGAGCAGCCTCGGCAAAGGAAACCTTAGATGAATATCCTTGAACCAAAAATCGTACAAGCATATCCATCCTTCCGGACAATTCCAAGGCCTCTCGTGTGGCTCGGGTAGGCGAAGCTCGAGCCGATCAACGCCCCCAGGATCGCAGTTATCCCTCAACCAATCCAAATCTTCATCCGAGCATTTCGTCGGAAGAACAGGACGAGGTGGACGCGTCTTCTTTTCCGAGCCCTCCACGCCCGTTCTTTTGATGTTCTTCCGAGCCTTTTTAGACCTGCTCGGATCCGAGACCATCCTATCACACCGCGCCTGATCCACTAGGGCCACGGCCTCCGCCTTCACCGGAGCAGAACCCAAGGGTTGAACCAACGCAGGTAGCCAAGGCCGAATACCGTCGTCCTCCGAGTCTATCAGGTACGGAACCCGAAAACTCTGAACGCTACCCGAAACCGACTGAACCCGAGCACAAGTATCTTCAGAACCCCGAGCTATAACTTCCGTCCGCGCCGAGCCCGACAAAGAGTCCCGTCGAGCGGTAGACGAGCTGGATTGAGCGGAATTACCCTCGGATAGCCTTACCGAATAAAGATCCCGATCCGAGGACGATTCTGAATGGGAGTCGATTCTCATGATTTACAAAAACAAATACAACAACAAAAGCTAGAGAGAGAAAGTGAACGAAATTTTAGAGAGAAGGGAGAGCGAAATACCTGCAGAAGGAGAGAAATGAAATGAGAAGAAGCAACGCGGTGTATATATAAGCAAGGTGGGAAGATTCCAAGACAAGCGCAATGATGACCCCTATACAACTCTTCGGCTTCCGGCGGTTATAGGTATCATCATTACACCAACACGGCTCTTCAGTATCTCGCCGTTTCCCAAGAAACCCTTGAACTCCCCAAGAAGAAAACAACAAAGCCAGCCGACCAGACCTATCCCGAATAAATACCGGCCCAACTAAGACATCTTCAAATCCGCCGACTCCAAATATCATGAAGATCGACGAACTGGGGGGGGGCTTACTGTTATAGATGGGTTTAGCACCCCACCCACTTAGAAGGCCCAGGATTTATTCTTGATATAAAGGCCGGCCCAATAGAGCAATAGAAGCCCAATCAAACGCGCTTAGATCGAGCCCATCATCATCGGCTCGATTCGGCTCAGCTGAACGATGGCAAGTCAGCTCGGCTAAGCCGAACAGCAGCAAATCAGCTCGGCTATGCTAACAGCCAAAAGAATGTACGGCTCGGCCCATCACGTCACCAAGTACGGCCCAACTCGCACGAACTCGACAAGCGGTCAACGGCCTGTAGAAAGTACGACCGTATTTTACTATAAATAGGAGTCGTCACTGTACATTAATGTAACTTTTTTGGGATTGGTGCACTTCTTACTACTTTCTCTCTCTAGAGTCAATTTTCCGAATTGTAAACCGAGCACGTCTCTCGACCTGCTCGGATATCTGAATACAAAAACACGCTCGTTCCGAGCATATTATTCTCCTTTAAGGAACCCGAACGCGATTATCTTTTCATCCATCCCGAACATACTTCTAACTCCTGCTAGTCTCTGAATCTAGTCGTTTCTCTCTCAAGAACGACTTGGTTCCTTCGGACCGAACACGTCAACTCTCTAGCAAGACGCGCATCCCGACCTCGTGACGACCTCGGATATAACACCAATCATATCCATCACACACAAACAACGTTTTCAGGCTCAGCGATATCCTAGCAGTTCTATGTTCCACAATCAATCACGCGTATCTCTAGCCTATACTACCTAGGGAAGACGACATTAACAAGGGACTATCGCCCGGAATTGAATAGAGTAAGGGAGATCACGACCGGTCCTCACCTTAGCCGAAGAAAAGGGCAAAAAGGTAATTTAGAAGCTTCCTCAGCCCGAACGGACATCAGATCTGGATAAAGGACGAGAAAACGAGTGGGATAGGCTTTCGATTCGTCCGAATCGGGTTTAGGACGGTCAAGTTATGGCCCACAAAGTTTGGTTGACTAAAAGTCAATGGTCAGGTCCAAGTCAACCGGTTGACCCGGTCAACCCAAACCCAGACCCAAGCCCAGACTGAACCAGGCCCATTTGCCATAACCGGCCCAATTCCTAAACTAGACCCTAACCGAAACTAAACCGAGCAAAATCAAATTGAACCAGAAAGTTAAAGGAAATCGGACTAACCAAGAATTAGAAGCTGAAAGGGGAATTGAACCAGACTGGGTAACCCGAACCGAACCGGTCAACGCCTGACCCGGTCAACCCAACCGACCCGACCCGGTCAACCGAGTTGACCCGGCGGCGGTCCGGCGGCTCTCCGGTGGCCCTCCGGCGGTGGAGCTCCGACAACTGTCGGTTCTCCGGTCACGAGCTCTGCTCGAATTTTTGGGATGGTGTGAGAAATGAGGAGCCCCTCTCCTCCTTTTATAGGAAAAAGAACTAGGGCTTCACTCTTTAATGAGTTGGGCTTTTGGGCTTTGGGCTTAAAATAGAAAAGGAAAGGATATTAATGAGGGAATAATGGAAAAGGAAGGTGGATTTGGGCTAGGCTTTTGGGCTTTTCTTTCTTTTTAGACAAAAATTTTGGGCCAGAGGTATGGGTATGTTACAATTCTCCCCCCCTTGAAAAGAATTCGTCCCGAATTCCGTGGCGGGAGTTCTCCACTGCAACTCTTTACCAACCACACTCCGCAAACTTCGCTGACCCAAAACTGACTCGATTGCTTACTTGCTTGAATCCTGCAGACTGCTCCTCCCCCCCTTATTTCCAACCACGCTCTGAAGTGTCCTTCTCCTTGGTGCCGATCCAACAGTAGCTCCCATTATGCAATACAAACGCCACATGCTACCGCCCATGTCCATTAGGGTCGGTCTCCAACGTTTAGAAACAACACTCATCCCTCGAGTGGTTCTAAGTCTTGAATTCGATGTCCCGCTTCCAATCCCATTCTCCTCAACGGTTTCCATTACCGTGCCACAGTACATCATCCACTTCCAAATGGATTCTCTATGACGGTTTTCCATTACCGTGCACTATGGTGTCGACTGTCGCCCAAGCAAACATCCTTGCTAACCTCTGTGACCGGTGCAGCTAACCATGTCCATTATGGCTATCTGGCTGGTGGGGAACGACCCACTTAACTCCTGATATGCTCCAATGCCACGCTTCCGCTGCGCACTCTGATATCCAAACCAGCTTCCAATCTGACTTCCAGGTCAAGGTGTCCTACCTTGTGATCCGGCTGTGGTGCTTTCCAAACACCATCCTTTGGGTTTCCTTCCCCATTAGACTTGCGCTCCTTTGCTTTTCCTTGCAGCTTCTTGCCAATCCTCCATAGTGTTTTCCTAACACTCTCCCATTGGATTTCAATTTCCAATGGCCAGCTTTGTCCGCTTGCAATTGCAGAAGTCCGGCTTGCCAGGCAATTCCAAATGCCACAACGCCACTTCCCAAAACGCTTCTACGATCTTCTTTCCGTCTTGCGGAACTCCATTAGCTGCTCCAGTAACCCACAAAGAACTCCAGGGCAGACCGTTTCCCTTCCGGTTCTACCGTTGAATCTCGAGCCTGTCGTACCACGAAGATCTTCTCCAGCTTCCTGCTTGATCATTCTTCAACGAGCCATCCATAACTCATTGATGTTGATGTCACAAACCGATTCCAAGATTCCATACTTAGAACAGGTTTGGACACCTTCCTGCTGCTTCTTGTGATCCAAGCCATTCAGGCATCTCGTGAAGCTTAATCCACTCAAAACATCGCCACTTCCAAATGGCCTCCTTGCAATCCGGTCTTTCCATCGACCTCTTGCAGCTCCTGTAGCAGTCCTTGCAATCCGATCTTTCCATTGACCTCTTGCAGCTCCTGTAGCACTCCTTGCAGCTACTCCAACGTCTCTCGCAACTCTTCTAGCACTTCCTGCAACTCTTGAACTCCCTCCTACACTCCCACTGTAGTCTCTCCGGTGAACGCCTCCACATCCTAATCGCCCTCGCACGCTTGGTTGAACAACACTCTGAACAGACGATGACCCCAACACACACCTCAATAGTACCGACTGCCATGTAGGCGCACACCACAACACACATCCCAACATACACCTCAACGGCACACATCACGACATATATCTCGGCACACATCTAGCGGCAGTAGCACAACCGAGGTTTGAAGACAATGACGCCAACCTGCACGGATAAATTCTATCTAGACTAGGACCGGCGTGGAGAACAATCTATGATATACATGGTGTTTGAAAAAGTCTTTCGCAGAGTAGCAATTTTATAAAATTTCGCAAACGGTTTTGAAAAAGATTGAAAACTGGGTTTTTGGGAAAACAACGAAAGCTGATCTCCCAGGGCAGGACTGGGAGATCTTAACCTAGGCTCTGATACCAAATTGTAACACCCATCTCCCGGCATAACCGGAGACGCGGCATTAGGACGCCCGTTGAACCGAACATGGTCCAACCGGGACGCCAACTCAACTTGTCCCAGGACCCGGCGCTTCCTTCTTTTGAAAACCACCAATGACGTCACTCGACTGTATCGATCCCGCATCCGGACCTGCAAGGAAACGGGGACATGAAAGAGGAAAGAGGCCTGAGTAATTGTTTCAAACACAATCACCCAGTGAGGACGGACTTAGGGAGTCCGCTATCCCGCTTACACCACACAACTACGGATCACAAGTCCTAAGCTAATATCACCTTGCAAACAGGCCCGAAGGCTTTCACCACGCAAACTACATCCACTCGCGCTTTCGCACTCGTGAACCCCTCTCTAGCCCGAAGGCTCACGCAACCGGCCCACCCGGTATCTCTGGGCCTTACGGCCATTTCACCACGGGGAGGCTCGCCAACACCTCCCATCCGATGATTTAAAGGGCGCGTACCAAAACTCGTTATACGCGTCCTGCCACGAAACACCCTTTCGGGGGCCCTACCACAACTACCAATCATATCCATCACACACAAACAACGTTTTCAGGCTCAGCGATATCCTAGCAGTTCTATGTTCCACAATCAATCACGCGTATCTCTAGCCTATACTACCTAGGGAAGACGACATTAACAAGGGACTATCGCCCGGAATTGAATAGAGTAAGGGAGATCACGACCGGTCCTCACCTTAGCCGAAGAAAAGGGCAAAACGGTAATTTAGAGGCTTCCTCAGCCCGAACGGACATCAGATCTGGATAAAGGACGATAAAACGAGTGGGATAGGCTTTCGTTTCGTCCGAATCGGGTTTAGGACGGTCAAGTTATGGCCCACAAAGTTTGGTTGACTAAAAGTCAACGGTGAGGTCCAAGTCAACCGGTTGACCCGGTCAACCCAGACCCAGACCCAAGCCCAGACTGAACCAGGCCCATTTGCCATAACCGGCCCAATTCCTAAACTAGACCCTAACCGAAACTAAACCGAGCGAAATCGAATTGAACCAGAAAGTTAAAGGAAATCGGACTAACCAGGAATTAGAAGCTGAAAGGGGAATTGAACCAGACTGGGTAACCCGAACCGAACCGGTCAACGCCTGACCCGGTCAACCCAACCAACCCGACCCGGTCAACCGAGTTGACTCGGTCGCCGACCGAGTTGACCCGGCGGCGGTCCGGCGGCTCTCCGGTGGCCCTCTGGCGGTGGAGCTCCGACGACTGTCGGTTCTCCGGTCACGAGCTCTGCTCGAATTTTTGGGATGGTGTGAGAAATGAGGAGCCCCTCTCCTCCTTTTATAGGAAAAAGAACTAGGGCTTCACTCTTTAATGAGTTGGGCTTTTGGGCTTTGGGCTTAAAATAGAAAAGGAAAGGATATTAATGAGGGAATAATGGAAAAGGAAGGTGGATTTGGGCTAGGCTTTTGGGCTTTTCTTCTTTTTAGACAAAAATTTTGGGCCAGAGGTATGGGTATGTTACAGTAAGGACTTCCATTTATTAGTACGTAGAATGTAACCGATGACACATAAGCCATAACTAGATTGATCCATTTCTCTGAAAACCCTTTTTCATCATAACTTCCTCTAAAAACTTACATTATATATACGATCATAAGCTTTGCTTATATCCGTCTTAATGGCCATATGCGAAGTCAAAACTCTTTGTCTAACTCGGAGAGAATGAAAGGCCTCTTACATTTCCTGCTCCAAGTTCGTTCGACACACGAGTACTGCACCATTTTTCAAATTTTACATTTTCGAAACATAATACTATGAGAGGAAAATATGTAATTTTGATATGACTGATGAGATTACTGACCTTGCAGCGGCGCTAAGTCCATATGTTAACATGTAGCTAATCGCTTCTGTGATACCCCGTATCCAAAATACGGTCAACGGGTAGCAGAAAGTCAACCGAGAGCAAAATTGTCATTTTTGCCAAGTGAGGGGCAAAATGGTAATTTTGCCAAAGTTCGAGACGGAAGTCGAGACGGGCCAAATATTCTTATGTTTTAACATAAAGAATGTTTAGAAGATCAGAATTGAAAGAAACGGGGCAGAAATGTGTTTTACGGCTCGTCGGGAATGGAAACCGACAAACCCAAAGAAACTTCAAAAATTCATATCCGGAGCTACGTAAGTCCGAACGGAGTGATTCAAAATGCTAAATTCATCAAATAGCATGGATAATCTAATTGTGGAGGTTTGAGGATTTATGGGATCATCCAGAGGCATTCTAAAATATTAAACCCGAAAACCGTCAAAACCGAGCAAGAGATGAAAAGAGGATTAGTGGATGATTATGGCTAATTGTGGAAGGTTTTTGGGACAACAAATCACCCAGAGAGACACATGTCTTCACTCTGAGTTGCCACCTTGCTTGTGTGGAGTGCATGCATGGCTTAATTCAATGCATCTTCCATGCATGCAAGAAAAACATCTTTTCATCATCAATTCACTTCACCAAACAATTCTCTCTAATCTCTCTCAAGCTCTCTCTCGAAAATCTCTCTCCCTCTTTGCAGATTCATCTAACACACCCATAAACTCATGAGAATCCTTTGAATATTCAAAGAAAAACCCAAGAACCCTAACTTGTTCTTCATGACTTGAAGAACAAGAAAGTCCATAACTCCCTCATCTTAAACCCAAATCACTCTCTGTCAAGCCCAGTAGATCCCTCTCTTCCTCAGATACAACCGCCACCCTCCTCTTGCCGTCGCCGCCGCCGGAGTTCGCCGGAATCCGGCCAAGAATCAATCGCCGATTAGGGTTGAGAGGATCTCTTCTTTTCTTCATCAGATCTGGATATTTTGGTGTCATGGGTGGATAGATCTTGAAATTCTGAGCAGATTGGTGGGTGGTTCGCCGTCAGAAGTCGCCGGAAAAGTCATCTCCGCCGCCGGTCAACCCTTTGCCGCCGCGGTCAACGCCGGAGTATCGCCGCCGGTGAAGCTCCTCCGCCTCCAAATCTTCAGCCGGTTCACCTTGGGATTGTTGGGATGGGTTGCAGTTGGTTCAGCCTTGGTTTAGAGGAGAAACCGGTTTAATTAAACCGGTCAACGCATTTGGTCAACCCGGTCAACGGTTGACCAAAACCGGTTTAATCAAACCGGTCAATTAATTTCGGTTACCTGGTTCAGCCGGTTTAGTGGGGTGATCAACGGTTCAAGCTCGGTCAACGGTCAATGGTCGCCGGTCAAAGCCGCCGGTCAACGCGGTCAGCACCGGTCAACGCGGAGATCAAGCCGGTCAACGCTTGGTCCACGGCCGTTCCGAGGTTTCAGGGCATTCGGAGTTCGGAGTTCGAGGTTCGGGAGTTCGGGGTTTGTGTCGGTTATCTCGGGATTCACATTCGCACCGAGCCGTCATTCCGCGACTACTTCACTGTGAGTCGGCTCACAAACCCTTAGTTACATATAGACCGGGAATTACTAAACCGTAGTATTAGGTCGCATACCCGTTAATTAAAGTGAATAGTAATTAATAAATAATTGGACGTTAATGACAAACCGGTTAGGATCAGTTAAGCACGCTAGGGTTAAAGAATTAAACGGTAAATCAATTGTGTGCCGCTAGGTTGTTAGTAACGATTGATTGTTGCATTCATATAGACCGTTGTTTAGAACCGTATATGCATATATATCGTATAAGAACGGTAATTAATGAACCTATATACGGGAATTAAGACAACATTAAAATACGAGTTAAACCTAAACAAACGTATAGAATATTATAACGGGATTGGGGTTTAGGTTAATAGCGGGAATGGGTAATGAATAAAGTTAATTAATAGTGAGACGTCGGGGAGTTAGTAAGTTTACTAACTCTAAACTGACAGATCGAAGAGTTAATAAAAGATATCTAATATGGGTTAATTAAGGAGGTGGTGTGTGTTGTAAGCCGTCTACGGGTTAGCAATCCGCTAACCCAAGGTAGCGGATGAAAACGGATTAAAAGACTTAGAAACCCTAATAGGCCTGCTTGTGGTGATTGTGTGATTGATTGTGATTGCGTGTTTGATTGTTATGATTGTGCTGTGTGAGCTTTGTATGCAGGCTTGTTAGACTGCTCGGTGTTGGGCCGAGCAGCTGTCGTGGACACTTACTCCGGTCTCGGGACCGGGTAAGTTAGTGGTGTTGACTAGGTATCTTACCTAGTCGGAGCGGTGGTACTGGTAGTGTAGTGGCTTGCGGAATGGTTGGGATTTATTATTGCTGATACTCATTGTGTGATCTGTGCTAGAGTCCCAGCGAGTCTGTGTGTTTACATTTCTGCACTAGGACTCTAGGGTGCATTAGATTCCGCAAGCCTAGGTTTTGTTTACGTTCCGGTACTTCCGACCCGATTGGATCCTCGGGCTTTACCTAACCGGATCACGGTGATTCTGGTTATGGTGTTAACCTACTGGGTGACGCCGGTAGGTGTGTGATTCGGAGAATACGGGAGGTCCTCGGTGTAGTTTCGGGATGGCTTGTGGCGGGATTTGATTTGGGGTTTTGATGGTTTTATTTCGGTTCGGCAGCTGCGCTATTTCGTGTTTTTGATTGATTGTGTGTTTATATCAATGATTGTTTGTAAAACCCGTTAAACATTGTATTTAACGTTTGTTTACTTAAAAATGAAATTGTTTGCCTGATATGAGGTTTTAGTCCGAACCGACGCAACTCATTGAAGTAGTGCAAGTAGTACTGCTTGTACTACGGATATGAGGATAGCGGAGTCGAAGGTAGATCGGTGCGAGCCTTTTGTATCAAACCGAACTAACTTTGGCTTCGTCCTATGGCGAACTTTTCCCGTTCGACTTGCTCGGGTTCGATTGGTCTTGTTCTTGTTTGATTGTTGACCGGCCAGCTCGACGGTCAGCGGAGAATGGGAAAGAGGCGTTACAGCTTCCGTGTTGACGCTGGATTTATTCAACATTACACAACAATAAGCTACTTTTTTGCTATAATGAAAAAAAAACATTAATAAACATATAAAACTCACCATATAGCTACCAAAGAGGTGGCTATTTCTGGATTCGACATCAATCCTGCCAAGAACACAAGAATCTTGAACACCCAATATTCCAAACTGTTGCAATAACGTAGTCTCTTTGGCTTTAAGAATCATGTGAAATTAAGTAGATTAGAATGGTTATTGATCTGACTTACCATACCATAGCAGCAGAAGGGAGACTTAATGTCAAGTTTATTAATACAAAACGGACTGATTCAAACGAAAATCCGGTCCATGTATCCTTATACTTGTCGGAACATATCACATAAGTCCCAAGAGAAAGGAAAGCTATCCACAGTGAAATATATGGAGCTATTGGAGCACCAATGAATCCAAGGCCAGTTAAATAAACGAGAACATAAGCGACACCGATATTAATCTCCAAGGGAACAAATGAGAAGATGACTAATGGAGTAACAATGGATTGTGTTTGGCAAAATCTCAGTATGTTTTGTAAGAACCCGTAAGCGAGTAAACCTGGAGCTTGGTATTTCATATAGAGTGCAGCTTGTTTTGAGATGTTTGGATCTTGTTTGATAATTCTGAAAACTGATTCTGTGAAGAACTAGAAGATGGAGATAAAGATAGTGAAGATTAATGAGACTATGCAAGATGATTGTAGATGGATCCCTAACATTCTGTAGCTTTTTGCACCAAAGCCTTGTCCACATAATGTCTCAAGTTATCTGTTTGAAAAAATAATAAGGACACTAATATCTGTTATAAACAATATCCATATGTTTATGAATAACCATCCAAAATAAGGTATGCAGCTAGCTATGAATAGCAGATGTTAAATATAAATCTTACCATGAAAGAAAAGCCAGTGACGGTGGCCCAGGAATGGCGAACTCGAGTTGGCCGAGTGATAGGTCTAAGTTTTAATCCTATTCTACTGCAAGTACACATGTAATGCAATTATAGTATAAAAGGTATCGAATCCCACAGAGACTCTCGGTCACACGATATATTATAGAACGGTCAAGTTAAACTAGGAGAAATTAATGAGAAACTAAATAGCAAGCAGAAAAGTAAATCAGATAGCAGGAGTGGTTTGTAAGCAATTAACTAAAACCGCTAATCACGTCTTAGAGCTTCTTTGTAATTATCAGGAACTTCTGGGCAAAACTGTAATTTCTTCATTCTTCTTTAACCGCTGAGGAAAGGCCCATCTCGCTCGTGTGTCGATCGATGCACATGTTGTGTTGATCGATGCAATCCTCTGTTTTGGACAGTGAACTCTATCTCTCGGGTTAAATCTCCAAAATGCTCCAAAATGCTCTGTAATCTCCAATTTCGCTCCAAACGTGCATATACCTAATAACACCTGTAAATGACTCTAAAGAAACACCAAAAGACTCTAAAATATACTTATATCATGGTCTAAAACCGGTGAAAACCATGATATATAACCTCCCTCACACTTAGCTTTTGCTTGCCCTCAAGCAAAACAAAGAACTAAAATGTAGTGAAGAGGTTTGAAAACTTTCAGAAACTCTTTTCATCTTAGAAGCAACAACACTAAGATTACCCTTAGTAAGCCACTGATAGATTCACCTGCAAGACATCAAGACCAACATATACTTCCCCCACACTTAGCAACTGTCCCGAGTAAACTCCACAATCACATTCAAGCATTCAAATTCACCCTACTGACTTCTATAAGCTATTTAAGTGCGATCTCACCTAAGGATTATCGATCAAATTGAAGGAACTTGGAGCCAATTCTACTAGATTCAGAATTGTTGTCAGGTTCCCGAAGCCTAGGATCTAGGGTCTAGTTAATTGAATCATAGATCTGACCTCGTGATTACCTGGAGATTGGCAGCGGAAGATAAGTCAGGTAAACGAGATCTCTGAAGCGTCTCAGATGCTGCGCCTCTACTGCAGTCCACACGCACACAAGCTGGAATCCGCCGGGATGCTAGTGCCGGGATTCGGATCTTCTGGGAACTTAGTCTCTAGAGGAAGAGCCTCTGTTTTCTGTCAAGAAAACTCTCTGGGGGCGGCGCTCAATCTACTTGTCGAATTTCTAAGTTCATTTATTTATAGACTTCGACATAAACCGAAACATCAGTTTCGGTATTCGCCTTGTGTCGACCGACACACCTAATGGTGTCGATCGACACACCTCATTAAAACTCATATTCGATGTGTATCCAATACACATCGACCAGACCATGTGCCAATGATTAATCCCATAGAAAGTGTATCCAACTTGCTTAGGTGTGTGACCCTGTAGGTTCACACGATACCAGAAATGAGTTACAAATCATTTGTCATAAGCAGTTTCTAGCAAAACATTATGACTACCTAGTATCACATGAATTGTCCGATCTCGACAATACAACTATCTTTAGAGTGAGTACAATGTGATTTCAGGACATAATCCCAACAATCTCTCACTTGAACTGGAATCACCTATTCCTATAATCTCTTCGTCTCTATATCTCGATATGGCATAAGGCAAGAGACTGTGTCATCCTTATTATAGCCAATATCATGTTCATCGAACTCCTGATCTATACTGATAAAACAAACGACTGACAATCACCTCGTTTGAGCACGGCCATGCATTTTCTCAGTATCAAATCTTCGATGGGCCCTGAGATATTTATCTCCTGTTACAGGAGGGACAAATCCCATCTTGTTCCATCCCTGTTTCTACACATACTTTATGATACGTATAAGCAATGCCTTTATAGCCGCCAGTTACGGAACGACATTTGACAAGGTCAAAGCGCATCAATTCATATGCTAGAAAGCATGATGAACTCAGGTCTAAGGTATATACTCTATAGTCGTAATGAGAACCTCCCATGACACTGATATAACTATCCTGTGGAGTTCTCATTAGCGGGTCATGTCCGATCATATGTTCACCAACATATATCTATGTGATTGACTGCGATAATCATATCGTTGACTCCATGAAACTTAGTCCAACAGTCACCTCACATGCTAGTCTCGCGCGGTTATTGGTGTCCCACTTCAACAACCTCGACTAGGGACAATCGTAATTTATGTCATCCTTTACTTATAGGGTTTCATGATCAAGTCCTCAACTTGATGACCTATAAAATGAACATAAAATACTTTGGGACCATTACTTAATTATCCAATAATTAAATAATACCGATGTCAGTTTTAACTTACACAAACATTGCCATATCATGTTTATATAAAGATTATAACATAACTAAAATAACTCCCACTAGAATCAAGATCATCTCTTCAGATATCTAATACCTACAGCAAGAGAATAAATCTCGTGCTTAGGTTGTGGGAGACTCTACGGTGTTTTGCTTGAAACAGTTTCAACAAACCACACCGCCATTCAGATAAAAGCATCATTCTACGGTCCACTGCTTGGAGCCTTTCCAACAGACAGCACCGCAATTCAGACAAAGAGACATAACCAGATGGGAACCGGGAATCGTCTTTGTCCGTCTAACTACTTTCAACTGGTTCGTCACTTCCTTAGTTCACCACGAAACTATCCTTAGAGTTCCTCAAACACTTGGGATATTTCTGGTAACTGTTCAGTGACTATTACCGGAACTTATTGGTATTTTCTCGTCATACTCTATGCGTAAGCTGCATCTAGACGAGCGCAAAATATGGCATTTATGATGGATTCTATTGCTAAAGCATAAGGAATCACACTCATACATACTAGCTCAGCCAGTGTTCAAAACACTTCATCTTGCTAATATTGTTACTAGCTCAGCCAGTGTCCAAGACACTTCATCTCGCTTAGATTATTGCCATAAGACCTTTGGTATGAAGCTATTCTTGGAATTAAGCACATATGAACTGTCCAATACCTTATCAACATAAGGATTTTGACATGATCCAATTAGCCTTTCTGATCCATTCCAATGGATCCTCATTCCAAGAACTTTCACGGCCTTTTCCCATGTCCATCGTTAAATTTGACTTCCGACCCAAATCTTGATAAGACTTTAGCGTCGGAACGTCGTTTATGAGATTAAGTATGTTATCTACATACAGTGTGAGAATTGCAATTACGCTCCCACTAGTCTTCTTGTGAACGCATGGTTTCATTTCTTCTCTGATCAAGTCAAAACTTTTGACCACTTTATGAGAATGTTGAATCCAACTCCAAGATGTTTGCTTCAATCTATAAATAGATCGGTGAAGCCAACATGCATACCCAGCCAATTTTCGGAGTTGGGGCTCACCATCGCTTCTTTGAATTTCGCATGTTCGTCACTTTTCAATGATCAATAGATCACGACAATCGGTTACGAGAAATCACTCTCGAGTTAGTGACGGATCCTTTCGGATCTACGAATTTCAGGCTCCACAGGTGTAGATCCTACAACACTTTGTAGATCTCACCGCTTCTCTCCCTCAACAGGTTGAGCAGCCTCCTGTGTTTATCGAATTTCCTCGATCTGTACTTTTACTCCCACTTTTCCTTTTGAAAGTATGATCTTTCTCAAAAGACACAGTTCCGAAAAACAAAACTTTGTTCTCGGATTGGTCATAAAAGCACTAAGCCTCGGTTTCCCTAGGACAACCAGCGAGGTGGAACTTATCAGATTTGGGTTCAAGCTCATTAGATGTCATCCCCAAATTATCAGAAACAACTTACTTGAAAAACTTCCAGTTCACATCCAATGCGGTGTCTTTCAATTGATTCTGATTGAAACTATTTTCTGCGCAAAGACATACATTTTAGAACGTATTCTTTAAATGATTACGGAAGATTCATGTGACCCATCATTAATCGGATCATATCTAATAAGATCCGATTCATTCTATCAGATGATCACCCAATTCTTGACTCAAGTATTTTCTTCCGCGATCTAATCGAGGATCTTGATACTTCTGTCAAATCGAATCTATACTTCATTCACATACATACTTACTGAAGTCATCAATAAAGGTAATGAAGTACAGAAGATTTCCTCTGGCACTTGTGCTCATCGGTCCGCATACATCAGTATGTGTAAGGTCCAATAAGCCTCTGGCCCGTTTTCTTTTAGCTTTGCTAAAAAGCCTTAGTCATTTGGCCCAGTAAGCAGAATTTATGTCTCAAATGATTTATAATCAAATGAGCCCAAAAGCCCAAAGCTATGGAACTCTTGAATTCGCTTCACTCTATGTGGTCAAAACGACTGTGCTAAGGAAAAATCGACTTCAAGTCATCAGACTTAAAGTGTTTGGTATTTATGTTATATGTACAAGCGTACATTGGTTTAAGATATAAAACCCATTCTAAACGGGGTGCTACCATATTATATTTCATTAAGATCTAAAGAACAAAGCTTGCCTTTTATCAAAATGAAAAACATTCAAATTCTTACAAGAAAATGAAAGACATCTCTGCACAAGGCAGATACATGATAGCAATTACTTAATTTCTAAAACCAAGTATGAAAGGCTCCTACAAGTGGAGAATCTCTACGGCTCATGCAGCAACCATTGCTTCATACCAGACACGCAGTTCCACTTGTCCTTTCTTCAACGTTCTACTGTCGCTTAGGTCCTGCATATTTCAAAAATATCAGTGCCACAACTAGTATCCAATACTCATGTAGAACTTGAAACAATAACACAATACCTGAAGAAGAAGTACCATACATCTTCTCCATCTCTTGTGAATCTTCCAAGAATTTAATGCAATTTCTCTTCCAATGCCCAAACTCTTTACAGTAGCAGCATTTATCAACATCAGATGGGCCTGACTTGGGCTTAAATGATGACACAGGTTTATCCCGATTCCAAATCTGAACGGCCTTGCCATCACCCTTGTCTAAACAAGATTTCTCAAATCTTTTACCCTTTTTGATGTTTTGCTCTGCTGTCTTAAGCATGCCATGCAGCTCAGTCAACGTCTTCGTCAAGCCTTTCTTGATATAGTTCTTGATGAACTTATCATAACTTGACGGCAGTGACTGCAGAATGATGTCAGTAGCCAACTCTAAGCTGACAGGACAATCTAGTTTCCCAGGTTATCAATGTAACTCATCATTTTAATGACATGAGGACTTACTGGATCATCCTCTGGTAGCTTGCACCCAGTGAGGGACTTCACCATCTGGAATCTCTCAACTCGTGCCAGATCCTGAAACTTCAGTTTCAGGCTGGTGATCATCTCTATTGGCGACTCCATGCTCTCGTATTGACTTTTTAAGTCCGAGTTCATGGTAGCCAACATCAGACCACGCACATCTACCACATCAGTATAATGCTTATTCCAAGCATTATATACTGCATTCGAGCGATTGGCCCCAAGCCTTTCTGGAAGAGCTTTCTCAAGGACATAGTCCTTGCTCTCCTGCTTGAGGATTAATCTCAAATTCCGATACCAATCCAGGAAATTCGATCCATTTAACTTGTCATTCTCAAGGACGGATCGCAATGAGAAAGTAGTCTCAGACATAAGCTGAAATCCAAGAAAAAAAAAGATTTAGTTATGCATTCCATGAGAAATCTTATCTAATAAGAAAACTCGCATTATATTCAAACAATGTTTCCTCTGTGAATACAATGATCCAAGATCCATACTTCACCAAAATCTGAGTGGACGACTCGCCATCACCCAAAATTTAGTTATCTAGGTAGGCAAATCATTGCTAATTGCACCCAGTACAACTCTTGGTCGCAGATAAAACAATCCATGTTTCATCTACTCTGACATCTCTGGGCCCAGAACTTCTGATGGCCCAGTCAAGTAAACCAATCTCTTTAGTCTTGTGATCATTGACAGTCGCACTGCAAGTCTATCAATGATCTCCTGCCTTACTCATGTAGGAGTGGATACCAAGGACTCCAAGGCTATCCAAAAAACGACACAAGTCTTGACAGTAGACACGATTTGGGCAAGACATCAAGGTTACTTGATATTTAGTTGAGGAAACTAAACTCTGAATGGTTAGCATATCAATCTCTTAGGTCATGTAATTGTTGATGTCAAGCACTGCAAGTCTATCAACATAATTATCTGCCTTACTCACGTAATTGTGGACACCAAGCTCGTGGCTAGACCATCACACAATGAAATGAGTCTTGACAGTTGACCATATTGAAGCTAAGCTTTGATCAAGGTTTAAGTCTAGTTTGGTTTCTGCAAATTCAAGGTTCAATAACCAGAATTGCGAGTATTGTGTCGATCGACGCATACCATGTCTGTCGATCGACACCACCAAATGAAACCAGACTTCAATAACCGGTTAATCCAATTAACCCAGTTTATTGAACCGGTCATGTCGATCGACACAACCCATGTGTGACGGTCGACATTGACCTAAACCAGAGACAGTTTTGATAACCGGTCCAATCTAATTGAACCAACTTATCAGATCCAACTGATCTCAAACGATCAAACCGGTTTATATCAATTGGGATAATCAGATCAATCCAATTGAAACAATTCATCCATTTAAACCGTTTTAACCAGTTTCAACTGATTGCGATAACCGGTCCAATTCAATTGAACCGTTTTATCCAATCAAACTGATTTTAACCAATCAGTTTATGCTAATTGCGACAATCAGTTCAATCCAATTGAACCAATTCATCCAATTTAAACCGATATATTCGGACTTAACCAAGCATGATAACCGGTCCAATACAATTGAACCGATTAACCATTCGCTAGGTCTGTGTCGACCGACACTAACCTGTGTCGATCGACACTTGACCGAATCTGTTCTGTGTCGACCGACACTCAACCTGTGTCGATCTACACAGCAGGCTTTCTGTTTTCCTTCGCGAAAAACCATAGCCGCCAATTCTGTCGAATTCACATTTCTGTGTCGACCGACACACCTAGTGTGTCGATCGACACTGTGCGAAAACACAGTATCGTTTTTCGATCATATCGATCTCACCTGTTCTTAATCAAACAACCTAGTTTGCGAATCTAAATCATCAAATTCAATTAAACAGGTTGATTCAATGGAAAACCCTAAGGCTCTGATACCACTGAAGGAACTTGGAGCCAATTCTACTAGATTCAGAATTGCTGTCAGGTTCCCGAAGCCTAGGATCTAGGGTCTAGTTAATTGAATCATAGATCTGACCTCGTGATTACCTGGAGATTGGCAGCGGAAGATAAGTCAGGTAAACGAGATCTCTGAAGCGCCTCAGATGCTGCGCCTCTACTGCAGTCCACACGCACACAAGCTATCATCCGCCGGGATGCTAGTGTCGGGATTCGGATCTCCTGGGAACTTAGTCTCTATAGGAAGAGCCTCTGTTTTCTGTCAAGAAAACTCTCTGGGGGCGGCGCTCAATATACTTGTCGAATTTCTAAGTCCATTTATTTATAGACTTCGACATAAACCGAAACATCAGTTTCGGTATTCGCCTTGTGTCGACCGACACACCTAATGGTGTCGATCGACACACCTCATTAAAACTCATATTCGATGTGTATCCAATACACATCGACCAGACCATGTGCCAATGATCAATCCCATAGAAAGTGTATCCAACTTGCTTAGGTGTGTGACCCTGTAGGTTCACACGATACCATAAATGAGTTACAACTCATTTGTCATAAGCGGTTTCTAGCAAAACATTATGACTACCTAGTATCACATGAATTGTCCGATCTCGACAATACAACTATCTCTAGAGTGAGTACAATGTGATTTCAGGACATAATCCCAACACAAATAGCACATGGATTCTTACTCTGTTAGCTCTAGACCACCATACTATCTTTTTCTGGTTCTTTTCTTCTCTTTTCCCTTCCTTAGCAACTAATTTTTCCCCATTGGGTATCATTTTATTTTATTTTATCAGTGCTCTTCCCGTTATGGGGTGTACTTTGGACACATTCCATGGATGCACATGAGGTAATAGGGGTCTCTACCACTCACGCGACCACTTCGGAGCTACTAGATCATCCTCAATTTATTATTCTCTTTTTTTTTTTTACTTTAGAGAAGGGGAGAAGGGAACCTTACTTGGATAGGTTTACAAGCTGTGTCAGAACTAATAGAGGAATACGACTCAAGGTATACCAAGCCCTTAGGTGAGAAAATTAAGTCAAAATTAATGGTGAAGTCAGTAAAGGATGTTGGGAATGTCCTGAAATCTACCGTACTATCTCTAGAAAGTATGATAAGTGTCGAGATCAGACATAAGTCATAAATACTGGGTGATCATGATGACTTTCTAGAGCCCGCTCATGATCTATAAGTTTAGGACTTATTACCAGTATTGTATGATCCCAAAGGGTCACACACCATAGCTAACGGGAAAGTTAACAAGGAATTAATACGGTAAGATGCAAGGCATTTACTGTATTTGTACAGAGAATTGGGCCAGACAAAAGACAGTCTTTTGTCTGATTTGGGCCTTGGGCCCAAAATCCTAATGAGCCATTAGTTTAATTACTTGGGCCCATATAAAGGAAGGAGGAGGCGCAGGAAGCCCTAAGGCTACACACATATGCGATTTTCACACTAGCCGTCTTCCTCTCTCTCTCTGTGATTTTCCAGCTTGGTCTAGCAGCCTGATCCGTAGCTTGTAAGCGTGTGGATACCTAGGAGGAGCCGGTGATAATCAGCTCTAACTGATCTCTTCATTCCTTTGATCAATCCGCTGCAATCATAAGGTAATGAATCTGATCTGTTTATGATTCAACTGCAAATCACCTAGATCCTAGATGATTATGTGCTAGGATGTAACCTGACAATTACACCATGAACACACATAATCCTACAGTGGTATCAGAGCCTAGGTCGTTAGGTTTTTGCTTTTTGGATCATATTTAGGTTGTTTTAATGTTAAGAATCGAATTTGACTTAAGAAATTTGATTAGAACTTGTAAAACAACCTAATATGAAATCGCTTTGTTTCAATTGCTGTTGACTTTTGGATCGTGTGAATAAGAAATCACAAGCGATCGTTTATGTCATGAATTGATAACTTTGCTGTTGATAGTTGAATTAATTATCAATCGATAGTTGCTGTTGACTTTGCTTTATTATAATTATCAATCGAAAGTTAGCCATCGTGAGGTAATCGATTTTGTTAGCCATCGTGAGGTAATCAATTTATAATTATCAATCGATTTTGTTAAAGAAGAGAATCGCTTTTGTCTTTTTGTGAATCGATTTGCTTAATGAATTAAGGTCAATATGATTGTTTAATTGATACAAATTGTGTATCGCATGATCGTTTTGTTCATAAGCGAATAGCATGAAACCAGCGGGTGTTGACTTTGTTTTGCTTAATTGAATTACGAATTGAAAAGTCATGTCATGATCGATGATGTCTCGATCATGTGATTGTGTAATTTGAAAAAGTCAAATACGTTTTGTCTTTATCAAACAATGCAATTATCAAGCAATGATTAACGTTTTGGAATCGTTAATGTCATGGTCATGATCAAGCAATGATTGAATCAATTATCATACGATTTGGAAAAAGGTCAAAAACGTTTTGATGATTGTGGTTCATTCTTCTTAAACCCGCGACAATGAACCGATCAAACCGATTGTGGTTCATTGTCAGCTTTAGCTTAAACCGCAGGTTAGGTCAAAATTGGCTAAAACACAAGGTGTTTCTTCCTGATTTTGGACTTAACCGAACCGATCCAATTTAATTGGTGGTTCAAGCGGTTAACCCAAATCGCGGTTTGCTGGAAATTATTTAATACAATTGGTATTATTTAGTTTCTGGTTAAACCGGATTTAAATTCAAAATTAAATTTTAACCTAAACCGAAGGCTGGTCTAAGTTTGATTTGGTTGGACCAAATAATTTAGAGCTGGTCTGGTTTAGTAAATAACCAGTTGGATTTAGTAGTTAATTTGGTCTCGGACCAGAATTAATGAACCGACTCGGTTATGTCAAATTATTGGGCCAATTGGAATTTTGTGGTCTTGGGCCAAGAATTGGGCCTATAATTTGTGACCCAACCGAAAACTTTAATAAAATATTAAATTAGAAATTTCTATTTTTAGTATATTTCTAAATTTAGAAAGTTTCTAAAATAAGTAAGTTTCCCAAAATAGTAATCTTCTAATTTTGGAAAGAAAACCTAAAATCCTCAAAACCAATATCAAGCTTGGATGTCTTGCCCAATCTTGTCAGCTACTTAACGCTTATTCAATTACAGATATGGCTTACAGTGTGAGGTGTCTGTTTTTGCGTAAGTAAAGTAGTATATAGTCACTAATTTCATTGGGAGTCCCAGACTTTAGTGATTATTTGGCTGTAAGAGATTGGTTTCCTTGACTGGGCCATCGGGAGTCCCGGGCCTTGAGACATCTGGTGTATTGGGCCTTGGGCCCAATTCACAACCGAGAGTTATTGGATATAACTAGCTGTGTGTATGCTTACCAAGTAAAGCTAATTCCGGGTGACGGCCAGTGGCCCACTTTGGATTTAGCTGAACATGGGTCTCGGAATCATTGCATTCTTATGAGGTTAAACAAAGAAATTTTGAATGCAATGCGAGTTTTCTTATAAGTTATTAAGATTACTCTTTTATGAACTAAATAACTAAAACTCTATTTATCTCTAAATTTCAGTTATGACTAGCACAAACAATCAAAACACTTTCTCGATCCGGTCTGTCCTTGAAATGGACAAACTGAACGGATCAAATTTCTTGACTTGGTCGCGGAACCTGAGGCTAGTCCTTAGGCAGGAGAGAAAGGACTATGTCCTTGAAAGAGCTCTCCCCGTGAGGATCGGGTCCAATGCCTCTCATGCAGTATATAATGCTTGGAATAAGCATTATAATGATGCGGTAGATGTGCGTGGTCTGATATTGGCTACCATGGACTCAGATTTGCTGAAGCAGTATGAGAACATGGAGTCGCCAATAGAGATGATCAGCAGCCTGAAATTGAAATTTCAGGGGCAGGTAAGAGTGGAGAGATACCAGTTGGTTAAGTCTCTCACTAGCTGCAAGCTACCAAATGATCATCCAGTGAGTCCTCATGTCAGTAAAATGATGGGTTACATTGATAACCTGAGGAAACTGGATTATCCAGTTAGCCAAGAATTGGCAACTGAGATCATTTTGCAGTCACTGCCGTCAAGCTATGATAAGTTCAAAAGGAACTATATCAAGAAAGGCTTAACGAAGACGCTGACTGAACTGCATGATATGCTCAAGACAGTTGAGCCAAACGTGAAGAGTACCCTGTATAATCTCATAATGGAGAAGGGTAGGTTTACTAAACCTAATGCTGACAAGGGTGAAGACAAAGTTGTCCAGATTTTGAATCATGGCAAGCGTGTGTCTTCTGAGCCCAAGTCAGATACCTCTTACGTTGGTAAGTGCTGCTACTGTAAAGAGACTGGGCATTGGAAGAGAGATTGCATTAAATTCATGGAAGATTATGAGGAGTTGAAGTTGATGTATGAGACTACTTCCTCAGGTATTCATGTTATTACTTCAAGTTCTACCTCATAGGTATTGGATACTGGTTGTGGCACTGATATTTGTTATAATATGCAGAGCCTAAGCAACAGTAGAACGTTGAAGGAAGGACAAGTGGAACTGCGAGTCTGGAAGGAGCTATGGATGCTGCCTCAGCCGTAGGGTTTTCACTTGTATATGCCTTTGAGGCTTGGTTTTGTATTAAGTAATTGCTACAGTGTACCTGCTTTAAGCAGAGTTGTCTTTCATTTTCTTGTAAGAATTTGAATGTTTTTCATTTTGATAAAAGACAAGTTTTGTTCTTTTAATCTCAATGAAATATTGATTGTAGCACCCTATTCAAGGAATGGGTTTTATATCTTAAACCAAAAAGTGCCTAAATGTAACATAAATACCGAATTGGTTTAAATCTGATGAATTAAACCTGATTTTTCTTGGCGTAAATATTTTGGTCACATAGAGTGAGTCGGATTCAGAAATCCCATAGTTATGGACTTTTGGGCTCATTTGATTGGATATCTTATGAGACTTGAATTCTGCTTACTGGACCAAAAGACAAAGGGCCCATCTTAGCCGAGCTAGAGAAAGGCCCAAAGGCTTATTGGACCTTGAACATACTCATGTATGTGGCCCGATGAGCAGTAATGCCAGAGAAAATTTCCTGTACTTCATTATCTTTACTGATTACTTCAGTGAGTATGACTGTGTTCATTTGATGAGACACGAGTCAGAATTCTTTGAAATGGTCGAAAGAGGTCCAGAATGAGGTATAGAATCTGAGTGACAGAAGTATTGAGACTCTGGATTAGATCACGAGTGAGAATACTTAAGTCATTGATGGTGTGATCATCTGAATGAGTGTGAAGTCGTTTCACAGCTCATTTCTCCTGAAAACCTGGAGGTATTTCTGTGAGAAAGAATCAGATCTTATTAGAAATGATTAAAGATGAGTCACACGAATCTTCCATGATATTCTTTAAGAATAACGCTCTAGAAATATCTAAGTTTACGCTGAAATAGTTCTACCAATATCAGTTGAAAGACACCACTTAAATGTGGACTGGAAATGATCCAAATTCGTCTTTACTGAGTATTTGTAGTTGAGCTACTTCGCTGGTTGTCCTAGGGAAACCAAGGCTTGTTACTTTTTACGTCCATTCCGAAAACGAAGTTAGGTTGTTCGGAATTCTGTTTTCTAAAAGGAAAGTTACTTTCTAAGAAGAACAGTGGGAGTAAAAGTATAACTCGAAGAAATTCGAGAAATACAGGAGGCTGCTCAACCTGTTGAGGGAGAGCAGCGGATGGATTTACAGATTTCTGTAGAATCTACACCTGTAGAGCCTGAAGTTCGCAGATATGAATGAATCCGTCACTAATCAGAGAGTGATTTCTCGTGATTAGTTGCCATGATCTGATGATCATTGAAAGTGACGAACCTGCGAAATTCACAGAAGCGAAAGTGAGCCCGGACTCCGAAAAAATTACACTGTGTGTAAGTTAGCTTCATCGATCCATTCATGGATGGAAGCAAACATATCGGAGTTGGAATCTTCGTTCTGTTGAAGTAGTCAAGGTTTTGACTTGAACAGGAACGAAGTGGAACTGTGCGTTTACTAATAGATAAGTGGGAGCGATGTTGCATTTCTCATAGTGTATGTCGATGACATACTGATTCTCGGAAATAACGTTCCAATGCCGCAGTCGGTAAAGGACTGGCTTGGGAGTTGGTTTTATGACTGACATGGGTAAAGCCACGTATGTTCTTGGATTTTGGATCTAAAGATAGAGATCCAAAAGAGCTGGTAGGACAAAGTCAGGATTCTTAAATTGACAAAGTCCTACACGTTTTCAGCATTCCAAGAAGGGTTTTATGCCAATGTCACATGGCATTACGTTAAGCAAGAAACAGTGTCCTACGATAACTGCTGAGCTTGAATGCATGGATGAGATTCCATATGCGTCGGCAATTGGATCTATCATGTATGCCATGACACGTACTTGTTTTGATGTTGCTTTAATGTTAAGCAAGACAAGTAAAGACCAGTCAAATCCAGCAAAGAATCACTGGATAGACGTAATGAATATCCTCAAGTATTTGGAAAATACTTAGGATAAGTTCTTGAGTTACGGAGAAAGTGAGGTGCTACAAGTCGATAGAGTCTGAAAGGCAAGTTTCCAACAGACAAAGATGATTTCCGGTCACAGTCCGGTTATATCTTGTGTCTGTCTGGCGGTGCAAGGCACTGTTGCTGACTCCATGACTTAAGCTGAACATTTCGCAGCTTGGTTAGTGGCGAAAGAGGTTGTTTGGAAAGAAGAGTTCATCACTGAACTTGATGTGATTCCCAGCATAGATGAGACTAGCTGCACATCAGAGGTCCAAACACCTTGAGGGTAGGTATAACCTATACCGAGAGATAAATGATAGAGGTGTTAAGTAGATCAGCAAGTTTCAACGAATGAGAACGTTGCTAATCTATTAACGAAGCCACTCCTTGGGCCTAAGCATGAGTCGCGGACTGTAACTGTAGGATAAGTGAAATTAAGATGTAGTCTTAATTTCAGTGGGAGTTTGTAAAGGGCTTTATTTAGTCATTTTGAAAGGTTCATGTAAACATAATATTTTATGTTTATGAAATCTATGATTTCTGGATTATTTTAACTGTGATATAAATAATCGTTCCAAAATGATTCATGTCATTATATATGGGCCATCGAAGTACATGAGTAGACTTGATCCTGAAACCCCATATTTAACGAAATGACATAAATCATAGTGTCCATAGTCGAAGGTTGTTGAAATTGGAACACCAACAACTACTTGAGACTAGATTGTGTTGAGACTTATGACCAAGTTTCGAGGGGTCATAGATGCGCGGCATCAAAGTCGACACATAGGTATATGTAGGGGAGCATATGACCGGACATGGCCCGCTGATGAGAACTCTACAAGATATTAATATCTGTGTCATGAGAGGTTCTCATATACGACTATAGAGTATAGTCCTTAGACCTGAGTTCGCATGCATGTGGCTGCACATGGAGTGATGCGCTTTGATCATTGTCTAACGTTGTTTCGTAACTGGGAGCTATAAGGACCTTGGTTGGGTGTATTATAAAGTGTGTAGTTCATAGTGATGGAACAAGATGGGATTTGTCCCTGCCGTTTAACGGAGGTAATATCTCTAGGCCAATCGGAGACTTGATAGCTGGTAAGAGAGTGGCCACTCCCAAACGGACTTGCCCAAGTCGTTTGCATTGTCAGTATCAAATCTGTTCCGATAAATATGGTCTGGCTATATAAGGATGACACGCATCTTGCCTTATGCCAGATTGAGATATTGAGACAAAAGGATTAGGGAATGTAGGATTCCAGTACAAGTGGGAGATTGTTGGGAATGTCCTGAAATCTACCGTACTATCTCTAGAAAGTATGATAAGTGTCGAGATCAGACATAAGTCATAAATATTGGGTGATCATGATGACTTGCTAGAGCCCGCTCATGATCTATAAGTTTAGGACTTATTACCAGTATTGTATGATCCCAAAGGGTCACACACCATAGCTAACGGGAAAGTTAACAAGGAATTAATACGGTAAGATGCAAGGCATTTACTGTATTTGTACAGAGAATTGGGCCAGACAAAAGACAGTCTTTTGTCTGATTTGGGCCTTGGGCCCAAAAGCCTAATGAGCCATTAGTTTAATTACTTGGGCCCATATAAAGGAAGGAGGAGGCGCAGGAAGCCCTAAGGCTACACACATCTGCGATTTTCACACTAGCCGTCTTCCTCTCTCTCTCTGTGATTTTCCAGCTTGGTCTAGCAGCCTGATCCGTAGCTTGTAAGCGTGTGGATACCTAGGAGGAGCCGGTGATAATCAGCTCTAACTGATCTCTTCATTCCTTTGATCAATCCGCTGCAATCATAAGGTAATGAATCTGATCTGTTTATGATTCAACTGCAAATCACCTAGATCCTAGATGATTATGTGCTAGGATGTAACCTGACAATTACACCATGAACACACATAATCCTACAAAGGATCCTCTGATACCTGAAGTGATGTGGGTGTTCTCAGTAGGCTGTTTTGTGTTGGGGTTTTCTAATAGTCTTAGATGCATCTGCAAGCTCATCCCAATGGTCACTTAAGTTCCTGCAAGTGTTGTTAACTTCTCAAAAATTCATTGTTTCTTACTTAAATTGTTTTGACTCGATAAAACAAATTTTTGAAAATAGGACTGACTCTAAGAAAACAAAAGCGTGCGTCAGTAGCTACCTCCCCCACACTTGAAACACACTGTCCCCAGTAGTGTCAAGCTAAGGATTGGTAAAAGAAAGTATAAATGTTAAGGGATGAGTTAATGTTAAATCTGATTTTTACCTGTCTCGCACATGCACCGATCGTTACGCATAAATGCGACGATCGTTGCAAGGCGATTGCGATATGAGTCGATCATTGCTCAGGTCCGTAACGATCGCTGCAATGCGATTTTCATGTTGTGACGATTGACACACAGGACCGTGTCGATCGTTGCATTGCGATTGCGTCGGATCAGTCAGCAGTTAGCAAGTTAGTCTGTGAGAAAGTCTCAAATCTCAAACCTGAAAGCTGAAAATCAATGCAAACAAGAAAAATCAAAGCAACATATAGCCTAAAAGTAAGCACATTATCCCAAACATAATTATCAACTAGAAAAATCAAAAGAAAAGTGCAAAAGGAAAAGTGAAAAAGAAATACAGAACCGATAGTCTGAAAAATGGAGATCAATCTCACTCGCTCTCATCATCATTCCCATCCAAGGGATCAGTGCTGCCTGAAGTAACAGGAGCCGGAGAGCGCTGTCGACGTCGACGAACAGGAACGGGCTGATGAATCTGTGGTTGTCTCCTGCAAGTGCAGCCACGCATGAAGTCCCAAATGCTCCGTAGAATACCATCTTGACGCTCTCTCCACTCTCCCTCAGACATCTCACTCAAGGGTACCGAAGGAGCTGGATAAGGACCTATGTCATGTGCAGCAGCAGCAGCAGGAGCCTCAGGTGCAGGAGTAGAATCAAAACTCTGAGCAGATGGTCCCGGTGCCGAAGAAGAAGAAGCACCTTGAGGGTTAACCATCGTAGGAACGCCGCGTCTCAAGTTCCTAGGAGGCCAAAGCGCAAGGCCTCCAAGGAATCAACTCTAGTAAGCTCAGCAGCAGGAAGCTTTACATACCACTGATCTGCATCTACGTCATAATAAACCCAAAGCTTCTCTTCCTTTATCCAAGTAGTGTTCTTCAAATGACCATAATCCATCCACTGCCTCTTGGTGATGCACTCTCTCCCAGCAGTAGGGATCCTGAAATGCTAAAAATGGGAGTAAGTAAACTCCCTACGGACTCACTATTCTTTCCAGAAAATGGCTTATTCTTCAGCTCGCACAAATGATCTGCAAAAACGGCTCCCAAGTTCATCTGAGGAGCTGGGTCTTGCAATGGTGTCTCCTCGAACAAGTGACTCACTCCAGTGTATAGCAACTGCAACTCCAGCTTTCTTTGCTTGTTCACCTCAGCCTTGCAGAGGAGAGTATAACCAAAAATGCGCCCAACATATCGCAGGACTGGATAGCGCAACTGTATCTGCTTCGCAGTACGTGAGTTATACACCTCACAGCCACTGTGGTCCCAGAAAAATTGACAACTCTCAGTGTTCCACTCTCTAACCAGAGAGCAATGAGTGGCTTGATAATCAAAGCCGTAGATCCTACAGAGATCACGAATGCTAATCCGATACCTGGATCTGTCGCACATGAATGTGAATGTACCCTCTCGAGCTTTCCTGAGAACAGGATCCGTGTAGTAGACTCTACAAGTGGACAACAGCTGTCGCACCAAGTCAGGATAGAGATCATAACTCCTCATCGGCATAGTCCCTAGCCCTGTCTGTCTCATAACCTCTAGCACATGACTGTCAATCCCAAGCATCCGACAGGTCTGGTAGTCTGCAAATCGCGTAGGCTTGAGAGTCATGTTATGCCATGCGTTGTAGAACAACGTGTCATAATCGTCCCAAGTCTCAGAAACTGGCCTCTCTAAACACGCAGCACTCTCAGTCACTATCTGAGCATCCTCCGTCCATACTCTAGTCACAGGAATCTTGTCCTGCTCTGCCTTAGGCCAAGGGAAACACACTGTGCCAATCTCACCAGTGTAGGGGGCAGGCATAGGAGATGTGCGTACGAACCAGTCGGCAGGTGGTTCAGTGTCAGCAGGCACATTCCGTCTCTTCCTCGGTGCCATCTGAAATCAAAGAAATGAGGACCAGTTAGTCTCGCAGAACTCTGTGTGAAATTGCAGTGCAACGACCGTTGCATAGATGCAGCGATCGTTGCAAGGCAATTTTACAGATACTATATAATTCCTCAAATCGTTTGAAAATCAATCCCACAATCTCATAAGCAGTATAATTGCATCACCAATCAACCTAAATCAAGCTTATAATAGTACGGATTCACCATTCAAAAGCCAATAATCTCTAATTTCTAAACCCTAGAATCAAATCCGAAAATGATGAATTTGAGAGACCTTACCTCGGAATTGCTTCGAATAGGTTATAGAAATGGATATAGCGTGTAAAAACAAGAAGAATAGTGCTTTGAATCAATGAAAATGATGAAGAATCGAACGATTTAGGTAAGAGGCGATTCGGGTGTACGGACAAGCGAAATGGGGAAGAAGAGAAAGTAGAAAAGGTTAAAGGCACTTACCTGCTTCGCGACTGCAACGACCGTTACAAAAGAGCAACGATCGTTGCCTTTGAACCAATCCGATTCCGGTTTAGCACATGTGTACCTTTAATTTTGAAATTTAAACCATCTGCAACGACCGTTGCTCAGGACCGCAACGATCATTACAAGGCGATTTCATCTCCTCGTCATATCTCCCTGCAACGACCGTTGCACAGGACCACAACGATTGTCACAAGGCGATTCTTCTTCGTCAAATCCCTCTGCAACGATCGTCACAACAAGTGCAACGATCGACGCAGATCTCCAGACTCGTATTCTGCAGTGAAAAAGCACCAAAAACAAAACCAAAACGTAAAATCCTAGGAAAAACATCAAAAATAATATATACAAACCAAACCGTGGGTTGCCTCCCACTCAGCGCTTGTTTAAGGTCATTAGCTTGACCGGACGAACAAGATCAAGCTCCTGGAGGTTTCAACAGAGACTGTGAGTGCCTCTGCGAAAGTCTCCTCATCCACGGTGGAGAGTAAGCTGTGTCGGTGTGAGCTCGTCCAAGAAAAGAAGGGATGTAATGTTCTCCAGGATCTAAAACCAAAGTTTCACTCATCTTCTCTTCCTGTCCATCCTCAATGCTAAAGGTTAGACCATCAATTTGTGGCCTGCGCATCATATCCATCTCAAAGTGTAGAGGCTCATCTCCCAGATAGAGATCAATCAAACTGTTCCTTACATCGATCACTGCTCCAGCCGTGGCTAAGAATGGTCTTCCCAGTATTAGAGTATCATCCTGCTCACTGTCGTACTTAAGTACCAAGAAATCTGTCGGAACCAAGTAGTTTCCAACTCTCACTGGGACGTCCTCAAGAACTCCTTCCGGAATCCTTATTGACTGATCAGCTAGGACAAGAGAGGTCCTAGTGGGTGAAAAATCTGTCATCCCCAGCATCTCTGCCACAGAGTATGGCATGAGACTTCCAGCAGCTCCTAAGTCACACAAAGAACGCCTAAAGCTATCCTCAAAGATGGAACAACTCAGCACAAATATACCAGGATCAGGTAGCTTCTTCGGGATCTGAGTTAGCAGCACATCATTGATCTGTTTCGGGACCACTATCACCCAAGTTTTCAACATTTCGTCCATTGGCAGCATCTTCTCCAAGTATCTCTGCACACAAGGGTGATATGGTGGATCATCAGATTGTGGAAATTCTTCCAACTTCTCATCCATCACTTCCAGCTGTCTGACCTCATCAATCTCTTGTTGAGTTATCTCAGACACCCCAGGGAATAGTCTAATAAGCTCCAGATCCGTCTCTTCATCAATGCCACGAGAAACAAGTGAAACTGTCTGTCCACGACTTGCAATGATCGTCACACTAGGTGCATCGATCGATGCATCTAATTCCTCACAGATTCCAGCCGAGAGTTTTGCTTTAGTTTCGGATTTTTCAGCTTCTTCCACCAGTTCAGCTGTATTTAACTCAAATTTCTCCCCTTGGTGTGATCCATCATCAATATAGACTGACCAAGCTTTAATGTGGGTGTCCATGACGTTCTTTCCCTTAACCGAGCTCGAAATTTGGCTCACCTGTGTGTCCAATTGCCTCACATGTGTACTTAAGGATTCAAACTTCCCATTGAGATCCTCATACACAGCATATAACTTCTTGTTGAAGTCCACATCAGTCTTAGTCTGCCCTTCCAGCAAGTGCTCCATCATGGCTTCCATCTTGCTCTCATGAGCATTAGCAGCAGGAGGCGTCTGGTAAGAAGATGATCCATAAGTCCTCTGATTACCTTGCTGAAAAGGCTTCCGATAACCAGCAGTCTGTCCAAATCCAGAAGAGTTTTGATTGATTGTGAAAACACTCTTCTGTCCACCATTGAAGAACCTATTACCTTGCTGATCCCCAAACCTATTCCCTTGAAATCCAGAGCCACCAATGTAGTTCACATCCTCTTCCTGATGATCTTCTTCAGCTCCAAATACCTCAACTTCCTGAGCAAAGTGGATAGCTTTCTTTCTAGTCAACAAGCTATGAACAGTGTCCAACTTGCTCCTAATATCAGCTATCTCCAGATTATCTATCTTCCCACCAGACTCTTTCTTTCTCCTATCAGCAGTCTTGGTGCTATTACTACTCACCAAATTATCAATCAGTGTCTTAGCTTGCTCAGGAGTCCTTGTGTTGAAATTTCCATTGCTGGAATTGTCCAACGCAGTCTGGTAGTGGAGATCAATACCTCTGAAGAATATGCCTAGCAATTTCACTTCAGTGAATCCATGATGAGGGCAGTCTCGTTGGTACTTCTTATAGCTCATCCAAGCAGCCTTAAGAGACTCTGTAGGACCTTGGGAGAAAGTGATAATATCCTGTCTCGGCTGATCAGAGCGAGCATCATCATAAAAGTGCCTCAAGAACTCACTCTTCACAGCATCCCAAGTAGTAAACTTCCCAAGTGGAAGTTGTTTCAGCCAAGTTGCAGCATCTCCAGCGAGAGAATAGGGGAAGAGTTTGAGAATCAGATAGTCATAGTTCACTCCATCGTACTTCATCCCAGTGACTATGTCTTCAAACTCATCAATATGGTCCATTGGCTGCTCATTTGGGAAACCATGGAAAGCATTCTGCCTCAGAATAGAGTAATAGATAGTCTTGATCTCGAAGTCATTCCTCTCAAAACCAGGAGGTACAATTGCTGACCGGTTAGCATGGAACTCATCCGGACGGTTGTAGTCAGCAAGAGTCCTCTCAACAGCATGAACAACCATCTGCCTTTGCCCTTGTCCTTGGCCTTGTCCTTGGCCTTGTGGCGGTTCAGCCTCAGGTTCAGGGATTACATTCCCTTCAGCATCTATCATATTCCCAGAATCATTGTATTGGTTGTTCTGGTCGTCCCTCAGAACACCTTGAGTATCAGGTCTCAGAATCAATCGATTTTGCACCATCCTTGCTCGTTGACCTTTTCCGTTAGTTCTCTCTAGTCTAGCAAGCTCCTCAAGTCTGAGATTCACAAGATTCACGTTGGGATCACTTCTGGTCTCACGCTTATGCATAAACCGTCGATAATCGCAGTGCAACGATCGATGCTAAGATGCAACGAAAGATTCAACTCAGATTCGCCTTGTAACGATCGATTCAAAAGAATGCAACGATCGATGCTAAGCGAATATCAGACCTGTGATAGAGAAAAAAACAGAGAAATTAGTAACCAAAAATAAAAACAAAAATCCTAGTCTAAACCCTAAGTTCAAATCAATCAAAGACTCAAAAGAGTCCCCGGCAACGGCGCCAAAAACTTGATAGGTCTAAGTTTTAATCCCATTCTACTGCAAGTGCACATGTAATGCAATTATAGTATAAAAGGTATCGAATCCCACAGAGACTCTCGGTCACACGATAGATTATAGAACGGTCAAGTTAAACTAGGAGAAATTAATGAGAAACTAAATAGCAAGCAGAAAAGTAAATCAGATAGCAGGAGTGGTTTGTAAGCAATTAACTAAAAGCGCTAAGTCTAGGGAGTTCTCAAGAAATCAGACAAGCAGATCAGATAATCAGTCAGGATCAAATTAAGTCTGGTTCTAGAACTCAAACACGGATATAGAATTAACCAACTTTCGTTGCGAGAATTCTCCAAGTCTAATAGCAGAAATCTAAATTTCTTTGCAATTCCTAACAGATTAAACTAGCCTTAGGTGCAGGTTCAATATGTTCACAATTCAATTAAACCAAATTTCTTTGCGAGTAATTCAATTGCTCAACCTAAATAGTTCAGATTGTAAATCACACTTTCGTGTCAATTTATAAACCTAGAGTCTAGAATCTAAGTGATCCGGTTAGAAACTACTATTAAGCACAATTCAGGTTGAAGAACAATTAAGTTATGAATCCTAAACTGATTAAACAAATCTAGCAAGTCATGAAATCCCTAACGAGAATCCCTAAACCTAACTATGAATCTACTCAGACATGATTAATGAAAACATAATCAATGAATAAATAAATTGCATTAAAGAGAGTAAAGAAATAAAGGGGTTCGAAGTCTTCTCCAAAAGCAGGAAGCAATACAGGTTCAGATCAGCCGCCAAAAAGCTCTAAAAACTCTCAGCTCAAAGTATGAAAGAGTAACTAAAACTGTTTGTAAAAACCTAATTATATTAGCCTAATCACGTCTAGTGGCTTCCTTGTAAATACTGATACATCTGGGCAAAAGTGCAATTTCCACAATCTTTATTAAACTCTCCGAGGAAGGTCCATCTCGCTCGTGTGTCGATCGATGCACATGTTGTGTCGATCGATGCAATCCTTTGTTTTGGACAGTGAACTCTATCTCTCGGGTTAAATCTCCAAAATGCTCCAAAATGCTCCATAATCTCCAATTCCGCTCCAAACGTGCATATACCTAATAACACTTGTAAATAACTCTAAAGAAACACCAAAAGACTCTAAAACATACTTATATCATGGCCTAAAACCTGTGAAAACTATGATATATCACCGAGGTGAGAAGCGAACATCACAGAGGTTAAAGGGATACAATAGGAGAAAATATTCGTGAATATCATTAGAAGCGAGTAAATAATTTGAGCCTTTGATTCTTCCACGTCGATAACTTTGTGAACCCAAGAGGAGCTTCTCCTTTCATGATCATCCAACAAGGGAGAGCTTGTTGTGATGGGATCAACCATTGGATCAAAGGATGGGAGAAGAGAGAAGAGGAGAATTAGGATTTGTATAGGTGAGAGGAATCAATACTATAATAAGTGGATTGCATCTCCTGGTGTTGACAACTCAGCACCAGTATTGCATGAGAGACTGACACCTCAGTTTAATGAAAAAAATCAAGACCAATCAGAATATAACGTTTGTCCACGTCACGGCGCTAGATGTATTCTTTGTCCCGAAACAAATATCTGGGTATAATGAATCGACTTTATTTTGTTTCTGTAAACCCTAGATTGGTCTCTTTCTCTCCTTCTCTTGGCCAGTTCATCTTCTCCGATCGAATCGATCCAGCAACACAATTTCATAAGTTCGTTTTTCGCCGGAGAGAAGACAAAGAAAGGGTCTCGAAAAAGAGGATGAGAGACTCAGATTGTTCTCTTTAAAGCATACTCGTATCTCTACCACTGGTGTGGATCCGGGGTGAGCGTGATGGAGATGAGTCATAGAGGAAAGGGTTTCTCTCGACTGTACAAATAGCGGATTTGGATCTCGTTCAGCTCCTGGATATTCCTATGGAATATTCCATTTTTTTACAAGGCGGTGCAACGACTCAATTCGCTGCCTTGCCTCTCAATCACTGCAAACCAGATGATACAGTCGATTTCGTTGTTACAGGTTAGTGGGGGGAGATAAAGCTGTCATGGAAGCAAAGAAGTATTGCAAAACCAATGTGATCTGGTCAGGTAAATGAGAAATACACAAAGGTTCCTCCTTTTGACGAGCTGGAGCAGAGTCCGCACGCCAAGTATTTGCATATATGCGCCAATGAAACCGTCCATGGAGTTGAATTCAAAGACTACCCTGTTCCTAAAAACCCAAATGGGTTCTTGGTAGCTGATATGTCTTCCAACTTCTGTTTGAAACCAATTGATGTATCAAAGTTCGGTGTGATCTACGGTGGTGCACAAAAGAACGTTGGTCCATCTGGTGTCACGATTGTAATAATCAGGAATGATTTAATTGGAAACGCTCAAGATATCACTCCTATGATGCTTGACTACAAAGTTCAATCAGACATTTTGGTATTGTTTGATCACTGGAGTTATTATAAAATTCACTGGTTCTTGGAAGCCTAGAAAGAGAGGAAGGCTTTGTTCGAGCTCAAGAAATACATAATCTTAGTTACTAAAGAAAAGGAGTTCGAGCTAAAGGAAGACTATGTTCTCCCTTCTTGCACTTATGACATGGCTGGACTCATCAACAAGATTAACCGCTCTTCTCTTTATCCCCTCCTGGTCATGTATTCCTCTTCATTGTAAGTATACATATACATTTAAGTTTAGTATTGTAGACAAGCTTTTGAGTGTCGAATGTTAAGAATTTATAATATGTTTTCTGCAGAAAAAGTGATTAAAACAATGTTGCGCAAGAACCTTGAACATAGACCAACTGTGAGTTATCTTGTTTTTGCTGGTTCTTCTAACTGTAAAAATGTTCTTTATAGGCTGCAGAACTGTTAAGACATCCTCACTTACAGCCATATCTTGCACAATGCCAAAATTTGTCTCCAGTTTTTAAACCAATTGTGTCCAAATCAGAACACAACACCTACGAAAACAGAACATGCGATACCCGTCTTCCTCCAAGGACGAGCACTGCCAAATTCGCGAGAAGACCCATGAAACATAATCAAGCACTAATATAAGAAGCAGAGGAAAGAGAGAGGAGAAACAAAACTACAAGTTCTAACAGTTCAAAAGACAAAGAAAGACCAGCAGCAAAGACCCAAGACATGTCACTGATTAGTACATTAAAAGAAGAGTCCGAGAAGCGAGGAGAGAGTAGAAGCATTGGAATCTTTGTTGGAGCTTTGTGCAGGTTTACTTAGGCAAGAAAAGTTCGATGAGCTCGAAGGAGTCTTAAAGCCTTTTGGGGATGAATCATTTTCATCAAGAGAAACAGCGATTTTGCTTACCAAAAGTCTCATGAATGTAAAGAGAAAGCAAAACGATGAGGAAACCAATCCTTAAAAAAAACACTAACCACAACTTTTTTCTCATGTAACCATTTTGTGTATTAAAGATATTAATCGAAAAGCAATGAAGTTATTGATATAGGAAAATATCATTATTATTATCGCATTCATAAAAATATTAGTGTATTAAATTATACAAAGAGATATACATCAAAATGGGTTGTTTAACAAAATTATTTTGCATAAATTCTAAGGAACCAACAAAAAAGAGTTTTGTTATATATCATTTAAGCATCTCCTCAATATATATATTTACTGCAAGAGAAGAGCCAAGAAGGCAGAGAATGATGCAGCACGATGGAGCCAACCACCGGAAAAGTCACGGTGGCAGAGGAAGCACCTGGTGATAGTGCTGGAGACTCCATGGTAGCTGACGTGGCTGAGCTCACTAACACAGCCGAGACAAAGAGGGCGACAAAGAAGTTGATGTTCCTAATTTCCATTCTTTCTTTTTTGTTTTTTTGTTTTTATGTTTGTATTGTATTTTTATGTGCAACCAAACAATCAAACGGGTGACCGGTATTGCCTTTGGTACACTGAACCTCAAATAAAGTTCTCTTCTAAATCTTTCTATGTTACATCCCTTAGAAAAAGTTGGAAGTCTGAATTTATCTAATCCAGATTTAGTTTTTGATACCCTCTCGAAGAGAAAAGATTCTATGAAAAGACAGACAATGAATTCATTGTTCTGTTTCTACAACATTTATAATTTTTATTAAAAAATATAAATCACAATTTTTTTTTTGAAAACTTCCTGCTGCGTAACGCGGGCCAATACCTAGTTTAATTATATAAGGAAGGTAAGTAGCACCGCGTAATAGAGAGTCAAACTCGGAGCTTCTCTCTCTCTCTCTCTCTCTCTCTCGCTCTCTCTCTCTCTCTCTCTCTCTCTCTCTCTCTCTCTCTCTCTCTCTCTCTACATAAAAATTAGCAGTGTCGAAGATATGAATTAAATCATGATCAAAGTTCAACATCAAACTCAAATACATCCAGAATGAATGACACGGTCAAAACTACCTAGACAAACTATTCAGAATATATGGTAAGAAGATCCTTAGGCAATTTTGTATATATTGGATGTACAATGTATCATCCCCACTATTTTCCCAACAATCACCGGTACATGTCTTATATGATTCTCTACATCCATTTTCAAAACATCATGGATTACATTATATGAATACGATATACATGTATATATTATAAATTACCTGACATAAGCTGCATAGCTTTGCTTATATTTGTCCCAGACGAAACAGTGATCAAATAAAATTAACTCGATACATAAAACAAATTCCGAGATATTAACTTAAAAAAAATATATATAGTAGGTTTAGTTTATTTTGTCCTCGTCCGTCATAACCTCTCCAACTTTTGTAATCTTTGATGATCTTCCCGCCCCGATGATCTTTTTCATATAGTCTGTTTTTCAATTGATTTATCAAATAAAATAAAAATATTGCATGTAGAAGCTAAACACATATTTTGAATGTTATTTGATATGTATTCACAATAGCTTTTTTCGGGTTAATACAATAACTATTTTCCTCTGATGACACGTTTTAAGTACATATATCATCATAAAATAAAAAAGAACCCCAACTTTTTTTATTTGTCAACTAAAAGAACCCCAACTAAGAAGTTGTGTTTATGTTTTGGTCCCAAAAGAAAAGTTGTGTTTATATCACATGAGTATAATGAAGGGAAAAAACACATGAGTACATTTGGGGGGGGGTGGATATTGTGTGTTTATATATATACACGGTAACTGCAAAATTTCAAGATATAATAGGTGGTCGTAACCAGGGGGAGGACGGACGTAGGAGAACCAGTGGCACGTTCCACATACTACTTTTTGTAGAAATTTTTTTTAGGGAATAATGTAAGCTCACAATCTAATGTTTTCATTAATCTAATATATTCATATTGTTGAAAGTCCACAATTTTAGGTTAAAAACAATACTTATGTTGATTTCACCTAGCCACCCGTGTCTCTGTCTTATTTTTTTTAATCTTTTCAGTCTCCAAAGTCTACATCCTTACTTGTTCAATCAAAATTCAATCAAAGATAATTTCTAAGGTAATTTATTTTTGCTGTTTAACTTTAGTTTTGTCTTTTTTAGATTGAATTGTGTGTTCTATTTTATTATTTCTATTGTTTCTGTGGTACTTTAGCAAATCGTACGCGAGCTACAAGCCTAAACAAATTGTTCTTTTCAATATATACACTAAATCGCTTTTTTATTTCTGAATAATCAATTAGATGTAGACGAGCAACTATTTAAAAGCTTAAGATTTTCTTTTTCTTTTTAGTTATTGGATTATGTATAAAACATACTAAAACAAGAATATTGTTTAGCAATTTGGTCAAAGCTAAAATACGCCATGATAGTTATATTTAAGAAGCAGTAATATAATTTTTCTCGAGAATTTTTTTTTTACATATTTTATTAGTTTAATATATTATATTGAATGTGAATGTTAATACACTTTTTTTTATTAGTCTTGGTTCACTTTCCAATATTTGTAATCATGATGTTTACTGATTTGACTTGACAATTATCATATATACTAATCTAATAAATGTTTCTCGTTCAATTTTTGTAACAAACAACTAACAATATGCTTGATATTTGGGCTTTGATATCTTTTAAATATCTATGAGAAATTGAAAGATACTATATAAGAAGAGATATAAATATAGAAATTATATTTGTGATAACTGTTTTCGAAACGAATATCCATGACGATAAGTACGAGAAAATATTTAATTTGCTTCCAATATCTAATTAAGTTGAGTTGACGACAATGTGAATATTCATTTAACTTAATAAATGTTAAACATTGAATTATTCCATCAATCAGAATATTTATTGTTAATTTATTTTACTTTAAAAAAGTAAATTTCCATGTTCAATTAACACAATAAATGAATATCACATTCAATTTACACCTAACATTTAGACCTAATCAAAATTTTGGATTTTCTATATATATTGGCATAGTCAACGTTTTTTGGCTTTATCATAAACAAGAAAGTTCTTTCGAAATCATAACTTATATTGTTAAACTCTTCAAAAACCAAGATAAATTATGGGTGATTTTATAAACTTCTATGATCTTGATAGTACTGAACCCTGTCTGAATATTCGAGGAAAGATCATACGGAAGTGGTTTACAAGCCATTGCATGAATGGTTTACATATCCATGTAATCATATTCGATGAATACGTAAGTTTTCTTTGCCCAAAAGTTTAATAATACTTTGCTGTTTTTGATCTATATTCTAAACATTATTGAGGATAACTATTTGTTTTCTAAATTATTTTGTTACAGGGTTACAAAATCGAAGCTATCATACCTCAGATGTTTATAGACAAATTCAAGGACAAATTTGAAGAGGGGTCTTGGATGTGTATAAAGAATTTCGAAGTGATCCATATCAACCGGAAGTTTAGAAACACTTATGCTGAAAAGAAGATTTTGCTCGAGGATTCCACTCAAGTTGACAACCACTACAATATCTCTAATGATATGTACTATGAGTTTGTGATATTCAAAAACATCTTGCAAGGCAATGTCGAACGTCTCTACACTATTGGTATGTTTGGTTTAATTTTCAAATTATTAGTTTGTTGCATGTTTATACTCTATATTATTAAAATCGTGATATCTATTCAAAATTCTATGTTACTTAGATGTAATAGGTGCAATCATGTTGGTTGGACCTCTCACCACAGCTCAAGATTACAAAATTCATTTTAAGATCAAGGAAAGAGAGTAAGGATTTAATTAACAAAAGTTATGTTTTATTTATGATATTTTTGTGATTGCATGAATTATATCAAATTTCTATAAATTTTATGAAGCAACACATACATCAACCGTGTTGCAAAGGGTAGGGTTGCTATGAAATTCAATGATCTTTGGAACTCAAGTAGAAATTACAAAATATTGTGTGTTTGAGATTTTGGCGCGTTGATAATTCCCCAAGTAAGCAAAATTCAAGTTAATATATTTTATTTTTGATAATTTATAGAATACTTCTAAGCATAATATTAATATATCACTGAAAAAAATTTGTTTAACTATATATTTAGAAGTACCAATACTTGAAGATTCTGGTGATATCTCGGATGTTATCTTTGATCCAGAAATTGAAGAAACCACTTCCATCAAAGAGTGGTAAATTATTTACGTTAAAATATAAAATTTAGCATCATTTTAACAAAGTACGTAATTATTTATATTTTCTATTTTTTCTCAGGATTTAATATTGGCGAATGCAAGAACTCTTCAAGTGGTTACTATTCCAAGTATTGTATAACTACTTTCTTATTCCATTACTCTTTTGAACTTATTTTTAATTGGCATGTAATATTTTGGTGAATGTTTTTTGATACAATTCTCGGTATTTATTAAGGTACTATTTATGCAAATGCTTTTGTGTTTAGTATATATGTAGTTGTTATATTTATTTATCTTAACATACATTGCATGTTTATTTGAAATTTTTTAATCTCAAATAAATAATAATATTAGTAGGTAAATGTCAACTCAGTATTTAAATCATTATATTTATAACGTTAATTAATTAAATATTTTTTACATAATTTAAAAAATGTCATTAGTAATTTTAAATGGTGAATGTAGGTATATGTCAACTCAAGATTTAATTAATGATTTTTTCTAATCCATATATATAAATTATTATTTTCTTATCAATATATGTACGCGAGTAGTAATTTTGAAAACTCATTTTGACTATTGATATATTATTAATATTTGTTCTGTTAAATTAAAATAATTGTATCTATAAGAAATTTCAATTTTTAATTGGGAAAGTAGATATTATAGTTTAGATTTGGTATAATGATTTACATATTTTGAATATTATGCATCATAGATAGTTGTTTTTTTTTTATAGATTTTGCAGGATATATTAATATGCATATTGTTAAAGATATTTCAGGGTATCAGTTTATTTAGTTGAATACAAATATTTTGATGGTCCTTTCTAAGTTTAAAAAAAAAAGATAACTTAAATTTGGTCAAACAATAACAAACGTAATCCACTTACAAAGGCCCATTATCTATAAATATGGTCTAACATCATTTAAGGGCCGATTTTTTAAAACAAATCGAACAAATTTTAAGTTGTCTAAAACTCATTCACAAACAAACCAAAAATATAAAACCTTCTATATCTAAGACTTAAAAACACCAAATAAAATAATTAAAATGCATATATAAATACTAAAACCGATTAACATAAATCAAATATTGTATAAAACTCATTCAAAAACAAATAAAAAATAATTCTTTGACTCAACAGAATTACAAAATACCAATCATTTGTTAACTACCATACATCAATACTAGAACTTTGATATTATAATAAGTTTTATACATCAAACAATTATAAAATACAAATAAAAAGGAAAAAAAACCCCGCACGCTCAGTGCGGATCAGATCCTAGTATTCAATCAAAATTCAATCAAAGAGAACTTCTAAGGTAATTTATTTTTGCTGTTTAACTTTAGTTTTGTCCTTTTCTAGATTGAATTGTGTGTTCTATTTTATTATTTCTATTGTTTGTGTGATACTTAAGCAAATCGTACGCGAGTTACAAGCCTAAAAAAATTGTTCTTTTCAATATATACACTAAATCGCTTTTTTATTTCTGAATAATCAATTAGATGTAGACGAGCAACTATTTAAAAGCTTAAGATTTTCTTTTTCTTTTTAGTTATTGGATTATGTATAAAACATACTAAAACAAGAGTATTGTTTAGCAATTTGGTCAAAGCTAAAATACGCTATGATAGTTATATTTAAGAAGTAGTAATATAATTTTTCGCTGGAATTTCTTTTTTACATATTTCATTAGTTTAATATATTATATTGAATGTGAATGTTAATACACTTTTTTATCAGGTAACAATGGAAAAATACTATTAAAAAGAAGTTTCACATCAACCTCTGAAAACAATTATGATGATGTGCCTTCGGATCCGGCAGATAGGAAACAAATATTGGAATATCATCCTGATGAAAGAGATGAGGTAAGACGCAAATATCTTATTAAAGGTCCTTGTCAACCTCGCGGTCATGATTTTCCCAAAACATTAACAGGAAATAAATTGAGACGATTCAATTCATCTTGGTTTGATCTCTATCCTCGTTGGTTGGAATACAGTGTGAAAACAGATAAAGTCTTTTGTTTGGTTTGCTACTTATTTAGAGATCACACTGGAAAAACATGTGGGAGTGATGAATTTGTGATAAAAGGCTTCAATTGTTGGAAGAATCCGAAGAGATTACAAGAGCATGTGGGATCAGTGAATAGTTTTCACAATAATGCTTTGAAAATGGCTGATAATCTGATGACGCAAGGTCAATCAATCGTTCATGCCTTTTTAAGCAAGATGATGCGATCAAAAATGAATACAGAATCAGATTGAATGCTTCAATTGATTGTCGTAGATATTTACTACGACAAGGGTTACCTTTTCGAGGGCATGATGAAAGTGTGGGATCAGTTAATAGAGGAAAGTTTGTGGAGCTTCTGAAATACACTGCAGAGCAAAATGAGCATATAAGTAAGGTTGTATTGGAGAATGCTCCAAAAAATTACCAGATGGTGTCTCACAAAATTCAGACAGACATCGTGCATTGCTTTACAGAGGAAGTTATTGAATCTATCATTCAAGAAGTTGATCATGATGTGTTTTGCTTGTTGGTCGATGAATCTGCAGACTTTTCTGACAAAGAGCAGATGGCAGTGGTTTTCCGATTTGTCGATAAAAACGGGATTGTCAAGAAAGGTTCATTGGTCTTATTCATGTTCTAGAAACATTTTCTCCATCTCTGAAACATGCCGTTGATTCATTGTTTGCTAAACATGAATTGAGTCTGAAAAAGTTAAGAGGTCAGGGTTACGATGAAGCAAGTAATATGAAGGGTGAATTTAATGGGTTGAGATCTTTGATTTTGAGAGAAAATAGCTCTGCATATTATGTTCATTGTTTTGCTCATCAGCTTCAATTGGTTGTCGTGGCTATTGCTAAAAAATATTTTGAAGTTGGAGATTTTTTTGAAATGATCTGCGTCTTGTTAAATGTGGTTGGAGCTTCTTGTAAGAGAAAAGACATAGTTCGAGAAGACCATCGGAAGAAAATTGAAAAAGGAATCCGTAAAGGTGAAATTAAAACTGGAAAAGGATTGAATCAAGAGCTTTCAATTCAAAGACATGGTAAAACTCGTTGGGTTTCTCATTATAAAACCTCATTACGGCTGGTTAGTTTATTCCCCTCTATCATTACAGTGCTTGAGTGTGTTGAAAATGATGGGGCTGATAGCATCAAAAGACGCCAAGCTAGTGGTCTTCTCAAATACTTCCACACATTTGACTTTGTGTTCTACTTACAGTTGATGTTGCTTCTTCTTGGACTCACGAATAATTTATCCAAGGCTCTACAAAGAAAAGATCAAGACATTCTGAATGACATGTCTCTAGTGAAATCCACCAAGCAGCAATTGTGTAAGGTCAGGGATAGTGGATGCGATTCTCTTATTGGTAAAGTATCATCCTTTGGTGAGAATCATAAAACTGAGTTGATCATTATGGAAGAAGAATTTGTCGATCCAAAGAAGCCAAGAAAAAGAAGCAACATAACGAACTTGCATCATTACCAGGTGGAATGCTTCTACACAGTATTGGATATGTAAATTCAAGAGTTTAATGACCGTTTTGATGAGGTAAACACTGAATTACTTGGATGCATTGTGTCGTTGAGTCCTAAAGATTCATTCCATGAGTTTGATCACTTGAAACTTCAGAGGTTGTTTGAGTTTTATCCAGAAGATTTTAGTCCCTTGGAACATATATCTCTTGAGCATTAACTTGGTATTTACATTGATAACATCCGAGATGATGAAAGATTTGCTAATTTGGAGAATCTTGGGGATCTTGCACGTGTGATGATGGAGATAAAGAAACATCTTTCACATCCTTTGGTTTATCGACTTTTGAAGCTTGTGTTAACTTTACATGTAGCCACCGCCACCGTGGAATGATGCTTCTCTGCAATGAAGATTGTGAAGACTACCTTACGTAATCGAATGAGTGACCAGTTTTTAACCAATTGTCTAGTTTGTCTAATCGAAAATGAACATTTTGAACGAAACAATGATAAAGAGGTTCCAAAACATGGAAGATCGAAGAGTAATTTTTTAGGATTTTTTTAAGGTTTTGTTTTTATAACTTTTTACGTTTTTATATTTTTGTGAATTTTTCTAGTTGCTAGATTTTTATAAATTAATTTATTAATTAAAATAAAATTATGTGCCACATGCTAAATAAGTTTCTGGATCTGCCCGTGGTCGTAACTCATTTTGTGAATACTTTTGAAGGAAATAATTTAAATAAAAAGAAAGCTCTTACCTCGCTTTGTTATGATTCCTGCGGTTCAATGCTGGTTTCCTGGTCTTAGCACGACCAACGATCCAATGTTATGCTTCGCCATCTGCTTTTCGATTAAAAAAAAAAGAGACACAATTACTGCTGGACAAAACCTATGTTAGGTGGGTTCGTGGAAATTTAACCACGTCTTAATAGAAGTAGGTAGGACTTCGGAAGTCACACATAACAACGAAACCTAACACTAATAAACACATAAAATAGTTTTACTTGTTAGATGTATAAAAGACCAAACAAATATAGAGTGTTGAGATAGAGATTAAGAGGTGAGATTGTAAAATGAGAGATCGGAGATCTTTGTTTTATAAAATGAGTTCGACGAGTAGTTAAGTTGGGGGAGGATTCGATGTTGAAGTTGGGAGAGGAATCCCCATCTCATGTTGGGAGATCCGATCCTTTTCTCTCTTCCTATGGTCTGAGTTTTTATAGAAGATTACATAGACAAAAGATGCTTATTTCGTAATGATGTTTTTAGGTTGGCGGTGATGATGACTCCGGTCTGTAAGATGGGACGTTATCGTGTACGTGGCGACCTTTCCCTTCCTTCGACGCCAGCTTAGGTCGGCAGCAATGATGGCTGGACTGTGAGAAGGGACGTTGACGACCTTTCCCTTCTTTCGATGGCATCTCCGGTCGGTAGAGGTAATGACTAAGTTATGAGATGGGACATTGGCATCTTTCTCTTCTTTCGGCGATTTACAGCTCGTGGGCTTCCAGCTCGTATAATTTCAGGTTGTGGGCTTCCAGCTTATGGACATCCAGCTTGTTTGACTTCCTAGGTCGTGGGCTTCCAGCTCATGAGCTTCCAGCTTGTTTGACTTCCTATGTCGTCTAGCTCGTAGACGTTCAGGTCGTCCAGATCGTAGACGTTCAGGTTGTCCAGATCGTAGACGTACAGGTCGTCCAGATCGTAGATGTCCAGGTCGTCCAGCTTGTAGACGTCCAGGTCGTCTAGCTCGTAGACGTCCAGGTCGTCCAGATCAGAGATGTCCAGGTCGCCCAGATTGTAGACGCCAAGGTCGTCCAGCTCGTAGACGTCTAGGTCATCCAGCTCGTAGACGTCGGGGTCGTCCAGTTCGTCCAGCTCGTAGACGTCCATTTCGTAGATGAGCCGAGTAAATAATAAAGGGTGTCAAACTCTCCACTAACAATAAGTACACCCCAGTTCGATGTATGGAGTTTTAGATGATTACGTCGAACTTTACTTCTGAGGAGTTATTTAGCTCGGATAAAAAGAATATCAGACCAGTTTGGAAAGAGAGAGTTGTTAGATATGGTAAAAAATGGAGTCGAGCTTGTGTTTTCTCCAGCAAGGCAAAAAGGAGTCAAATTCATGGTTTTCCGAGCTAGGCTAAACATGAGTCCAGCTCGAGTTTTCCAAGGTGGGGAGAACTGAGTCCAGCTCGTGTTTTCCAGGTGGGGAAAACTGAGCTCCAGCTCGGCAGTGAAGAAGAGGCTCCAGCTGGGCAGTGAGGAAGAGGCTCCAGCTGGGTAGTGAGGGAGGAGCTCTAGCTCAGCATTATGAAGAGAACCACCTTGGGAATCTCTTGCCTCGGGAGCTCGGAAAAGAGTCTAGCTCAAATGTCGCGCGGAGATCGTCCAAGTTATTCGTAAATGCTTCAACTCAAGTTTGGCGGACCAAGGTGAGCCCAGCTCGGGCTAAGGATAACTTGGCAAGGTCGGGCCCGAGCAGAGTTTCAAGCTTGGTGAGGCCAATGTCTAGATCATCGAGCGCGGGATTGAGGATCCAACTCGTGGATTTGTGGAAGGCAGCTCAGGAACAAAGCAAGAGATCCAGTTCGGGATGGCGCGAAGGTTTCAAGCTCGAGGCTTAGTTCGGATCCTTAGAGAGAAGCTTCATGTCGGCGTCATGGTGCGAGTCTTCCAGGTCGGGGTGACACAGAGATTGCAGCTCGGACAACAGAGGAGCCAGCTCGGCACAACGGAGGTGTTAGCGATTTGGAGATACCAGCTCGGGACTGCGGAGGTTGCAACTCGGTCATGGAGGCTTGGATATGACGAAGATTTTACTCGGGTCTTGGAGATCTCAGCTCGGCGAACCGGAATTTCCTTTGGCCTCGGTAGTTCGGAGATACCAATTCGGCGTCGGAAGATCAGAGCCATGGCTTCAGATCGGGATACCAGCTCAGGTCGGGGCACAGAGAAGCTCAGCTCAAGCGTGGAGGTTCCAGCTTGGCACCGTGGAGATGTTTAGCTCGGAACAACGGAGGCATCAGCGGAGCTTACGTCTCAGGGATGGAAAAGTCAGCTCGTCAGATGGAACCGAAAAAAGGAGTTAGTGAACGAACATTCTTAACTGCGTCAAAATCGGTGTCGTTTGTTCGGCAGAAGAAGCCACGTGTCGACTTTAGCCCCGTCGTCAGTATCTTTTGTCAACAGCACATCCGCCACCGTCAGATTCTCCAATCCTTTCTCCGGTGACGGCGGCGATGTAACAGCACAAAAACCGGCCGATTCCTTCCATTCCCACTTCTTCTGAATCTTTGGCACCTCAATAATTAGCTCTTGCTAATAATCCTCTCACAAAAGCTTTCATCTTTAGTCTCTTGTAACGTTGACTGTTGAGATGGGACAGACAGACAGAAACATGAACTGGGTTTGTAATAAAGGAAAGTTAGCTTTTTGAGATTTATGGTAATTTTTGCTTCCAAAGAAAGATTAAGACATACTTTGCCAAAATCAAACGTTAATTCTTTTAATTCATTAAGCTGAATGAAAAAAGATCTGATTGTTTTGCTCCAAGAAGGAAAAGTATGTACATTCATTAACCACACAACAGAGAATATAATTCGATAGGTCTTTTGTTTCGTTCATTCGCAGACAGGCTTCGTGTCGAAGCTGCTTAAACAAATGGCAAAAGCTTGGAATGCAGAGATCGGATAACGATAATCCATGGTGAAAATGTCTTTCCCTATCTTCCCAAACTGTAATATCACTCTCTCTTGCTCCTCTTCAGGGATGTTCATGTTCTTCCCTGCTTCTCCAGCAGCTGCAACTAGCTGGAAGTTTTTCACCGAGGCTACCGTGACACGTCCTTTGAAGTTAAGACACCAGCACTGAAGCTGCTCGTGCCATCTCGGTGACTTGTTTTTAAGGACTAATGGTTCCTTTACAACGGTTTCTCCTCCCAAGTTCCCTGAGCAGAAATCCATCAGCGGTTTCTTCTTCTTCTTCTTTACTTGGTTTGTGAAATCGGTCGGAGAATGAATTTGTCCGCCTTCTTGAATAGAAGAAACCGGGATGCTGTTCATGATACATTGCATTCTTCTTGGACCTCTGGTTCTGAGGACATTAAGCTCATACAAGATCGAAGCTATGCTGTAACTATGAGTAGATGATGATAGCCATGGAGACGCACGCATCGATGGTGGTAGTTTCCGGTTGGATGATCTTTCGGAATCAACCGGAGGAGGTTGGTTTTCGTAGACCGTGAACTTAGTTCCCAGAAAATTCGATCTATACACACAACAACCAAATTTATAAATGCCATGGCGTTATCAAACAATCAAGGTGTACATACATACCTTAGTTTCCCTATGTAATTACTGCTACTTCTTGAGAAGTCATTTCCCGACAAGGATACGATGAACTCCGCACCCGTCGCCCTCCTGACTTTCTTAGCGGATAGTAAGAGCTTACTCTTATCACCGGAAAGAGCTGCAATTATACAAACAAAATTCATACATAGTTCCACGACTTCATAAGAAATAAGAAAAGTAAACTACCAGGGCTTAAACCAAGATAGAGACGGTATATTCCAGTGTCTCTTTCTCGTTTGATAAAGCATTGAATCGGAGCATCTCTAGGGCCAGGCTGAATGAAAAGAGTTAAATCACTTGAATGGATTATAAGAGTTTGAAAAGAGTGTTTAAACGTGTATAACCTGTTTTAAGGAGACTGGAAAAGTGAGCAAACCAGAGAGCTCAGGAACTTTAACAACTTCTTTACTCATCTCCCTCCACGACCTACAAACCGAGGCGCAAGCAACAACGTCTCTCCTTGCCGGCCAAGAATTCTGACCAGACTCAACTCGACGGATTATTTCAACAAGTAACTCTGGAGGCAAATCATCCCAAATGCTCTGATCTAAACATTCATCAGTTGGTGGAGAAGAAGAAGAAGGTCCTTCTGGCGCAATGTGCGACCTTCCTCGTCTACCAACGGCTTTGTTACTGTGACGATTATTGCTCCTCTCATTTCGTATTCCTCTAAGCTCACGCACAATGTTCTTGAACGACATTGCTACAAAATCACCCTATCCTATAATTAACAAAGTTTGATTTGGGTAAATCTATGAAGACCCAATTCATACAAATTTAAACCCTAATTTGTACCTGATTTCCAGCTTCTTTACGGAAGATGAACGAGCTTCAACAAAAATATAAAAATGTCTCAGATAAATCGAATATCATACGAAATCATCAATAGATAAAGATAGAAACAGTTCAATCGAAGAGATTGAGTACAGATACGAAGAAATTGGAAAGATTTTGAAAAGATAAAATCATGGAAAGGTCATGGTTCCGGCTTCTCCGGCATTATCGTGTAGAGCCCCGAGAAATAAAGGTAAATTAAAAAAACATCGAGAAACGAGAAAGAGAGAGAGGATGTATGTACCAACAGAAGCGACAAATCCATGGGGAAGCACGATAGAAAGAAGAAGGTGGACGAGAATCGGGAATTAAGAATGGGTGACTTTTCTGATGAAGAAATTTCAGGAAATTGAGAAATTAATAAGCCTCCTCGAAAGAGTAGATAGAGACACCAACACTCCTCCGATGTCGTTAACCGTCGCCGTCGTTAGCTTCGATTCCGACGAGGAGGAGGAGGACGACGACGATATAATTTCAGAGGAAGAGAGAAAGAGGAGACGGAGAGTTTTTTTTTTAATTAATAACAAAAGGCACAGTACGCGCGGCCCATGCCTTTCAATTGAAATTAGTAAATTACTCAAAATAGGTTCTCTTCGATTTTGGTAAATTATTTTGGACAAATTTAATTGGTTCTCTTCTATTTTGGTAAATTATTTTGGTCACAAAATTTGTTTTAGAGTATTATAAAATTTTCGACCAAGATGGATAGTTATTATTAATTTTTTTATAACCGTAGGATCTCAAAAGTTTTTTTATGTTCAAAACTTAATTTTGCAAGCTCTTATATCCGAATACGCGTTTGAAATTTTTTTCAAATTTAAAATGTGACTAGGTGTCTAAATGGATTTAAATATGAATGACGGAAAGATATTACCACTAGATTTATCATTAGAAAACGAGCTCCTGGTTATGATGGATAGTTATACTAATGATAACGACAAAATTGGTTTTATATAGAGATATAGGCTTTGAATGATAATTGTGGTCACTACGGATTAGTTCGTAAGTGGTCAAGACCGCTTTTTTATCATTCACATTTTTTGATCAAATCCACTGTAGACAAAAAAAAATGAAAGAAGTTTGCTGCAGATCAAATACAGACCATTTTATAAAAAAATTAATTTGGTACGCAGTTGATTTTATCCACTCTAACCGTGGTTACCATTCAAAACCATAATCTAAGAAAACACTGTATTTTCATATATACAATTCAACTTCTTTTAAACTTTGAAAACTATACTTATAAGTTACAGTTTGCATAATTATCTTTTACTTAGTTGAAGTATTTTACAAAATTTAGTTGTTGACTCAAAAATTAATGCTTTCCATCTTTCTTTCTTTTTTGTTTTTGTTTTTTGTCAATCAAATAAATCTACCAAATCTAAAACAACTGTGATCTTAAATAAATTAAATTATTATAAAATAAATTAATTTTAATAAAAATTAAACCAACCTAAATTAAAACTAAATGAAATCAAAATAATTTAATTAAAACTAAATAAAACTAAAAGGTAAAAAGGTATAAAAAAAGAAAGTGAGTAAAACACAAATATAAAATAAAATCAAATAAAGTAAAATAAAAATAGAAACTAAAACTAAAATTATATTAAAATAAAATAAAAAACTAAAATAAATTTAAAATATACAAACAAAACATAATAACATAAATAAAATTACTTAATTATATAAAACTTGAATAAATAAAGTAAATCAAACTATTTAAATTAACAAAAACAAAATATTAAATTAAGTTAATATAAAAATAAAATATAAATAAATATAAATAAACATTAATCGTGCTATGGTAAAACAAATAACCATGCGATCAATCGTAACGACTAATCGCACAATTTTGTTACGCAACTGTGAAACAAATAACATTCTACGAAGAATAAATCGCAATCGTAATCATAGTCGTTGGCGATTGTAAACCGATCATGGTTACACATGTCTACATCATAAAACATGTTTGATAGAAATAATTAGAAAATTGTTTACCCATCATATAATATAGGTTAAACGAATGTAGTTAAATGTCTTGTGACCAAAATTATCAATGTCAAATTTATAAATATAAATAATTAAGAGGATCAGGTTTGTTTTGTTCAACAAAAATAAATTGAATAAAGTTTATTATTAAAGAACTAAAAACCTAACTAAAGCTAAGATGAACGAACTGGATAACAAATTAAGTGAAAATTGATAGCAATGAAAATTAAGGTACTATCATTGGACACTCCACCTTACACTATAAATAATAAACTAATTTTACAGAAAAGACTAAATTTTCCCTTTAATATGAATAAAATTATTTTTACTAATATTTTATTTTATTACTGAATAATTTAAATTTTTAAATCAATAATAACAAAAATAAAATTTCTTAGATCCTTTAGTTTTTATTATTTCATTCCAAAATCAATAATTTTATTTTTTTGGTGCTAATTTTTTTTTTAAAATCTACAATTTTGAAAAATATTTATTTTCTAAACTGGTTCGTAAAGTTTTGGAAATATCAAGAGTTGAATATTGGTGGTGTACTAACCAACTTAGTAAAATTTTCTGATTAAATTTGTTAAAATATTTTAAATATTTAACAAACAAAGCGAAACCTATTAAAATTTTAAGTATTCAACATAAATAAAAATCTATGCAATATTATTAACTATTTTAACATGATATTGCTAATTAGACAAAAATCCGAAAAGAAAATAGATCTACAACACAAAATGCAAATTTATTGAGAAATATTTACAGATTTGTTTCGTCGAGACTGTGAATTCATTACAAATAAATTATTTTTGTTAATTTGAAACATAAATTATAATGACATTTTGTAATATTTTTTCATATAAAAGATAACTAGGGAAATGTTGGGTTTGAAATTCTAACTTTATACTCAAATCACAAGGGCTGATATAGTAATTTTTTATTCTTAATGCCAAGTTAGTAATTGTTCCAAAATTTAAAGTAAAAATGGAAACAAACAACTTTTAGTATTTCAATGTCAAAACAATTTTAAAGTAAGAACATACAACTTTTTTTAACATATAACACACAAAATATTTTTTTGAACATATAAACAAACATAAAATTTTGAATAACAAATCTTATGGGGAAATTGCTTAAAATGCCCTCAAATTTGATTTTAAATAAAAATGTACCCCCAAACTTGAATCAAATATAAAACTGGTTTTGCAGCCTTATGAAATTATCGCGCTGTTCTTATGACCAATCAAAAAAACGTCAAACGCAATTACCATTATAACCTTCGACTATTTCAGACTTCTATGGAAGTGTGAGACTTCAGACTCTAATAGAAGTCTGACACTGAATTAATTAGTAAATTTAAATTTTAAAATTATAAAAAAATATTTTGTCAAAACTTTTATATACATAAATTATATATAAACAATTTAGTAGTATATAAATTAAAATTTGATAAAATTGAGTCATATTAAACAATGTTAGTTAAGTATGCCTTAGAACCCTACTTTGTAATGAAACATAATGGAACATTTACATATAACTTACATATAACCTTAGGGTTAGTTAGACTAATGGTTTAAGAAATTCACATTTGAAAAAATATATTTGCACATGTATGTTATAATGTTGATATAATTAACGAATTTGATGTGTCCTAGGTGTTTTGTTTAAATATTTTTCAATGTTAAGTGATAAATACTAAATTTAGGGTTTACCAGACTTCTATAGAAGTCTGAATTTTGGGGTTTCGTAAATACTTTTAACCAAATATACCTTAAATGAGTACAATTGGCTAAATTTTATGTAATTTTAATTTACATATGTCCAAAAGTCTCATGTTTAATTTATGTATCCGAATTTTTCCTCAAAATATATTTTTTTAATAATTTTATAATTTAAATTTCTAACTTAATTATCTCTCAGATTTCTCGTAACATTTGGTAAAATTGAGTCAAACTAAACAATATGTAAGGTAGAGTAAGTTCTAAACCTCAAAACATGCTTAGTAATGGAACATTTACATATAACTTACATATAACTTTAGGGTTAGATTCATGGTTTACCAAATTTATATTTGAAATATTAAATTTGTATATATATATATGTTATAATGTGCATATATTTAGCGAATTTGATGTTTTCTAATTGTTTTGTTTAAATATTTTCACCGATAAGTGATAAATATTAGGTTTAGGGTTTCTCAGACTTCACGACGAAGTCTGAATTTTGTGGTTTCTCAGACTTCTAAAGAAGTCTGAGACGTATTTAAGTTAAAAATTTAAAATTTAAAATATGAAAAAACAATTTGATATAAATTTTGATACATAAATTAAGCATAAGCATTTGTTATGTATATAAATTAAAATAACATAAACTTTGATCAAACTTAAGCATTTAAGATATATTTGGTTCAAAACACCATGTAGTTTGATCTATATTTCACATATGAAGGTGAATATCATGTTTTATCTGTAGGGTTAGATTCAGAGTTTGTGAATTTTCATTCATATTGTTCCATTTTAGTTAGTTTGTGACTATTCTAAACGAGTTTGATGTTTATTATAAGTTTTCTATATAATATGATGGTATTTAAGTAGTAATTATTAGATTTAGGGTTTCTCAGACTTCCAGGAAAATCTGGTTCAAGTATTTAAACTTGTCATGAAGTCTTATTTCAGACTGCATATGAAGTCTAAAATTTCCCGCATTTTCGAAAATTTTCACACGAAAACTTTTCAAAAAGGCGGAAAATTTCTGCCTGAAAATTTCAGAATTCCCGCTCAATTCAGAGATTCCTTCTCAGACTGCATATGAAGTCTGATACCGGATATTTTACAATTTTTAATTATTAAAATTTTGGCGGCAAAGTTTCCCTCCAATTCTCTCATCTTATCTAAACCTATTTTTTTACACACATATAACAACCAGAAAAAAAAACTTTCACATTCTTCCTTTTTTTTACTACCTCTCTTTCTCTCTCTCTCACTTTTGTAAAACCTCTCTAAAATTTCTCATCCAAAAATGTTCTCAAGCTTATTCTCTCATATGAGTTCTTATGTATGTGATTCATAGTTGATTCTCTTTGAGCTGTGAAATAGGTGAGTGGATCGGTTCTGATTTAGTGTTTTCAAAGTTTTTTTAACTGAACCAATTAAGACTTTTGACATAGACTTTTAGTTATACATGTTGATTTGCTCAAAAAATCTTTTATTATCCATTTCTTGGAGACTTGTTCGCTAACTAATGCAAGAGCTCTGTGTTTTTGCTTTTTCAGGTGCTTGGTTTAAGGTTGATCCAGATGACTCTCCAAAGAAGCTGGAGTTGGGGTTTATTATGTGCTAATGGCTCATAAAATTTCACTGTTACGAGGAACACGAAGTCTGAGAGTCTAATACCAGACTACAATAGAAGTCTGAGAGTTTCTCAGACTTCCAGGTAAATCTGGTTCGAGTATTTAAACTTGTCATGAAGTCTTATTTCAGACTGCATATGAAGTCTGAAATTTCCCGCATTTTCGAAAATTTCCACACGAAAACTTTTCAAAAAGGCGGGAAATTTCTGCCTGAAAATTTCAGAATTCCCGCTCAATTCAGAAATTCCTTCTCAGACTGCATATGAAGTCTGATACCGGATATTTTACAATTTTTAATTATTAAAAATTTAGCGGCAAAGTTTCCCTCCAATTCTCTCCTCTTATCTAAACCTATTTTTTACACACATATAACAGCCAGAAAAAAAACCTTCACATTCTTCCTTTTTTTTACTACCTCTCTTTCTCTCTCTCTCTCTCTCTCTCTCTCTCTCTCTCTCTCTCTCTCTCTCTCTCTCTCTCTCTCTCTCTCTCTCTCTCTCTCTCTCTCTCTCCTCTCTCTCTCTCTCTCTCTCGTCTCTCTCTCCTCTCTCCTCTCTCTCTCTCTCTCTCCTCTCTCTCCTCTCTCTCTCTCTCTCTCCTCTCTCTCTCTCTCTCTCTCTCTCTCTCTCTCTTTTGTAAAACCTCTCTTTTGGACTTTTGGTTATACATTTTGATTTGCTCAAACAATCCTTTATTATCCATTAGTTAGGACTTGTTCGCTAACTAATGCAAGAGCTCTGTGTTTTTGCTTTTTCAGGTGCTTGGTTTAAGGTTGATCCAAATGACTCTCCAAAGAAGCTGGAGTTGGGGTTTATTATGTGCTAATGGGCTCATAAAATTTTCACTGTTACGAGGAACACGAAGTCTGAGAGCCTAATACCAGACTACAATAGAAGTCTGAGAGTGAAAATTCAACATGAAGTCTTATATTAGACTACTTTTGAAGTCTGAAGTTTGATACTAAATTAGGTGTTTTCTCATTGTTGTAGATTTTTTACTGGTTATTAGACTTCTTGTTGAACACATTGTATTGTATTAGATTATTGGATTATCAAATCAAAGAAAGAAAGTTCTCCTTATGTACTATGCTTGTCGAAAAATACAAAGTTGTATAAATTTCTTTTGTCTACTCAAAATCAACAAGGAATTTTGTTCATTGAAAGTATACAATATCAAGAAATGGGTTAGTTTAACCTTGGAAGAAAACATTACTCTTTAGATTACATACACCAACATATGACAAACTAAAATAACCTTAAGTGGTGATGAATTGGTCCGTCAGACCTCTATTGCTGTCTGATTCTTATGAGCTAAAAGTTTATAAAATTAACAAGTCCAAATGTCAAGTTCGTTCTCTCATCATCACATTAGCGATCTTACTGAAAAAAGCTTATAAACGCTCTACATGTGGTTGTGTAGTTCATCTTAATCCCAATCTACTTCTTCATTGATACATTGATATGATTTGGTGTAATCAGTTCAATTATATCAAAAGCATTCAATAAACAACCAACATATATAATATGGAGTATGACGTTTACGCATAGACATTCGTTCCACCATCTCGGATGCTACTAGCTACATTGCCAATATTATTCAAAAATTGATTCAAAAATAATTACCATATATAAAAATGTAAAACTCACACATAAAGAACATAGAAAACTAACACACATTTATAAAAATTAAAATCAACCAAAATTAATAGCAAATATTCAATAAAATACATTTTAAAAGTTTTTAATATTTCAGACGTCTATAGGTGTCTGATTGTAGTGAAACCAGACTTCTACGGTAGTCTGAAAAAGAGGGTATTTTTGCAATTGATTTTGAAATGTCAGACAGCGGATGCAGTCTGAAATCAATCAGACAGCGTACGCAGTCTGCTTTGAAAATTTTTGAACTTTTTGTCAGACAGCTTATGATGTCTGAAAAAAAAGGGTAGTTTTGCAATTGAATTTCAATTGTCAGACTTCTTTTATAATTTTCAGACTTCGGGAGAAGTCTGAAAAAAAGTAAAGGGTAGTTTTGCAATTGATTTTAAAATGTCAGACTTCGCCAAGAATTTTGATAATTTTCAGACTTCTTATGCTGTCTGAGAAGAATTTCAGACAGCGAGGGAAGTCTGACAAAAAAAATCGCATTTTCGGTTTTTATTCAGCGTTGACCAAAATTCGATATTTCAGATGTCTATAGTCGTCTGGCAAAAGTTTGGAATTTCAGATGTCTATAGCCGTCTGATATTTTTTTCCTTATTTTCAGACAGATTTAGAAGTCTGATGATTTTTTCGCTTATTCTGGTCAACATCTGAAAATTTGGGTCAATTGCAGTTTCTACCCCCCATTATTTTCAGACATCGGATCCCGTCTGACAAAAAGTCAAAAATTCGTTCAATTTCTTGCCAGACTACATAAGAAGTCTGACTAAAAAATCAAATTTGAATCAATTGCAAAACTACCCTCTTCTTATTTTGACTTCTTGGTGACGTCAGATAAATTTTTTTTTTGTTTTCAAAGGAATTTCTCAGACTTCTATGGAAGTCTGTCAATTGAAAGTCAATTGCAAAACTACCCTCTCGTTGACCATAATTTTTCATCAGACTTCATGGGAAGTCTGAAATCGCGAAACAGATCTGAAAATCGGGGAATATTGTGAAAAATCACATAAATCTGGGTTTGAACTCATTTTTACTTTCTCCAAATGCTCAAAACTTTTAGTTACGCCAATACCCAACAAACCCAACCATTTTTATGCAAGAATAACCAAAATCGCAAGAGATCCAATTTATAAAATTTTGTAGAACGTGAATTAAAGAGCTTTTTGGATGAAATTGGAGAGAAATTAGAAAATAGTAGGTTGTGAGCTCTAATATGGTGTTTTGATGGTTCGAAATTGGTTGTGTGAGAGATTAGGAGCTTAAAATTGGTTGTTAATGGTGGTTGGTGAATTGGAGAAGATGACAGTTTCGTAATTAAGTTAGATTTGAAAGGCCTTTTTTGTCTTTTGGTAAAAAATATCAGACTTCATATGAAGTCTGACGATGGCATTATCGTGAATACACAGATTATTAGAGAGATATATTAAAGAAAGAAGGGAAAGAGAAGGGAAAAGGTACTTTCAGGGTTGACTTCAATTTTAGGGGTATTTTTACAAACAGCCCAAATCTTATTGACGAAGAGAATAAACTCGCAAGAGACAATGAAAAGTTCAAATATCTTCTCTCGGCCTGGTTGAATGCATAAATTGAATGTTTTGCGTTCATCTCAGCCACTCCTTCCCTTCTTCTTTTGCTTTGTTCTCTTAATTTTTGTTGTCTAGTGACTGGAATAATAATATGTATATTTACCTCATATCTTTGAATAAATATTGAATCACTCTCTTTTATTTCCAATACATATTTATAATGTTTCATTCCTTTTATCGTAGTGTGACGATTTGAACATTTTGTGTATATCATTTTTCCTTTCACCACAATATGAGGAAGCGATTAGGTAATAATGTCATTTTACGATTAATTTCGTATGAAGACACATGATTGGAGAGTTTTAAGGCTGTGAATGTATATAGCGGTTCACGTTTTTAGAGGTGTGAGTCCAAAAAAATGATTCTTGTCAAGCAAAAGTTGGACAAATGATTTGACTTTAATATTGGTTTCGAATGGTGACAATGGATCAGGCGGTGTGGAACAAGCGGATTCGAAGAGCGGTACGGCTAAAGTTCCGTTTGGAGGGAGAACGCACTAGATGAAATAAGTGCGGTTGATGCGGAATAAGCGGTTTGAACTAATGTTTTTATAGTAAAAAACAAAATATGCGGTACAAGATAAATGTATAAATGGTAAAAATATAAACATGATGTGAAGCATATATTATAAATAAACCTTTAAAATAAAATATATTAATAATTAGTAGTAGTAACTCATAAATTAGAATTATTAGTTTCATATTTAAATTATTAAACAAGTATTTTCATATAATATTTCTACGAACACGAAACAAGTTAAATAACTATATTAATAAAAGAACACAAACATAAACATTATACACCTCATCAATGGACATCAACCCAAGAAGAGATGGCAAAAACCACCCGAGTTTTCACTCAAGTGTAATTATGATGCAACGTTCAATTCAGAATCGGGTCAAGCAACAACTATCTTGATAGTTCGTAACAATTTAGGCCAGACAATTATATGGGGTTCACCTAGATCACACATGATCAACTTTAGAGGCAGAAGCAACATCTCTTCTTTGCTCTGTCTAATGTCTATTTGTGAATGATTTCAAAGCATTATCTTTGAATGAGATTGTCTCAATCTCACAAGAATGCTCACATGTCAAATAAAATTTGTCCACATCATGAAAATTTGCATGGATATTTATTGGTGGTGTGATAAAATCATGAATCCAAGCTTCTGCAATGTTTCTCGGACAACAAATATGGTAGCACATACTTTAGCATATGTATGAATAATTGGTCGATGAGCTGTGTTTTGTTTCGAGTAATATGGAGAAGTCATGGGTTTGGTTACCTAGGTATGAGACTCTCTGTCAAATTATATTACTCATCATTTCAGATGTGTCTATGAGTTAAAGTAATGCATGACCTTTATGGTTTTCTTTACAGGAATAGTCTTGAGTATGCTGAAAGCGCAAACATATTTTTCAATGCATCAACAAGGTCTTTGGGTTATCCTACAGAGATTTTTTGTCCATGCGTCGATTGCCGTAATTTTAGTCATCAACCAGTCAATGATGAATTGGATCATTTGGTGATTAGAGGGATGGATCATAAATACAAGAGGAAAACATGTTGTACTATGCATGGAGACACAGAGGAAGCTAGGGATGATGATGGCCAGCCTTCTGGTTTGGATGATTATGACCTGTTTAGGACAATATACTCCGATGGAGAAGATAGTCAACAATCACCAAAGTCTGATGAAACTCAGTTTGAGAATGGTGAAACTGCAGATGAAACTGAGTTTTCTAAGAAGATGAATGAAGCTGAAACACCATTGTATTCGACGTGTACCAACTACACTAAGGTCCGGCACTCATTGGTCTCTACCGGATAAAGATGAAAAGTGGAATGCCAGAGAACTACTTTGACCAGCTATCGACGATGGTCCATGACATTGCCTGCTGACAATGTGCTTCTAAAGTCAACAACTAAGATGAAGAGGTTCTTGAAGGTATTTGTATTTTGTAATGAAAGCATTCACACATGCAAGAATTATTACATTATGTACAAGAAGCAGTATGATAAGCTGGAAACCTGCCCAAGATGCAATGCTTCATGATGGGAAGTTGATAAGCACAGTGGTAGTGTGAAGAAGGGAATACCTGCTAGGTCATTAGATGCTTTCCCATTAAGAAAGATTCCAGAGAATATTTAGATCAAGAAGGATTGCTGAAGAGTTGAGCTGGCATTGCAGCAATGCAACAGAAGATGGGTCTATGCGATACCCTGTGGATTCTATAACTTGGTCTGATGTGAATAACAAGTGGCCATATTTTGCTGAGGAGACTAGAAACCTTCGGCTTGGTATTTATACAACCGGAATGAACCCTTTCTCTATTCAGAATACCAATATAGTACTTGGACAGTGCTGTTGCTGAAATATAATACGCGCCACTGCTGTGTATGAAGTCTGACCATGCTAATCCTTGGGCAAACTGCACCGGGAAACAATATAGATGTTTATCTTCAACCATTGGTGTAAGGCTTTAAGGAGTTGTGGAATGAAGGTATATAGGTGTATAACTGATTTATGAAAGAGAAATTCACACTTAAAGCTTTGTTGCTATGGAGTATCGATGACTATCCAGCTTTAGAGACTTTGTATGGAGCTAAAGTGAAGGGGGAAAAGTTTGTATTGTATGTGAGAAGGATACTCCACATAGATGTCCGACGCAGAAAATTGTGGTTTGCTAACACTGTCGAGCATGGGGTTACAAGTAGAGTTCAAACCGGATCAGAAATATTTGAGGCGGTGAAGGATTTTAGGAACGAATTTGGGAAGCCATTAAGTAGAGGTGGTAAAAGAACACTAGCTGAGTTATATGAAGTTGGTTTCAGAGGAAGAGTATCAAGAGGACACTAATCAATGGCGTTGGAAGAAACGATCAACATTTTTCGACATACCATATTGGAAGGTTAGTATATTCTAATAATTACCTTTATAAGTGCAATATAAAACCTTTTGATTACACACCTTCTGATTTATTGTCTTAGGATCTGTCGGTTCGTCATAACATCGATATTATGCATTTGGAAAAAACCTGTCAGATGCTATATTGTCTGTTATGATGAATAGTGGTAAATCAAAAGATGGAGTTAAGGCAAGGAAAGACATGGAAGATATGGGTATCAGAAGGAACTTGCACACTCATATAAGGGGAAAAGAACTTACCTATCGCCAACATCTTATTGGTTTTCTAAAGAAGAAAAGAAGCGTTTTTGTAAGAGGTTATCTAAGTTCAGAGGGCGTGATGGATGTTGTGGGAATATTGCTAATTGTGTGTCTCTCGAACCTCCTGTTATTAGTGGCCTGAAGTCGTATGATCATCACGTCCTTATGCAAAATCTAATGACGGTTGCTTTGAGAGGTTTGTTTCCAAAGGACCAAGAGTTGCTGTAACTCGATTATGCAACTACTTCAACATGTTATGTCAAAGGGTGATTGATCCAGAGAAGCTGCTTTCATTGGAGTCTGAATTTGTTGAAACAATATGCCAAATGGAGCGTTTCTTGCCACCTTCACTCCTTGATATCACTACAAGAAATTCGAGTATTAATAGCAGTTGCAAATAGCGTTTTGAGTGTTTATGTTATCGTTGATATACTCTTGTATTTTAGATAGCGTTTACGAAAATATAAACGCTATCTTTACTGGGTTTGACATGAAACGCTATGTATACTACTTCCCTCCCTTGTTTTTTAGCTTCCCTCTCTCTAATTAGTTCCCTCCAATATTTTTTAGTTTCCCTCTCTCTACTTTGTTCCCTCCAATTTTTTTTTAGTTTCCCTCTCTCTTCTTTGGTCCCTCCAATTATTTTTTCTAACAAAATAAAGTTTCTCTTTTTCCCTTCAATATTAATTTTTTTTTTAAATATTTTTATATAAATTAACGAATATTTAATTATATACAAATGTAAAAAATTTGAAAAAATTTATAATTATTTTAAATCTTAATCTAAATCTAAACTCTAAAACATTAACTTTATACCCTAAACACAAACTCTAAACCCTAAACTTTTAATCTTTAATCATAAACATTATATTTTAAACTTTAAAACCTTGACTCTATACCCTAAATCCTAAAGTTTTAATCTTTAATCATAAACACTACGTTTTTAAACTCTAAAATCTTAACTCTATACCCTAAACCCTAAAGTTTTAATCTTTAATAATAAACACTATATTTTAAACTCTAAAACCTTAACTCTATACCCTAAACCCTAAAGTTTTAATCTTTAATCATAAACACTACATTTTTAAATTCTAAAACCTTAACTTTATACCCTAAACCCTAAAGTTTTAATCTTTAATCATAAACACTACATTTTAAAATTCAAAAATCTTAACTCTATACCCTAAACCCAAATTTTTATTCTTTAATCATAAACACTACATTTTTAAACTCTAAAACCTTAACTCTATACCCTAAACACAAACCCTAAACCCTAAACTTTTAATCTTTAATCATAAACGCTACATTTTCAAACTTTAAAACCTTAAATCTATACCTAAACCCTAAAGTTTTAATCTTTAATCATAAACACTACATTTTAAAACTCAAAAATCTTAACTCTATACCCTAAACCCAAATTTTTATTGTTTAATCATAAACACTACATTTTTAAACTCTAAAACCTTAACTCTATACCCTAAACACAAACCCTAAACCCTAAACTTTTAATCTTTAATCATAAACACTACATTTTCAAACTTTAAAACCTTAAATATATACCCTAAACCCTAAAGTTTTAATCTTTAATCATAAACACTACATTTTAAAACTCTAAAACTTTAACTCTATACCCTAAACACAAATCCTAAACCTTAAACTTTTAATTTTTAACACTACAAAAATTTGTAATTTTAAGTATTATATCATTTATAAGTATTATATATACTCATTTTAACAATTAATTTTATTTTTATGTCATTTTTCGTAATTTTATACTAGTTAAATCCCAGAATAATTTGATTGGCTGATACAACATCACAAGGATCACAGATCTGGACCGTTGATTAAAGATATCAACGACTTAGATTTATTCCATTTAACACACATATCATATTTTCATCCATTAGATCTTGATCTTAACCTAATTATCTAACTATCTCTCTCACCAACCTCTCCTCGCCGTAACTCTCTTTCGTTCTTCTTCTTCATTTTTTTTTTTGTATCATGATGAAGATTAACTTTGAAGAAATTGCAGCCTCCAGCCTCCTCTTCGATTGTTCTTCAGATATGAAAGCGACTCGGGTGACTCGGGTGGAAAGATGAAGGAGAATCGGTTGTTTAAGCTTCCTTCTACTTCGATTCAGATTCGTTACACCTCACGGCGGTCGAAGTTTCCAGTCCTGACGGCGTTCCAATGGTGGTCGTGGCTTGGTTTTGGCGGCGATGATCGCGGAAAGGTGGAGGTCGTGGCTCGGAGACATAGTTTCAAGGGATTCATGGCGATGCGGAGATGGATTCGTGCAATAAATTATAGAAACACAAGGATTGGAGCTTATTGTGCTATTTAGATTTTGAAGAGGTCACAGCCTCACGTTTGGCATTCTCAAATAAACTATACTTATTAGCTAGGATTGGAGCTTATTGTGCTATTTAGATTGTTGATTAGCTGAGTTTATGATGAAATGTACGACTGAGTAATTAGTTTGTAGAGTGAATATCTCCTCTTTTGCTACAATTTATGTTTAGGTTTTGAGTTTGAACTCATTGATTTTATCTTTCTGTAGGCCTTTGATTCTTTGTGCTGGATGTAGTTCTCTATTGATGTAGTAGTGTGGTTCTTGATTCAGTTTCAGAATTGATAATTGATTTCTTAGATTTCGTGTAGTCTTAGATCTGTACGTCTCCTTTGCATCACAAGCATTTCTATTGTTCTTTCATAGTGTTGGCTCAAGTTACATCCATCTGTTTTCCATTGATTTGAGTTCCTGATCATTAAATTGCTTGGTTTCATGGATTTCTCAGTGATATAGTTTGGCTATAAATCAACCACATATACTCATCTAGTGTCTATAAGTCTCTGTTGATCTAATTATTGTTTATTGTATGTGTCTATCTTGGTGGGAAACATGATGATTGATAACTGACATATATGCTTGGTGGGTGGTGTTTCAGATTGGTAACAGGATCTTAAAAAAGAGGCTTCATGTGCGTGTGGAGCATGTGCAGCAGTCTAGGTGTGCAGAAGAGTTCAAACTAAGGAAGAAGAAGAACGATGAGCTCAAAGCTGCAGCCAAAGCCAGAGGTGAGACAATAAGCACCAAAAGATGATCCATTGGAGAAGATTACCACAACTGAAGCTATTAGACTCTTGGTGGACTATTACCACACTTCTGATTACTATTACACTGCAAAGGCTAAGGTTGAAGAGATATCTCAGTATGTAAGTACTCTCTATTCTTCTCTCTAGCTTTTGTTTGACAATGGGATGAGTGGAGGAGAAGATTCTGTGAAGTGGAACTTTGTTAATTCGTTGAAAGAGGTTAGTGAAAACTTCTCAGAAACTTTACTGTCGTCTCTTCTTGTAACTTGAAGGTTTGTTAATTCTTGTTATGTTTTGATTCTAAACTAAGAGCCTAAAGGTGTATGAGTTGCAGGACGCGAAGCTACATATGTGGGACGTTACAGAGTAACGGATGCAACATCTTTGCAGGCTGCTAAGGAAGCATGAGAAATATCAGTGATACTTGATGCCAAACTGTCTTCTGCACCTTCCATTTGTAATATCCGTAGGAATGGTGATTATTATTTTTGTTTATAATGTATTGTATTTTCTGGAAAAATGTAATTGTATATTCAATTTTAATTTAATTTATTATTTATATAATTTTTTTTAAAAATTTTTGTTTTGTAATACCATAGCGTTTAATAAACATTATTATAGAATAATCTAAAACGCTATCTTAAAAATATATAACATAGCTTTTAACAAAAACGCTATCTTAAATATATGTAACCATTGCATTTACTGAAATGCTATCTTAAAAATATATACAATAGCATTTACGAAAAACGCTATCTAAAGTGTCAGACCTATTATCGCGGGACATGACATAGCGCTTACCTTTCCGCTATCAAAACCGTATTATAGCGTTTTTCTTATGTTATTAATACCTGTTTTTCCTGTAGTGTATTATGTTCTATTTACCTTTACATCTAGGAAGAGAGGCACAATTAGGTGGATCGGTACATTTTCGCTGGATGTATCCTTTTGAGAGGTACTCATTCATTTACTTGTCGCTCTTTCTCTATTAAATTGTATTAACAATATCATAGTTATGTTTAACTATTTGTATTGTTGACATTGTGTTATGTGGTTGAGTTGTAGATATATGAAAACACTGAAGGCATACGTCAAAAATTTAGCTAGGCCAGAAGCGTGTATGGCAGAGAGGTACTTGGTTGAAGAGTGTCTTGCCTTCTGTTCAGAGTTTATCAAGAATATTCTAAAAATCCAAGAAGTCATGAACCGTAATGAAGATGTCGCGTGTGATGAGCACATCCTTGAAGGCCGTCCACTTCAGAAGCCGATAGAAGTTACACTTTCAGATAAAGAACTGGACATAGCTCATTGGTATGTGTTGATGAACACAACATTCATGGATCCTTATATTAAGTATGTTTAACTCTATTTGACTCTAATTACTTGAGATTTTCTTGTATACATTTGGAAGAATTGATGATTTTAAACTTTTGAATCTTGTAAAACAGTATGCATTTGGTAGAACTGCAAGCTACTGATGTTGAATGTGCTGGAAATGAGACTCATTGTTGGAAACTTCACACTGAAAGGTTTCCAGATTGGATAAAGGCCAAGGTCAGATCAAAGTAACAGAAACATTTTCATTCAGTTACAATTTCATGTTACTCTTTATTTATTAACTAATACTGAAACTTGTTCTTTAGATACCAACAAATTCAGAGTGCCATTCAACCAAGCTAAGATGGTTGGCATTTAGCCCGAGACACGTTGCTCAAAGCTACAAGGGATATGTCATTAATGGCCATCGATTTCATAGAGATGATGCGAAGAGACAGACTCAAAATAGTGGGGTGACATACGAAGCTTTTGGTATGTGTAGAGCTAGTGCTCGAGATAGTAGACAAATGGCTGACATGGTTGTGTACTACGGACAGATAAAGGATATCATTTTTCTTGACTATCACATGTTTCATATTCCCTTATTCAAGTGCGTTTGCGCAAACAAAGGGTGTGGTGTCAAAGAAGAAGACGGTTTTACACTTGTGCTCCATATGAACCAGTCATCCTTTCAACAAGATCCATACATTCTGCCATCTCAAACTAAGGAGGTTTTTTACTCTAGAGAAGATGACACTTCCTATTGGTATGTAGTTATGCAGGCGCCACCAAGAGGTTACCATGAATTGGAAACAGAAGAGGAGTTTGTCAGTGGGACAGTCCTGCAGAATGAAGACATGAGCAATCAAGAGTTTGATGATGAAAATTTTGTGTTAGGGATGACTGTGAAGGGGTTTTATTATGATGATTGTTTTGATGAGTCTGATTATGTTGATGTTTTGATGAGTCTAGTTCATTTTCATTCAGAAGCTATCTACTAATGGTTTGTCTATTGTTGATGTACAAAGATGAAACATGAACAACAAGAAAGCTGTGGAGCCTGCTGTCCGACGTAGCAACCATCAGTTGGTGCGGAAGCTAGTCCTGTCGAGTTGTCACCATTGCGAAAACATCATAAGAAGAATCCTACTAAGATGGTCAACGAGAAGGCAGTAGCTGAAGATCATTTGGATGACAGCCAAATTCAGATGGAGGCTGGTTATATCAATAATAAAGAAGAAGATGGTCCACATGAAGAAGAAGTGGATTCCAAGAATGAAGAGATGGTCCACATAAATAAGTGGCTATAGAAGAAGAAGGTGTTGAAAACCTCGCAAGTAAAGAATTCGTAGCTGAGGAACATGCCAATAGAGGTGAAATGTCTGAGATGAATATGGACAAAGAACAACCCTAACAATCTGTGAAAAAGGTCAAGAGAAAACGCGGGCCGACTAAGATGCGTAAACTGGCAAAAGAAGCTATGGAGATGGTTAATGTAGAATTTTCAGTTGTTGGAGAACATTCAGGGCCAGGATCATTGACGCTTTCCTCGTTTCTTGGTCCTCTTGTGGGAGAGCATGTACCGGTACTGGTAGATGATTGGAGAGCAGTAGTCGCTGCAACTAAGGATACAATGTAGGATTTAATTAAGGTACTTATTTAGTATTTTATTTACGTAACTCAGCAGATTTATTTTAAGTAGTATATAACATGGATTTTTCCTTTGTAGGCAAGATTTAATTAGGAAGAAGGTTTGCATAGAGATGTTGTTTTCAAACAGATGGGTACTCTCTGGAGGGCTTCAAAATCTAGACTTGTTTCTAAACTTCGGAACACAAAGAGTGCAACTGAGAGACATAAGTTAAAACCAAGCAACATTCAGTCACTAGCATCTTGGAACAATTGGGTGAAGAATAGGACTTCCACAACTTTCAAGGTTTTCTAGAGTTATGTTTTCTTTTAATAGTTTCACTTGTTGATGATGGTGGATTATGTCAATGAGTAATTTCCATATTGTAGGCAAAAAGTGAGAAGTACAAGGATCTAAGGAACTCTCAGATTCCTCACACCACAAGCAGAAAAGGAATGTATTGTCTTTCAATAGAAATGGTACGTGTATTCTTTCTTGTTTCTCATTTTTGAAATTTGTGAAGGTATGACATTTAAACCACGTTTAACTCATAGAAAAAGAAGAGCGCTGACCCGAAGATGGTGAGTAGAAGCAAGGTCCGGTTGGCAGCACACACACACTGATGGGAGACCTGTGAAGATGGAATTTGCAGATACGATTGTAAGAAAATATCACTTAATGATTCAATTTTTAATTCAGACTCTTGGATCATGTCGTTGAACATGATTTCTAATATTGTGATAGGAGAGGATACAATCGCTCGATAGTTAGATGGACTCCACATCAAATGAAAATATAAGAGAAGATGCTGTCAACCAATTTTTAGGGAAAGAAAGATCTGGAAGAGTTAGAGGAATGGGCAAGGGGATTATTCTGGCCAAGTTAGATTATCTTAATGCTAGAGACTCACATGTTAAGAAGCTTGAAGCTTCACAAGCAGAAATGAAGAACCAAATCGAAGAATTGAAGAATCAAGTTTGTGCATTAACTGACAAGAAAGTAAGTTTCACTCATGTATTTGTTGATGGCCAATGAATTAAGATTTGTAGCCTAATCTTTCTTTCTTCTTGTTAGTCATCAGGTGCAAATGTGGATGCTCAATCTAATGTTTCGAACAAAAGTAGTGGACCGATTAAGTGTAAGATACTGGATTGGTTTTCGTCAACAAATGTTGTTGTTGTTGGGAAGGAGAATACTGCTCGGCGGGACCAACCTATAAGATTTGTCAACTTCCAATCGGTCCCAATGCGGCGGCTGTTATTGTGAAATCTGCTACAGGTTTAGATGCATATCTCTGGAGGCCTACCATATCATTTTGTTCACTTGGTGAAGCTATTGGGGAAAAATTCCTTGGCCAGTTGACAGGGTTGTTTTGGCCTCACCTACGGTAAAGCCTGCAGGATCCACAATAAGTTTTAAATTGTTTCTAATTACTAACTAATAGTACTTGCAAGAACAATATTGAGATAACTGATTTGGAATTGTTGATGAGGGTATCATTTGTTCACTAGACCCAAATGATAAGGTCAACAAAATTCCTCTAGGTCCTAATGCTGCGATTATGAAGGTTGAGAAGGTAATTGATCGTGAAGCTTTTTTGTGGAGACCAAGTTCGGAAATGGCAGTAATGGGTGAAGCTCTAAATATGACCCTCGCATGGCCACTAGATAAGATTGCTTTCATCAGTACAACAGATGATTCACCTAAACCATCACATGGGGTAAATGCTAACCGTACCTTATATTTTTTTAATGATTTTCACATTTTTATCACACACTTTTAAATTCAGTGATACTTGATGTGTTCTACATTTTTGAATGGCAGGTACAAGTAAAAGCACATGTAGTAGCAAAAGTGCCAACAAGAAGTGCATTTCATATGATTACAGCGGTTCAGAGAAAATTGTTGTAGAGGGTCGTGTTCTCTTTACTGATCCGGCTGATCGAGTTCACTTCATCCCTTTAGAACCTAATGCTTCGAAGGTAATGGTAGAGAAGTCAAAGTTTGGAGATGCTCAGGTGTGGAGACCAAATTCAGAAAACCAATGTACCGATGATGCTAGAGGTAGTTTGGTTGCATGGCCTAACGACAAAATGGAATTGTTGTGATGCAGAAAATTGTTTAGTACTCATCTTGTTGATTGGAACCTATTTATATTTCTTAGTCTTGTGTTTATTGTTGTATAAATTTGTAATACAATTTAAATGTTATGGTTGTAATGATATATCAGATTTATCAGGGTTTCAGGTTTTAAATTAATATTAAAAAATAATTAGCTAGATTTAAAAATATCAAAATATTGCAGTATATTTTATCACAAAAGAATGCTATTAGAATTTATAAGATAGTAATAAAATAGTGGTATGAATAGAAAAATGTATAATGCAAAATATATGAAATTAAAAATAAATATATTGCATTCATTAAAGTGTTATATTAGGTACGCGTTATTATTGCATTTTTAAAAAGCGCCATAGAAAGTATGATACTCCTTCTGTCCCAAAATATAAGATGTTTTTGAAGAATTTGTTTGTTCCATTTTATTTGATTTTTTCAAGTTCCCATACAAATTTTACACTTATTTAATTGTGTCATTAGTGATATTCTTTATTAATTTTTATTATTGGTTAGAATTCTTTTAATTAAAAGTAAACTAATAACTTTTTTTATAAAAAGTAAATACATTAATGACACCTAAATTCTTGTGCTTTTAACTAAAACATATTATAAATTGGGACATAGGGAGTACTTTTTATACCGGGAGCATACACAACGTTCATTAAAGCGCTATAGTTTAACAACTATAGCGGATATCGAACGCTACATATACCCATTTTTTGTAGTGCATTGAACAAGTTTTTGCTTCTTTGTAATGATATTAAACAAATAAATAGTGTGAATGAGGATGGGGAGCATGTTGTAGAAGAAGACATGTAAGTAAGCAATCTCCTCCTAAAACAAGTCTACAATCAATAATATGAATACTGAAAACAAGTCTATGTTAACTAACTCAACACCCAAATAAGTCTAGAGTTGTTCAAATGAAATTTCTAAACAAGTCTATAATCACTACGCTGACCAGAGACAACTCTACGATTAAGTCTAGAAAAACGATACAAAAGTCTACAATAATATAACATAAGTCTACTATCAAATATAAATTGATATTTCAAGTATAAACGTAATTATACCATCATACTGATACATAAATCTACCATCAACCATAAAATTATTACAAAAAAATTACTATCCACGAGAAACGAAAAAATAATAATACAAATATAACTAGAAATGTATGTTTATTTGCTGGAATCTTCTAACACCACCACAGTTTCAGTAACCTACTCCGCTGTCACCATCGCCGCCTAAATCCGACGAGTAGAACTCGACATTTGACCAGTCATTGTGGCGTGAGACAGAGGAACAATCACCATTTTGAACAAGAACGATGGTAGAAGAAACCCACCGTGAAGAGAAGAAGAAACCTTACCATAACTCGCCGGAAAACTCGGAAGACTTGGTGCAAGATTTTCTCCTTCGCCATTGTCGTCGCCTAAGGTAGTTTATTTTCGGTTCAATGCATAAAATGAAGAAATCGTAGATTTAGGATATTAGTTGCTTTTTTATTTTATTTTTTATTTAAATCATACATTTATATTAGTTTTTCATACTGAAACAAGCTAACGATAATTAACTCGACACCCAAACAAGTCTACAACTCATTCAAATGAAAACCTCTAAACAAGTCTACACTCACTAAACCAAAAAACAAATATTCGATTAGTCTACCAACATGATTAAAAAGTATACAATAATATAACATAAGTCTACTATCAACTTGCCGGAAGCTCGCTAGAAGACTCGCCGACAAACTCACTGTAAGATTTACAAGAAAACTGGCCGGAAGTCTCATAGGAAATAAAAATATTAGTTTATTTTACTTTTAATGTTAAATTTATACTATTAAATTATTATTTTTTGTTTTGATGGTATTTCTGTAAATAAAAATGAACATTTATTGTTTACGAGTCTTTTGATCATTTTTTCATAAACTCAACCTTCCCATGGTTATCATAATAATAAAGGTGTTTTCAAGGTTGTTTTGACTAATTTCTCTTTATTTTTTATAGTTTTTAAGAACATCACAACAGTTTTAGGTTATTTTCCGACACCTACTTGAAATTTAGTATCCACTGTAATAACAAAAGATGAAAATGCTAAGTTCAAAGGCAGAGAGCTTTATCAATTATGAGATTATCGTCTGCAGTAAAGAAACTATTGAATCAATGGGATTTTCCTTTTTCAACAAAAGTTGTAAGTATAGCTGAAGTTGATGAGAGCTCTCCTATCATGAATTAATATACGCCGTCCAAGCTAACATGCTTGAAAGATTACTCACATGCCTCAGGAAATGAAACTATCTGTAGGAGTGAAGGGAATGATATGGATATGGGAGTTCCAGACAGTAACATGTTCACATTGTTGGAGATGTGTGAGTCATAATAACACACAACCATCATAAGGTGTTGACTTGGCTGCACCCATTCAAAGAATCTTGCGCGATAGACTAGTAAAACTAACTAAAAATTCAAAGAAGTATAATGGACTGTTATAGACGGATGTTGTAGGCGTGGTGGTATAGGGCGAGGTGGTCGTATAAACACCACCAAGTGATCTGTAGTGGGCATGTACAATACCTACACTTGTTTTCTAAATTTTTTTTCTTCCGTGTAATCGAAAAGTAACACCCGTTACCTCCTCATTCAAGACAGCATATCACCAACTTTAACGTACAACTCAAATATCTTCAAACAATTCCAATAACTTCAATTATCAAACCAAATAAACTAACAATAACTAATAACCGAAATAACCGTAAAAATTGTAAACAACATATAAAAACAAAACGCAGAAACGATAAATTCCTCAAAGCACTCAATCCAGTTAGACGTCCATATACTCGACAGACTTACTTGAAAAGAGAAAAAAGAAGAGGAGGGATGAATAACAAGGAAGTGTACATGGTGAGGTATGTGATACTAAAATGCAAGTGCACGGACTCAGTCCTAACACTTCAAATATAAAATATATCCTAAACATGCACAATCACGACACCCAAAACATCCAAACAACATCCTATGCTACACCCGGCTGGACTCGAACCCCCGGTGCCTCCTATTAAATAGGGCTCAAACCCACCATTTAACACATTGTCTCCCGGCGGGACTCGAACCCCAGTATCACCTACTGGATGGGACTCGAACCCCCAATATCACCTACTGGATGGGACTCGAACCCATCATCTAACATATAGTCACTCGCCGGGACTCAAACCCCGATATTTCGTTCTAAATGGGACTCGAGTCCCACCATCTACCTACTCATATTTATATAAATAATATATATATATATAATATAAAAAATTAACATTGAACAATAAACAAAGGGGTTGAATCATTTTTCTTATCTCTAATTTATCAACTAAAACTATACTATACTATCTTTCAAAAAAAAAAAAACCATATACTCGATCTGAGAAAACAGAACACATTCAAGTACTAAACTACTATATAAGAAGGTTATAGACAAAGTTCGAGAATTTATGGAATAGCCCTCATCTTAGCCTAGATAAATCTGGAAAATGATGATTTAAGAAAAATGATCAAAGCCATTGCGGTAAGGAGGCGATACTTCGAAAAAATACGATTGCAAATAAAGTTTTCATAAATATAATTTCCACTAATGAAATTTTCATAAATAAACTTTCTATAAGTACAAATTCTTAAAAGGAAACTTTCCTAGTTTTCGATGAACATAAAATTTATCTGGGAAGAAACAACCATAACTTTCTGACCATAGCACGGAATGGAGATCGGAAAGCAGATACAAAAATATGGTTTCAATAGGTTCGCGTCGAAATGAAAATTGTTTGTTGGTTCCTCCTGGTTCACCGGAAAAAAGCTCCCCAAGTTGTTGTTCACAGATCCGACCTAAACTGATACGCTTTGGCAAAACACTCATAACTTTCAAAAGAAAATTCTAAACAAAGAACCGCTTGCGGCTGTGTATAGATATACAAGTCGTGGACACCACTAAATTTTTCAAATTGAAAAGATTCGATTCTCGTATTCGTTTCACTTTTCTCCCAAAACGTGTCCAATCACAGATTCTCATTTCAGTTTTTTTTAAATAAGGCTATAACTTTTGATCATGTACATCGGATTAGAACGAAACTTACCTTTCTGAAAAGAAGAAATTCGGGGCTACATATTGATATGTTTATCGACTCATGGATCCTTAAGGTTATCCAGGAAATCGATTAACAAAATGATGACGGATTTTCTGAAGGAATTTCGACATGGCTTTGGTGGAAAATTTTGGTGCAGATAAAAAAATAGGGGAAGGATTATTTATTGGAAAACCGACCTAGATTTTGCCCTAGAGAAATTTGGCTTTGATTGGCTGAACGAGAAAAATAAAAGTAAAAATAAAAACAATTGAGTCGATACACAAAACTAAATTAGATTTATTTTTGGTCTCATTTGCCAATGTTCTCTACGAACTATACGACCCAAAATTTCATATACTTGTATTGCTTTTTATATTCAAATAAAAAATCTTTTCTAAGAAAAACAAGAGTATGAAAAATATTATTCTACATGTTACAAAAGTCAAAAACACAAACATGAACAAGTTGATATGAAGCCCATGTCATGGTGATGAGTCTTTTTTTTTTAACATCATCATTCGCATAGTTTTTGAGTCTTTTACATTTATTTTTACATGTTTTTTAGGAACACATTAATTTAGAACTAAGTGAGTTTAAAATAGAGTTTTGCATGTTTTTCTCTCTATTTTGAGTATTTTAGGTATTTTGGGGAGTTATTGTTTGGAGTTGAGCCTTAAGCTATGAGAGTAGTTTGGAGGCCAAAAGAGTGATTAAACGGAAAATGGTGATGAAGTATCAAATTGATGGTCTTGAACGATTGAGTCATATGAATACATTTCCTTGATATTTAGCTTTCAGTATCTAAATATGAGTCGTGAAAAATTGAGTTAGATTTCCAATGCAAGTGGTTTCATGGCGTTTGTAGTTGTAGTGAATGAGTTTTAGCTGATTCACTGGACACATATGAACGCAATCTGCATCTCGGCCTCATGCCTATTTTAACCAGAGAATCCATCGAACAGCTAGCATCGATCAAATCTGCCCGATGCTAGCTTTCCAGATTTCTAAATTGTCTATTTTGACAGGGTCAAAACCCGGTTTGTAACGGGTTGAACTGGTTCGAAACTCCTTCTCTTTAAAAGCCATTTTAGGCCACATATACACTTATCTTCTTTTCTCTTATGAATTTTTAGGGGTCTAAGTTTTTTAAACTGTATGCTTGATTTATTTAAGCAAGTAATTCTTATTTTTTTCGTAATCTCTTTTTTTTTAAGCTTACTAATCATGTTTCTTAACTTTTCTCTTATGAGTTTAGTTGAGAAAACCATGATTCGTAAGTAGTTAGATTTAGATTCTTGGGATAAGGTTTATTAAGGTTTGATTAGTGATTTCTATGATGATTATGACTTAATATGATTGATCCTTGTCTATTTGGTGTTCTCAATGCTAGATTAGCTTGAAATTTGTTAATCTTGATCTTAGGAAATTTTATACCCGGAAGATGCTCGATGAAATTCCCCAACGAACCAAATTTGATGATTTACACTTCTATCTCATGATAATGATTGTCTAGGATGTTTAGTGGTTAAATGAACTTGTTTTCACGCATGTTTATTGCTTAAACACAAGTAGAAAATTGTTCTTGATTAGGAAATTGACAAAGGGATCAATATCAAGAATTTGATTAATTAGCTTAATGTTCTAAGCCTAAGGATTAACAATGTGTAATGGCTTTTGAGATTGGATTGGATGCATATTTAACTTTTGATTTTTAAATGAAAATTTAATAATTGCTTGCACTATAAGAAAACAGTGTTTTAGCGAATGGAACTTGCGACTATACTTGTAGTCGTAACATTTACGACTATTTAGACACGATTGCGACTTCTTTGCGACTACAGATATATGGCTGTCTTTTAGGAGCTAATTTATGACCAAAAATATTTGTCGCCAATTTACTCACCGATTTACGACTGATTAACGACTATAGTCGAGACCAGAAACAATAGTCGCAGCTTAGGCAGTAATTTGGCGACTAGTCTGATGTTAAAGGTATTTAGAAGTCGCAAATTAGTCACTATGTGGGCAATTAATTTGCTACTCCATGTATAGTAGTATCAAAGTCGGTAATTTGTCGCTATTGTTACGAATAATATGTGACTCGTTAATTGTGTTGCAAAGTAGTCGGGTATGAGTCATATCATATAGTATGTTTTTGATTTATTAATAATAATATAAGATAGTTTGGTTATATTTTCTAATAATCTTAACTTAATATCAAAGCTAATCTACACTTGTAATATTTAATGTGTATAATCACTTTTTCCAACTTCTAATAAACATATTAAAGTTGAACTATTATAAACTAAATTCAAATCGAAGTTAACCCTTAAAATAGAAACCAAACGGTTAGCAATCATTACAATGGTTTTAAGAAAATAAAACTTAAAAGCGTCATACCTTCTTAAGAGTTTAGAATAGAGTGAAGGAGAGTTAGTAACGATCGAGAGCCTGGTGCTCGTTTGAGTACCATATAAGAAGAGGATGAGAGTAACTACACAAAATCAAACAGGCAAATATGTTACATGTTGTTAATAATTTTAACAAATTCATATATATCCATCACTTTGTTCAACTCATCCAAAGTTAAACGATGATAGTCAATATTAGAAGACCCTTCTATAGCTCTAATCCATGTATTCCTATAAAAAAAATTATATATTCTCATTATTTTTTTTCTACATTAATGTCTTACTCAATTTTTTTTATAAATTGCAGTTTTAAACAACCGATAATGTGGAAATTAGTTTCCATAAAAGATAACTTTCCAAAATTAGTTTCCATAAAAAAAACCAAGATCAGGAGAAGAAGTTTGAAAACTTCAGAAACTCGTTTCATCGTAGAAGCACCACACTCAGGTTCCCCTTAGTAAGCCACATGAAAATAAACCTGCAAACATCAAGACCGACATGTACTTCCCCCACACTTATCAACTATCCTGAGTAAACTCCACAATCATATTCAAAGCATTCAAATTCACCATACTGACTTCTATAAGCTATTAAGTGCGGTCTCACCTATGGGGTATCGATCAATGAACTCATGGATTCTTACTCTGGTAGCATTTGACCACTCATTTGTTGCTTCTGGTCCCTTTCTTCTCTTTTCCCTTCCTTAGCACTGATTTTTCCCCACTGGGTATCATTTTTTTCTTTCTATCAGTGCTCTTCCCTTACTGGGGCATACTTTGGACATGTTTCCATGGATGCACAGGAGGTAATAGGGGTCTCTACCACTCCCGCGACCACTTCGAAGCTACTAGCTTATCCTCAATTTATCACTCTTTTTTTTTTTTTTACTTTCAAGGATGGGGAGAAGGGAACCATAATCAGACAGGTTTACAAGCTGTGCCAGAACCAACAGAGAAATCCGACTCGAAGTATACCAAGCCCATAGGAGAGAAAATTAAGTCAAGTTAAAGTTGAAGTCAAGTAATGGATTCTCTGAATACCTGAAGTGATATGGGTGTCCTCAGTAGGCTGGTCTGTGTTGGGTTTTCTAATAGTCATAGATCATCTGCAGCTCATCCAATGGTCACTTAAGTTCCTGCAAGTGTGGTAATCTCCTCAAAAAGTCCTTGTTTCCTACTCAATTTGACTCAATAAAACAGATTTGATTGACTCTATGAAAACAGAAAGCATGCGTCAGTAGCTACCTCCCCCACACTTGAAACACACTGTCCCCAGTGGTGTCAAGCCCAGGTTTGGTGAGAAAAGAAATCGGAATGAAACAAACCGAGAAGGGTCAGAACACTTACCTGTCGTCGGCCTGCGTCGATCGATGCCACAAGGGTGTCGATCGATGCAAGGCGATTATGCCCACGGTTAAGTAGATAACCGGTGTCTGAACCGTAATTGTATTGGCAAACCGTAAATCGCAACTGTGTCGACCGATGCACTATGTATGTCGATCGATGCAGTGCGATTCTGCCTGTTTCTCACGCCTTTGAACACACAAAAAGAGAAAATCAAAAACACCAAATCAAAACGAAAAATGAAAACTAAAACGAACCTAACAGTGGGTTGCCTCCCACTCAACGCTTGTTTAAAGTCAGTAGCTTGACTATGGGACGGAGGTCAGACTTATGGGGGATTCAACAGAGACTTGGAGTGTCTCTCTGAATGTCTCTTCATCCAAGGTGGCGTATAAGCATTCAGATCATGAGATCTCCCAAGGAAAGAGCGAACAGAACCAGGGCGGGAGTGAAGCGTGGGTGGGATACTGCATTTTCCTGCATTCACAGCTGAGGTATTAGGAGATTTGAGTTTAGAAGATTCATACCTTTGCTTTGGTGGATGGAAGAGATCTGGAGCTTTCTGCTTAAGAGCAGTTGCAGGATCAGAAGATGTTAGAGCAAGTTCAAAATGAACTGCCATCTTATCTTCTCCAACAGGAATCTCTGGTTCCACTTCCACACTGAAGCTCTGTCCATCAATGGTGGATTTCTGCAGCTTATCCATCTTGAACTGCAATGGATCATCTCCCAGGTGGAGATCAATCAGTCCATGTCTCACATCAATCACAGCTCCAGCAGTAGCTAAGAATGATCTTCTAAGCAGAATAGGATCATCTGGCTCAATCTCATACTTCAGCACCACATAGTCTATTGGAATAAAGTAATTTCCAACTCTGAGAGGGATGTTCTCAAGAACTTCTTCTGGATATCTCTTTGATGGTTTGGTTCGGGCTCCTCTCGATCTTTTTCGATCGGCTAGGACAAGAGCGATCCTAGTGGGCTGAAAATCCACCAGTCCCAATCTCGCAGCCACAGAGTATGGCATGAGATTCACACTTGAGCCAAGATCACACAAAGACCTCTTGAATCTGTCTTTGTAGATAGAACAGTCTAACATAAAACCCCCTGGATCCTTTAGCTTCTCAGGAATCCTACCATGAATAACAGCATCGCACACTTCAGAGACCATCAAGACACCTTCTTCTTTAGTCATGTTACTAGAAATTATGTCTGTAACACATCTCCTTACCATAGGATTGTTCTTAACAACATCAATCAATTGGGCTTCAGTTAGCTTATCTCTCATCATCTTCATGCACTTTTCTAACTGAATCTCTTGCTTGGACTTCCTAGGGAAACGAATCTTCGGTTTGTAGACTCTTTCTTCAGCTACAATCGGCTTCTCTGGAGAGACTGGCTGCTCACGCCCATGGTGTCGATCGACACTAAAGTGATGTCGATCGATACTGACACTCGAAAGTTGTGTCGACCGACACACATCTGTGTCGATCGATGCAGTATCTTCATCTCGAGAATGTCTCGGATTTTTCACCTCCAAAGCCTTAGTATCTTGATTCTGCTCAGCTCCATCTTCTGCCAAAGCTGTCTTAACATGTTATGTCTGTATACTGGCTTCCACTTGCGTTATCCTAGCATCCAGATTATCAACTCTGCTTGTCAAAGTCTCAAATTTTCCACTCAGATCCTGATACATGAAGTCCATCTTTCCATTCAGATCTTGTGTCATCTTATTCTGTCCAAAAAGTAGCTGTTCAAGCATGGACTCAATCTTTGTCTGTTCATTGGATGGGGAGGCTTGGTGAGATGAATAGCCATAATCATTCGATCTCGGAGCTTGTCTCTGTTGATTTCTATATGTCTGTCCATGATAATCAGCTCCATCTATATAATTCACCTCTGCAAATTCTTCAGCTACTGCATCAGATCGGATTTGCCTCTTCCTAACTAGGATGATGTGGATAGAATCTACCTTGTCCCTTATATCAGCTATCTGCAAGCTATCATCTCTGCCACTAGATCTCTGCCTCTCCTTGTCAGCATTCTTGACACTATTGCTAGTTATCAAGTTCTCAATAAGCTCTTTAGCTTCCCCTGAAGTTTTGGTATAGAAGTTCCCATCACTTGCTGCGTCCATAGCTTTCTGATACCAAAAGTCCAACCCTCTGAAAAATGCGCTCAGCAGCTGAACCTCAGAGAAGCCATGATGTGGACAATCTCTCTGGTACATCTTGAAACGCGCCCAAGCTGCTTTCAAGGCCTCTTTAGGTCCCTACTCGAATGTAAAGAGGTCATGTCTAAGCTGTTCGGATCTAGCATCGTCATAAAAGTGTCTAAGGAACCCACTCTTAACTGCATCCCAAGTGGTCAAAGATCCTGGTGGTAGCTGTTTTAGCCAGTAAGCTGCTTCCCCTTTTAGAGAGAATGGGAAGAGCTTACAGAAAAGATAATCTGAAGAGACTCCCTCAGCCTTGATACTGATAGCCAATTCCTCAAATATGTCTATATGATCCATAAGATGCTCGCTAGAAAGACCATGGAACCGATGCTGTCCAACCAATGCGTAGTACTCTGTTTTCAGCCTGAATTCAGCTCTGGAAAACGGAGGTGGTCGAATCGCAGACCGATTAGCATAGAATATATCCGGTCTGTTATAGTCAGCAAGTGTCTTCTTCTGACCAGCCTCTTGTTGTGTAGGTTCCGCGCCCATGGCAACCTCTGGTATGATGGGGTTTCCTTCCCCATCCAGTTTCTGACCCTTCGCGTTGCGTATGTGACCCTCTTGGTCTCGTAAAATGCCGTCCTCGCCGCGAATCAGAATCACATGTTCCATAGAGAAAAACCTGTTAAACGTTCAAGTGCTCGGTATCTCGGGTTTCGCTATGTGTCGATCGATGCAGCAACAGCGTCGATCGATGCAATGCGAAAACGATGTCGATCGACACACAGGACCGTGTCGATCGATGCAGTGCGATTACAGGCGTACCTGGAACACAAGAAAAAGAAAAATTAGTAACCAAAACGAAAAACCTAGTCTAAACCCTAAGTTCAAATCTATCGAAGATTCAAAAGAGTCCCCGACAACGGCGCCAAAAACTTGATACGATCAGGTTTTAATCCCTAGATCTACACTGCAAGTGCACAGACGTGAACTAGTAGTATATAGGGTATCGAATCCACAAAGACTCTAGACTCTTGCGATAGATTATAGGATTTCAGGTTAAGCTAGGTCGAAGCGGTAGAAAGCAGTAAATCAAACAGAAAGCAAGTAAACGGTTTGTAAATCAGAAGGCGAAGGCGTCATGTCAAGGGAGTTTTCAGAAAATCAGGAACATAAGCTAATCAATCAATCGAGATCTAATTAGGAACTGTTCTGGAACTAGAATCACAGACTTATAACAGACCAACTTTCGTTGCGAATATTACCTATGTCTAACAACCTAGCAAGCCAACTTTCGTTGCGAATCCTGGAGTTCTAAACAAGCATTAATCTCAAGTTCATTCGTTCATAATTCTCCTAAGCCAAATTTCTTTGCGAATAGTCAAATTGCTCATCTAAGTTCTTTCTAGTTAATTAATCAACTTTCGTTGCAGAAATCAACCTAACATCAATAATCTAAGTGGCCAATTCAGATCAAGCAGTAAGAACAACCCTAGATGAAGAACTAAAAAGATGTGAATCCCTACAGATTGATCAACCTATAATTCCATGAAATCCCTTGTGAGAATCCCTAACCCTAACTGGAGAACTACTTAGACATGATCAATGAAACATATATCATAATGAATAGAAAACCAAATATCATAAAAGAGAAACAAAGAATATGAGTTCCAAATCTCTCTCTCTGAATAAAAATAAAACTTAAGTCTGAAAACATAGCCTAAACAAGTGGCTAAAAACTCTAATATAAGGATCTAAACTCGGCTGGGGCCTTTTTGCAAATCTGGGAATTTTCTGGGCAAAAACTGTAATTTCAGGATTTGTGTGCAGAACTGCGTCGACCACTGCGTTGACCATGCGCAGAACTGCATCGATCGATGCAGTGCGAAAACGCAGTCAGTGAACTCTGTGAGATCTCTAAATAGTGCAAAATTGACCCAAATGCTTCCAAAACGTCCAATTAGGCTCCAAATATCCTAAAACCTCTAAAACATACATAAAAGGACTCCAAAGGACTCTAAAAGACTCGATAAGAAGACATATACCATGGTTAAAAGTCTTAAAAACCATGATATATCAACTACTCACTAAACAAAATTCAGTTATATTCCGATTTTACTAAACAATTACAATTTTGCCAACCTTTATGTTGCTGCTCCATACTCTCCAACGACAATCTCTCCGCCGCCACACATCAAAGCTACACTGACAAATGGGTTCACGGAAACATTAAGAAATGCATTCGCGCCGTCGGAAACAAGTTCCTTGGAGCACGACGACGTCGAACAGGTTTAATAATTCTTGTCACAATTATTCACGTGTTTGTGTTTGGTTCAACTTTCAATGCACGCCGGATTTTATTCCACAAATAAAAAAATTTGGGATGAACAGGTTTTACGAGATGAACAGTGGATATTCATAAATAAAACGAATAGTCTACATGAACTCAATTATCACACATGTACTATAACATATAACAAAGTTAGTTTATAGATTATCATATAATTTTGTGAAATTTACTACGATAACAAAGTTTCTTACGTAATAATACACTTTTTAATTATAAGATAATTTGGTTATATCATTTTTTGATATTATAAGTGGGGTAACTTTATAATTTCAAGTATTTGTGATTAGATTTTAGGGTTAGGATTTTGCTAACTTAAATTACAGTTAACAAAATATCTTTTAATAAAATTTAGTTATATGGTAAACAAAAATAACATAACTTAGTTAACAAAATAACACTGTTATCACGATATGTGTAGCTGGTGGATAAATAGTATTCATCGTGATATGAATTATGCCAGAATGACATTTTTGTAAATACTTCAAAAGATAGGGAGTTTTTTGGTTCTATTTTTTTTCTTTCTTCTTTACCTAATTTTCAAAGTTTCAATGTCTCCTAGTTAATTTCTATAAATTTATTTGTCTGTAACCTCTATCTAAAACATGTCAACATACCATCTTTCAATCAAGAAAAATCAGAGCAAAACAAACAAATGCTTGTTAGAAACTTGTTGAAAACGTCTGGACAACTCCTCAACAATTGGGTCATATACAACGCATTATATTGTCTTCTTCCTTTAATTCTAACAACATTATTTAGTAAGGTTTAGGTGATTATAAAACTCTAATACTGAAACCATGTGAATTACTTACTCAAAATCTCTTAGCAAGAATCGGACTTTAGCAAGGGTACGTGAATATGAATATACCTTTGAAGAGACATCTTTCCATTGAAGCTTTCCAACCCATGTTATATCACCAATAACATCTACATGACAAAAGTCATTTTAGTATAAGTTAACCTAAAAGGAAAAACCACAATTTTACAATATCTGATGATAGATTTTTAGTCATAATCTAATAATAACGAACTATAAAAAAACATTTACCAATTGAATATTTCTCTGAAACCTTCCCATAATTAGTTCCTTAGATTGGTTTGATGCTCAAGAAGTCATCCAAAGTTTGAGGATCGAAGTTTTGAGTGATTTTTTTCCCCGTCATTGATATGAATGTCCTTAAAATTTGGACACACTTTTTCATACTTTGGCATTAACAAAAGAAAAATTAAACCAGAGACCCTCTTTCTGAAAAGAAAAAAGAACTTTCGGGCGTTGTTTCCATACACCACGGCTTGGATTCGACTTCCTCGTTTATTATAAAAAAATTAATATGAGTTTTGAATAGCCAAAGGTATAAATCAAAGTACCAAATAAAAAATGTTTGGAATTGTGGGTGTTATCTATACAAAAAAATGAAAGGGTCATAAAGAAAGACATATGTGTTAGTTAATTAGAAGAAGAATACCTCTTCATTGGATAAAATTAATTCCAAGGGAGCATCATAATGAGTTAAATACCACGCCCTCAAACCTTCTCCCTAACATTCCAACAATTATTCCTCAAACTAATATCGGCAATCTCCTGAAATTGTGAGTTTTCAGAATCGTATGTTATAAATTGATTTATGTTTTGGATATCTCTTTTAATATCAGAGAATGAAAGCGAAGAGGTAGAAAGGAAAGTGTAGAGTTTTTTTAGATTTTTGAAATCAATATGAATTGATATGAATCAATTTCATATTTCCATTAAAGTTCACTGACTCGTTTTTGGTTTTTCTAAAATATTTACCAAGTCCATCGTTTATAAATCAGTCTTGATAGTAATGATATCCGTGTATATTAGTAACAAAGTCGGTAATTTTTTGTATCATATACTATGTTTTTGATTTAGTAATAATAATATAAGATAGTTTGGTTATATTTGCTGATAATTTATCGACTGAATATCAAAGCTAATATTTTCTTAAACTAAATATAAATTTCCAAAGTATGCTAACAAAATATAGTTTGCATTGAGATCAGAAAAACAAACATACATTATATAGTTGCTTAAAATCTGAAAGTAAAAGTATCAAATTAAATTATACAAATCTAGAAGTTCATATAGATCACTTTATCCACAATAAATAAAAAATAAAATTTTCAATAACCAACAACTTGAGATAGACGAATTAGTAAATAGAACCACATCATCAGGTTTTTTTTGGGTCGTATTCATGTGGTATTGGTTTGAGAAACCTAAAAAGAAAGCAAAAACAATGTATTAATTATATGCAATATATATATGCAGATAAACATATTAGTGAATTGATGAAGAAAATTAACATAGTTTGTTGATGAATTCAACCGAGTCAGAATTCTCATACTGGTAATAATGATCGTTGAAAGCCTTTCTTGTTCTTTTAACTAAATGTAGCCTAATCTATAAACAATCACGAACAAACTTAGTTACTACCAATGAAGTCATTCTTATCTATATATAACAAGACTTTGTACATATTTCCTGACTGTCGTGTGACGAAGAAGCATCTAAGAATTATGAAAACATGCTTATATGCATCGTACCCAAACCTTTTAGCCAATTCTTTCACATATCTCCCAACTAACACACAATGGATATTCCGGAGGCTATATATGATATAAATTTTTTAAAGCTATAATCAGATTTTAATATAACAAAAAAACCTTAAAATAAAAGACAAATAATATCTCACCTTGTATCACGAAGGGTGAATTTTAACTTAGGTCATGCCCAACAATACTCGACCTTTCCAACATGTGTTACAACACCAAGATATCTTTAAAGGAAATATTATAATTTAGTGTGGACCATATCCATATAACATGCATATCATTATAATCCTAAGCACAAAATAATATTTAGTGTAAAATACCTCTAGGGTAAGGATCATTAACCAACCCATTCAATATATCCGGGATCGATGGAAACACCATGAAACGACATTGCGGGATTTGATATAAAGTAGGCTAATAATTACTACTTAACAAATAAGGTATACATTCAGCTTCCTACACACACGCAACCGACATTAGTAGATAGGTGATTATCGAGGGAACTACGAAATATACGATAATCTTGGTTATTCAAGTGAAGTAGATTTTTCGTTTCATTATTTTATTAATTATTCTTGTGTGGGACAGTGAATAGTCGTGTCTTTATGTACAATTATAAAGAATAAGAAACACATTCAATCAAATTAGGGATTAATTAACACCCATTCTTAAGATTTTGAAACCACAGATTCAAAACCAGTAAAAGTCAACCGCTTCATTAACCCAAACCACAACAACATGCATATGGCTTATGCGTTTCGGCCATGGCGTCGATACGATCAGGCTTACTACGAAACCCTCTCAGTAATAAGAAAACGTAGAGCAATCATCCCATTCAAACTTCTAGCGTTGCTTGATGATGTGATAACGAAGATACTTGCCCGTGTTTGCGAACGGAACATGCAAGATCTTCGTCATTCGAAGATAGCTTGCGAAGCCTTAAAGGAGAAGATAGAAACACAGGATTTATTCAACTCGGTTAATCTAATACAGATGGAGTACTATGTTTGGGCTCCGGGATTTGACCAGACAAAATTCAATGAAAGCTGCTACGACGCAGGCCTCACATCAGCCATCCTTCTCAAAGAAATCTCAGATTTTTTCTTCGATAACAAGAGAGATGAAGGTCTCGCACGCTTACAGGCGGCTGCAAAAGATGGATGCATCTTAATAATATGTGTATGGATGCATACGCAAAGTCTTCGGGGAAGACAGAGATGATGAAATCTTTGGTAGATATGAATTTACTCGAGAAGACGCAGCGAAACTTCAATTAAAACTACCTCTTCTGGATCATGGTTCCCGGGGAAGTTTGCTTCCTGATTGGTTCAAAGAGAAACGTGACAAAAGAGTATTGATCGTGTGCGATGCTTGGAGGGAGTGAGTGGAGCCAAAGAAGCTCCTCTTGTGAGCAAAAAGAAGAAGGAAAAAGCACCAAAAACCTCCACCAGTCTTCAATCTCCAAACACTCTCACACTTCACCCTTTGAAGCTTAAGGATGGGAGCACTGAGTACAAGTTCAAATTCAAAGGAAGTTTTAAACCATTCTCAAGTTATAGAATCATTCTCACTCTCTAGCTACAAGGAGACTCGATCAAGTTACAAGAGCATCTCACTAAAGTCTTGACCATCAATCAAAAGGTCAAGCATCCCCATCTCCTCACTAAAAAGAAGAGATAATCAAGCTTAATGACTCAAATCAAGCTCACTTAGGAGGAAATATTTGTATATATGCTTTAAGTTTTTAACTTTACTAGTCATTTTGTATCTCTCTTTTGAGTGTTTATAGGTTTGGGTGATATGGACCTTTGAAAAAGAAGGTAGGCATATCCAAAGAAGAAGGACTCGGGCCGTGAACCAAGTTTTGGGTAATTCACTTGCCTCCACCTCCCATTCCTCCATCCCATTTCACACACACTCTCCAAGTAACAAACTCCAGCCCCTTGTACATTCTTTGTTTTTTTTTCCATTTTTCCTTTGCCTTGAGTCTCTTTTCTCTTACTTTTATCACAAGGGACTGTGTGATTTTATTTCGGAGTAAGAGACTTTTTATAATATTGGTTTTGTAATCTTATATTCTCTTTTGCATCTTTTGTGTCTCATCCATCATCTAAGGCATATAAATCCATAAGAAATTGAAAATTTCTCACAATAAGTTCTCCTTATAAAGAATTGTCTTGTGAACTTGGATCATTATGTTATTATGTGGTTTTTATACATCTTGTAAGGTTGAAGTTAGGAAGAACCATTCTTGGATCTCATGCATTGATTTTCTTGTCTTGATTGAAGCATGTTGTGATTTGAATCTTTCCCTATCTATAATAACATCTACTCTTGACTTTAATTATCATTTTGTGCTTTGAAAATTGTTCCCATGGGTACCTAAATACATACTTGCACTATCTTCTTCCTTTTTATATAAGATAAGATCTAGGTTTAGGGGGAATTCGGAAGTAAACAAAGAACTGGGAATCATTTGTAAAATTGGGAATGAGAATAATAGAAATCAAAAGTGATTATGGTGGGAAAATAAAAGTTGAAATATCTCTAAGTGAAAAGAAAAGGAAAGTCTCTAAGAAAACGAAAAGAAAATAAGCCAAAGGCTCAACTATGAAGAGAAAAGCAAATAGACTAAAAAGAAAGAGATATAGTGACGAAAAAGAGTTTAAACCACCATAGATCAAAGATTGAAAAGAAAAGTCTCATAAGTGCTTAAAAGAGAAGATTTTGATGGTATTTTGTGGTTAAGAAGGAAAAAGAAAGCCTTATGAAAGGTTAGATCAGGATGAGAACTTCTTAGGTTTAGAACTTTGAGTCAGATCATCTTGGAGATTAGGTAGATAGGTCTATCCTTGTATGCATAAGTTGTTCCTTTTTCTTAGCATTTTGCATAAGTTCATCCATTTTTCTTGAAAGGCCACAAATATATTTGAAATCATCTTCATCTCAAGACCTCATTCCCTAAACCAAATGAGATCACTTGTTTTGTACAATCATGATTCGCCAAATACTTTAATGAATGTCAACGGGATAGATGATAGGAATTTATGTGGAAGTTGGGATTTGAATTTGGTGTGTGTGTGTGTGTTGATTATGAGCATGGCTAAATCTTTTGAATTAGAGTGAACTTGTTTCTAGCTCTTAATTGCATGTCTAGATTTTGTTTCCATTTACATTTAATGATACTTTTGGAAGCATTGAGCTCTTAATTTCAAAATTTTCTTTCATCTAACTTTGAGTTTGTTTGATTGCGGACAAGCAAAATGAAAGTTTGGGGGAATTTATTAGTCCTTATTCCTTGTTTTGACATCATCATTTTCATAGTTTTCGAGTCTTGTGTATTCATTGTTAGACATTTTCGTAGGAAAACATTCATTTAGGACTAAGTGAGTGTAGAATAGAGTTTTGCATGTTTTCTCTCTCTCTCTCTCTCTCTCTCTCTCTCTCTCTCTCTCCTCTCTCTCTCTCTCTCTCTCTCCTCTCTCTCTCTCTCTCTCTCTCTCTCTCTCTCTCTCTCTCTCTCTCTCTCTCTCTCTCTCTCTCTCTCTCTCTCTCTCTCTCTCTCTCTCTCTCTCTCTCTCTCTCTCTCTCTCTCTCTCTCTCTCTTTCCTTTGAGTTTTTGTAGGTGCTTTGGGGAATTATTGGTGTTTGGAGTTGTCTTAAGACTTGAGAAGAGTTTGGAGGCCAAATGAGTGATTAAAAGGAAAATGGTGATGAATGATCAAATTGATGGTCTTGCAAGATTGAGTCATATGAAACCATTTCCTTTATATTTAGCTTTCAGTATCTAAATGAAAGTCGTGGGAAATTATGTTAGATTTCTAAATGAAAGTGGTTTGAAGGTGTTTTTAGTTGTAGTTAATGAGTTATGGTTGATGTACTGGACACATCTCAACACAGACTGCAGCTCGACCTCATCCCTATTTTTGACCAGAGCATCCTGATTGCAAAACTGTCTATTTTTACTGGGTCAATACCCGGTTTATCCCGGGTTTACCCGGTTTGAAACTCAACTTTAAAAGCAATTTTAGGCCAACAAATTACTTATTTTTTTTCTCTTATGAATTTTTAGGGGTCTAAGTTTTGTAAACTCGATGTTTGTTTTATTTAAGCAAGTACATTTTAATTTATTCTTAATCTCTCTTTGTTTGAAAAAACCATGATTAGTGAGTAGTTAGCTTTATAATCGTGGGATGAGGCTGATTAGGATGTGACTAGTGATTTTCTATGATGATTATGACTTAATATTGGTTTATCCTTGTCTATTTAGTGTCTCAATGCTACATTAGCTTCAAATTTGTTAATCTTAATCTTAGGAAATTTCATAACCAGTAGGTGTTCGATGAAATTTCCCAAAAGCCAAATTTGATGATTTATATCTCTAGTGCATGGAAATGATTGCCTAGAGTGTTTATTGGTTAAAATGAACTTGTTTCATGCTTGTTTATTGCTTAATCACAAGTAGAAGATTGTTCTTAATTAGGAAATTCACAGAGGGATTAATATCAAGGAATTGGATTGATAATTAGCTAAATGTTTAAGCCTAAGGATTGGAAATGTGTAATGGCTATTGAGATTGGATTGGATGCATATTTATCTTGTGATTTTTAAATGAAAATTGAATGATTGCTTGATTAGCATAGAAGTTAATGTCATGGAAATGAGCTAGCTTATATTTGTGATCTTAAGCCATGTTTAGCATTGTATGAATGTATGATCATCATAAATTAGCTTTTGAACACAAAAATCACACAACCTCATACTAGGATTCATTTTTTATCATCTGCTTAAATCTCTTTAGCTTTCTCTTGATTTGTTATTGCCTTTTTGCTTTCAATACTTAGAAGTGCTTGTTAAACTTCATCTCATGAATTGAATTAGATTGAGAAGTTGTATGCATTCTTAGTGTTCTATTTTTCACCCATTTGGATTGACACCTCAACTACTACAACGTCTCAACTAGGATTTTAGGAATTTATTTTGTTTAGAACCGAAAATCCACTTATCACATGGCTAATCACAGTAATTGATGTCGAATTTTACTTTATATAACATATGTATTCGTTCTTGGCATTACAAACAACAATAATATATCTATGTATATTGGTATTCACTCTTCTTCTTTATTCCTTCTTATGAATCTTTTCAAATAAAATGTTTGCTCTCAATATTAATATATACACATATAACACATGTATAAAATATAATTATAACACGTTATCAGCACGATACTCAACCACTTCATTTCTATCATTTTTAGTTAGTTATTATTACCGAAGGCCGGCCATGTAATGCACCCTTTTTTGTTCAGGGCTTTGGAGTTTTAAACTTATAAAATCCCGAGTCTACAAGTGCATAGATGTGCGAAGAAGTACTTAGCGTATCGATCCACAGAGAAGCTACGCCTATCTGAATAGTCACACAAGGATAGAGGAGGGATTATTTGGGTATCAAGTAAACTAGTTTTCTAATAGAAATGAATATAAAAACAAAAATGCAATAATAATGAGGGCATCGAGTCGTCCAAGGAGTATCTAAAGAAGTTCAAAATGATTCATACAAGTCTTAAATGTTTCTAGCAAATTCCAAAAACTCGAACACCAAAATATGCCTAACCTACTCTCATAGGACTACACACCTAATTCTTCAACTCGACCTGTCAACTCTCGCATCTGGCCGCGAGGAAGATCAAGCAATAATATATAGTTCGTCATAATGTTCATAGTGCCCTACAACTCAACTCTCGCAGCTTGCAACACAACTACTCTCCTAATCTAGTTATGTACAATAGATTCATTACTCTCGTAGTTCTATCAATCCTAAGATCAGATTCTAGTGTATGACTCTAATCTCATGCATTAGTGACGAACCTAAAAGAAAGAACTTTTATAAATTAAGCTTAAGTCTAGCACAAGAAATCCTAATCAATCCGATATCATTCCTCCTATATAACTACCTTGTAAAACCCAATAAAAAAACTACTCAACCATGGAATAGAAGATCATGGCCATAAGCTAACTGCTAATACTAAATAGAATGTATTAGGTCTAGGGTTTATGGTCTCTCTCAAGCACCATAGAACTTCTACCCTAAAACTAAGAAACTAAATGAATAAAACTAAAATATAAAAGCTTCCTATAAAATAAACGTGTTTTCTAAATGGGTTACAAGGATAGGGGTGTATCCCTGTATATAGTGCTCAAAAACTCATGAAAGCTCTAAATTGTTTTAAGTGGGACAAGTGAAAACATAGAAAACAGGCTATGTTCCTTCCAAAAGACTTTCTATGGTTCTAATCTTTTCAAAATGATGTCGTAAGTACATGTCCTTGGCTACCGCCTAGTTTAGTACCTAGCCAAAAGAGTTGTATTGAAGAGATAGCGGGAAAGCACACATGTCGAAATCATCCTAGATTTTTTTCCATTACTCCCATTGATTTTAAAAACCGATTTGTTACCAAAAACCATAATAAAACCTTCATAAATTTTAAAAAATAATTCAAGAAAACAAATGTGGTAAGACTTAGGTAAGCAAATGTGGTTAGTAACGGATGAAATCCTTCCCTCAGACTTAAATCACATTGTGCCCAATGTGAAGAAAAAAATAGGAAATGGTGAAATAATGATCGAAATGTTATAGGGTACTTACATGGGTCATAAATGCGGAATGGCCTAGTGTCTGGTGGAAATGGGACGAAGTGAATTTGGCTAAGGGTTGGATGGTTCGGGATGGGGCCGAGATGGTTTTGGCCTTAGTTGCAGGAGATGAATGCATGGGTGATGGACGATGGGGACGTGGGTGCGTAGGCTTTGGTAGAGGTCGGTTGTATGCGGCCTGCGACTGTTGTGGTTGAGGACGCGGTAGAAAGAGGCACGCACTCGGCTAAAGATGGGAAGCTCGCGAAGGGCTTCAGGTTGGCTGCAGCTGCGTGGCTCGTGGTCGTGGCCGACCATTTTTTATTATAAAACATTAAACAAATTGAAACTAAAACCAAAAATTGTAATGTTAGAAATCCTAAAAAATAAAGACAAGAAGATACCTAAGTGAGTTGCCTCCCAAAAGCACATGTTTAAAATCTTTTAACTTGACTTGCCAAAATCATTATGGGTCCTGAGATGGGTATAGAGTGTCTTGGTTCGAGTTGCGATAAAGATCTTGAGGCTGATCCATTCTTTCATAGACCTGAAACCAAAAACAAAAATAAGTATAAAAGGGTGATCTTAGAGTCAGATCACTAACCTCTGAGACTAGGCAGATGAGAACATATAGCTTCCCCCAAAACAGCACAAAAAACATGATGCGCCCCTTTTTGTCTGAGGCATTCGAGTTTTAAATTTATAAAATCTCAAGTCTGAAAGGGCACATATGTGCGAAATAGTACTTATGGTATCGATTCACAGAGAAGCTACATCTATATGAATAGTCAAGCAAGGTTAAAGGAGAGTTAAGACAAAGAGAGACTATTTGGGTGTCAAGTAAACTAGTTTTCTAACAGCAATGAATATAAAACAAAAATAGAATAACGAGGAGGGCATTAGATTGTCCAAGGAGAATCTAAAGATGTTCGGAATGATTCATACAAGTTTATCTTAGCTTATAAACGATTCTAGAAAGTTCCACAACTCGAACACGAAAATAAGACTAACCTACTCTCATAGGACTGCACACTTAATCTCTTCAACTCGACCAGTCACCTCTCGCAACTGACCGTGAAGAACATAATGCATTAATATCAAGTTCATCATAACGTTCAAAGGGCCCTACAAGTCAACTCTCGCAGCTTGTAACACAATTATTCTTCTAAGCTAGTTATGGTCAATAGATTTAATACTCTCGTAGTTTTGTCAATCCTAAGATCATATTATAGTTCATGTCTCTAGTCCCATGCATTAAGGACGAAACTAAAAGAAATAACTTTCAAAATCAAGCATAAGTCTAAAACAAGAAATCCTAATCAAACTGATATCATTCCTCCTATATAATTGGTGCGCCTCTTTTGTTCAGGGCTTTGAGTTTTAAATTTATCAAACCCTGAGTCTGCAAGTGCCCTGAAGTGTGTTGTATTACTTGAGGTATCGATCCATGGAGAAGCTATGCATATCTGAATAGTCAAGCAATTTTAGAAGAGATCTAAGGCGAGCAGATATTGTTTGGTTTTCAAGTAAACTAGTTTTCTAATAGTAATGAATATAAAAACAAAAATGCAATAAAAATGAGGGCATTGGTTCGTCCAAGGAGCATCTAAGGAGGTTCAAAATGATTCATACAAGTCTAGCTGAGCTTCTAAACGTTTCTAGCAAGTTCCACAAACTCAAAAAATTGATGCACCCTTTTTTGTTCAAGGCTTTCTATTTTAATTTTATAAAACCCTGAGTCTGCAAGTGCACATATGTGTGTTGTAGTACTAGAGGTATCAATCCACAGAGAAGCTATGCCTATCTGAACAGTCAAGCAAGGTCAGAGAAGAGCTAAGACAAAGATATATTGTTTGGTTTTCAAGTAAACTAGTTTTCTAATAGAAGAGAATATAAAAACGAAAATTCAATTAAAAAAAGGAGGGCATTAGGTCGTCCAACGAGCATATAAGGAGGTTTGGAATGATTCATGCAAGTCTAGTTTAGCTTCTTAACGTTTCCAGCAAGTTCCAAAAACTCGAACATGGAAATATGTCTAACCAACTCTCATAGGACTACACATGTAATCTCTTCAACTCGACTAGTCAACTCTAGCAGCTGGCCACGAGGAATATCATGCCTTAAGATCAAGTGCATCATAACGTTCATAGTACCTATGTGTAAACTCTCACAGCCTTCAAAACTACTCTCCTAAGATATTTCTGGTCAATAGATTCAGTACTATCGTAGTTCTATCATTCCTAAGTTCAGATTCTAGTTCATGACTCTAGCAAGCAATCCTAATCAAACCGATATCATTCCCAAAGATAACTACCTCGTAAAAACCCAATAATCTAACTACTCAGCCATGTAATGACGAATTATGTCCACAAACTAACTACTAAGACTATCTAAAACGTATTAGGTCTAGAGTGAGACGTTAATGGTCTCTCTCAAGCAACATAAAACTTCTAAACCCTAAAACAAAGAAACTAAAAGACAAAAGGAATAAAACTGATATAAAATATTTTATAAAGCTGATTTTGTGTTTTCTGAATGAATTACAAGGATAGGGGTGTATCCCTATATATAGTACCCAAAAACTTATGAGAACTCTTAGGTTTTCGATATGGGAAAAGTGAACTGGAGGGGTCATGAAGTATGTCGGCCGTGAGCTGGAGAGATAGACAGCGACCGAGCACCGCCTGATCGCAGCTGGAGGGGTCAGGGTCGCGGCAAAGGGCTTGGTTACCTTGGCTTCGGCTGCTCCTAGTCCTGTTTTGTATCTTCGTTTCCTTGAGTTTTCGCCGTTGGATCTACCTGATGTCAAGTGTAGAATGAAGCTTGCATATTCCTCTATATGTGATCCAAATTTGAGGATGATCAAACGGTGAAAAGGTCTTCAATTTATGTTGAACTTCTGACAGAATGACTATGTAACGCCCCGTCCGCCCCTACCGGTGAGTCACCCATCCCTCTATCGGGCTCGTGGGCCCCACCCCTGTCCGACGGTCGGTGCGTTATTTTCCGTAGGCCCGACCGAGTAATTTACTGACCCTACAATCACCACGTGACCTTTTCCCATGTGTTTTGTCCTCGCACACATGCTACCACGAATCACTTCCCGGAAGGTCACCCATCCAGGGACTACTTCAGTCCAAGCACGCTTAACTCTGGAGTTCTTTCAGGCAAGTGATCGGAAAAGGTAAGTGCACTTGGTGACATAGGTAGCCAAATTAATTCTTCTATGCCTTTCCATATATACCACAAACCGGGATGTTACAATTCACCCACTCTCACAGAGCGCAACGCCCTCGTTGTGCACCAGGATCGTTATCCTTGACGGTGTGAGCCCTCACTGAATCCACACGCGTTCTCGGATTCGGCTCTGATACCACTTTGTAACGCCCCGTCCGCCCCTACCGGTGAGTCACCCATCCCTCTATCAGGCTCGTGGGCCCCACCCCTGTCCGACGGTCGGTGCGTTATTTTCCGTAGGCCCGACCGAGTAATTTACTGACCCTACAATCACCACGTGACCTTTTCCCATGTGTTTTGTCCTCACACACATGCTACCACGAATCACGATTAACTCTGGAGTTCTTTCAGGCAAGTGATCGGAAAACGTAAGTGCACTTGGTGACATAGGTAGCCAAATTAATTCTTTTAAGCCTTTCCATATATACCACAAACCGGGATGTTACAGACTATATCGAAAAGTGGACTTTTTCTCCATTTGACTTGAATTAAGCCTGAGTTTACTGAAAAGAGTTTTAAGACTATAAATAGACGAAAACATACTAAAACAATTTAAAAACACTTGGATCACTGATAAAGTGTCCTATAATATGTGATAAATGGGTAAAATCTAAGTTATATCAATGACTACCTTGTAAAACTCAATAAACGAACTACTCAGCCATGTAATAGCAGATCATGGCCATAAGCTAACTTCTAATACTAACTAGAATGTATTAGTTCTAGGTTTAGACGTTTAGTGTCTCTCTTAAGCCCCCTAAAGCTTATAAACCTAAAACAAAGAAACTGAAAGACTAAAGGAAAAAATGAAAATAAAAGCTTTTATAAAGTAAATTTTGTATTATTTGAATGTGTTACAAGGAGAGGGGTTTATCTCTATATACAGTGCTCAAAAACTCATGGAAAAAAATTTTGCACCGTTGGATCTTCGTGATGTCAAGTGGAGAATGGAGCTTGCATATCTCTATATCTATGGTCCAAATTTGAGGATGATCAAATAGTGAGAATGTTGTTATTTGATTTCGAACTTATAACAGAATCACTCGGTATGGAAAAGTCGACTTTTGCTTCGTTTGACTTAAATTAAGCTTGAGTTTCCAGAAAAGAGGCTTGACACTAGAAATAGACAAAAACGTATTAAAAACCCCATTTAAAACCCTTGGATCATCCATAAAACTGTCTTAAAATAAACAATAAAACGGGTAAAATCTCGGTTATATCACCATGTGGCTTCTTATTAGTTAATTTATTTATTTATAATAGTTGTTTATGGCGCTATAATAGTCGCTTTAACCGTCTAAATATTTATTTTATTATTTTAAATGGATGATTTTGTCACCATAATTTATTTACTTTTAGTTTTAAAATTAATGATTTTGTCACTATAATTTATTTATTTTTAGTTTAAAAAATGAATGGTTTTGTCACCATAATTTTTTTTTCTAAGTTTAACAATGGATGATTTTTGGGCAAATTGCTAAAATGCCTCCGAATTTGGTTTTAAATAAAAGTGTACCCCCGAAATTGAAACAAATGCAAAACTTGTTTTTCGGCCTAAGGAAATTACGGCGAGGCCCTTACGACCAATAAAAAAACCCAGAAAATGCAATTACCATTATAACCTTCGCCTGTTTCAGACTTCTATAGACGTCTGACAAGTTAGACTCTAATAGAAGTCTAAATGACTTTATCAGACTTCTCGGAGAAGTCTGATACAGAATAATTTAGTAAATTTAAATTTTAAAATTATAAAAAAATATTTTGTCAAAACTTTTATATAAATAAATTAAATATATACAATTTAGCAGTATATAAATTAAAATTTGGTAAAATTGAGTCAAATTAATCAATGTTAGTTAAGTATGTCTTTCTCCAAAATACTTTCAGACTTCTTGACTTCTTGAAAAAGTATGAAGCATATTAATTGAGTAAATTTAAATTTAAAAATAGAAAAAAATATTTTGTTAAAAAAACGATACAGAAATTAAATATAGACGGTTTTGAAGTATATAAATTAAATTTTGACAATTTGATTCAGATTAAAAAATATATAAAGTGGTTGAGAAGTTTCTAAACCTTAGAAAATGCTTTGTAATGGAACATGGTGCAACATTTACATATAACTTACATATACTTTAGGGTTAGATTCATGTTTCACGTGAAAAAATTATATTTGCACATATATGTTATAATGCGCATATATTAACGAATATGATGTTTCCTAGGTGTTTTGTTTAAATATTTTTCACTGTTTAGTGATAAATATTAGATTTAGGGTTTCTCAGACTTCTCTGAGAAGTCTGAATTTTGGGGTTTCGCAGATTTCTGAGAGAAGTCTGAGAAATATTTAACTAACCCCGAAATTAAATAAAAAATAAATACTTTGAACCAAATATACCTTAAATGGTTAAATTTGACTAAAGTTTATGTACTTTTAATTTACATATGTCCAAAATTCTCATGTTTAATTTATGTATCCAAAATTTCCTTATAAATATTTTTTTATAATTTAAATTTCCAAATTTAATATCTCTCAGACTTCTCGTGTGTACGAGCCCTTCCTCTTGGCGATTTCTAGCATAGATTGCCACCTCGACTTCTTTTGTCTTCCAGGCTTCCGCCTCTCTTCCGGCGGAAGGACACACACGGTGTCATGACCAGCTGTGCCAGTTAAATTCTTTGGTAAGATGTTGCGCGAGTATGCAGCGTACAAGTAGTCCGTTCTGTAAGATGGACATACAAGGGTAGAAATGTGTATCTCAAGTTCCGGTGCAGCGCATGGCATGTGAGCAAGGTATCTTTTAGTAATCCCAAACACCACATTCACACTTCTGATGTTCCAAATCGACAACACAATCCCTATGTCCTCCCTAAACAACAAACTGATATGTATCTACGCGTTCTGCCGTCATCATATCTGCATAATATTCATGAATAGCCAGCAAATATTCAACTCCTCGGCTAAATATTGTTGAGAGACTCATTGCATCTAGCCGCCTTTTACAAAACCACATCCCTAGTTTCTCTTGTATAAACTCTAAAAGGAAAGATATGGGATATTATTTGCCTTCTTAACTGCAGAGTTTATAGATTCAACAATGTTGCTCGTCTTTATGTTGTACCTGTCTCCAACAATGTGAAAAAGGTTTACATAAGTAAGAACTAGAAAGTATTAAGAAAAAACAATACACTTTTAGACTTCTCCTGTCGTCTGGTAAATAATCAGACAGCAGGAGAAGTCTGATTATAATATCAGACATAAGTAGAAGTCTGCGTAGAAATATTAAGTCTAACACTTAAGTTTCAGACTTCTCCGGAAGTCTGGTAAATAATCAAACAGTAGTAGAAGTCTGATAATAATATCAGACATCAATAGAAGTCGGCTAAGTACCTGTCTCCGCCGAAATGCACATGTGACCATAGACTCACATCCGCCTCCTCCAGGTAATTAGCAAGTTCATGATTTACTGCTCGTAAGGAAGCCATGTTTCGGTCAAAATCGTAAATCGTATATGCGTAAGCCGCGTTTTTCACCAAGTACAGAAAATGTTTTCCCCTGAACTTGGTAACTATGTTATTTTGTAGATGGTAATAGCATATCCCTCGTTGTGCCCAAGGGAAAACTGCTTCACACGCATTCTTGATCGACTCACATCTATCCGAGACTATGATCAAAGGATGTTGGTCTGAAATACATTCTTTCAGCTTGGTGAAAAACCATTCCCATGAGTCATCATTCTCAGAGTCTACTGAAAGCCAACGGAAATATTTGAAAATTTCCGTCTTGTGTGGCCGCCACTAGCATAACACCGCCATACTTTCCATTAAGATGAATACCATCCACCACAATGACTCTTCTAAGAAACTTAAACCCATATATAGAAGCTTCAAATGCTATAAATAGATATTTAAATCTATTCTTCTCATCTAGTTCAAGAGCAGTTACTGTTCCCGGGTTGGTTTGCCTGATTCCATGCAAAAAAGAAGGCAGTCTCTTGTACCCATCTTCCGGTGTTCCTCTCACAATCTTTTGAGCATGTAACAATGCTCTGTATGCGGTTGTGTAACTCATCCTAATCCCAAACTGCTTCTTCATTGATACTTTGACATGCTTTGGTGTTATCCCCTCAATTATACCAAAACTTTCAGTAAACAACCAACCAATATAAACTGGAGTATGTCGTTTGCGCATAGACATCCGGTCCACCACCGAACATGTATTGGTTTTTGAATAGCTCATCACCCAATACTTGTTTGGTTCGCTCTTCACACATGCTCGAAGCATCCACTTGCATCCTTCCACACGACATTTAGCCATAAAACGTTTCTTGTCAGACTTATCTGTCATGAATGCGAATTTCTTCATTATCGTCATCAAACACAGCTCTGATATTAAGTATTTCTTGCTATCCAAACACTTATTGAAAAAGATACCCTTTGACAAGTCACTTTTGCCAACACACCGACTACTCGTACCCTCCAACTCATATTTCTTATAATCTCCATCTTCTTCCACATCTACATCTTCATGTTTCACTTTCCCATATAGGGTATAATCAGCATCGTCCTGGTAATCCTCAGCGTGTTTCTTGAAAACATTTTTAGGCACATCCAAGTTACCAACACCATCATTACAACCACAACCACAAACAGAATCATCCGAGACTAAGTCCACATCTTCCTCATTCCAAACTTCTTCTTTGTCATCTTCGTCTACATCTTCAGATTCATATTTTTCATCATGATTCACCGCATCTTCATCTTTCATACCGTATCATCTCGAGACAAAAAGACGGATTAACTGCATATTAGCTAACTCGACCAAGTTCCTTACCTGCCTATCATTTGTGACATAAACCAGAGGGCTATCCGGATCCATTTGTTTCAAGAGTGCTTCTGGCAATGGATATGATAACTCCACCAGCTCGGTTTTCTTGTCCAGCATATAATCATCTTGTACAATCTCAACAAGTTCTTGATGTGAACAACCATCACGCAAAGTGATAAACCGCCCTCCTTTGACCTTATCAACCACAAAATGCCAAATTTGTTCGCTCACAACCCATTCACCAAAATTAACAGGTAACTGAACCATTATCAGCATAAACAAACACGTATAAACCACATTAGAGATCTTTTGGGAAAAGCAGCTACATTCCAATATTATTCAAAATTTGATTTAAAAATAATTACCATATATAAGAATATAAAAATCACGCAGAAGGAACATAGAAAACTAACACACATTTATAAAACTTAAAACCAATGAAATTAATCACAAATATACAATAAAATGCATTTTAAAAGTTTTTAACATTTCAGACGTCTATAGAGTCTGACTGTAGTACTACCAGACTTCTATGGCAGTCTGAAAAGAGGGTAATTTTGCAATTGAAATCAAAGTGTCAGACAGCGGATGCAGTCTGATATCCATCAGACAGCGTACACAGTCTGCTTTGGAAATTTTTGAACTTTTTGTCAGACATCTTATGAAGTCTGAGGAAAAAGGGGGTAGTTTTGCAATTCCATTTGAATTGTCAGACTTCTCCAGGAAGTCTGGTAACGTTCAGACTTCATGAGAAGTCTGACAAAAAGTAGGTGGTAGTTTTGCAATTCCATTTGAATTGTCAGATTTCTCGAAGAAGTCTAATAAGGTTAAGACTTCGTATGATGTCTGATAAGAAATTCAGACAGCGACAGAAGTCTGATAAAAAAACTTCGCATTTTGGGTTTTTATACAGCGTTGACCAAAATTCGATTTTTCAGATATCTATAGCCGTCTGGCAAAAGTTTGGAATTTCAGATGTCTATAGCCGTCTGATAATTTTTTCCTTATTTTCAGACAGATTAAGAAGTCTGATGATTTTTTCGCTTATTCTGGTCAACATCTGAAAATTTGGGTCAATTGCAGTTTCTACCCCCATTATTTCCAGACATCGGATTTTGTCTGACAAAAAAGTCAAGAATCGGTCAATTTCTTGCGAGACAACATTAGAAGTCCGACTAGAAATCAAATTTGAATCAATTGCAAAACTACCCTCTTCTTGTTTAGACTTCTTGGTGAAGTCTGATATATTTTTTTTTGCAAAGGAATTTAACAGACTTCTATGGAGGTCTGACAATTGAAAGTCAATTGCAAAACTACCCTCACGTTGACCATATTGAAGTTTACGAAAAAATAAGACTGAAACGGCAGTCTGAGATTACAATTCAGATCTGAAAATCGACGATATGAAAAAAAATTCTTACCAATGTCCGTTTTCAGTTTGTTTTAGCCTCGTCGATTTCCCAGAACGTCTAATATCACCGGAAACCCGAAATCCGAAACGTGTTTTGCTGCTTTTATAAGATGATAAACGATCTGCTACTTTTGAATCAAAAAATCAAAAGGGAAAAGGGAGAAATCGGTCAGGATAACGTCCTAGCTCTATTCTTGAGCTTTACTTGAGCTTTAATGGTGAAAAAACGAGTTGGATTACACATTAACTCGTCGGCGAAGGTGGTTGTCATGGTTGTTGAACATTCATGGCGATGACATTTTCGTGAATATCCAAAATAATTTTGGGTCTTTTGTCTTTTAATTAAAGTATCAGGGTTCATATGAAGTCTGACGATGACATTTCCGTTAATACGCAGATTAGTAAGGAGATAAATTAGCGAAGGAGAGGAAGGAGAAGGCGGATGGTAGTTTCAGAGTTGACTTCAATTTCGGGAGTAGTTTTGCAATCAGCCCATGATTTTTTCACCATAACTTCTTTACTTATAATTTTAACAGTGAAGGTATATAGTCACCATAGTTTATTTATTTATTAAGTATGTTTATATGGATCATTAATTATTATTTATTTACGCTTTAACACGGAAGATTTGGTCACCATATGCTATTATTATAAAAAGAAGCTCAGTCACCTATATTTAATTTTATATTTGATCTGTTAATTTATTTTCTATCGCATATTAATATATTCAGATTGAATTTCTTCTATCTTTTATATTTTTACTTTCAACGGTCATAAATAAGTTTTTTAAAATCTTAATTTTTTACTTTTAAAACGGCTAATGAATAAAATTTTCTAATCTATAAACACATTTGTCTTTTATTGTTTTCACTCAAACATTTTCTCTTCCTCCATAACCTTGTTCAATAAAAAACATTTTAGGAACAATGTTCTATTCGTTTTTAGTTTTCGTAATAGGTTGTGTACTTGTTTTTTTATTGTTTACTCATTTAAGAATTTTCTTCCGGAAAATATGTAAGGATTTTTATGTTGATGTGTTTATGCACTTTATTTCTTGTAATTGCATGACTTATTCAGACACCTCAAATATTTAATAAGATTATTTATTTAATAATGCATTTTGTTGTTTCATTTTAGAAATCCAATGGCAAACTGCTGCTAACTACATATCTTAACACCAGTGTCCAAATTCATTTGGAATTTCAAGGTTTATCAGAAACCATTAAATTGAAAATACCTCAACAGTCCAAAAAAATGCCAAACCAGTGATCCTTATAAGACACCTTGATTAAAATATCATATATGTCTACGCCAACATAAAGGATCTCAAAGAGATTTTGAAGTCTCTAAAGATCGTTTTGGTCTTCAAAAAAACATAACACTTCCACTTGCTTGGGACGAGTGACCAAACTGAGGTACTATAGTGATACCAAAACTGAATATCAAATGTTGGAGAATACCAAGACCACGTTCCAAGAAACCCATATCGCATTGCAACAAAAATATAGGTTTCGTGGGTATATCAAATTTTCAAATTTGGTTGTGGTTCTCCTCTTAGTGGAAAACAATAATGACCTACTCAAGAAGCACGTGACTCGACCCACTGCATATAATGTGTTTCCTGATGCAAATGCACTGGATGTTAAGAATCCAGTGAGAGAACACAAGGCATTTCAGGGTCGTGGCCGTCAAAACAATCACAGACGGGGGAGAAAAATAACCCATGCGACATGAGATCATTCTAGTGGACCTACTCTGAACAACCCTCTAAGGAAAAATAATACCAAATAAGTATCTCCTAGAATAAAGAAGAAGCTTGTCTCAGATGTGATATCAAAGGAAATTGGTCGCATATATGTTGTACATTTGCACATCTTTGTGCATTGTATGTAGAATCCACCAAAGGAATTTGTAGTCCTTATAAGGTTTGTAGTCCCTATAATGTTTCTACACTGACAATGGAGTCACTTGTTGTAGTAAAAGTGCAGGTTGTGTCCATAATGATGTCTCGGATCAATCTTTTACAATAAAAATGTATGAACCATGATCTTATTACGTTCAAAACAAAAAGGTTGTATTAAAGGAAACTGAAACTTAGATAGTCTATGTAACGTACCGCTTCAAGCCACTGTTGTAGAGCAAGCCTTTGTGCCTTTCCATTCTTAGAAAAAACTTTACCAACCTTAGCTGCTCTAGTCCTAACTCTAGACCACCTTGGATCGCGGTCTCATGTTTCTTAGACAAACATATATTGCTCATCTAAGAATCTTTGGTTGGGTTGTATATGTGTCGTTTTCACATTCCCAACGTACAAAGATGTGACTACAAATAAGGTTAGGAATAAATGTTGGTTTTGATTCTCCATCAATCATATGATACCTTTATATATGTTGGTTGTGACTACACACTATTTCTCAAAGACCCAATATTGATTATGAAGAAACGTATTCTCCTGTTATAGATGCAATTTCGTTTAGATTCTAAAGGAGTATAGCCCTGTTTAAAAATCTAGAAATGCGTGTAATAGATGTTGTTACAACATATTTATATGGATCATTAGATTGATATTTATATGTCCCTGCAAAATTTAAGATGACAAATGCGTTAAATTCTAAACCAGAAGAGTTATGGGCGATAAAATTATAAAAAAAAATATTATATGGGTAAAAGAAATCTTGACGTATGTGGTATAATCCTCTTTAGTGAACATTTTATTAAAGAATGATACATAAACAGTCCTACATGACTATATGTTTTCATCACAAAAAAATATATTTGGATTTGTAACCATTGTTGTATATGTTGATAATCTAAACATTTTAGGGACTTATGAAGAAATACATAAGGCAACAATATGTATGAAAGAAAAATTTGAGATAGAAGATCTCGGGCAAACAAATTATTTTATTGTCCCACAGATTGAGCATTTTTAAATATATATAAGTATTAAAGCGTTCCAACATGAATACATCAACTCCTCTAAGTACTCATATGGTCGTTAGATCACTTAATGTTGAAAATTATATTTCTCGAAAATGAAAAGATACTTAGTTCTAAAGTACCTCACCTAAGTACAATAGGAGTACTTATGTATCTTGAAAACTATACTCGGCCTGATATATCATTTGTCGTTATTTTTTGTGATGTTGAGTTCATCTCCTATACAAAAATATTGGAATGAGATCAAATATATATTTCGTTACCTTCAAGGAACGAATGATTTATGATTATTTTTATCATAAAACTCAAACGGATAAACGGGTTGTTTTGCAAAATATTTATCTGATAAAACTCGCTCACTACCAAGATATGTTTTCACAGTTGGAAGAACCACTATATCATGGTGCTCTTAGAAAAAAAACTCTTATAGCTACCCTTAAAACATGTTGAAATCATCGCTATATGTGAGACAAGTAGGGAATGTGTATGGCTTAGATCAATAAGTCATCATATTTAATCAAGTAGTGAAATCCACATATGTACATACCAACCATATTATATTAAGATAATGCTACATGTGTTGTGTTACTCAGACAAAACAAAGATATATCAAAAGCGACAAAACCAAAAAATTTACATGGAATTTCGTCTCATATACCCAACAACTTGAGAAGAATAAAGAGACTGAAGAGATATATGTTGATCATCGAATAATGATGTAGACCTCTTCACAAGATCGTTATCTCCTTTAATGTTCTGAAAACATGTACACAATATTTGAATGCGTCATCAACAAGACTTATCCTAATTATTGTCATTAACAAAATATATCCTAATCATGTGAAAGTGAGTTTGCATAATTATACTATTTTTACTATGTTTTTTCTACAAATTTACTAAAAATATTTTAACGAATCAGCTGAAAATGCACGATTAGAAATGTAAATGACAATGGAACCTAAAGGAAAATGTTACAAAAATTAAAGAACATTTTTATGAATCAGCTGAAAAATTCATTTAATGTTTGCTTTTAATATTAACTAGATGACTCGTCCGCACCTTGTGCGGGGTTAATTTATTTTTGGAGGATTGTTTGGCTTAACTAAATTAGTAGAAACACATGTACTCGAGTATTTGAAAATATAGAAATTGTAGATGAAATTTAATTTTGTAGAAAGAGAAACTTATAATAAAAATGAAAATGTACAAACATGAATTCAGTGTTACCGAAAAGTACCATAACAATTATTTGAAAGAAATAACTAAATAGATGAATAAGATAATTGAGCATAAATTAGTGCTCTTCAATATTTTGAAAAGCAAACCATACATCTCGGAATGTGTCATAAACAACATTGTTAATCGTCCTCAGATCTAAATAGTCACATGGTCCCCTTATTACATCCAATAGAAGACGTAGATAATATAGTTCTCCAATTTCTTCGGCATATACTGGTAAAACACATAAACGTGGTTTACCTTTGATGCGGGGTTTCCATTGAAGGGTTTCTTTATTCCAAACAAATTCAGTTGTTATTTGTGAATATAGAAGTCGTCTTGCTTGAAAATAAAGTTGATTGCATTTCATCCATGCCCGTAATTTATCTTCTTTTTCTGGAAATGCCAAACTGACGTCTTCGTCAAATTGTGGAGACGGAAGAACAATAGGTAAAATTTCCATAGAATCAGTAGAATGTCCTGAAGAAACTGTTTAAAATGTTGATTTGTTAATGAAAATAGTTAAATTTGTTCAACAGAAAAAAAAGTATGGAATAAAACAAAAAAAAAAAATATACAAAAGACTTCTCAAATTTACCTATAGCTTCCATTAGCCAGCCGTGATAGAAATGATAGTAATGAGAAGACTATTTCAAATATATAGTACTCTGATATTAGGGTTTCTTTGTGATAATATATTTTTTAAGGATTTTGTTTACTAATATAGTCCTCATAAATTATACAGAAAATAACACAGTTTAGATATTAGGCAAGAATATAGTATCTTCTATTTAATGGCAAGAATATCTCATTTGTTATTAGGATATACTGTATATTCGTTAATTTATTTTTACATTCGATAAGTAATTCCAAATTTTAAAATTTTTAAAATTTATATTTTCCTTAGTGAAATTATATTATTTGTAAAACCAAAGTATTCTATAAACATCGGTATAAAATTTATAAACAAAATAATAAAAATTTAGTATGGTAGAAGTTCAAATTGTAAGTAAAAATATAAAGAGTAATTGTATATAATTCTTCAAATCTACTATATATTATGAACATAAAATTTGATATCATGCATTTGTAAATTAAAAAGAAAATTCATAGAAGGTCTAAATTGTTTGGATGCTAATTAAAGTAGTTTTAAATGAACACTTATATTAAACAAAGCAACGTACTAAGGAGAGGTCTTAGTCATCAAATAAACTACACTTTAAACATAAGTTTGAGATACTTAAACATGATTTTTGGAGGAGAGTTTTAGGACAGGAGTAGAGGTGTTTTCCCAGAACAATTGAAGGACAATCATTTGGTTGGCTTTAACATTGTTTGTACACAAAAAATCTCTTAAGCCGCCAGCCAAACGAATATGTCGCCTATCTGTATTAGAATGGAAAGCAATTAAACAACCCAAATTGTCATGATAATACGAATAAAATTAAATAAAATTGAAACACAAAAGAAGATACGCCACCAAAGTCTAAAGTATCCTTCTTTTTACGGTTTCCTTGTCTTCATGCTTAATCTTCTTTGTAACAGATGAATTTTCACCAACACTGCTTAAACAGATGCAATTTTCTGATCTTTTTGATGTTGATGGTGTAACTGCTAGGGCCATTGATGCATCAGAATCAGTCTCCATACCCGAGGTAAGCATAAAAGGTCCCTAATCATAAAAAAAAATTACCAAATATTTGAATTCAACGCTTAATATAAAGTTTAATGTAATTTTCCAAATTGAGACAAATGTATTATGTACCTGAGTTGAGTTAGTTAAATTCTCAAATTCATCCATTGCACAGTCTCATCCCAAAATAAGTCCACGACATATGGAATCTTTGACACCTTCTGTGCATTGTCCTTAGGAATGATAACTTTGAATAGACACTTGCGACCAATCAAATCGAATAATTCAGCTGGGAGATAATATGGATCGTCCTAAGAACACAAAGTAGAAAACAACAAATTCTCAATATAAAAAGATGTATAGTTTCAAAAGCAAATAAAAATTCAAATACCTGGATTTTCCTTTTGTGTTCATTGTAGATATTATTTGCCGATCTCTTCACAAGCTTATCTCCAATTTCATCAAATGTAAGGAATTTGGCTTCACCCTCGGAATAATCAGACACGTGGAAGATCAAATAATATCTATAGCATGCATAAACAAAATATAAACCAAATGCATTAGATATATAAATTATAAGATTTTTATACTGGAGACTAGTCTTTCAAGGTGGAGAAAGAAATTAACCTCATCCAAATACTTTAGAACAAATTACCTCGCAAAGACATTTTTCACATCACCACATGTTTTACAATTATATAAGGGCTCAGACTCTTCTTCATCTCCAGAATCTGATCCGTACTCAAGCACTTTGAGTTTGCAAACTTTGCATGCTTGGAAAAACCATTTTTTGGTATAGTCTGCTGAGACAATTGTGGCACACGTAACCACTTTACCATGCTAAATAACAATAAAATCATCGATTAATTAAATAAACGATTTCAACTAAATACAAATATATTTGTAAGTAACATTACAGATAACTAACCTTTTCCGATTGCAAAATGCCAAGTCATTATATTATTCTTGATGAAAAATCCAGTACGCAAATCCAAAAGTGGACCCGATCCAAAAGAAACCATGCTTTTCTCAGACTTGATAATCAGAGCTTGAGATTCTTTTGGTATACTGCAAATAAATTTTGAATGAATAGATAAACTTTTGAAATGAAAATATTTCGACATTTCTTTAAAACATAATGTATCACATTACCTATCCAACCATTTTTAAATCTCAGGGTTATTTTCATCTCCGAATGAGAGTTGGGTCGAGTTATAAGCATTCGAGATGTACAACTTCGCTATATTTATGAAAATGTAAATGAAACAATTAATGTTACACACATGGACTATGTCCAATATATTAGATTAACCGAGTAATTACCTCCATATTCTTTGATCCATGCAAATCGGATAATAATCACAACAGGAGATGAGCTATTGGTGGAAGTATAATCAATAACTTGTTTTGCATAATCTCCCCACAAGGTGCAAGGCAATGCATCATCTCTGTATAAAAATATATGAAAAAGCATAAAAAGCTTTGTATGTTATTTTGGTATTATAACGATTAATAATCTAACCCATTATCTTTGAGGTATAATTCAAGTTTGGTGTTGTTTCCAGACTTGCTCTTAGTCTTGATATCTTCAATAGCACCCATGTGGACAATGACTCACATAACATCTTATATTGTGAAACACTAATTAACAACTATTCTTTGAAAAGTGTAATATAAAGACTTGATACTATAAAAAGACATCTTACCAATCAAAACTTTTTTGTCAAGATTTCCAGCGAGAATTTCAGAAATAGTATAACAATACTTATCGTGATTCTCAATCTCAAAATCTTCCAATGGTTTTGTTCTTGTGGTACGGGTGATTGATAACTTGTAAGTAAGATCACTTGGACGGAAGTCGCCAACGTACTCCTTGGAAGAAAAAGCATTAACCATAACATTTTTACCTATTTGAAGACATGCCTTATGTTTGCTGAATAAGGATTCCTCACATGATGCTTGAACTCTTGTTCCCTATACGAAAGTGTCAAAAAAATCTATAAGTCAACGAACAACAAAATTTCATACCGAATATAAACAAAACAGATGTATTTCTCGTACATTTATGTCAAACCAAATCATTTCTATCACGTTTCCAGACTTAGAGTTAAACAAAGTCCATTGTGCTAATACCCTACATTGTGCTAATACCCTAACCTGGATCTTCTCGGTTTCAAGGCTCGTGTCTATGTTTTCCAGCAAAACATAGGTCGAACGCCGTCTGCGTGGGAGGTTCTTATTGGTGTCAACTAATTCTGCCATTTTGTAGAACGATTGTATAAGTTAAGAAATGAATGATAAATAAATGAAATGACGATGAATATATATAGTAGTTCATAGACCTAACAGATCAGCGCAGAATATAATATCAAGAATATTTTGTTACAACTAATTTGGAGAGTAAAAGATTAGCAGTTACACATTATAAGATATTTGCTATATACGATAGAGTGGTATTGGTTAAAATGAAATTCAGTGAATTAAATCGATTGTAAAAGATTAGCAGTTTCCTAAATCAAGTTATAGTGTTATTTTGTATTTGAAAACTAAGGAAATCAGTGACGGAGAAAATATTTATTGTAATCTATAATTAAACAATTAAGATTACAAATCATAATTTTAGGGAAGAATGTTGATTAGATTTTTAGGATATATCATTTAATTGAGTGCGATTTTTTAGAAAATATCTTCCTAATAGTAATATTAACCCAAAAATAGCATATTGAGTAAATTGGAATATTAACGATTAATTAGATTTTGGATTACATTATAGAAAATTGAATATGATTGAGTCATAATTGCGTAAAGTAAATTTGATTATTAGTCTAAATTGTGAATATTTAAGCTCTTATAATTTGCGTGTTATTAAATATTTGATATATAAGGAAATAAATGACTGACAAAATCTTTTCATGAGGGAAATAGAGTCAATTAAAAATTAGTAACTCAAGATATTGATAACAACCCGATATAAAGTTGATATCCCCAATAATTAAACACGAATCCCCCAAAATCATAATATGGGTGGTGGACTTGTGAATACGTATTTTGGTTATTATAAAGAGGGTTTTTGACCAATGGTTTTTAATATACAATGAGCTTATTTGAACAATATATCTCGGTGATCAAAAAAAGATTCACTAATACTGGATTAAATTTAACCTCTTAAATGTATTACAAAAGTACTGAGCACAGTAACAAACACATGAATTGTTACATTCTAATCATTTAACTTCCTTGATGGCCAGTTTTTTTTATACTCGGCAATTTCAGGAAAAGTACTATCCATAACATTAGCCACATAACATTTCTGAAAGTCTTTAATTTTCTTGTCGCCACCGAGCTCACAAAGCAAGCGACACTTCCTGGATGATAAAAATTAATAACAAACTTATAACACAGATGCGAATCAAATGATATTAGAACATATAAACACGAACTTAGCATCCACCAGATGAAAGGTTATGGGATCACGAGACCAACCAATCAAATAATCAACTCAGCCAATTAAATCTATACAAATACACAGTCAGAACAACAAATAAGGTTCGTAGACCACAAAAAAAATAAAAATACACTATATCATTATCTTACATACCCACATAATGAATACGATCATGAGACCCGGGTTTTATGTAATGAAAATCAACAAAATCATAGAAACTGCTGGTGCTTATTGAAATAATTTTCTCAACATATGTTGTCCACTTCCACTATATTTCGAATCGATGAGATGTCGGTTTAAAATCTCCAAAAGCATGAATGAGGTTAAAATCAGAAACAATTATAGAAACTCTTTCAACCAAGACATCCAAGGATTGGTCAATATAAAAATGGCAATTTATAATGGCATGTATCTTAGTTCCCTGTAATATTATCTTCGCATTTTAGAACAACGAAAACAAAGTAACTAAACAAATATAATAATGAATTAAAGTTACATAAAAAAAAACCTCCTCATTGACCATTATTAAACCGATTGTTCGTTTAACTCCATAATTGATAATATATCTCCTCAATATTTTAACACGAATTCGATCCATTCACTGATGTTTGGATTCAGGGTAGACACATCTACAAAACTTGAAGAAGAAATAAAAACAATCTGCATAAAAGATAAACAGAAACAATAACATATTATATTGTCCTTATCTTTGATCCTTTATTGACTATGAGGTAATCTTCTTTGTGTGTGAATTGTAACCATGTTTCAGCTTCATTGACATCATTTATTAAATCATCAAAAACAAAATTAGAAGCATGTTAATTGTAAGAGAATAATTACCTATTGTTTGGACTCGTATGAAATAGCTGCAAATTAATCAAAACAATTTACTACTATTAGGAATATGTTAATCATCACCTCATAGTTACATATCGTTTGGATTGGTTGTTACATACCTATAAATTCAACAAAAACACATAACAAAAGTAGAAGATGTTAATGGTTACTAATAAAAAGTTACCTCATCGTTTGACTTGGAATGTTACATAACTACAAATACATCAAAACAACATAACAATATTAGAACCATGTTGATTGTAAGAAAATAGTTACCTCTCATTTGACTTTGAATTTTATATACCTGCAAAATTATCAAACCATAAAAAATTAGAATAAAATTGGGAAAATAAATGTTTCGAGATATGGATGTTATGAGTCTTGTTGAGACTCTATTTATAATCATCATCATATTTAGGGTTGCACTAAGTTTCGAAATCTTCTATTAGAAGATTAGCATATTTTTTGGAATATTTTTTTTGAATTTGATAATTAAATTCGATATTTATTAGTAGATAAATTTTATGTTCGAGTTTAGTTTAAATTTGAAAAGTAAGGAAATAAAATATCAAACAAATTAAAACTGTAATCTGAATTATGGGAAGAAGTTAAGATTCGAATTAGAAAATATTGGAAACCACATTTAATTTTTGAATTTGATTAAATGCTCGATTTTTGGTTTTTTTAAATCAAAAACTTTCCTAAACGATTTTTTGATTTATTTTTAATGTCAAAAATGCTCTTGACCAATCAAAACATTTCATTAAATCATGTCATCAATGACATCATAGTTTTGATTGGTCAAGATTCATCTACATCATCCATTCTAATAATTCGACTTCACAAATAATATATAGTAGATATATACATTTTTTGTTAACTTAATATATACATATATAATAGATATATAATATAATTGTAAGACTACAAATATTTTCTGGATGTAGCATTCTTCACGGTTTGACCAAAAAAAAGCATTTGTCTTACACACCCTCACCTGTAGCCTTTTGCCATTCATGCGCTTTTCTCTGTTAAAAAGTTTCAAAAAAAAAAAAAACTTAAAAAAGCATTCTTCACGGTTCAGGTATTATACGATTTGGTCGGCTCGCGGTTCGCCTCGGTCGGTTTGGTTCAACGAAACAAAAATTCACTTGAGCAAAAATCAGCAGCTTTAGGTCCAAACGCCTCCATAAACCTCTGGTTCATTTCTCTGAGAATCGTTTCTCTCGCTTCTCGCTTCTCGCATCTCTGGTAATCGAAAATGGGAACCTTGGGACGAGCAATTTACACTGTAGGTAACTGGATCCGCGGGACTGGCCAAGCTCTTGATCGCGTCGGTTCTAGTCTTCAAGGGAGCCACCGCGTCGAAGAACACCGTAAGTTAGATTGAAACCCTAGATCCAATCTATTTCTCTAATTTGTGGCTTCACCAGTAAAAATCCTGTTGATATTTATTTGCTTCTCTGTGTTTTTGGTTAGATTAAATACTCCGATCCTCGTTTTCAGTCCTTAGTACACGGAAAATCTCGCGGTAATTTTGTTTGTTTGTTTGTTTCCAGTATCGAGGCATCGGACGTTGATGAATGTGTTTGATAAATCTCCATTGGTGGATAAGGATGTGTTCGTGGCTCCAAGTGCCTCTGTTATTGGTGATGTTCAGATCGGGAAAGGCTCGTCTATTTGGTATGGCTGTGTTCTTCGAGGTGAGGCTTCGATCTTTTTCACTAACTAAAGGTGTTTGGTTCCATTCCTGAAAGCCTAGAAAATGGGAGTGGTAATACGTCTCAGAGACTTAAAACAATATTTTTAAGATTTAATGGCGTTGTACCAAATTTGCAGCACTATACATTGCAAGCACGTGCATTTTAGTCACAGTTCAGTGCCTCAACTGTTAGTGTAAAGGAAAAGTCAACTGATGATTGATTCATAATGCAAACATGTTAGTTTCGTTTGGTAAGCTTCTTTTAGTTGTAGTTCTATTTTCCTTTTCGTCCTGATCTTCTTTGTTATTTTCACCCGATGTTCTTGGTTCTTGTTTAGTGTACTGTTGATGAAATACTATGATGAGGCTAGAAACCTCATTGTATATTTATTATTGATATGTGGTTTTAACTTGTGCAGGTGATGTGAATAACATCACTGTTGGATCTGGGACGAATATCCAAGACAATTCTCTTGTACATGTTGCAAAAACCAACCTAGGTGGGAAGGTTTTCCCTACTACAATTGGGGACAATGTCACAGTAGGTAAAACTTAGAAGTGACTTTTCAGCTTTATGATATCTGTTTATGTTGTTTTGCGTGGTTGTTGCTTATATATTTTATCCACAAAATGAAACCAAGCAGGTCATAGTGCTGTCGTACATGGATGTACTGTTGAGGATGAGGCTTTTGTTGGCATGGGAGCTACACTACTCGATGGTGTAGTGGTAGAGAAGCATGCCATGGTTGCTGCTGGTTCCCTTGTGAGAGAGAACACACGAATCCCTTCTGGAGAGGTTTTTTCCTGTTCACTTTTTTTTTTTTTTTTTTTGTGAAACTGGAATCAGAAACTGCTTTATTTTATCCCTCTAAATTGAGGTACATCTAAAGAATCTAAGGTAATTGACAAGAATCACAGATAGATTCCTAAGTTTTGTTGTAAAGAACCCAGAAGATCTCCTAAGCCTAGAATTCCCCAAACCACCACAATAAACCGAGTATCACCAGCCTTATAAACTGCTACATTCAGTCATAGTATATAGCTGAAGGTTGATTAGCTAAACTTCTTCAAGTAGACTAACTGCGTCTTTGCTTAACAATTTGGTTAATTGCTTACTGAAATGCTATGCCTAGAAATCATATTTCATTTGTCTAAGTGTTTGCCTCTGTTGCAAATTTACTTGTATCTCAAACAAGGGTGAGTGGAGGGTTCTTGTGGTTTCAATCTGTTCGATGAGGAACTACTTTCTTCAACATTTAACTTGCGAGTATTATTTACAAAGGACATATCTACAAGTTATCAATTCACATGTGGCAGGTTTGGGGAGGAAACCCAGCAAAGTTCATGAGAAAGTTAACAGATGAAGAGATTACTTATATCTCAAAGTCAGCAGAAAACTACATCAACCTCGCACATATTCACGCCGCAGAGAACTCAAAGTCATTTGATGAGATTGAGGTTGAGAGAGCGCTTAGGAAGAAGTATGCGCGCAAGGATGAGGATTATGATTCAATGCTTGGGATTGTCCGTGAAACTCCAGCCGAGTTGATTCTTCCCAACAATGTCTTACCGGAAAAAACTACAACCAGGGTTCCGACTACTCATTATTGATTCATCCGTCCGGACGTCTCAGGTTGTTGTTTTCTTTTGTGTTAAATCATATCAAGACAAGGATTGATTCTCTGGAAAGTCGAGAGAGATTATTCTTTTTTGGTTTTGCCTTTTTCTTCCAAGCATTCAGGGGATTTATCATATCATATCCTTTGCTCAATAATGCCGAAAAGAACATGTAGTGTTGGATTATGAAGTCATTTCTTCGAGAAACAATTGAAGAAAGAGAAACGAGTTGCTTTTTCTGCTTTTTAGAAATTAATTAACGGCTAAGATGATAAAGCAAATTTTGATCCATATTTCATATTTCTAATTGCAATGAACAGTTTCGAACGATTTAATATCTAGGTTATCGAATCTACAGATATTGAAACTTGATAGATTGTATGTAGTCGAATTAAGCTAAGCAATACAAATGAAAGTAATAATATTTTCAGGAAATCATACAATGTCAGACACTTAACAAATCAAGATTCAGATTAAGCACTGGTTGAAGAACTAGAATCACAAATGAAAAATAATTCAACTCTCGCTGCAATTATTCTCTAGCAAGCTAACGATTAGCAACCTAACGATTCAAATCTCTTTGCAATCTTAGAGTTCTCTAGATATAAGCATTAATAGCAAGTTCTTTAGTTCACAATTCTACTAAACTAAATCTCTTTGTATCTAGTCAAATTGCTCACACTAAGTTCTGTCAGATTATAATTCACACTCTCGTGCCATAAGATCTAAACCTTAGCTGATCAATCCAGGATTCATGTTTAATCTCAACTTAGGCGATAAATAAATAGTTTTAGAATCCTAATCATTGAGTGATCTAACAAGGAAAAAAACTTATGGAAAATCCTAAATCTAACAAAGGTTACTACTCAGACATGATATCAATTATACAATACATATTGAATAGAAAAACAAAAACTGAATAGATAGAAATAATGGGGTTCGAAACCCTTCTCTCGAAGGTTACATAAAAGCAGAATCAGCCCCAAGCAATCTCTCAATCTCCAAAATCCAAATGCAAGAACAAAAGATAGGAGAGACAACTCTCAAAAACCTAATTAAAAAGACTAAACACGTTTTGGGGTCAAATTAGAAATAGTGAAACTTCTGGGCTTTCTTGCAATTCTTTAAAAGATGTAATCAGCTTGTGATATGGTCTCTTTGGACTTCAGTGTCGTTCGACACTAAGGTTAGTGTCTGTAATACCCGGTATCAAGAAAATGGTCAACAGGAGTCAAGGGGCATTTCTGTAAATTCCCAAGAGATGAAGGGCGTTTTGGTAATTTTACCAAAATACGAGCCGGAAGTAGAGACGGGCCAAGTGTTCTTCCTTTTTGTCCATAAAGAACATTTAGAAGACCAGACGTTGAAGAAACGGAGATTAAACGGGTTTTACGGACTATCGGGAAAGGAAACCGATAGAAACGACAAAACTTGTAAAATTCGTAACCGGAGCTACGGGTGTCCAAACAGAGTGATTCGAATTGCTAAATTCATCTAAGATCATCTAGAATCTTAAAATGAGGCTTAGTGGATTGATAGAAGCAGCTAAATAGTTTTTAAAATATTAAAGCAAAACCGGCTAACGGAAGCATCAGGATGGTTCGAGAATAAGAAGTTTGCTGATTGGTTGCAGGGTGAACGTGGCTAAGAGAGAGACATAAATAAGATACACTGAATTTATAATTTTTGACGTGGCAAGAGAAGGATGAGGACATGTGTTTAATTGACAAATACATTGAACTTGTTATTGTCTTTCATTTGCTCACGTTAACAAAAAGAAGAAGAGAGGAGGTGTCGTGGCATGAGATATAAGGAAGAGAAGAATAATGTTCAATGAAACTGCTATGTGTCATGTGGAGAAAAAACAAGAAGGGAGTTTCAATGCAACAAGTGGCGTGGAGAAGATGAATCAAGAAGATGCAATGAATTCATCCTCACATCTTTGCTTAGTTACGTGGAGAGCCAAGAAGAGAAAAGAGTGACATTTGTCACAAGACCAGGAGATAATTAGGTGTTATGGAATCAAGAGTGAAGTGAATTTGGATAGTTTCTGGGACAAACAAAGGTGTGGCACTTAGCATGGAAGAGGGAGACGTGGAAGGGAGATAGGGGAAAAGAGTGGAGGGACACTTGTCACCTAATTCTCCACTCAAGTTTGCTATAAAAGGAGGGTAAGGGCCTCCATTCTTCCTCACACCAAAACAACAAAAACAAGAGAAGAAGAGAGAAAGAAGAGAAGGAGAGGAAGAATGGCGTGGGAGAAGGAGGAGGAGAAGAAGCCGGAGGAGGAGGAGGATCCGAAGGGGAGAGAGAGAGAAGGAGGAGATAGAGAAATGGAGGAGAGAGAGTGAGAAAAATAGAAGAAAGATGGGGAAAGGAATATTACTACGTCTGAATATTCCGAAGAATATTCTTTGGAAAGGAATCTTTCCGACGTAATAATCTTTCCGATAAACCGGATTTCTTTTATTTAGAAATAGGATAAACGGTTATAGTAGACATCATACGAGGGTTTTCCGGAGGTTCGGAATCATCAAGGTCAACGGGACGGTCAAGTGCGGGTCAAGGTCGGGTTAAAGCAACAAAGGTTCGGGAAGGGTTCGGGGTAGCAACTGGTTTAGTTCGGGTCTCGGGATTTCCGTCAATCCATCCATCCGTCGTCATAATAACATTGTGAGTCGGCTCACAAACCTTTAGATTCATTTAGACCGGGAACTGAGAAACCGTAGATTTAGGATTGCATACATGTTAATTAAGATGATTGGTTAATAATAAATAATTGGACGTTTAATGATAAACCGGATAGGACCGAATAAGCATGTTAGGGTTTTAGAATTAAAAGGGTTAATCAATTGTGTGCCGTTAGGTTGTTAGTAACGATTGATTGATGCATTCATATAGACCCGTTTGATTAGAACCGTATATGCATCTATATATGTATAAGAACGATAATTAATGAATCTATATACGGGAATTAAGACGACACTAAAATACGAGTTAAACCTATACAAACGTATAGAATATTATAATGGGATTGGGGTTTAGGTTTAATAGCGGGAATGGGTAATGAATCAATTAAATAACAATGAGACATCGGGGAGTTAGTAAGTTTACTAACTCTAAACTGACAGATCGAGGAGTTGTTTAAAGATATCTAGAATGAGATAATAAAGGAAGTGGAGTGAGTTGTAAGCCGTCTACGGGTTAGCAATCCGCTAACCCAAGGTAGCAGATAAGAATGAATTAAAAGACTTAGAAACCCTAATAGGCCTGCTTGTGTGGTATTGTTGTGATTGATTGTGATTGTGTGATTATTTTGCTGTTGTTGTGAGCTTTGTGTGCAGGCTTGTTAAACTGCTCGGTGTTGGGCTGATAGGTTCTAAGTTTTACCCTATTCTAAACTGCAAGTGAACAACAATGTCAAGTAGTATATAGGGTTATCGAATCCACAGGGACACTTGGTCTCAATAGAAACAGAAACGTAGAGATTAAACTAGAAATAAAGCAAGTAGTGAAGTAAATAAATTGCGTTGCAAGAAAGTAAACAGTAGCAGGAATCGGTTTTGTAAGCAATAAACTAAAAGCGTCGAGCCTAGGGTGTTCTCAGGAAATCAGACAAGCAGACAAGCTAATCAGTCAGGATCAAATTAAACTCAGTTCTAGAACTCAAATCACGGAAATAGAGTTAACCAAATCTCTTTGCGAAAACTCTCTAAGCCTAAGTGCAGTAACCCAAATCTCTTTGCAATTACTAACAGATTAAACTAGCATTAAGTTCAAGTTCGATATGTTCACAATTAAGCTAAGCCAAATCTCTTTGCGAATAATTTAATTGCTCAACCTAAATAGTTCAGATTCCTAAACCCCACTCTCGTGACGTATTTAGCAACCTCAGATCTAGATTCTAATTGATCAGGTTAGAACTAGCTTTAAGCACAATTTAGTTTGAAGAACATTCTAATCATGTGAATCCTAACTGAATTAAACAAGTCTAGCAAGTCATCAAACCCTAATGAGAAACCCTAAACTCAACTATGGATCTACTCAGACATGATTAATGAAAACATAATCAAAGAAATAATAGATTGCATATAAGAAATTAAATAGATAAAGGGGTTCGAAATCTTCTCCAAAATAAGTGAATACAGGAAATAGATCAGCCCCAAAAGCTCTAGAAATCTCTTAGCTCTAAGTATGAAAGCGTAACTAAATAAAACACCAAAAACTAGTATATATAGGCATAATCTCGGATGGGGCTTCTGTGTAAATACTGGAACTATCTTGGGCTTCTTTGCAAATCTTCATAACTTCATTAAACCGACGTGTACGGCCCATCTCGGTAGTGTGTCGACCGATGCACAAGGTGTGTCGGTCGATGCATGATCAATAAATCAGACAGTGACTTCAGCTCTCGGCCAAAACGTCCCAAAAGTCCCAAAATGCTCCAAATATCTCCAATTAGCTCCAAACTTGATTAAACCTGTAAAAGACTCTAAACGAATACAAAAGACACTAAAAACACATCTATATCATGGTCTAAACTGGGTAAAAACCATGATATATCAACTCCCCCACACTTAGCCTTTGCTTGCCCTCAAGCAAAACAGAGAACTAAAATGTAGTGAAGAGGTTTGAAAACTCTTCAGAAACTCATTTTGTCCTAGAAGCAGCAGCATTCAGATTCCCCTTAGTAATCCACATGAAAGAATCAATCTACAGACATCAAGACCAACATATACTTCCCCCACACTTAGCAATTGTCCTAAGTAAACTCCACAATCACATTCAAGCATTCAAATTCTCCCTACTGACTTCTGCAAGTATTAAAGTGTGGTCTCACCTAAGGAGTATCGATCAAAGGGCACATGGGTTCTTACTTTGCCAGCTCTAGACCACCATACTATCTTTCTCTAGTCCCTTTCTTCTCTTTCCCTTCCTTAACAACTGATTTTTCCCCATTGGGTATCATTTTATTTTTTTTTATCAGTGTTCTTCCCGTTATGGGGTGTACTTTGGACACATTCCATGGATACACAGGATATGAGAGTTTTAGCTACCATTCCCATGACCACTTCGGAGTTACTAACTCATCCTCAGTTTATTATCTTTTTTTTTTTTTTTATTTTATGGAAGGGGAGAAGGGAACTAGATAGGACAGGTTTACAAGCTGTGTCAGAACTAGCAAAGGAACCCGACACAAAGTATACCAAGCCCTTAGGTGAGAAAATCTAAGTCAGTATTAGGGGTGAAGTCAGTAAAAGGATCCTCTGATACCTGAAGTGATGTGGGTGTCCTCAGTAGGTTGATCCGTGATGGGGTTTTTTTAGTAGTCATAGATTAATCTGCAGCTTCATCTCAATGGTCACTTAAGTTCCTGCAAATGCTGCTAATCTTCTCAAAAAATCATTGTTTCCTACTTAAACAAATTTTGACTCGAAAAACAAAAATTTTTTTATTAAAAATTTAACTGACTCTCTGTCGCAGTCAGGCATCGATCGTTGCACTAGGTGCACCGACCGTTGCTGTGCGATTTTCGTTGGGGATCGATCGTTGCTCAGGACCGCAACGATCGCTGCAATGCGATTCTTTCGTATTGTGACGATCGACACAATGGTGTGTCGATCGACGCACTGCGTTTTTCACGAACAGTCAGCAAGTTAGCAGGTTAATCCGTCGGTTTATGTCAATTTTCAATCCTGCAAGCTGAAAACACTAGAAACAGAGTAAAACTGAAACAACAAATGTATCAAATCATGCCAAACCATCCAAACATAATAGAATCCTAAGAAAATAAGAAAAGTGCAAAAGAAAAGAAAAAGTCAGAATACAGAACCGAAAGTATGGAGACTACTCTCACTCGCTCACATCGTCTATCCCACCATACAGTGCATCGTCATCGGCTGCCTCGGGTGCGGGATCAGTATCAGTCGGAGATCGCTGTCGACGACGTCAGTCAGATACAGGCTGATGGATCTGTGGTGGCCTCCTGCAGCTGCAAGTACGCACGAAGTTCCAAAGAACTCGAAACATACCATCGGATCTCTCTCTCCACTCTGCCTCAGAATATGCACCGTAAGCCATTGCAGGCTCAGGAAAGGGACCCACAATGTCGACTGGGGCTGGCGCGGGCGCAGGAGCAGGGGTAGAAGAAGTCGAAGCTCGTGAGGAAGGCTATCCCAGCGGATGAGCCATAGAAGGAATCTCACGCTGCGCAGACTCAGGAGGCTGAAATCTCAGTGCCTCTAATGTGTCAATCTGTGTCCATCTGGCAGCAGGAAGCTCTATACCAGTCCTCCCAGTGGTCGGATCGGTGTAAACCCAAATGCGCCCCTCCTTGAGCCAAGTAGCGCTCTGCAAATGGCTCAGATCCAGGAACTCCCGGGATGTGTCACGCTCTGTACCATGAAGAGGAATCCCACAATACTCAAAAATGGGAGTAAGCAAACTCCCTACCGTCTCAGTACCAGCTCCATCGAAAGGCTTTGTCTGCAGATCAACTAAATGCTGTGCGAAGATAGCTCCCAAGTTGAGACCCGTAGTAGGATCTCTCACACCAGAAAGTCTAAACTGATCTCTCAGTCCCATAAACAGCAGCTCCATCTCATATTTGCGCATCTTGTTTGCTTCGAACTTGCAAAGCAAGCTCCAGCACAAGATACGCGAGACATATCGCAGCACCGGATGTCTCATCTGCACTACGGGAGTGATCCTGGAGTTGTACCGACCACTGCCAATACACTCCCAGAACAGTCTGGCCTCATCTGCGTCCCACTCTAGTGGCATGGCAATGCGCCTCGGCCCAGTACTGAACCCGTAGATCCTGCAAAGATCAAGTTGAGGAATCCGATACCTGACTCCCCAACTCATGAATGTAAATGTCCCAACTGTAGCGCTCCGGTTGTTGGGATCCGAGTAAACCACTCTGCAAGTGGCCATCAGCTGCCTGACCAGCTCAGGGTAGAGATCATGAGGTTGCATCGGCATTGTCCCTAGACCAATGCCTCTGCACACAGCGAGCACCTGCTCATCAATCCCAAGAGTCCTGCAGGTGGAGTAGTCAGCGAACTTGGTTGGCTTGAAGATCATCCCACACCAACCACTGTAGAGAAACGAGTCATACTCGTCCCATGAACTGAGCAATGGCCGCTCTGTGAACTCGGCAGACCTGAAGAAGGTTTTAAGATCCTCCGGCCACTGTCTAGTAGTCTGAAATGGCGTGTTATCTGCTCTGGGCCAAGGCAAAGCAACCGGTGGCCCATATCTCTGGTATGGTGCGGGTTGCTCTGACTCTCTGCTAAGCCACTCTGGTGGTGGGATGTGTTGTCTCGTAGCTGTAGAAGCTGTGGCTCGTCTCTTGCGGGATTGCCTTTGAGTTGCCATCTGCAAAAGAAACAAAGTTCAAACAATTATAAGTCTCGGCAATTCTCTGTGAAATCGCGAAGCAACGACCGTTGCATCTAAGGCATCGATCGTTGCAAGGCGATTTCAGCTCGTCGAACATTTCCCAAAATCGCAAAGCAACGACCGTTGCTCAAGAGCAACGACCGTTGCAAGGCGATTTTGCCGCAAACAAATCATCAAAATCAGTTCAAATCCAAGCCACATTGCCTCTAATCTGTTCAAATTCATAATCCATCACCCTAAATCGTCCTAATTTAGCATGCATCATCAATTTTTCAGTTCCAAAAATCTCAAACCCTAAAACCCTAGAATTCAATCCGAAAATTTGAGAAATAGAAGTCCATTACCTCGGATTCTTGAGATATGAGTGATAGACAAAGGTTTAGAGTGTTGAAGTAGGAAGATTAAGCAATTGAAACAAAGAAAAACGATGAGGAAATTTGAATTTTGGGTGTGGAACCGTCGGTGTACGGAAAATCAGAAATGAGGAAGAAAAGAGAAGAGAAAGGGTTTAAGGCACTAACCTGGTCGTGGGTGCAACGACCGTTGCATAGGGGCAGCGATCGTTGCTTAGTAAACCGAAATCGATTTCGCGGTTTAAGCACGTACCTTAATTTTAGCAATTGAACCAATTGCAACGACCGTTGCTTAGGAGCAACGATCGTCACAATGCGATTACCCCTCTTCGTCGAATTCACCTTGCAACGACCGGTGCACAAGTGCATCGATCGTCACACATCTCCAGACTCGAGCTCTGTATCTGAACTTAGCAAAAACAAAAACGAAAACGTGAAATCCTAACAAAAACACCAAAAATAAGAAATTAAAATAACTAAACCTAACAGTGGGTTGCCTCCCACTCAGCGCTTGTTTAAGGTCAATAGGTTGACCGGACGCACAAGATTTTTCAGGCTCTAAGAGATCCTGACAGAGACTTGTTCTGTCTCTGTTCAAGTCTCCTCATCCATGGTGGAGAATAGGCTGTTGCAGAATGCTTCAGTCCAAGAAAGGTGGGAGTAAAATGTGCTCCAGGGTCTAGAATCACTGTATCATCTGGCTGCCCATCATCTGCTTCCATGATTGTGAATGTCTGCCCTTCTACCAGTGGCTTCCGCAGCTTCTCCATTTCATACCGCAGCGGTTCATCTCCCAGATGGAGGTCTATTAGACTCTGTCTAACATCAATCACAGCTCCTGCTGTCGCCAAGAATGGTCTTCCAAGCAGCAATGCTTCATCAGGATCGCAGTCATATTTCAGCACAAGGAAATCTGTCGGAACTAAATAGTTTCCAACTCTCACTGGGATGTCCTTTAAGAGTCCTTCCGGAACTCGTATAGACTGATCAGCTAGGACAAGACGGGTCCCAGTAGGAGAAAAATCCAGCAATCCCAGCTGTTCCGCTACAGAATAAGGCATCATGCTTCCAGCAGCTCCTAAATCACACAGAGAGCGTCTAAAACTGTCTTCAAAGATAGAGCAATCTAGTATAAAGACTCCGGGATCAGGTAACTTCTTTGGAATCTTGTTTAGCAGAACATCACTGATATGTTGGGGAACTATAATCACCCATTCTCGCAGCTCATCATCCAAAGGCAGCATCTTGTTCAAGTACCTCTGTACACAGGGATGATAAGGTGGATCATCAGACGGTGGAATATCTTCCAAGTCTTCACCACTTTCTTCTAGCTTCTTCAGCTCTTCAATCTCCTGTTTAATTACCTCAGACACCTTGGGATATTGCCTAGTTGCTTGTGCATAAATCTCCTCCCGAGTTATTTCAGATATACCGGGGAATAGGCGGGCCAGTTCTGCATCAGTCTCATTATCATCCGACAATACTGTCTGCTCACGACATGCATCGACCGACACAAGGTGTGTGTCGATCGTTGCAATGCGATTTTCACAATTTCCACCCGAGAGTTTTTCACTCAAATCCGAAAATTCTTCTTCATCCACCAACTCAACTATACTTAGCTCAAATTTCTCACCTAGATGAGATCCATCATTAATAAGTACAGACCAGGCCTTAATATGAGTATCTGTGACTCCTTTTCCCTTCATGGAACCTGAAATCTGATTTACCTGAGTGTCCAGTTGCTTCATATGAGTGTTCATAGACTCAATCTTTCCATTGAGATCCCCATACATAGCATCAATTTTCTTGTTGCAGTCCACAGAAGTCTTGACTTGGCTTTCCAGCAACTGTTCCATCATTGTCTCCATCTTAGTCTCGAAAGCAGTGGCTGTAGGAGGTGTCTGATAAGATGAAGATCCGTAGGTCCTCTGAGCATTCTGTCCATAAGGCTTCTGAAAATTACTGGTCTGTCCATAGCTCGATGAGTTCTGATTGCCTGTGTAGGCACTTTTCTGTCCTCCACCGGAAAATCTGTTTCCAGATTGATATCCAAATCTGTTTCCTTGGAAACCAGATCCTCCAATGTAATTCACATCCTCTTCCTAAGTGTCCTCCTCAGTCTGAATTACCTCTACCTCTTGAGCAAAGTGGACAGCCTTTTTTTCACCTAGAAGAGTGCAGATTTTGTCCATCCTGGATCTCAGTTCAGCCATCTCTGAGTTATCAACATTTCCACTAGGTTTCTTTCTCCTTTCATCCATAGTCTTGCAGCTGTTGCTGCCAATTAGATTCTCAATCAACTGCTTAGCCTGTGTAGGAGTCCTGGTGTTGAAGTTGGCATTACTGGAATTGTCCAGCGCAGACTGATATGGAAGATCTATTCCTCTGAAGAAAATACCAATCAGCTGAACTTCAGTGAATCCATGGTGTGGGCAGTCACGCTGATACTGCTTAAATCTTATCCAGGCAGTCTTTAAAGGCTCCACAGCTCCTTGGGAGAAAGTGAGTATGTCCTGTCTGGACTGGTCTGAACGCGCATCATCATAGAAGTGACGCAGGAACTCACTCTTTAAAGCTGCCCAAGTGGTATATTGGCCAGGTGCCAGCTGCCTCAGCCATACACTAGCGTCTCCAGCAAGACTGTGTGGAAATAACTTAAGGAACAGATAGTCCGGGCACACTCCCTCATACTTCATGCCAGTAACTATGTCCTCAAACCGATCAATGTGATCCATAGGCTGCTCCGCTTGGTGACCATGAAAAGCAATCTGTCTCATCAGCTGGTAGTAGATGGTCTTGACCTCAAAGTCATTCCTCTCAAAGGCAGGAAGCACTAAAGCTGCTCGGTTTGCATGAAACTCATCAGGTCTGTTGTAGTCAGCTAGTGTCCTCTCATGAACCACCATCCGTCTATCTAGAGCTTGTCTTTGACCCTGGTTTTGTTCCTGTTGCAGTTGCTCAGGAGGGTCAGGGATGACATTCCCTTCAGCATCAACCCTTTGCCCAGCAGCATTGTAAGGATTGTTCTCCGGATCCCTCAGGGTACCCTCAGCATCTGGTATCAAGATCAAACGTTCTCGTACCATTCTCTCTCTTCTTTCTCTTCTGTTAGCTCTTTCTAAACGTCCAGTTCCTCTAGATTGAGATTAACCAAGCTCGAGTTCGGATTACTTCGAGTTTTCTGCGTTGGCATAAACTGTCTGTAATCGTCCAGCAACGATCGATGCTATCAGTGCAACGATCGATTCAATCTCAATATCGCCTAGTGACGATCGACGCAAGGTATGCAACGATCGACGCAAGGCGAAATTCGTACCTGCGACAGAAAGAAACAGAGACAAAGTTAGCAAAATCAAAAAATAAAAACGAAAAAGAACAAAAACAAAAAGAAAAATTTCTAGTAAAAACCCTAAGTTCGGTCCTATCGAAGACTCAAAGAGTCCCCGGCAACGGCGCCAAAAACTTGATAGGTTCTAAGTTTTACCCTATTCTAAACTGCAAGTGAACAGCAATGTCAAGTAGTATATAGGGTTATCGAATCCACAGGGACACTTGGTCTCAATAGAAACAGAAACGTAGAGATTAAACTAGAAATAAAGCAAGTAGTGAAGTAAATAAATTGCGTTGCAAGAAAGTAAACAGTAGCAGGAATCGGTTTTGTAAGCAATAAACTAAAAGCGTCGAGCCTAGGGTGTTCTCAGGAAATCAGACAAGCAGACAAGCTAATCAGTCAGGATCAAATTAAACTCAGTTCTAGAACTCAAATCACGGAAATAGAGTTAACCAAATCTCTTTGCGAAAACTCTCTATGCCTAAGTGCAGTAACCCAAATCTCTTTGCAATTACTAACAGATTAAACTAGCATTAAGTTCAAGTTCGATATGTTCACAATTAAACTAAGCCAAATCTCTTTGCGAATAATTTAATTGCTCAACCTAAATAGTTCAGATTCCTAAACCCCACTCTCGTGACGTATTTAGCAACCTCAGATCTAGATTCTAATTGATCAGGTTAGAACTAGCTTTAAGCACAATTTAGTTTGAAGAACATTCTAATCATGTGAATCCTAACTGAATTAAACAAGTCTAGCAAGTCATCAAACCCTAATGAGAAACCCTAAACTCAACTATGGATCTACTCAGACATGATTAATGAAAACATAATCAAAGAAATAATAGATTGCATATAAGAAATTAAATAGATAAAGGGGTTCGAAATCTTCTCCAAAATAAGTGAATACAGGAAATAGATCAGCCCCAAAAGCTCTAGAAATCTCTTAGCTCTAAGTATGAAAGCGTAACTAAATAAAACACCAAAAACTAGTATATATAGGCATAATCTCGGATGGGGCTTCTGTGTAAATACTGGAACTATCTTGGGCTTCTTTGCAAATCTTCATAACTTCATTAAACCGACGTGTACGGCCCATCTCGGTAGTGTGTCGACCGATGCACAAGGTGTGTCGGTCGATGCATGATCAATAAATCAGACAGTGACTTCAGCTCTCGGCCAAAACGTCCCAAAAGTCCCAAAATGCTCCAAATATCTCCAATTAGCTCCAAACTTGATTAAACCTGTAAAAGACTCTAAACGAATACAAAAGACACTAAAAACACATCTATATCATGGTCTAAACTGGGTAAAAACCATGATATATCATGGGCCGAGCAGTTATTGTGGACACTTACTCCGGTCACGGGACCGGGTAAGTTAGTTGGCGCTGACTAGGTATCTTACCTAGTCAGAGCGGTGGTAGCGTAGTGGCTTGCGGAATGGTTGGGGATTTATTATTGATATTGATTGCATGATATGTGCTAGAGTCCCAGCGAGTCTGCGTGTTTATATTTCTGCACTAGGACTCTAGGGTGCGTTAGATTCCGCAAGCCTAGGTTTTGTTTACGTTCCGGTACTTCCGACCCGATTGGATCCTCGGGTTTTACCTAATCGGATCATGGTGATTCCGGTTATGGTGTTAACCTACTGGGTGACACTGGTAGGTGTGTGATTCGGAGAATACGGGTCATGTTCTTGAGCCGAATCACATGGAAACTCTGGCTATCTTGGGGTAGTCCGAGTCACCACGTATCGATGGACGGAGAACGGTGTCCTAATCGTGGGACCTCGTGTACACGATTAGGAGTCGTGGGTTAGTTACCATATAGGTGACATTGTAAACCCGTGGGAGTTACCGAGATCGTAGGGCCCAGTGTTGTTTTGTTATATCTTTCGTTGCGCGTTAGATAGACCGAGTCTAATCGAGGACATGTGCCGCAGTGCCTTCGATTTCCACATTTCTCCTTATCTTTGGCATTGATTGTGTGTTGTGGGTTTATCACGACGTGGTAGTGCGTGATCGACCGTTTATTCCTGTTGATTGTTATTTTGGGTTTTGGGGCGGGAATCTGTAGTTCTAGATAGACTAGAAGCCTTTAGTGGGGAGCCGATTCACTGGGTGATATTAGATCGCTCATTAGACTCTTTTTGTGTTTTTCAGGTTTGGCAGCAACGGATGCGGGAGGTCATCGGTGTAGTTTCGGGATTGCTTGTGGCGGGATTTGATTCGGGATTTTGATTGTTTTTATCTCGGTTCGGCTTTGGTGCCATTCGTGTGTTTGATTTAATTGTGTGTTTTGAATTGGCGATTGTTTGTAAAAATCTATTAACATTGTGCTTAACGTTTGATTACTCAAAAATGAAATTGTTTCCCTGATATTGGGTTTCGTCCGAACCGACACAACTCATTGAAGTAGTACGAGTTGTACAGCTTTGTATTATGGATATGAGGATAGCGGAGTCAAAGATGGGTTAGTGCGAGACTTTGTCTCAAACCGATCCGTCTTTGGCTTCGTCCTGTGGCGAACTTTTCCTGTTCGACTTGCTCGGGTTCGATCGGTCATGTTCTTGTTTGATTGTTGACCGGTCAGCTCGACAGTCAGCGGAGAATGGGAAAGGGGCGTTACAGAAAAGGTGGTATCAGAGCATGGTTCTGCATGGATTTCGAAACATTTTATTTTTGAGTGTTTTCCCTGTCTTATCGAGTCAAATGTGTCACACAAGCATCCATTAGGAAACCGAGCCGCATCCGTCAAACCGGGGGAATGGGTAAATTAGGAAATTTTCTAGGATTGTACTAACTGTTTTGTGTTTGGTGCAGACACACAACAGAGTTGTCCTAGGAGGATTGGTGTGTGTGTGTGTGGGTTGCGACGACATGATGAGCAACATCAGCGTGGAGGACCGTGAGTCGATTGAATATACTCCAGTTAGTCCAGGTCCATACTCCCAGTCTGCAGAGCATTCCTGTGTTTCGCAGCCTATTCCGGAGCACGTTATTACCAGTGTCAAGCCAGTTGACCGCTCCACTCATTCTAGGGCCACCTTATGATACGGCTACATCCGGAGTACCACCTTCAGCAGCGCGTGCGTCGCCAACATTCATCCCCGATGACCTGGTGATCAAGTTATCGGAGACTCAAGAGTTCGGGGTCACTCGGCAGCAGCCACCGCCACCAGATGTTTCCATCATTACCACCGTTGTACCCAGGAGTATCACTTGTCGCCACCACCAACAAAACTCCTGCCTTAGTTCATTTGCAGCCGAGAAGTACATTGCGCTCTTTTCGTGTCATGATCGAGACCACGTCACTCCGCCACCACCACCGCACTCATTCCAACCTCCTGGCGCATCTGTCTGTTAGGATCCACATGAGTTGTACCGCTCATGTTGGAAATTAGGAAATAGATTAGGCTCAGGTAAGTAAGGGCTCTAACTCACTTTTTGATGTGTGTATATCGGCTTGCATTTATCTCTGACGATTCAGTTGTTTGTGCGGTGTTTCGTTTGGGACGGATTGGAACCGCTAGTATGTAGAATCCGACGGACCTACGTATTTAAAACTCTATGCGGCGAATAGATGTTTTATTTACATAGTGGATTTGGAGTATTTCGGTTGTCGTTTTGAGTAGCAGAGTGGTTATATTGCATATTGAGGATGGTTGTGAATGCAATATAGTTATGATGTGAAAATAGATGATGGTCCGAACAGACGGTTTCCATCAGAACCCAGAGAGACGACTGCAATCGCCGATTTGCTTGATTGATTGATTTTGTGTGATTGATTGCCTTGCTAGCACTACAAGAAAAAGCTCTATTCTTAGCACACGAAAAACGCCATCGTATGTATATGATGGCGTTTGTGATAATGCTATGTCTGCCCCAGCTATAATAGGTCGGCCATATATTATAGCGTTTTCGTCCGTGCTATTATATCGTTTACCTATGATAGCGATATTTTCTTCTTGCTATTACTAGGCGTACTATAGCACATTAAATGTATCGTAATATATTTTATTATAGCTTCATATTCGTGCTATGTATTTAAAAGTAGTATTATTCAATTGTTTTGGTTCCTATTTTTACATATTATTAATTAATTATAATTTTATATTTTATATTTGATTAAAAACATATTTCATATATTATTAAAAGTTACATAAATGTAATATTATATAGCAAATACCAAAGACAAAACTACAAATTCCTAACATATTCATAACATTGTTCCATTGTTTCTTCATCACTTAAGAGTTGCTTCCCACTTGGTCTCTTCCATCCTCAACATTCTGATCCTCTTGTCCAACCTTATGCAACAATGGCCATCAACTCTTAAGCTTGCCAATGTAACAGTCCCGAACTTGACTGTTTTGTCCAAAACTGCAGGTCTTGACATAAGTTGTGTCTGCGAGTTGTAGAACAACGCATGTTAAAGCCATATCAACGAAACAATGTGTAATGATCATAAACAAATTTACAAAACCAGACTGCTCACAATGTACACTAACTATATCTGCACCTGCTTTGATGAAATCTGGTACTCTCTGATCCGGTTCCACTATCATCTGGTTACAGAAAAGTCTTAAAAACTTGAAACATCAAGAAACCATATATATAGAGAGAGAGAATAGAAAGGAGTGAGCTTTACAACCATCCATCACATCAACATGGATCCAATCACAACCTGCACACTCTACTGCTTTTACCTGGAAGAAACGAAGAAAAGTGAAATGAAAAGTCATTGAAAGAGGAAAACTTTGGAAGACACTAAGAGAAGGAGAGAGTAACACAAAACCTGCTCGCCTAATTTGGCGAAATTAGCAGAGAGAATGGAGGGAGAGACGATGATATCACTTTTTGAAAACTTATCAACACGAGCTGTGGCCTTCACAATGCCATTAGTTTTCCTTCTGAAAAATTTTAGATTCCAAAGTGTAACCTTGAAGTAATTCGATGTCCCTTCCTGTGTACATACAGAGATCATCAGTTAATTGGTTTTGGATTCCCATTGTCACTCTTGAATGTGACTTATTTAGCCTTTAAGAACTCTTTACCCACCTGGAGAAAGAATGCTACTACTATAACGGTGATGAACAGCATGGCCATCTCAAAAAGCTGGAAATTGAGGTCCGTCTGTTCACCCATCATCCATCCAATCACCACGCAGAACGGGACCTAACCATATCAAGCAGCAACATAGATTATTAAACAAGCCTTGTTGGCCAAAGATAATATACTGCTCTTGCAATGTACTCATGTTACATACCGCAAACATGGAAATCTGGATAGAGGAACCAATAGCCACGCCCAATGACAGATCCTGTAGAGGTAAAAAAAAAAAGTTCAACCGTGTTTCAAGGCAAACTGAGAATGAAGAGCCAATAGATGTTACAACTTAAGAACGACTCTGCCTACCAGTTTATCTTTCATAGCAAACATGATAGCGCCTGCATGCTCTGCTGCATTCCCAACAATAGGAAGCAAAATGACACTGATAAAAGCTATTGGTATGTTCCAAGATACCGAGGCACCCAGAGAAAACAATAACATCAGCCAAATATTTAGATTGCCAAGTTGTGGTGATAGTGCAATGCAATAAACTCTAGCAGTGGACACAACATATAGCCACTGAATGAAGGCCAATTTAACTACATAAAAAGGAACGTTGATTACCTCTATGGCATCAACCAGATAGCCAGAGAGAAGAGACACCCAAGCAGTCAAGATTGAGAGCCATATGATAGCTTCCCACTTAGATATCTCAGGATCTTCATCTTCAGCAGAAGTTTCTTCGTTCTGATTTGTTTCCTAGAGTTTACAGCATATATCAAACAAGAAGGTAAGTCCAGGTAGAACAGAATCATACAAACCAATGAGTTTTATGTATGTTTGTTTCTATATAACCTGATAAGTTCTTGACTTTCCTCCATGATCTTTGGCTCCCAGGTCCTCAAAACTCAAAACCCTCCTCTATCATCAGTCTCTTTTTATTCTTCGTCATTGCGCTTCACCTCACCACCCCAAATCGCTTCAATCGAACTGTCACAATCAAACGCAGAAACCCAAAAAATATAGATACATGAGGAACATAAACAAATGAAAAATGCAGTAATCCAATCCAATACAACTCTCGTAATCTGATCTACCTGGTGTCGCCGAAGTTTAGGTGGTGTTAGAGCCTATCCGACGGCGTAATCGATTTTTTGGTCTGAGAAGATGAAAGGTATGTGGAATATCGCCTCTGTAGCTCCTCCGCCGCTAGCCTCCGCGGGGAACATCCCATTTCCCATCTTCAAACCGCCACAAGCTTTCCTCGGCCGTAGATTCCAAGTCCTCTTCACCTCCTCCTCATCCGCTTCTTCTCTCTACGTAGTCGACACAGGAAAATCCTCTCTCTGCGGAGGATTCTCCTCCCTAGCATCAGATTTCAGCTTCTTCAGGTAATCGTGCTCGGATGACGGTGCGAAGGAGGAGAAGGAGAGACGCGGCTGACGAGTCGACCGTGACGCCACCGTTAGGTTAGAAACAACGGCCGTCTCCGCCCATGGAGATGCAGTCCTCTCCGATTTGGCCTCTAATTTGGGCTCCACATCAGTCATAGCAGAGACTTGAACTCCAAGGGTGAGAGAAGAAAAACCATGAGAGGAGGAGGGAAGAAAGGATCCAGAGACGAGAGAGAGAGAGAGAGAGAGAGAGAGAGAGAGAGAGAGAGAGAGAGAGAGAGAGAGAGAGAGAGAGAGAGAGAGAGAGAGAGAGAGAGAGAGAGAGAGAGGAATGAAGCGTATGTGAGTGTTTTTTTCCTTAAGGAATTGTGTTTTAGTAAGGACAAAAAAAAGTTGGGGAAAATTTTCACCAAAACCCCAAATTTCTAAGTGTTTGGCGCTTAGTAGCAAAAATTGGGCGGACAAAGTTAATTTTTGTTCCCGCTCGGTGAAAATTTCGGCTTAGCGTTTTTAAAATGCTATAATAGAGTATCACAATCAGGCAAATCCTTTATAATAGCAGTTGCAGAAATCGTGCTATCGTAATGTGCTATCAATGCTCACTTTTTTTGTAGTGTAGGTTGTTTGAATTGTGAATTGCTGTGATTGCTCGCTAGGTTGGTAGTTGTTGATTTTGAATCTCTGCATTTCGTTTAATCGCTAGGTTGCTATAAAGTGATTTTTGATTATCGAAATCATTTGGTTTGCTCGGTTAGAATTGCTTTTGAAAAGTTATAGAACCCCTTAGATATAAATAAGCTCAGAATTGAGAAAGCGGGTTTTAGAAAGCTTATTCAAGATTGAACGGATTGATAGGATATGGTTATTTAGCCATGAGTGACCGTAAGGTACATGCCTAAGTAACCATATTTCTATGAGGAAGTGATATCGGGATAAAGTTAAAAGAGGTCTAACCGTTCCAGTGTTGTTAAGGTTGTTGATGTAGGACGTGATGGACGATTTGACGTGGACACGAGAACGAACCCGAACCCTAGAGACAAGATGGTGTTACAAGAAGCAGTTTAACCTGAGCCTGCAAGTTAGCAGTGGAATTTCATCACCAAAGTGGGTATCATTGGCAGAAGAATTCAAGACGGATTTGTTGATGAGTTAGTGAAGAGATTCAGAAGCATCAAAGTCAGTGGAAGCGTCCGTTTGAGGGTGACAGTGGGAAGAACAGCTCTGGAGTCAGCAAAGCATGGAGATCAGTGATTGAGGAGGGTCGAGGAGTGCATGAGTATGGCGGTTTAGTTGGAAGAAAGAAAGTCACTCGAGGCGGTACTCATTAGAAACAAGTTAAGCAACGGGAATGGAGGGCGAGTTATTATTGTGTGATTGGGGAAGCATGGAGCATTGATCGGCGCAGAGAAATGTATGAAGCATAGCAATTGAGTTAGAATTGGTGGATTTGAGAGTCAGAGATAGAATCAATGAAGCAGTAAAGATGAAACAAGTATCGAATAGAGGAAGAGTCGGTGTTGTGCCATTCACGGAGGTCGAAGCAAAGTGGGGAAGTCAAAAGTGTCGATTCAAGACGATCATCAGTTGGCGCAAATGTTTTGAGGAATCAGCATGAATCCTTCCAACGAAATTAGTGGTTGTGGGATCAAAGTTGAAACAGAAGTTCGGTGAAAACAATCAAAGATGGAGAACCAAGAAGTGATCGTGAGTCCAGTTCTTAGTGTGGGAAGTTCAAGGCGTCGGTATTTCGGAAGACGGTTTTTCAGAGGTCAGTAAGCATCGAGAATACAGTTCAATTGGTTCAGCATCTGAGCATTGGAGCAGTGGAATCACTTCAGAGTGGCGACTTACAGGGTTCTGTTCCGATTCAAAGTTTGTAGAAACGTTCCCCGAATTCCTGTAAGTGGGGAAGAATGTAATACCCGGTATCAAGAAAATGGTCAACAGGAAGTCAAGGGGCATTTCTGTAAATTCCCAAGAGATGAAGGGCGTTTTGGTAATTTTACCAAAATGAGAGCCGGAAGTAGAGACGGGCCAAGTGTTCTTCCTTTTTGTCCATAAAGAAAATTTAGAAGACCAGACGTGGAAAGAAACGGAGATTAAACGGGTTTTACGGACTATCGGGAAAGGAAACAGATAGAACCGACAAAACTTGTAAAATTCGTAACCGGAGCTACGGGTGTCCAAACGGAGTGATTCGAATTGCTAAATTCATCTAAGATCATCTATAATCTGAAAATGAGGCTTGGTGGATTTATAGAAGCAGCTAAAGAGTTTTTAAAATATTAAACGCGAAACCGGCTAAACAGAAGCGTCGAGATGGTTCGGGAATAAGAAGTTTGCTGATTGGTTGCAGGGTGAACGTGGCTAAGAGAGAGACAGCAATAAGATACACTGAATTTATAATTTTTGACGTGGCAAGAGAGGGATGAGGACATGTGTTTAATTGACAAATACATTGAACTTGTTATTGTCTCTCATTTGCTCATGTTAACAAAAAGAAGAAGAGAGGAGGTGTCGTGGCATGAGATAGAAGGAAGAGAAGAATAATGTTCAATGAACCTGCTATGTTTCATGTGGATAAAAACAAGAAGGGAGTTTCAATGCAACAAGTGGCGTTGAGGAAATGAATCAAGAAGATGCAATGAATTCATCCTCACATCTTTGCTTAGTTACGTGGAGAGCCAAGAAGAGAAAAGAGTGACATTTGTCACAAGACCAGGAGATCATTAGGTGTTATGGAAGCAAGAGTGAAGTGAATTTGGATGGTTTTTGGGACAAACAAAGGCGTGGCACTTAGCATGGAAGAGGGATACGTGGAAGGGAGATAGGGGAAAAGAGTGGAGGGACACTTGCCACCTAATTCTCCACTCAAGTTTGCTATAAAAGGAGGGTAAGGGCCTTCATTCTTCCTCACACCAAAACAACAAAAACAAGAGAAGAAGAGAAGGAGAGGAAGAAAGGCATGGGAGAAGGAGGAGGAGAAGAAGCCGAAGGAGGAGGAGGAGCCGAGAGAAGAAGAAGCCGGAGGGAGGAGAGAAGGAGGAGCCGGAGGGGAGAGAGAGAGAAGGAGGAGAGAGAGAAATGGAGGAGAGAGAGTGAGAAAATAGAAGAAAGATGGGGAAAGGAATATTACTACGTCGGAATATTCCGAAGAATATTCTTCGGAAAGGAATCTTTCTGACATAATAATCTTCCCGATAAACCGGATTTCTTTTATTTAGAAATAGGATAGACGATTATAGTAGACATCATACGAGGGTTTTCCGGAGGTTCGGAATCATTAAGGTCAAAGGGACGGTCAAGTGCGGGTCAAGGTCGGGTCAAAGCAACGGAGGTTCGGGAAGGGTTCGGGGTAGCAACGGGTTTAGTTCGGGTCTCGGGAGTTCCGTCAATCCATCCATCCGTCGTCATAATAACATTGTGAGTCGGCTCACAAACCTTTAGATTCATTTAGACCGGGAACCGAGAATCCGTAGATTTAGGATTGCATACCCGTTAATTAAGATGATTGGTTAATAATAAATAATTGGACCTTTAATGATAAACCAGATAGGACCGAATAAGCATGTTAGGGTTTTAGAATTAAAAGGGTTAATCAACTGTGTGCCGTTAGATTGTTAGTAACGATTGATTGATGCATTCATATAGACCCGTTTGATTAGGACCGTATATGCATCTATATATGTATAAGAACGATAATTAATGAATCTATATACGGGAATTAAGACGACACTAAATACGAGTTAAACCTATACAAACGTATAGAATATTATAACGGGATTGGGGTTTAGGTTTAATAGCGGGAATGGGTAATGAATCAATTAAATAATAATGAGACGTCGGGGAGTTAGTAAGTTTACTAACTCTAAACCGACATATCGAGGAGTTGTTTAAAGATATCTAGAATGAGATAATAAAGGAAGTGGAGTAAGTTGTAAGCCGTCTACGGGTTAGCAATCCGCTAACCCAAGGTAGCGGATAAGAATGAATTAAAAGACTTAGAAACCCTAATAGGCCTGCTTGTGTGGTGTTGTTGTGATTGATTGTGATTGTGTGATTATTGTGCTGTTGTTGTGAGCTTTGTGTGCAGGCTTGTTAGACTGCTCGGTGTTGGGCCGAGCAGTTGTTGTGGACACTTACTCCGGTCACGGGACCGGGTAAGTTAGTTGGTGCTGACTAGGTATCTTACCTAGTCAGTGCGGTGGTAGCGTAGTGGATTGCGGAATGGTTGGGGATTTATTATTGATATTGATTGCGTGATATGTGCTAGAGTCCCAGCGAGTCTGCGTGTTTATATTTCTGCACTAGGACTCTAGGGTGCGTTAGATTCCGCAAGCCTAGGTTTTGTTTAAGTTCCGGTACTTCCGACCCGATTGGATCCTCGGGTTTTACCTAATCGGATCATGGTGATTCCGGTTATGGTGTTAATCTACTGGGTGACGCCGGTAGGTGTGTGATTCGGAGAATACGGGGTCATGTCCTAGGGCCGAATCACATGGAAACTCTGGCAATCTAGGGGTAGTCCGAGTTACCGCGTATTGATGGACGGAGAACGGTGTCCTAATCGTGGGACCTCGTGTACACGATTAGGAGTCGTGGGTTAGTTACCATATAGGTGACATTGTAAACCTGTGGGAGTTACCGAGATCGTAGGTCCCAGTGATGTTTTGTTATATCTTTCGTTGCGCGCTAGATAGACCGAGTCTAATCGAGGACACGTGCCGCAGTGCCTTTGATTTCCACATTTCTCCTTATCTTTGGCATTGATTGTGTGTTGTGGGTTTATCACGACGTGGTAGTGCGTGATCGACCGTTTATTCCTGTTGATTGTTATTTTGGGTTTTGGGGCGGGAATCTGTAGTTCTAGATAGACTAGAAGCCATTAGTGGGGAGACGATTCACTGGGTGATCTTAGATCGCTCATTAGACTCTTTATGTGTTTTTCAGGTTTGGCAGCGACGGATGCGGGAGGTCCTCGGTGTAGTTTCGGGATTGCTTGTGGTGGGATTTGATTCGGGGTTTTGATTGTTTTTATTTTGGTTCGGCTTTGGCGCCATTCGTGTGTTTGATTTAATTGTGTGTTTTGAATTGGCGATTGTTTGTAAAAATCTATTAAACATTGTGCTTAACGTTTGATTACTCAAAAATGAAATTGTTTCCCTGATATTGGGTTTCGTCCGAACCGACACAACTCATTGAAGTAGTACGAGTTGTACAGCTTTGTACTATGGATATGAGGATAGCGGAGTCAAAGATGGGTTAGTGCGAGCCTTTGTCTCAAACCGATCCGTCTCTGGCTTCGTCCTGTGGCGAACCTTTCCTGTTCGACTTGCTCGGGTTCGATCGGTCATGTTCTTGTTTGATTGTTTACCGGTCAGCTCGACAGTCAGCGGAGAATGGGAAAGGGGCGTTACAGTGTCGGTCAACATCAACACCTGATCACAGGCTCCAACTTTAACTCCTTGCAGAATGCTCCAGAAACATCCCCAAACTCCTAGCTTTGTTCCAAACGTATGCTAACATGTAAAAGACTCGATAGACTCGATAGACTCGAAATACAAGGTTAAAGACTCAATATATACACTTATATCATGGTTGAAAACCTAGAAAAACCATGATATATAAACTCCCTCACACTTAGTTTTTGCTCGCCCTTAAGCAAACAGAAAACCAAAGTATGAAAAAGAGGTTTGAAAACACATAAACTCATTTCGTCTTAGGAACATCACATTCACTTAGTAACCCACATAAAAACATTCCTGCAGAGATCAAGACTAAAATGTACTTCCCCCACACTTAGCAATTGTCCCAAGTAAACTCCACAATTAAGTCAGGACATTCAAATTTACCACACTAACCACTGTATATAATTAAGTGCGGTCTCACCAAGGGAGTATTAATCAGAGGACACATGGACTCTTACCCAGTCAGTACTTGACCACCAAACTGTCTGCTTCTGGTTTCTTTCTTCTCCCATATCTCCTTTTAGCAACTGATTTTTTTCCACTGGGTATCATTTTTTTTTATCAATGCTCTTCTCTTTTTATTCGGGGTGTTACTTTGGACACATTCTATGGATGCACATGAGGTAATAGTGGTCTCTACAACTTCCGTGACCACTTCGAAGCCACTAGCTTATCCGTAGTTAATTTTTTTTTTTTTGTACTTTCAAGGGAGAGCATAAGGGAACCATACTCAAAAAGATTTACAAGCTATTTCAGGCATGATAGACGAATCCGATCCAGAAATACCAAGCCCCTAAGTGAGAAAAATTGACTCAAGATTAGAGGTGAAGTTAGTAGTGGATCCTCTAAATACCTGAGAAGATAAAGGTGTCCTTGGAAGGGTGATCCGTGTGTGGTTTCCTAACAGTCATATAGCTACTGCAAGTCTGTCCAATGGTCACTTATGATTATGTTCCAGCGAAAACTTCCTCGAAAATCTATTTCCAACTGATTTTGACTCGGTAAAACAATTTTGAAAGAAAACAAAGGACTGACTCTAAGAAAACAAAATATGTCGTCAGTAACCACCTCCCCCACACTTAAACTGCACTGGCCTCAGTACAATCACATCTTGGGTTCGGGAAAAATCAACTTGGAACGACAGGAAAATTGAGTTAAAATTCCATACCTGAACACAATTAGTGTCGACCGACACTAAATCGGTGTCGATCGACATCGATTCCAATCATACGCAGGTTCAGTTCTAAATGTCATGGTCGAGTTAGATGATTTATCACTCAGAATCTCACCTGTGAGATGCGTTAGATCACTCAAAAATCATGTCAGAAGCAACAACATAATGCATAAACTTAAACAATCCAAGTTCCAAGAAAATTGGACCGACATACTAACTCAAAGAAAGACATGAGAATGACTCAAAGACACAAAAGAAAAAGAAAGGAAAAAGGAAAGAAAACAAATAACCGGTAGCAGCAGAGGATCTATAACTCCTGAGAGTCCTCCTCGTCCATCTCCTCAGAATCAGTAGCCTCCTCTATGTCCTCATCCTCGAGAGTCACGGGTGTGGGCTGTGCGGGTTGTCGACGACGTCGCTGTAGGTGAGAGATGCTCTGTGCGCGATGACAGGAGCAGCTGAAAATACCCTTCCACATCTCCTTGATTGTATCAGTATTCTACTTCTACAATTCTCTAGGTTGCATGTCCTCTGGTGGCATGGGAGGGTCCGGGAAGCCATAAGTCTCATCGGGATCAGCCCGTGGAACGTCATCGTGCTCAGTAGCAGAAGGAGAAGCTCCAGACGATGTGCCTTGAAGCACAACTGACCAACGCGAACCAGCTTGACAAAGCTCCACATAAGGCTGAAAGGAGAGCATCAAAGGCGCGTCGGTGATGCATGTAAGCTTAGGGTCGGGGAGAGGAAATAGGCGCGAAAGTCCAAATGAGTCTGTAAATTGCCATATAAACTCTCTCCTCAAGATGTCTCCCTTAATCCAATGCATACTCTTTAGATATTCGAAGTTCATAGTAGAATTTGTGGTGCATATCGTCATCTGACTCCTGTCAATCCCAAAGTAGTCAAAATAGGAGTCAAGAGACTCCCAACAGAGTCTTCTGCCCCTTTCCTTTGAAGGGATTAGTCTTGAGGTCCTCCAGATGGTGTGCAAACACAGCTCCCATGTTCACGTCGGCTTCCAAGTGGGCGTCCTGATACTCCTCAATGTCAATGATATTTCCAATCCCAAAGTACAGCAGTAAAGTCTCAGCTATCGGCATCATTCTGGGATCCATATTGAATAAGATCGTGTTAGCGAACAAGCGTACAAGGTACCTCAAGACATGATGCCTCACTGCGGACTGTCTGGTAGTCTGGGATTCATAGATCCCATTACCAAAGTGTGACCATAACATCTGCACATCTCGCCACTGCTAAGGAAGATTCACTCGCTCTTTAGTCCTCTCAAACCCGTACATGTCGTAGAGCTCAAGAATGGTGATCCTGTATCGCACTTCCTTAGCCATGAAAGTCAGTGTCCCTTCAGTAGCCTTTCTGACCACCTCATAAGTGTAGCACACTCGGACTGTCTCCATGAACTGTCTGACAAGCTCCTCGTGCATATCATAGTTCTTGATACAGATGGTACTCAGCCAATCGTCCTCAGAATGCAGAGAACATCTGATCTGATCTTCAGCTTTGATATCGTGGTGTTGCAAGTGAACCGTGTGGGATTGACCGTGACACCACACCAAGCGTTGTAGAACAAAGAGTCATAATCATCTCAATGCTCCGAGATTGGCAAGTGACCTTCTTATACTCCTCCTCAGGATTATGCTCCCAAACTCAATTTTACAGGAGCTTCCCCTTCTCCATCCATGGACAAGGTGGGCGTGTCTGCGGGTTGCAGACGTTAGTAGCAGCTGCCACATCCTCTCGCTGTGGTGTGATATATCATGGTTTTTACCGGTTTTATGCCATGATATAGTTGTGTTTTTAGTGTCTTTTGTGTTCTTTTAGAGTCTTTTACAGGTATAATCATGTTTAGAGCTGAATTGGAGATAATGGAGCATTTTGGAGATTTTTGGAGTATTTGGCCGAGAGATAGAGTTCACTGTCCGAAACAGAGAAAGGTGTCGATCGTTGCACACCTGCAACGGTCGTTGCACCAGCGAGATGGGCCAAAACTCGGCGGTTTAGAAGGATAATGAAATTGCAGTTTTGCCCAGAAGTTTCTGATATTTACGAAGAAGCCCCAAAACGTGTTTTAGGTTATAAATAGAGTTTTTAAGCCAATGTTTAGGCTACGCTTTTTACAAGCTTTTCTTACGTTAAGTTTTACTCAGAGAGAGTTGAGGGGCTGATCCTGATCTCGAAAGAGACTCGATTTTGAACCCCAGTTCTTATTTGATTATATGATATTTGGTTTTCTACTTATGATATCTTTTGTCTCGATGAATATGTCTGAGTAGATCACCTGTTAGGTTGAAGGATTCTCATTAGGGATTTCAGAGAATTATAGTTTAATTCTTCTGTAGAGATTCATATCTGCTAGTTCTTTATCTAAGTTGTTCTTAATGCTTAATCTGAAGTAGCTAATCAGAATTATGATGTTAGGTTGATTAATTAAGTGGAAGTTAGTTAATTTAACTGGAAAGAACCTAGATAAGCAATTAAACTATTCGCAAACGGAAGTTTGGTTCAGGTTAATTGTGAACATATCAAACTTGGAATTAATGCTAGTTTAATCTGTTAGTTCTCGCAAACGAAAGTTTGGTTTGCTGCACTTAGACTTAGAGAATTATCGCAAAGGAATTTGGTTAATTCTATATCAGTGTTTGAGTTCTAGAACAGTTATTGATTAGATCTAGATAGATTGATTGCTTGCGTTCCTGATTTCCTGAGAACTCCTGAAACCTAACGCTTCGCCTTCTTGCTTACAAACTCACTTGATTTACTTTGCTATTTCGTTTACTGTTTTCACATCTGCTTCGCTTAATCTAATCTGAACCACTAATAATCTATTGTGTGACTGAGAGTCCTTGTGGGATTCAATACCTTATATACTACGATTGCATTAACTGTGCACTTGCAGTAGAATAGGGATAAAACTATACACCTATCAAGTTTTTGGCGCCGTTGCCGGGGACTCTTTGAGTTCACTGATAGATTTAGTATTAGGATTTAGACTAAGCACTTTTTTTAATTTTCTTGTTTACTCACGTTTTTGATTTTTGGGATTGCAGGGATTCACACTGCATCGATCGTTGCCACCTTGCATCGATCGACACAAGGCGAGAACAGCGATGCTGAGATCTGAGACGTTCAATAGGTTCCGCGCCATGGAGCCTGTGATTTTGATTCGCGGTGAAAACGGCGTTTTACGAGACCAAGAGGGTCACATATGCAACGCAAAAGGTCAGAAACTAGATGGGGAAGGAAACCCCATCTTACCAGATTACCATGTATTGGTTAGGCAAGTAGCTGAGATGCAGAATAAGATAGATGACATCCACGACATCTTACTTAGGGAGAGACAGTACCGAGCAGAGGCAAAAACTGATAAATTTGCAGAGGTACACTATATGGCTGGAGCCGACTCTTATGGACATACATTGGGACATCAGCAGAGACAAGGGTCTAGACATGCTCAAGGATCAAGAGACCATACTTATGTTGGAAGTTTTGGTTGATCCTGATTCAATTCTCATATTGATATCAACCTAAACATGCATTAGATCTAGGTGTTCTTATTTAGAAACATATGATCTCACCTTTTACCTGTTTGTTTGCAGCGGAATTGATGAACAGGTCAATGATCAGGGAGATACACCGAGAGATGGATCCTCCAAAGGCTCACACACGCAATCACAGGAAACTGGTTGCTAGACCGAGCTGAGATGGGGCGCAGAGGGAGGAGAGAAATCGCGGCTAGGAGGCTTAGGGTTAGGGAGAAGAGACTTGGCTTTTTGACATTAAAAGCCTTCTCTTTCCCTTTTGGGCTTTTGGGCCCAATCTGATTAAATCACATTTAATCAGACCCATTATTCATTCTCTCTTAGTACGACAAATGCCTAGCACTTTTGTCGTACTTCTGCTATGCCTTTCAACATTATTTCCTGCTAGCTAAAGCGTGTGACCCATATGGGATCATACAATAAAGGCAATAAGTCCAAGACTTATAGATCATGAGCGGACTCTAGCAAGCCATCATGACCCCCAGCATTGTATGACTTATGTCTGATCACTGACATACTCTTACGTTATAGAGACAGTACAGAGATTGCTGGACACAATTCCAACAATCTCCCACTTGAACTGGAATCTCTGTATTCATAATCCCTTTCGTCACAATATCTCGATTAGTCATAAGGCAAGATTAGTGTCATCCTTATAAAGCCTAATCTTGTTCATCGGACTCTGATTTGATACTGACAATACAAACGACTCGGGAAAGTCCGTTTGAGCATGGCCATGCGTTTTCCAGTATTCAAATCTCCGATTGGCCTAGAGATATTCACTCCATTTATATTGGAGGGACAAATCCCATCTTGTTCCATCACTGTAAACTACTCATTTCATAATGCACCCAAACAAGGTCCTTATAGCTATCACAGAATGATAGCGTTAGACAATGATCAAAGTACATCAGTCCATGTGCAGTCACATGCATGTGAACTCAGGTCTAAGGACTATACTCTATAGTCGTAGTAAGAATCTCTTATGACACAGATATAAATATCCTGAAGAGTTCTTATTAGCGGGTCTTGTCCGGTCGTATGTTCCCAACATACACCTATGTACTGACTTTGATGCCGAGCATCTATGACACACTGAGACTTTGTCATAAGTCACGTACCAATCCAGTCTTACACGGTTGTTGGTGTTCCAATTTCAACAACCTTCGACTAGGGACAGGATGATATAAAACATTTATCAAATATAGGATCTCATGATCAAGCTAAATGACTTCGATGACTCAAGATCAAATCATTTACTTCGATGACCTATAAAATGGTTCATATCATTTTGGAACGATTATTTCATCACAGTTAAAATAATCTTGAAATAATAATTTCATTAAAACATAAATAATGTTTTACAAGAACATATCAAATAACTAAAATAAAGCTCAAAAAACTCCCACTCAAATTTAGATTACATTTCAATGTTTCTAATGCCTACAGCTTCAGTCAGGAACTCGAGCTTAGGCCTTGGGAGTGGCTTTGTCAACGGATCAGCGACATTATCATCTGTCGGAACTCGGCTGATCTTGACTTCCTTTCTATTAATGATGTCACGTATCAAGTGATATCTTCTTTGAACATGCTTGGATTTCTGGTGTGATCTTGGTTCCTTTGCCTGAGCTATAGCACCATTGTTGTCACAAAACAGTGCCAGAGGCTCAGCCGCATCTGGTATCACACCTAGTTCCATAATGAACTTTCGTATCCAAACAGCTTCCTTCGCTGCTTCTGAGGCGGCGATATATTCAGCTTCCGTAGTGGAATCAGCAACGGTGTCCTGCTTGGAGCTTCTCCAACTTACTGCACCGCCATTCAGACAAAAGACATAACCGGACTGTGACCGGAAATCATCAGTGTCTGTCTGGAAACTTGCGTCCGTGAATCCACTGACTTTAAGCACATCACTTCCACCGTACACCAAGAACTTATCCTTAGTATGTCTTAGATACTTCAAGATATTCTTTACGGCAATCCAATGGTTTTCACCTGGATTTGACTGGTATCTACTCGTCATGCTCAATGCATAAGCAACATCAGGACGAGTACAGATCATGGCATACATAACAGATCCTATTGCTGATGCATAGGGAATGTTCTTCATGCGCTCAAGCTCAGCAGCCGACGTAGGGCTCTGCTTCTTGCTCAGCGTTGTGCCATGTACCATTGGCGTGAAGCCCTTCTTGGAATCTTTCATGCTGAATCTTTTTAGGACTTTGTCAATGTATGAGTCTTGACACAAGCCTATCAGCCTCTTAGGTCTATCCCGATAGATCCTAATTCCAAGAACGTATGCGGCTTCACCCATGTCTTTCATGGAAAAACAACTTCCAAGCCAGTCCTTTACAGACTTTAGCATTGGAACGTCGTTTCCGAGAAGCAGTATGTCATCAACATACAGAATAAGAAAAACGATTTTGCTCCCACTAGTTTTCTTATACACGCATTGTTCTTCTTCGTTTCTGATGAAGTCAAATTGCTTGATCGCTTCATCAAAACGAAGATTCCAGCTCCTCGATGCTTGCTTCAATCCATAAATGGATTTATGAAGCTTGCATACTTTCCCAGCATTCTTTGGATCTATGTAACCGTCAGGTTGCGTCATATACACATCCTCTTCCAGAATACCATTCAGGAAGGCGGTTTTCACGTCCATCTGCCAAATTTCATAATCATGAAAAGCTGCAGTTGCTAGTAGAATCCGAATAGATTTCATCATAGCCACCGGTGAATAGGTTTCATCGTAGTCCACACCGTGAACTTGTCTGAAACCTTTTGCCACCAACCTGGCTTTATAAATCTGGACATTTCCATCCACGTCAATCTTCTTCTTGAAGATCCATTTGCACTCGATGGCTTTTACACCAGCGGGTAAGTCAACCAACGAAAATACTTGGTTGACCGACATGGAGTCCATTTCGGAATCAGTGGCCTTGCGCCACTTAGAGGAATCTGGGCCCATCATAGCTTGATTGAAGTTCGATGGTTCATCACCATCAATGATCAAAAGATCATGACAGTCAGTCACGAGGAATCCCTGATATCTCTCGGGTTCGTGACGGATCCTCCCGGATCTTCGAACTTCAGGTACTACAGGTTCAGGCTCTATAATTTCTTGTAGATCCTCCTGCTGCTCTTCCTCATTAGGTTGAGCAGTATCCTGTTCATCTTGAATCTCTTCAAGCAGTACCTTACTCCCACTGTCTTTCTTAGAGAGAAACTCTCTCTCAAGAAAGTTACAATCCCGGGCAACAAAGATCTTGTTCTCGGAACGTAGATAGAAGTAATAAGCCTTGGTTTCCCGTGGATAACCAATGAAGTAGCATTTATCAGATTTTGGTGTAAGCTTATCTGAGATTAATCTCTTAACATAGGCTTCACAACCCCAAATTCTTAGATAAGACAGCACTGGAGCTTCTCCAGTCCATAATTCATATGGTGTCTTTGCTACTGCTTTTGATGGCGCTCTATTTAGAGTGAACACTGCTGTTAGCAGAGCATATCCCCAAAGGGATATTGGAAGGTCTGTGTGACTCATCATAGATCGAACCATATCCAATAAGGTCCGATTTCTCCTCTCAGACACACCATTCCATTGAGGTGTTCCAGGAGGAGTGAGTTGGGACACGATCCCACACTCTCTTAGATGATCACTGAATTCTTGGCTTAAGTATTCTCCTCCTCGGTCGGACCGAAGAGCCTTAATGCTTTTGCCAAGTTGGTTCTGTACTTCATTTTGGAATTCTCTGAACTTCTCAAAAGATTCAGACTTATGTTTCATCAAATAAACATATCCATACCTACTGAAATCATCAGTGAAGGTAATGAAGTACTGATAGTTTCCTCTTGCATTAGTGGACATTGGGCCACACACATCAGTGTGTATCAGGCCCAATAAGTCACTGGCCCTCTCGTTAGGTTTATTAAAGGGGGCCCGTGTCATTTTGCCCATCATGCAGGATTCGCATTTCTCACATGACTCAAAGTCAAATGAGCCAAGAAGTCCATTCGAATGGAGCCTCTTGATGCGTTTCTCGCTGATGTGCCCTAAACGACAATGCCATAGAAACGTTCGGTTTTCCTCATTAGGTTTAAACCGTTTTGTATTAATGTTATAAATTGGCGCGGATTGATCGAGTATGTAAAGCCCATTCGTAAGAGGGGCAGAACCATAGAACAAATTGTTGCGATTGAAGGAACATAATTTATTCTTAACTGAAAAATCATAACCTTCCAAATCCAACAAAGAAATTGAAATAATATTTCTGCTTATAGCAGGTACAAAATAACAATTATTAAGTTCTAAAATCAATCCCGAAGGTAAAGACAACAAGTATGTTCCTACAGCTAGTGCTGAAACTTTCGCTCCATTCCCAACTCGTAGCTCTACTTGTCCTTGCTTCAGCCTTCTACTGTTGCTGAGTGCCTGCATATTAGTACAAATATGAGCCCCACAACCAGTATCCATGACCCATGAGGTATTATCAGAAGTAGTTGTATTAACTTCTATAACAAAAATACCTGATGAAGAAGTCTCGAAAGTCTTCTTCTTTAATTCCTTTAGACCTTCCTGGAATTTCTTGCAATCTCTTCTCCAATGCCCCAGTTCTTTGCAGAACCTGCACATGTCAGTTGGCCCAGCCTTGGACTTGGGCTTGGGCTTTGGCGTGTCCTTGTCCACGACTTGGACACCCTTGGCCTTTCCCTTATCCTTAGCAGAAGACTTCTTAAACCCCTTGCCCTTCTGTACCATAAGTACATTGGGGTCCTTGGCGGGTTTCTTCAAGTTGGGCTCTGCAGTCTTGAGCATTCCGTGAAGCTCAGGCAGTGTCTTACTCAAGCCATGCATGTTAAAGTTCAGAATGAACTGATCATAGCTTGCAGGTAAAGACTGCAGAATGATGTCGCAGGCAAGTTCCTGGCTGATTGGGCAGTCGAGTTTGTGAAGATGATCGAGATAACCCATCATCTTCAACACATGAGGACTCACTGCCGCATTCGCAGCCAACTTACAGTCCAAGAGGTTCTTAACTGTTTGGAACCTCTCGGTCCTAGCCTGCTCCTGAAAAAGCGATTTCAGGCTTGCCATGATCTCGATTGGAGACAATACACTTTCGAACTGCTTTTGCAGCTCTGGAGTCATTGTCACCAACATCAGGCAATAAACATCATTTTCATCTGACGAATGCTTTTCCCAAGCATTGTGCAGAGTCCTGGCAGCATTGGCAAGAGGCCTCTCGGGGAGGGGATCTCGAAGGACGTAATCCTTCTTCTCCTGCTTGAGGACCAGCCTCAAGTTCCTTGACCATGTCAGGAAGTTCGTTCCAGTCAGCTTCTCCTTCTCGAGAACAGACCGGATCGAGAATGTGTTTTGTGTGCTTGTAGTAGTCATATCTGAAATATATAAATAAAAAAGTTATTAGTTATATGTTCAAAATGATTAATCTCGTATTAAATTATAATATGATTAATCATGCATTATATTCAATAACATAAGTTACCCTCAATAGAATATAATGATTCCAAGATCCACATATAACTAAGATCAAAGTGGGCCACTGGCCGTCACCCAACCTTAGCTTATATCGGTAAGCCCTATATCGGCTAATTATATCCGTGATATAACTCTTGGTTGTGAATCTGGGCCCGAGGCCCAATCCACCCTGATGTCTCAAGGCCCGGGACTCCCGATGGCCTAGTCAAGAAAACCAGACTATACAGTCATGTAATCATTAATGTCTGGGACTCCCAATGACATTTATGAATCACAAACCGTCTTACCCACGCAAAAGCAGACATCCTCACACTGTAAGGCCATGAATGCAATTGAATGGGCTTTGACAGCTGACATAGCCTGGACAAGACATCCAACGCTTGATATTATTTGAGGTTTGTAGGTTTATTAAAATCATTCCCAAAATAGAAGATTACTATTTCGGGAAACTTTCTATTTATGGAAACCTACTATTTTTGGAAACTTTCTAAAATTGGAAACTTTCTAAAACTGGAAACTTTCTAACTTTAGAAACTTCTTTTAAAATCCAAAACCCGCAAATTCAGAAACTTCTATTTTAAGAAACTTTCTAATTTCGAAATTTCGGAACTTTATAAAATTTAAAATCGAATTTCATAATTTTATTTTATAAAATAAGTTTTAAATTTAAATCTGAAGAATGACTCAATTAATGGCCCAATTGTTTTAACTTCTTGGCCCGAGGCCCAAGAATTGGTCCATGTCCAAGACATGACCCAATTGTCCAATTAATTGACATAACCGGTCTGGTTCATTAAAACTGGTCTAACCAAGTTTCAATTACTACGATGACCACAATTGTCAACCGGTTATTTACTAAACCGGAATCTCTCAATTTATTTGGTCCAACCAAATCAAATTAGAAATTCCCGGTTTAGGCACTAAATCCAATATTTCTTTCGACATTGGATTTCTTATCCTGGTTTAACCAGATTTAATAAAATTATTAAAATCTGTTTATTAAACCAGAACGTTTTATTTTTAATTAAAATTTTGAACCGAACCAGCTAACCGAAATTGAACCGGCCCATCTCACCCAAAACCCTAACCGGCCAGCCGTAAGCTTCACGCCTAAGCGATAGCCGCAGGCCAGCCGCGTTTGATCCGGATCGGGACGTTCGCTCGGCAGCTCGGGACGGGACGTGATGCTCGGGTCGAGAGATCGGGACGTCCGAGAGCGTGACGTGATCCGGACGGTCGAAACCTCACGCGATCGGGACACCATCCGGACGAGACGATCGGGACGACGAACGCGGGACGCGATCCATGCGATCGGCTATCGCACGATCCATGCGATTGGGACGTCTCTCGGTCGACCGTCCGCCGTCCACCCGAGCCTCCTTTCGGCCGTATAACCAACCGGCCAAGCCGGTCGATCCATCTTTGGCCGATCGACAAAAACGAGTCATATAGCTCATGTTTTGCGATTTTTCTTGTGTGTTTAGAGTTCAATTCTGATTCTTAATCGTTTTATCTTATCAGTAATTGATTCAAAAACAATTCTAAGCAGATTAAACAACCTAAACAATGAATCTAAAACAAGAAACCTAAGAACCAATGGCTCTGATACCACTGTTGGAAGTTTTGGTTGATCCTGATTCAATTCTCATATTGATATCAACCTAAACATGCATTAGATCTAGGTGTTCTTATTTAGAAACATATGATCTCACCTTTTACCTGTTTGTTTGCAGCGGAATTGATGAACAGGTCAATGATCAGGGAGATACACCGAGAGATGGATCCTCCAAAGGCTCACACACGCAATCACAGGAAACTGGTTGCTAGACCGAGCTGAGATGGGGCGCAGAGGGAGGAGAGAAATCGCGGCTAGGAGGCTTAGGGTTAGGGAGAAGAGACTTGGCTTTTTGACATTAAAAGCCTTCTCTTTCCCTTTTGGGCTTTTGGGCCCAATCTGATTAAATCACATTTAATCAGACCCATTATTCATTCTCTCTTAGTACGACAAATGCCTAGCACTTTTGTCGTACTTCTGCTATGCCTTTCAACATTATTTCCTGCTAGCTAAAGCGTGTGACCCATATGGGATCATACAATAAAGGCAATAAGTCCAAGACTTATAGATCATGAGCGGACTCTAGCAAGCCATCATGACCCCCAGCATTGTATGACTTATGTCTGATCACTGACATACTCTTACGTTATAGAGACAGTACAGAGATTGCTGGACACAATTCCAACAACTTATACTTCCTATCTGGCACCTCCTACACAAAGGAGCAAACTAGAGATGATGATAGAACAATCAATTGAAAAGCAACAACAGAACACAGCTTCCTTCAGCTCGAAGCTAGAGAACCTGTACACTAATTTGAATGAGAAATTTGAATCCTTGAACACTCGTATGAAGCAGCTGGACACACTGATGGATCAAGTTTCAAGTTCTACCCCAAGAAAGGATTCTCAAGAAGCTCATGCCAGCAACATTCCCATTCAGGATGACACACAGATGGATCATGGATCGTGTCTAGCAGTTAAGGATGTGGAATTTGTGGAAGACAGAGGGGGATTTGATGTTGAATTACCTGAGTTTGAAAGCTTCGATGCACCTGACTCAACAGAGATTGACATGGATCTCTTGACTTGGATAGTTCAGATTGAAGCGGGACCATGCCAAGGAGAGAAATTTGAGTCTGAGATGGCTGGAATGGACCAAGAAGCGGATAAACCCGAGACTGTAGTTGAAACCCGAGCCGAGACGACAGCATCGATCGTTGCATCACATGCACCGATCGTTGCACCCCGAAAAGAACCAGTTTCGCCAATATCTCAAGGACCTGCTAAGGAAAGAACCTACAAACCTCCGTTACCATTCCCGAAAGCTCCCGTTAAGTCTAAAGATGTGGTTCAGTGCACAGTGGTGGTTGACAAGAAGATGGTGGTTCCACAAGAGCCCTCTCATAAACAAAAGGCTCCGAACATCAAATCTTTGCCAAAGGTAAAGCATAAATCCTCTAAGTTTAAACCTCCTGACTCCACTGTTTTAAATGCAGGAAAGAGCGTTAAAACACCCAAGTGTCAATCTCACCCTACATTCCTCCCGACGTTCCTTGGACGACATCATGCTGCTACTGCTTACACACCACCATGGATGATAAGGCATTCACAGAGACACTCAAAGTCTCTGTTGAAACCTCCATGATTGCGACCTCATTTCCAAAAGTCAAGCTAAAGACTTAAAACAAGCGCTGAGTGGGAGGCAACCCACTGCTAGGTTTAATTATTTTTCCTTTTCAATTTTGGTGTTTTTCTTAGGATTTCACGTTTTTATTTGTTTTTGTTAGTTTTTAGATACAGAACACAAGTCTGGAGATGTGTGACGATCGTTGCTCACATGTGCAACGGTCGTTGCAATTGGTTAAAATCGAAAATTAAGGTACGTTGAACTAAACCGGAATCAATCTGGTTCAACCAGCATCGATCGTTGCTTCTAAGCAACGATCGTTGCACCCACGACCAAGGTAAGTTACCTTAAACCCTCTTTTCTCTCCTTCTTCTCCACTTCTTTTAGTCGACACACCGAGAACCCAAACCGAAAATCACCATTTCTTCATCGATTTCTTTGATTCTAAGCACTATTTCACTTTTTTTTACATCCCCAATCTGTTTCTCCTACCCATTTCTCACGAAATCAAGGTAATGTACTTCTATTTTCGATTTTTCGGATTTCACTTTTAGGGTTTTAGAAATTGGAGATTTTAGATGGAATTGATGAATGCATGTTGACATGATTATGCTTTAGGTTGTTTAGTGATGGATTGTTGTTGATTTTGTGGTTGATAACACAATTTTGAACTGATTTTTGATGATTTGTTTGCGGCAAAATCGCCTTGCAACGGTCGTTGCTCTGATTTTTGATGATTTTGGGAAATGTTCGATACAACGAAATCGCCTTGCAACGATCGATGCCTTAGATGCAACGGTCGATGCTTCGCGATTTCACAGTGAAATTTTGCCGAGACTTATATATGTTTGAACTTTGTTTTTGCAGATGGCGTCTCAAAGGCAACCCCGCAAGAAGCGAGCCACAGCTTCCACAGCAACACGACACTACACCCCACCGCCTCAATGGTTTAGCAGGGAGTCAGAGCCACCCGCACCATACGCCAGATACGGGCCACCAGTCGCTTTACCTTGGCCCAGATAGGACGCCACACCGATTCAGACGACCAGACAGTGGCCGGAGGACCTTATACGCTTCTTCAAGTCCGCTGAGTTCACCGAGCGGCCATTGCTCAGTCGATGGGACGAGTATGACTCGCTTCTCTACAGTGGTTGGTGTGGGATGATCATCAAGCAGACCAAGTTTGCTGACTACTCCACCTGCAAAATTCTGGGGATTGATGAGCAGGTACTCGCCGTATGCAGAGGCATTGGTCTAGGGACAATGCCGATGCGACATTATGATCTCTATCCTGAGCTGGTCAGGCAGTTATTGGCCACTTGCAGAGTGGTTTACTCGGATCCCGACCACATGAGCGCTACAGTGGGTGCATTCACCTTCATGAGTTGGGGAGTCAGGTATCGGATTCCTCTACTTGATCTCTGCAGGATCTACGGGTTCAGTACTAAGCCGAGGCGCATCGCCATGCCACTCGAGTGGGATCCGGTTGAGGCTCGCACATTCTGGGAGAGTATTGGCAGCGGTCGATACAACTCCAGGACCACACCAGTAGTGCAGATGAGACATCCGGCGCTGCGTTATGTCTCGCGTATCTTGTGCTGGAGCTTGCTTTGCAAGTTTGAGGCCAACAAGATGCGCAAACTTGAGATGGAGCTGCTGTTTATGGGGCTGAGAGATCAGTTTAGAGGTTCTGGCGTGAGAGATCCTACTGCAGGTCTCAACTTGGGAGCTCTTTTCGCACATCATTTAGTTGATCTGCAGCTGAAGCCATTTGATGGAGCTGGTACTGAGACGGTAGGGAGTTTACTTACTCCCATTTTTGAGTATTGTGGGATTCCTCTTCATGGCACAGAGCGTGATACAGCTCGGGAGTTCCTGGATCTCAGCCATTTGCAGAGCGCTACCTGGCTCAAGGAGGGGCGCATTTGGGTTTACACTGATCCGACCACTGGGAGGACTGGTATCGAGCTTCCTGCTGCCAGATGGACACAGATTGACACATTAGAGGCACTGAGATTTCAGCCTCCTGAGTCTGCGCAGCGTGGGATTCCGACTATGGCTCATCCGCTGGGAGAGCCTTCCTCACGAGCTTCGACTTCTGCTGCCCCTACTCCTGCACCCGCGCCTGCCCCAGTCGACGTTGTGGGTCCCTTTCCAGAGCCTGCAATGGCTTACGGTGCATACTCTGAGGCAGAGTGGAGAGAGAGATCAGATGGTATGTTTCGAGTTCTTTGGAACTTCGTGCGTACTTGCAGCTGCAGGAGGCCACCACAGATCCATCAGCCCGTACCTGACCGACGTCGTCGACAGCGATCTCCGACTGATACTGATCCCGCAGCCGAGGCAGCCGATGACGATGCACTGTATGGTGGGATAGACGATGAGAGTGAGTGAGAGTGATCTCCATATTCAGACTTTCGGTTCTGTATTCTGACTTTTTCTTTGCTTTTGCACTTTTCTCCTTTTGATTTTTTTTTTTAGGACTCTACTATGTTTGGATGATTTGTACTTTATTTGGTACATCTTTTGCTTCGGTTTTACTCTTTTCTAGTGTTTTCAGCTTGCAGGGATCAAAATTGACAAAAACAGACGGACTAACCTGCTAACTTGCTGACTGTTCGTGTAAACGCAGTGCGTCGATCGACACACCATTGTGTCGATCGTCACAATACGAAAGAATCGCATTGCAGCGATCGTTGCGGTCCTGAGCAACGATCGACATTCAAAGAAAAATCGCCAAGTAACGGTCGATGCACTTAGTGCAACGATCGGTGCTTGAGCGACATAGGTAAAACCCGAGAGAACTAAAACATCCATTAACAATTTTTCTTTCTTTTTACCAATCCTTCTCTTGACACTACTGGGGACAGTGTGTCTTAAGTGTGGGGGAGGTGCTACTGATTTTTGTTTTCTGTTTTCTTAAGAGTCAGTCCGTTTTTCAAAATTTTTGTTTTATTGAGTCAAAATTGTTTAAGTAAGAAACTATGATTTTCAAAGAAGATTTACAAGACTTGCAGGAACTTAAGTAACCATTGGGATGAAGTTGCAGGATCTATCTCTGACTATTAGAAAACTCCATCACAGATCAACCTACTAGGAACACCCACATCACTTCAGGTATCAGAGGATCCTTTTACTGACTTCAACTTAATACTGACTTAGATTTCTCACCTAAGGGCTTGGTATACTTTGTGTCGGATTCCCTTGTTAGTTCTGACACAGCCTGTCAACCTATCCTATTTAGTTCCCTTCTCCCCTTCTATAAAGTAAAAAAAAAAAAATAATAAACTGAGGATGAGTTAGTAACTCCGAAGTGGTCATGGGAATGGTAGAAAACACTATTTTCTCTCATGTGATCCATGGAATGTGTCCAAAGTACACCCCATAACGGGAAGAAAACTGATAAAAAAAATAAAATGATACCCAATGGGGAAAAATCAGTTGTTAAAGAAGGGAAAGAGAAGAAAGGGACTAGAGAAAGATAGTATGGTGGTCTAGAGCTGATAAGGTAAGAATCCATGTGCCCTCTGATCGATACTCCTTAGGTGAGACCGCACTTAAATACTTGCAGAAGTCAGTAGGGAGAATTTGAATGCTTGAATGTGATTGTGGAGTTTACCTAGGACAGTTGCTAAGTGTGGGGGAAGTACATGTTGGTCTTGATATCCTGTGATTGATTCTTTCAGTGGTTTACTAAGGGGAATCTGAGTATTGTAGCTTCTAGGATGAAATGAGTTTCTGAAGAGTTTTCAAACCTCTTCACCATGCTTTAGTTCTCTGTTTTGCTTGAGGGCAAGCAAAGGCTAAGTGTGGGGGAGTTGATATATCATGGTTTTTACCGGTTTTATGCCATGATATAGTTGTGTTTTTAGTGTCTTTTGTGTTCTTTTAGAGTCTTTTACAGGTATAATCAGGTTTGGAGCTGAATTGGAGATAATGGAGCATTTTGGAGATTTTTGGAGTATTTGGCCGAGAGATAGAGTTCACTGTCCGAAACAGAGAAAGGTGTCGATCGTTGCACACCTGCAACGGTCGTTGCACCAGCGAGATGGGCCAAAACTCGGCGGTTTAGAAGGATAATGAAATTGCAGTTTTGCCCAGAAGTTCCTGATATTTACAAAGAAGCCCCAAAACGTGTTTTAGGTTATAAATAGAGTTTTTAAGCCAATGTTTAGGCTACGCTTTTTACAAGCTTTTCTTACGTTAAGTTTTACTCAGAGAGAGTTGAGGGGCTGATCCTGATCTCGAAAGAGACTCGATTTTGAACCCCAGTTCTTATTTGATTATATGATATTTGGTTTTCTACTTATGATATCTTTTGTCTCGATGAATATGTCTGAGTAGATCACCTGTTAGGTTGAAGGATTCTCATTAGGGATTTCAGAGAATTATAGTTTAATTCTTCTGTAGAGATTCATATCTGCTAGTTCTTTATCTAAGTTGTTCTTAATGCTTAATCTGAAGTAGCTAATCAGAATTATGATGTTAGGTTGATTAATTCAGCGGAAGTTGGTTAATTTAACTGGAAAGAACCTAGATAAGCAATTAAACTATTCGCAAACGGAAGTTTGGTTCAGGTTAATTGTGAACATATCAAACTTGGAATTAATGCTAGTTTAATCTGTTAGTTCTCGCAAACGAAAGTTTGGTTTGCTGCACTTAGACTTAGAGAATTATCGCAAAGGAATTTGGTTAATTCTATATCAGTGTTTGAGTTCTAGAACAGTTATTGATTAGATCTAGATAGATTGATTGCTTGCGTTCCTGATTTCCTGAGAACTCCTGAAACCTAACGCTTCGCCTTCTTGCTTACAAACTCACTTGATTTACTTTGCTATTTCATTTACTGTTTTCACATCTGCTTCGCTTAATCTAATCTGAACCACTAATAATCTATTGTGTGACTGAGAGTCCTTGTGGGATTCGATACCTTATATACTACGATTGCATTAACTGTGCACTTGCAGTAGAATAGGGATAAAACTATACACCTATCATGGTGCATAACCATAAGCAGAGGCTTCGGTACCCTTCCTTGCTCGCTTTGGGGGCTGTCATTTGTCCATCTTTGCAGATCGATAAAACATATGCTAGAAGTGGATAGAGGGGCAAACATCGTATGGAATAGAACTTTGAATTACTCGATTTGGGGAAGAAATGAGAAAGATGGCGATTTTGGGAGAGAATTCGCGAGAGGAGAAGTGGAGAAGATGATGTCGGGGTCGCGGGTTTTTAAGAGAACTTACCTCGTTATTGTCGATGTCGATCGACATAAAAGTTAATGTCGCTCGACATTGGTTCTCGGCTATTAATCGACACTAGAAATCGACTTTGGTTGATTATCGTTCGTGCTCGAAATTCTCGACTCCGGTGTCGACCGACACTACTAGGAATGTTGATCGACACTCAATCCTGAGTGCTACGGGTCCTACGAGACTTAACAAAAAAAACACCAAAAATCAAAAATATCAAAAGCAAAAAAAAAAATCCTAATATTTACAACTTACCAGTGGGTTGCCTCCCACTCAACGCTCGTTTTACGTCATTAGCTTGACCTAGTGCTGCGACTAGGCAAAGGGTGGATTATCCAGATGAACAATCTCGCCTTATAAGATCTTAGCTTTCGCCCAATAGTGTTTCACCTTTTGCCCGTTCACTGTGAACTCCTCGCCTTTGGAATTCACCAAGATAACAGCTCCGTGTGGTCTAGCTTCCTTGACGGTAAAGGGACCTGACCAACGAGAACGCAACTTTCCAGGAAGCAATTATAAACGTGAGTTATACAGAGGTACCTGGTCATGCGGTTCGAAGTGGCGTGATATAATATTCCTATCACGGTATGCCTTTGTACGCTCCTTGTACAGCTTTGAATTCTCGTATGCGTGGTGGTGAAACTCATCCAACTCATTCATCTGTATCAAACACCTCTTTGCTGCAGGTTTGAGATCGAAGTTCATCTGTTTGACAGCCCATCTAGCATTGTGCTCAAGCTCAACTGGAAGGTGACAAGCTTTCCCACAAAGGAGATGAAACAGTGTAGTCCCAAGTGGCGTCTTAAACGCAGTCCTGTAGGCCCATAACGCATCATCCAACTTAGCAGACCAATCCTTCCTAGTCTTTACCACTGTCTTCTCCAGAATTTCCTTGATCTGTCTGTAGAAACCTCAATCTGTCCAGTCGTCTGAGGGTGATATGGAGTGGCCACACGATGATTAACACATTGCTTCTTCAACAACTTCTCGAAGAATTTGTTGATAAAGTGAGACCGCCATCACTTATCACAATCCTAAGCAATTCAAATCTGGGGAAGATGATAGACTTAAACAGCTTAAGAACTACCAAAGAGTCATTGGTCGTACTAGCAATCTCTTCAACCCACTTAGATACATAGTCCACAGCAACCAAGGTATACTTATTCCAGTAAGAAGTTGGGAATGGTCCCATAAAATCGATGCCCCAGTGGTCAAAGACTTCAACCTCCAGGATGAAATTATGGGGCATCTCATGTCTCTTGCTTATCTTCCCTCTCCTCTGACACACATCACACTGTGAGACAAACAACTGAGCATCCTTAAATATTGTAGGCCACCAGAAGCCTGCTTGAAGAACCTTGGACACTGTCTTGAAAGTAGCAAAGTGTCCGACATACTCAGAACCATGGCAGTGATACAAAAAATTCTCAACTTCGGACTCTGCGATGCAAATCTGTTGATGCCATCAGAACAGTGCTTGTACAAATAGGGCTCATCCCAATAATAACGCATGATCTCCCGTAGGAATTTCTTCTTAGCATAGCCCTTAAAGACTTCAGGCTCATCCTCTGAAGCAAGGTAATTAGCTATATCGGCGTACCAAGGTCTAGTAGAGAGAGAACCTTGGGCAATCGCAGCTATAAACAGGTCAACTTGACCTTCAGAAACATCCTCGCTCATCCGCGATTGATGTCGACTGACACTAGTGTTAATGTCAATCGACATCAATCCCAATCGACCAATTGATGTCGGTCATGATCGATTTCCATCCGCTTTTTCGAGTTTAGTGTCGACCGACGTTAAGTTAGTGTCGACCGACACTTGTCCTGAAGCTCGTGAAGATTGCAGAAATCCTGCAAACTCTGTCTGAAAAGCTGTCTCAACCATATATATGTTCTCCTCAGATAGGAAATCATATATCGGAACATCTTTATTGATCCTAATCCGTGAAAGATGATCAGCCACACCGTTTTCCACTTCTTTCTTATTTCTTACTCTGATATCAAACTCCTGAAGAAGCAAAATACATCGAAACAACCTTGGCTTAACATCCTTCTTTTGCATCAAATACTTAAGTGCAGAATGGTCTATGTGCACAAACACTTTGAATCCAATCAGATACAGACGAAACTTCTCAAAGGAAAAAACAACTGCTAGAAACTCCTTCTCAGTTGTTGCATAGTTCTTCTGCGCATCACCAAGAGTCCTACTAGCATAGTAGATAGCATGAAGCTTCATATCCTTCTTCTTACCAAGTACAGCTCCTACTGCGTAGTCACTAGCATCACACATAACCTCGAAAGGCAAATCCCAGTGCGGAGGCTGCACAATAAGAGCAGAAATCAAAGCCTTTTTCAGCTCCTGGAATGCATAATGACACTCATCTGTGAACTCAAACTTCACATCTTTGCAGAGAAGTGCAGTGAGTGGTCTAGCTATCTTGCTGAAGTCCTTGATGAACCTCCTGTAAAATCCAGCATGTCCAAGAAAGCTCTTCACTCCTTTGATGGAATCCGGCGCCTGCAGTCCTGTCATCACTTTGATCTTAGCTCGATCAACCTCAATCCCTACCTCAGATACTCTGTGCCCAAGTACAATGCCATCTTTGACCATAAAATGACACTTCTTCCACTTTAGAACCATGTGCTTTTCCTCACATCTAGCTAGCACTTTATACAGATTATCCAGACAAGCGTGGTAGGACGATCTGTAGACGGAAAAATCATCCATAAGACCTCCATAAAGTTGATAGGTCAAGAATTATCCATATTCTAACTGCAAGTGCACAGTGATGCAGATGTAGTACTTAGGGTATCGAATCCACAAGGACTCCGGTCACACGATAGATTATAAGTAATTCAGATTAAACTAAGCGAAGCAGATTTGTAAAGCAGTAAACGAAATAGCAAATAAACAAATTAAGCGAGGGTGATGTAAGCAATCAAACGAAGGCGTCATATTTCAGGAGTTCTCAGGATATCAGGAAATTAGATAACAGATAATCAGATTCAATCTATAGCGTTCTTGAACTAGAATCACGAAGGTAAAACTAACCAGCTGTCGTTGCGATAATTATCTATGTTTAACAACCTAGCAGACCATCTTTCGTTGCGAATCCTAAAGTTCTAAACATGCATTAATTCCAAGTTCATTCGTTCACAATTTCTCTAAACCAAATTCCTTTGCGAATAGACAAATTGCTCACCTAAATCAGATCTAGTTAAATAAACCAACTATCGTTGTGTAAATCAACCTAAAATCAACAATCTAAATGGCCAGTTCAGATTAGGAATTAAGAACAGATTAGATGAAGAACTAGATGATGAATCTAATAAATTAGTTAATCTAACATTCCTTCAAATCCCTAATGAGAATCCCTGACCTAACAAGAGATCTACTCAGACATAGCAATCATAACAGAAAACATAGTCAAAATAGATATCATATAATAATCTGAGAATAAGAACAAGGGTTCGAAATCAAGTCTCTTTCGAGAACAAAACCAGCCCCTAAAACTCTCTCTGAAAATAAAACTTAGTTATGAAAGCGTAGCCTAAACAAGTGGCTAAAAACCTAATTATATAGCTAAAACACGAATTGGGGCTTCTTTGTAAATATTAGGAACTTCTGGGCAATTGTGCAATTTCTTCATTCTTCATAGCTCTCGCAAGAAAGGCTCATCACACTTGTGCATCGATCGAAACCAAAGGTGTGTCGATCGAAACAACTCTCAGATATCGACAGTGAACTCTATCTCTCAGGTTAACTCTCCATAATGCTCCAGAAAGTGCCATAATCACCAAATCTGCTCCAAATGTGCTTGTACCTAATTAACACCTGAAAAGACTCTAAAACACAGTAAAATATTCGATAAATAAGACATATACCATGGTTAAAAGCCCTAAAATCCATGGTATATCAACTCCCCCACACTTAGCCTTTGCTTGTCCTCAAGCAAAACAAAGAACTAAAACTTTCAGAAACTCTTTTCATCTTTGAAACAACAACACTCAGATTCCCCTTAGTAATCAACTGAAAGAATCACCTGCAAAATATCAAGACCAACATATACTTCCCCCACACTTAGCAACTGTCCTAAGTAAACTCCACAATCACATTCACGCATTCAAATTCACCCTACTGACTTCTGCAAGTATTTAAGTGCGGTCTCACCTAAGGAGTATCGATCAAAGGGCACATGGACTCTTACCTTGTCAATTCTAGACCACCATACTATCTTTCTCTTGTCCCTTTCTTCTCTTTTCCCTTCCTTAACAACTGATTTTTCCCCACTGGGTATCATTTTTTTTTTATCAGTGTTCTTCCCGTTTTGGGGTATACTTTGGACACATTCCATGGATCGCACAGGAGGTAATAGTGTTTGCTACTACTCCCGTGACCACTTCAGAGTTACTAACTCATCCTCAGTTTATTTATTTATTTATTTTTACTTTATGGAAGGGGAGAAGGGAACCAAATAGGACAGGTTTACAGGCTGTGTCAGAACTAACAAAGGAGTCCGACACAAGGTATACCAAGCCCTTAGGTGAGAAAATTAAGTCAGTATTAAGGTGAAGTCAGTAAAAGGATCCTCTGATTCCTGAAGTGATGTGGGTGTCCTCAGTAGGTTGATCCGTGTTGGGGTTTTCTAATAGTCATAGATAGATCCTGCAACTTCATCCCAATGGTTACTTAAGTTCCTGCAAGACATTGTTTACTTCTCAAAAAATCACTGTTTCCTACTTAAACTAGTTTTGACTCAATAAAACAATTTTTTTTGAAAATTGGAGTGACTCTAAGAAAACAGAAAGATAAAGTCAGTAGCACCTCCCCCACACTTAAGACACACTGTCCCCAATAGTGTCAAGCAAAGGGTTGGCAAAAAGAAAGCAAAAACATGTTAATGGATGTGTTGAGTTATGTCTGATTTTTACCTCTGTCACACATGCATCGATCGCTGCATAAATGCATCGACCGTTGCTAGGCGATTTTTCGTCGTGTGTCGATCGTTGCTCAGGACCGCAACGATCGCTGCAATGTGATTTCTTTCGTGTTGTGACGATCGACACAGGTTGTGTCGATCGACGCACTGCGATTTCTCGGATCAGTCAGCAAGTTAGCAGGTTAGTCCGTAAGAAAATCCAAATTTTCGAACCGGCAAGCTGAAAAACACTGAAAACATGCAAAATCAAAGCAACTGATAATCTCAAAACAAACACATCATCCAAACATAAACATCCTAAGAAAATCAAAAGAAAATGCAAAGGGAAAAAGAAAAAGTAAATACAAGAACCGTAGTCTAGAGATGCCAATACTCAATCACTCATCCTCCATCCCATCAATACGATCAGTACCACTCGAAGAACCGGGAGTCGGAGAGCGTCGTCTGCGTCGTGAAGGTCCTGGATGGTGTATCTGTGGCTGTCTCCTGCCACGTAGCACTCTGCAGATGGCTGAAATCAAGGAACTCCAAGCTGTCACTACTCTCCGTTCCCTCTAAGGGAATCCTGCAATGTCTGAAAATGGGAGTAAGCAGACTCCCTACTCTCTCAGTGCCCACACCATCAAATGGCTTCTTCTGCAGCTCGCATAGATGATGAGCGAAAACAGCTCCCAAGTTGAGTCCCTTAGTGGGATCTCTCAGAAATGTATCCTCAAACTGGTCCCTCAGTCCAATGAACAGCATCTCCATCTCGTTCTTACTCATCTTGTTGGCTTCATACTTGCACAACAGAGTAGATCCCAAGATGCGCAAGACGTATCTAAGAACCGGATGCCTAACCTGAATCACCGGTGTGGTCCTCGAGTTGCATCGACCAGTGCCAATACACTCCCATAAATACTGAGCTTCATCCACATCCCACTCAAATGACATACCAATGCGCGTCGTCTCAGTGCTGAATCCATAAATCCTACAGATATCGAGAAGGGGAATCCGATACCTGGCTCCTAAGCACATGAAGGTAAAGAAACCTCCTGAAGCCTTCCTGGTGTCTGGTGTAGGGTACATCACTCTGCAGGTGGCGAGCAGCTGTCTTACCAACTCAGGGTACATCTCGTAAGGCTGCATTGGCATTGTCCCTAGACCAATGCCCTTACACAGTGCAAGAACCTGCTCATCGATGCCCAGACTCTTGCAAGTCGAGTAGTCTGCAAACTTGGTTGGCTTAAGCGTCATGTTACACCAACCATTGTGCAGCAATGTGTCAAAATCATCCCACTGATCAAGAAATGGCCGCTCTGTGAAGGTGTCGGTCTTGAGCAACTCATCTATCTCGACGCCCCAGACCCTATTTGTCGGAATCAGCAGCGCATCTGCTCTAGGCCATGGTGGTTGTATCGCTTCCTGATATCCCCGATAATCCTCAGGTGGGTCCGAGTCTCGATGGAACCACTCAGCTGGTGGCTGATGGTGAGCTGTAGCTGCTGCTGCGGTAGTTCTACGCTTACATGATTGTCGAGGAGGCATCTGCATTCAAGAAAATAAAACAAGTAAGTCTCGGCAGATGATCTCTGTGAAATCGCAATGCAACGATCGATGCAGGGCGATTTCACAGCAGACAATGAATTTTCAAAATCGTTTCTAAATCCGTTCTTAAATCACTCAATCAGCCAGAATACATCACCAATCATCCTTAATCATGTCTAATCAGTACGGGTTCATCAATTTCAAGCCTAAAAATCCATAATTTCCAAACCCTAGAACCGAATCCGAAAATGTTGAAAATGAAAGTTCTTACCTTGGATTCACTGCAATTGGATCAGAGAAATAGATAGGGGATGTTAAAAAAAGTAAAATCAAGCCTTGAATCAGAGAAAACGATGAAGATTTGAGAGATTTAGGGTAGGGGAATCGCGGTTGTACGGACGGCGAGAGTGGGGAAGAAGAGAAGAGAAAAGGGTTTAAGGCACTTACCTGGTCGTGGGTGCAACGATCGTTGCTGATGAGCAACGATCGATGTTGTTGAACCGAATTGATTCCGGTTTAGCACGGGTACCTTAATTTTCAATTAAACCATTTGCAACGACCGTTCCACAGGACCGCAACGATCGTCACAAGGCGATCCCATCTCTTCGTCAAATCTCCCTGCAACGACCGGTGCACAAGTGCATCGATCGTCACACATCTCCAGACTCGAGTTCTGTATCTAAAAACTTAGCAAAAACAAATCAAAACGTAAGTTCCTAAGAAAAACACCAAAAATAAGAAAGAAAAATACTAAAACCTAACAGTGGGTTGCCTCCCACTCAGCGCTTGTTTATTGTCATTAGCTTGACCGGACGGTTAAGATCAGATTCATGGGGGTTTCAACAGAGACTTAGAATGTCTCTGTGAATGCCTCTTCATCCATGGCGGTGTGTAAGCAGTATCAGCATGAGATCGTCCAAGGAAAGTAGGAAGAGAGTTAGGGCGGGAGCGAAGCTTGGGTGGCATTCTGCATTTTCCTGCATTCAAAGTAGTGCGGTCAGGAGGTTTAAGTTTAGATGATTTATGCCTTAACTTTGGTGGAAATGAGATGTCTGGAGCTTTCTGCTTATGAGCAGTTTTAATCTCTGAAGATGTTAGAGTAGATTTGTGAGGAACCACCATCTTCTTCTCTCCACTATCAGGTGCTGTAATTTCACCAATCTGAACTTCATTTTTCAAATGACTATTAGTGGAGACTATCTTTCTCGCACATCTCAATACACCAGGATGAACTTGCAAAGCTTTAGCTGGTGGAGCTTCATTCATCTCCTTATCCACCACTACTACGTTCTCGACTACATTATGCTCATGTTTAGACCTTATAGGAACTTTTGGAAATGGTATTGGAGGTTTGTAAATTCTTTCCTTAACAATTCCACGAGAAACAAGTGAGGCTGATTCTTCACGTAATGCAACGATCGATGCACGTGGTGCAACGGTCGACGCATATAGTTCATCTCGAGTTCCAGCTTCAGTCTCGGGTTTTTCGGCTTCTTCCACGAGCTCAGCAGTCTTAAACTCAAATTTCTCTCCCTGGCTTTGTCCATTATCAATCTGAACCTTCCAAGCACTGTTGTGGGTGTCCATGACACTGAAAGTGGGTTTATTGGCACTGATGGATTTTACCAAAATATCAATGTCAATCTCTGTTGAGTCTGGGCCGTCGAAGCTCTCAAACTCTGGGATTTCAGTTTCGAATTCCTCTCTGTTTTCCACAATTTACATAGCTTTAACTTCCAGATATGATCCCTGATTCATCCTATGGTCAATCTGAACTGAGGTGGTGTTGACATGAGCTTTCTGAGCATTCTTCTCTTTGGCATTATTTGAAATTTGATCCACCTGTGTATCCAGCAGCCTCATATGAGTGTTCAAGGACTCAAACTTCTCATTCAAATCAGTGTACAAGGTATCAATCCTCGAGTTGTAAGACGCAGTGGTCTGTTGTTGTACTTCAAGAAGCTGCTCCATCATGACTTCCAACCTGCTCTTATGTGGTGCTTGGTGAGATGAATAACCATAATCTCTCGATCTCGGAGCATAACTAGAACCTTGTCTCGGCTGATTTCCATATGTCTGTCCATAATAATCAGATCCAGCTATATAATTCACCCCTGCAAACTCTTCAACTTCTGCCTCGGCTCGGATTTGTCTCTTCCAAAGTAGGATGCTGTGGATAGAATCAATCTTGTCTCTCATCTCAGCTATCTGTCCTACAAATGCGTAGTATCCTGGTATGATGGGGTTTCCTTCCCCATCCAGTTTCTGACCTCTTGCGTTGCATATATGACCCTCTTGGTCTCGTAAAACGCCGTCATCACCGCGAATCAGAATCACCTGTTCCATAGAGTGAAACCTGTTATACGTCCAAGCTCTCGGTATCTCTGGTTTCGCCTTGTGTCGATCGATGCAAGTAGGGCGTCGATCGATGCAGTTGCGAATCCTGCAACGCCAAAGAAACAAGAACGTGAGTGAACAAGAAAAATAAAAAAAATTGCTTAGTCTAAATCCTAGTACTGAATCTATCGGCGAACTCAAAGAGTCCCCAACAACGCCGCCAAAAACTTGATAGGTCAAGAATTATCCCTATTCTAACTGCAAGTGCACAGTGATGCAGATGTGGTACTTAGGGTATCGAATCCACAAGGACTCCGGTCACACGATAGATTATAAGTAATTCGGATTAAGCTAAGCGAAGCAGATTTTAAAGCAGTAAACGAAATAGCAAATAAACAAATTAAGAGAGGGTGATGTAAGCAATCAAACGAAGGCGTCAGGTTTCAGGAGTTCTCAGGATATCAGGAAATCAGATAACAGATAATCAGATTCAATCTATAGCGTTCTTGAACTAGAATCACGAAGGTAAAACTAATCAGCTGTCGCTGCGATAATTATCTATGTTTAGCAACCTAGCAGACCAACTTTCGTTGCGAATCCTAAAGTTCTAAACATGCATTAATTCCAAGTTCATTCGTTCACAATTTCTCTAAACCAAATTCCTTTGCGAATAGACAAATTGCTCACCTAAATCAGATCTAGTTAAATAAACCAACTATCGTTGTGTAAATCAACCTAAAATCAACAATCTAAATGGCCAGTTCAGATTAGGCATTAAGAACAAATTAGATGAAGAACTAGATGATGAATCTAATAAATTAGTTAATCTAACATTCCTTCAAATCCCTAATGAGAATCCCTGACCTAACAAGAGATCTACTAAGACATAGCAATCATAACAGAAAACATAGTCAAAATAGATATCATATAATAATCTGAGAATAAGAACAGGGGTTCGAAATCAAGTCTCTTTCGAGAGCAAAACCAGCCCCTAAAACTCTCTCTGAAAATAAAACTTAGTTATGAAAGCGTAGCCTAAACAAGTGGCTAAAAACCTAATTATATAGCTAAAACACGAATTGAGGCTTCTTTGTAAATATCAGGAACTTCTGGGCAATTGTGCAATTTCTTCATTCTTCATAACTCTCGCGAGAAAGGCCCATCACACTTGTGCATCGATCGACACCAAAGGTGTGTCGATCGACACAACTCTCAGATATCGACAGTGAACTCTATCTCTCGGGTTAACTCTCCATAATGCTCCAGAAAGTGCCATAATCACCAAATCTGCTCCAAATGTGCTTGTACCTAATTAACACCTGAAAAGACTCTAAAACACAGTAAAAGACTCGATAAATAAGACATATACCATGGTTAAAAGCCCTAAAATCCATGGTATATCAAAAGTCCTAAATCATGTCTGTGAAGATAGACATCATACATCTCTGAAACGTCGCAGGAGCATAACACAGTCTAAATGGCATCCTGCGGTATGCAAAGGTACCATAGAGACATGTAAATGTGGTCTTCTCATGATCCTACCGATGAATAGGGATCTGAAAGAAACTAGAATAACCATCCAAAAAGTAGTAGTATGGATGATTTGCCAACCTTTTCACCATCTGATCAATGAAAGGTAGTGGAAAGTGGTCCTTTCTGGTGGCTGCATTCAACTTCCTGTAGTCAATACACATCTTGTGACCAGTGATCGTCCGTGTAGGAATCAACTCATCATTATCATTCTTCACCATTGTGACTCCTCCTTTCTTAGGAACCACATGAACTGGACCGACCCAATCACTGTCTGAGATATGATAAATGATCCCACCATGCAGCAGCTTCATAATCTCCTTCTTCACAACCTCTTTCAGGTTAGGATTCAAACGCCTCTGATTCTCAATTGACGACATGCTCTCATCCTCAAGATGTATCCTATGAATTCACAAGTCTGGAGAGATACCAGAAATATCGTCAAGAGAATAGCCAAGAGCTTTGCGATGTCGAATTTCATCACCAAATCACCCACATTCTGTCCAATCTTCCCTCGCTTCACATCAATGATAGCACCAGCTGTAGCCAAGAATGGTATGCCCAATATAAGAGGATCCTTAGGCTCAGCATTGTACTGCAAGACTACAAAGTCTGTAAGACTCACATATCCACCAATCTTCACTGGTATATCTTCCAACAGACCTTCAGGAATCCTGATAGAGCGATCAACCAGAATCAGAGAAATCCTAGTAGGTGTGAAGTCAGTCATCCCCATCTGTTCAACAACTGAATACGACATCAAATTAACGCTCGATCCCAGATCACACAATGATCTCTCAAACCTATTCATGAAGATAGTACAGTCTAAGACAAAGCTTCATGTGTCCTTCTGCTTCTGCGGAATTGTGTTGTGGATGACAACACTACATACTTCACTGATCATCATTACACACTCCTCATCTCCCATGTTAGAAGTTAGCATCTACTTCAAACACCTCTTCATCACTGGATTAGTGTTGATAGAATCCAATAATGGCATTGGAAGAGTGAGCTTTCTCAGCATAGCAATGTATTTATCTTTGTATTGCTCAAATTTGGACTGCTTCGGGTTCCTTGGGAAATGTATTTTGGGTATATACACCTTCCCACATGCAACAAGGGTCTTTTTCTCAGCATCAGACCTTGTACGAGGTTGTTGTCGATCGACGTTGGGTGGGTGTCGATCGACATCGATCGATTTTCCCTTATAATACGTCTCATAATCAACACAGGTCGATTTTTGTTCGTCGTGGGGACTCGAAACCTTCGGTGTCGTTCGAAACTCAGGGTTAGTGTCGCCCGACACTACCCTTTTGACAGCTTCCTCTTCTTCTTTCAACTCTTCTAACTCCACGAGTTCCGTAGCACCCAACTTCCTTTTGGGGACAGTTTGCAACTCTGTCTCACTCCTTAGTGTTATAGCATTGCATCAATTCTTAGGATTGGTATATGTCCTTCTAAGAAGGAATCCATCTTGCCTCTTAACAGCTTCAGCAGTCTAAGCAACTTGAGTATCTAACTGTTTCACATGTGTGCTCAAAGACTCAAACTTCCCATTCAGATCAGTGTAAATGGCATATATCTTCTTGTTGAAGTCCACTTTAGTCTTTGTCTGTCCCTCAAGTAGTTTCTCCATCATAGCTTCCAATCTACTCTCATGAGTATTAGTAGCAGGAGGTGTCTGATAAGAAGAAGCTCCATAGGTCCTTTGATAGGAGTTGTTCTGCTGAAAAGGTTTCTGAAAAGTAGGTTTCTGACCAAACCCAGAAGAGTTTTGATTGCTTGTGTTATCACTCTTCTGACCACTACCAGTTGTAGAATCTGTTACCTTGCTGATTTCCAAACATGTTTCCCTGAAATCCAGACCCAGCGATCTAGTTCACATCTTCTTCCTCACAACACTCCTCAACCTCAAATACCTCAACATCTTGAGAAAAGTGGACATTCTTCTTCCCAATCAGCAGGCTGTGAATAGATTCAATCTTGTTCTTCATATCAGCTATCTGCGAGCTATCAGCTTTCCCACCAGATTTCTGCCTCTCCAGATCAGCATTCTTGGTGTTATTGCTACACACCAATTTCTCAATCAGTTCCTTGGCTTGCTCTGGAGACTTAGTGTTGAAATTCCCATTGCGGGCAGAAACCAGAGCCATCTGGTACCACAGATCCACACCTCTGAAGAAGATGCCCAGCAGCTGAACTTCAGAGAAACCATGATGGGGGCAGTCTCTCTGGTACATCGTAAACCTGACCCAAGCAGTCTTAAAAGGCTCTGTAGGTCCCTGCTTGAATGTCAAAAGCTCATGTCTAAGCTGATCAGATCGAGCATCATCGTAGAAGTATCTCATGAACTTCCTTTTGACTGCATCCCAAGTAGTCAGAATCCCAGCTAGAATCTGCTTCAGCCAATTTGAAACTTCTCCTCCACGAGAGTGCGGGAAGAGCTCGCAGTGCAGGAAATCATGGCTCACTCCATTGTGCTTCATTCCAGTAACTAGAGATTCAAAGTTTTCTACGTGGTCCGTAGGTTGCTCATGTGGGTGTCCATGAAAGAGGTGCTGCCCTACAAGCGTGTAGTATGAAGTCTTTAAATCGAAGTCATTCCGTGCAAAGGGAGGGGGTACAATCGCAGACCTGTTAGCGTGGAACTCATATGGCAGGTTGTAATCAGCCAGTGTCCTCCCATCTGGAGGATTAGGTGCTCTAGGTGGCTCTTCAACTTGTGGATTAAATGGTGGAGGTGGTGGATTAGGCTGTCCATTAGCTCCTTGTGCTCCTGCATTAGGATCAACAATCTGTTGTTCATTAACAGGGATCATAATCACGTTCCCATCAGCATCAATCCTCTGTCCCTGATCATTGTATGAATTTTTTTACAAATCTCTTAGAACACCTTCAGCATCCCGAATTAACATGATAGCATTCAGATTCATCATCTTTGCTACTGGTTTCTGAGCTTTGCGGTTTGTTCTCTCAAGTCTAGCAAGCTCCTGATTCCTAAGATTCAAAAGCTTCTCGTCCGGGTTGCTTTTGGTGAGGCGACTAGGTATACACTAAACTCAGAACTGATACCGAGCCTGATGTCGATCGACACTGAATCAAAGTCAGTCGACAGTAAATATTCATGTCGGTTCCTGCAACAACAAAGACAAGCGAGACAAGAGATGTGAGTAACAATGAAAAGAAAATACTTAGTCTGAATTCTAGTAAAAAATCTATCGGTGAACTCAAAGAGTCCCCGGCAACGGCGCCAAAAACTTGATAGGACAACTTTTAATCTCTATTTCTAACTGCAAGTGTACAATTTTGAACGATGTAATATCTAGGGTATCGAATCCATAAAGACTCAAGTTTTACGTGATAGATTGTATACAGTTGAATTAAACTAAACAAGACAAATGAAAGCAATAAATAGCAAGTAATTAAAAAGAGTGCTTTCGATGGGAGAAAAGCGCTAGACTTAGGATATTCTCAGGAAATCATGCAATGTCAGACGCTTAACAAATCAAGATTCAGATTAAGCACAGGTTCAAGAACTAGAATCACAAATGTCAAATAGTTCAACTCTCGCTTCAATTATTCTCTATGTCTAGCAACCTAACGATTCAAATCTCTTTGCAATCTTAGTGTTCTAGACAAGCATTAATAGCAAGTTCTTTAGTTCACAATTCTCCGAAACCAAATCTCTTTGTATCTAGTCAAATTGCTCACACTAAGTTCTGTCAGATTATAATTCACACTGTCGTGCCAAATTAATTATCCAAGTCTAAACCCTAGGTGATCAATCTAGAATTCAGGTTTAATCTCAACTTAGGTGATGAACAAATAGTTTTAGAATCCTAATCATTCAGTGATCTAACAAGGCATGAGAACCCGATGAGAAATCCTAAATCTAACAAAGGTTACTACTCATACATGATATCAATTAGATAACACATATTGAATAGAAAACTAAAGACTGAATATATAGAAATAATGGGGTTCGAAATTCTTCTCTCAAAGGTTACAGAGTAGCAGAATCAGCCCCAAGCAATCTCTCAATCCCCAAAAGCCAAAAGCAAGAACAAAAGATAGGAGAGACAACTCTCAAAAACCTAATTAAAAGACTAAACACGTTTTGGGGCCAAATTAGAAATAATGAAACTTCTGAGCTTTCTTGCAGTTCTTCAAAAGATGTAATCAGCTTGCACTATGGTCTCGTTGGACTTCGGTGTCGATCGACACTAAGGTTTGTGTCGGTCGACATCAACACTTGGTCACGGCTCCAACTTCAACTCCTTGTAGAATGCTCCAGAAACGTCCCAAAAATCCTAGCTTTGCTCCAAACGTATACTAACATTTAAAAGACTCGATAGACTCGAAATACAAGGTTAAAGACTCAATATATACACTTATATAATGGTTCAAAACCTAGAAAAACCATGATATATCATAAGACCAGTCATACTTGCAAGTATCCAAAAGGGTCGCTGTTTGAATCACTGTGATTCAAATCAAGTGAGCTGTTTGAAGTTACTATGGAGAATTGCATCAAAGATGGATTGGCTGTGGGTAAAGTGGATTTATTCAAACCTGATTAAGAAGGAGTCATTTTGGTGCCTGAAAAATAGATCCCAAACAGGATCATGGAATTGGAGGAAAATCCTTAAATGTAGAGAAGTTGCTGAACACTACAAAAAGCGATTATTAGCGAACATGAAACTTCTTTTTGGTATGACAATTGGTTGGCCATGGGCAGTCTAATGGAGATTAGTCGGCTTCCAGGAATAATTAATATGGGGATAGGTCGTCTAGTCACAGTCGCAGATGTTTGTAAACTGAACTGTAGAAGAATGAAAAGCTGCAACAAGTCAAGACGCAACTTTCGGATGGACATGACACAAGTCTTTGAAAAGGAAAAAATGATAGTTTTAGAGTTACTTTCAACACGAAGGATACCTGGGATAATTTTCGCACTTCAACTCCTAAAATCCCCTATTCCAAAGTCATTTGCTTCAATCATGGGACTCCAAAATTTTCATTTTGTGCTTGGCTGGGTATGAGGGACAGATTATCGACGAAAACCGTATGTTAACATTGAGCTTAGGTGTGAACCCAATTTGTGTTTTATAAAGGAATCATATAGAAACTCGAGATCATTTGTTCTGTGTTTGTCAGTATACGGCTGAGATACGTAAAATACTTCTGAAGGTGCTTCTACAGTCGAACTATTCAGTAAGGTGGGATGAATTTTTAGCGTGTTTGCAGAGTACAAACATGGGATGAACTCGGCTATTCATAGCTAGGTATGTTTTACAGATTAATGTTCATACAATTTTGTGTGAGAGGAACTCAAGGAGACATAGAAATCAGCAAAACCCATCTCGGGTTTTAATCAAACAGATTGATAGACAAGTGAACGCAAAGTTATCATCCATCCGCTAAATGGGTGATAGAAGATATGTCAAGGAATACAAATCTGGCCGAGTACCCAATGAATCATCTGCTCCTCTGCCCGTTTATTTTTTAGCTTTCCAAATCTTTGTTTTCTTTTTACTTTCAAGCACAAATCTCTGCAACAAATTTGACATATTTGACATATATTTGACATATATTTGACCTAAGGGAGGCCCTTCATCTAACATGAATTATATGAAAACAAGAGCTTAAATACCCCTTTTATAACATAAATTTCATTTTGATTTAATTTAAATCGGAGAAAATGAGAAATGACTAAAAAACCAAGTGTGTGAGATGAAATTACGGCTCGTACCCGAGCATAACCCAAAAACTATGGGTTTTACCGAATTCAACCGGTATCTACCCGAGATTAATAAAAAAAAAAGAATTACTCTCCCCTAAATCCCTAATTCACAATTTCAAAAACTTACCGAAACTTAAATACCGAAACTTACCTCTCTTCTCTGATCTCCTCTTCTCTCTTCGAGACTCCATTCACCCAGAAATCAGAAATCGAAGTTTTGTTCGTCGAAATCAAAATTCAGTAATTGAAGATGGTGGAGATGAGGCATTCGATGAAGACAAATTCGTAGATTCCTGCGGCAGAGAAGGCGCTGAAGAATAGGCGGCGAGGAGAAGCGGCGGTTAAAGAAACGCGGGAAGAAGCATCGGCAGTGTTGGTTCTGGCTCCTCCTCCTCCGAGTGTTGAAGGAGATGCGGCGGAGACGAGAAATGAGAAAAACTCAGAGGAGGCAGAGACGACATTTACGGAGGAGATGACATTTACGGCGGAGATGGTGTTTACGGCGGAGACGGCGTTTACGACTGAGTAGACGTTTACGGCTTAGACAGCATTTACGGTGGAGACGAGGAAAGAGAAAAAATTTGAAGAAGAGGAAGAGGATTCCGACGATGACGAGGTGACAGTGACTGAGTCAGCTGAGTAGGAGAAGATGGAGAGGGAGGAGGAGATAAAGGAAATAATGGAGATGGAGGAGTCGTAGAGAGTAACGCAGATGAATTGGAGGAGGAAGAGGAAAGCAAGACTGGCGGCAAAAATTCGGTAAGTAGAATTGAAGTATAAGTAATACTACAAAAAGTAGGTAAATATATGTGTTAAAATGGGAGAAGTAATGTAATATTAGGATAACTAAGGAATACTAGCATAATTAAGGTAAACTAGGAGAACATGGTAATACTAGGATACCTAGGTAATATTAGGCTTTCTTGGTAAAACTAGCTAAACTTGGTAAAATTAGAATAACTTGGTTATACTGTGTGTTGTTGGTAATACTGTATTTTTGTGGCAGGGTGCCTCAGAAGAAACGATAGTCCTTCGACCTTTTAAAAGGTACTTCCCACCTGATGAATATAGCGAGAGCGTGAAGTTACCGACGCGGTGTTACATCAATGAAACTTTGAAATTTTGTGACACATTGATTCTCACTCCAATGGAGAGGTCGTGGTTTTAGAATCATCTACAGTTCTCCTACATTTTTCACATCCCGAGGAGAAATCACAAGGCTCAAGACATGTGGATGCTTCTGCCGTGCACCGCTGAAATCCAAAGGAAAAAAATGAGGTTTGGTTTGTGGTTAATGGCATTCCTATCCAGTATGAGTTACAAGAGCATGTGTTGATAGCATGACTCAACTTCCACAACTATCCTACCAGTTGGCAGCGACAAGGCTCATTGGCCTTCAAGAAGAAGTATTTCGACGAGAGGGTTTTACGGGTAGAAATGAAAACAAGGCTTGGCGAAATGGGATTGGCTGAGACAGGAGATATGCTGAAGATGGCGGTGTTGTATTTCTTGAGCAGCATCGTTTATTGTCCTACAAAAATTGGAAATAAAGCCAAATACGTGATAGACGTATTTCTAAGATACTTGAATGATTTGAATTTATGTTAGACATTTCCTTGGGGGAGATTGTCGTTTGAGTACATGTTAGTCCATTACAAGACGATGGATCATTATAATGGGAATCTCTCGGGTCCGTGAACGATTACGGGTTTTTGTATTCCATTGGAGGTAAAAAGTTGAACTTGGCGTTTTTACTTTTTTTTGTAAAGTCTAATTTTTGTGTGTGTTTGTATCTTTTAGTGGTGTCAGAAACTGAGGGATAGCTTCCGAGAACCTGTACCATTTCCTTACGGTGATTGTCCGAGGATGTGCAGGTACAAGTGGCAGAAATGCGACAAGAGCGGGTTGCCTCTTGAGACAGTATACGAAAAACTCGGAGATACCAAGGTTAGTAGTACTAGCAGAAATTGGTAATACTAGCAGATGGTAAATAATCAAATTTTGATTGTTTAAATTGGTTTAAATTCACATGAAATTGATAGTGTGTTGGTAGCTATGCCTTAGGAGAAGGAGATGTTGGACGAGATCATGGAAAAAGAAGACGATGTCGATGAGCATGATATTGTTGTGGAAAGTTGGTGTAAGCGTCGAAACCAATGATTAGTCGTTAGGTTTGAAGATATGATGGCGGAAGATTTGAAACGGCGACAACCTAAGAAGGCTGGAAGAGCAGGGAATGAATGCCGGGCTAAAAACACGTCTTTCGAGGAGTTGGCTACCGCATTTACGACCATGGGAGAGCAGATTAGTTTGCTTGTGGAGAAGGTCGACGATTTTGAGGAAAGGATCAAGCCACTTGAAGAGTATTTGAAGGCTCGGAGGGAGGTGGTGGTGTTTATCTCCAGAAGAACGTTAGTTCCGAGCCCACTATTTACGAAACACTGATGATGGGAACTATGTTGTTATTTTCAAATTTTTATTTTGGTAATTTCTTGTTTTGCTACTATAGATTAAATTCGGATTTGTAGAACTATGTTGCTATTTTGAACTAGTACTTTGTTGTTGGCAGAATTCATGGTATAACAACGTGAAACAAGTAATATTAAGGCGTGTGCACTACATAGATATCAAAACATAAACAACAATGAAAGGAAGTTGTAGATAATAAGTCTTAAACAACAATGAAAGGAGCCCTACTTCCCGAGGTATTTCTTACTCGACATTCAAAGGTAGGAATTGTCTTAAACAACATAAACATCTGTCATTGACACCTCTCCCACCAACTACTTGAGCTTGGCAATCTCTTCAGCGTGGCTTTGAATCTCCTTTCACATTTCTTCAACCGTCTTGCCCTGCTCATCAACCTTCCGAAGTAGGTTTGTAATCTCTTCTTCAACATCAAAAACCCATGGCTGACGAAAGTGGAGTCCATCATCCTACCCAAAAAACCAGACACATCTTTAATAGTTTTACCTAGTATTACCAGTTATACATCCAAGAACTTTCATACAGTTATACCTCTTGTTCGGAAACTCGCTAAGCGCTGTGCGTGCGGCTGACATGGGCCTAACGAGTTGGTAAAAAACGGAGATTAAGCGGGGTATATGTGGAGCGGAATTTTAAATTATTTATATATATATATATATATATATATTTTTTTTTTATTGGTAAGACAATTACATAAAAGTCACGTACTGTAATGGTTAAATGCGTATGGTTTGTCCCTCATGTCAACGATTCGAGTCGCGTGAGGCCTTATTTTGGTCTGTTTTATTAAATACATTAGTAAAGGACAAAAATGACCTTTTGCAGTCATCTTCTACCTCTGATTTTCACGAAAGAAGCCATGGCTGCTACTGCTTTTTTTTTTTCATTTTTCTCATCGTTTTCTTTCATTTTTTAACGTGTTGATACCTCCTATTGTTAAATCTTCTTCAAAAACCTCGATTTTGATAGTAAAATGAACGAAAACTGAGTTTCTTCAAGGTGACCGATTTTTTCTTCGATTAGATCCGAATCGCGGCGGCCGGTGGCCGATGTGCGATTTTCCGGCGCCTACGCCTACTCTTGGCGCCGCGTTTAGAACACAGGTTACACCTAGTATTACCAGTTATACATTCAATAATATTCATATAGTTATACCTAGTATTACTAGTTATAAAGCCGAAAGAACATTCAAATAGTTTGACCAAGTTTTACCCAGAAAAACCTAAAAATGAAATTTTACCTTAAATTGGTTGCAGATGAAATACCTATTGTCCGGTAAAGTATCGCAATCATGCTGAAACTTTGGAGTTGGAGACACATCGTGCTTGATTTTTCCACCACATGGGCATTTTGTGGGAATCCCATATTGTGCATCCGTTATGAACATAACCATGTCGTATGCTCCTTCAACCTCTTCATCTCCTTACTGCGCCTTCTCTCATCCTCGTATGGATCAAGGCTGAAATTCTCCATTTCGGATTTCTGATTGTAACTGTGAAGGAAGGAAGAGAGAAGGAGAGAGAGATAGAGAGATAATATATATATATAGAGAGAGAGAGATGGGTGTGATATGGGCAAAAGTGTGGGTGAGAGATTGAGAGTGGTGAGGTAGATCTAAAAAAATTGATTTTAGCATCTAAAAATTGATTTTAGCATCAAAAAAATTGAAATTCGAGCTTGCAATTTAATCGGAGGGGAGGTGTTGGTGTTTAAAAAGATACACATAGATATACCAAATTATTAGTTATACGAAATGTGAAATATTTGGTTTCCAATTTAATTAGTATTAAACTGACGAAACTTATATTTTCTAGTATTACAGTTGATTTTATTGCTTTGTCATATGAATCTCATTGTTCTATGCAATAATAAGTTAGAATATTGTAGTTTTGTAACTTTCACTTCCCAAGTTAGTTCTTAATTACAAAGTGTTTCTTAAAGTAAAAGGAAAAGATTGTCAAATATATTTCATAAAATCCTATTTTGAACAACAAAATTTTAATTCCTACTTTGTATAACATATAAGATGTAGTTTTCACAAAATTCAATGCTTTCATCAGATGATTAGGTTTTGTTTTAAAAATCGAAATATAATTATTTTAAAAAGTCAACCACTACCACTCATGCACAGTTATACTAGTATTACCCAGAACTCACGAAATCATAATATAGACTACATAAGTGAAAACAAGTTATAGTTGTTTTATAAAAAAGCTTAAAAGTTCAATTCAGATGTTCTACAAAACAAAGTCTTCTCCATATAACAACCATGGAAATGTTCTCCCTGCATTTTATTTTGTGTCCTTTGACGCCTTTCTCCAGTCGATGGATATCTTTTTTCTTTTTTCCGACCATTCATTATGATGCGATCCGGATGTATTATCTACTTCTCCATGATGTAATTCGGGACAATCCACGTAGACATATCAGACAATACATAGATCAACCTGACATAAACCAATTTCCATATCTCCGTCAAATAATATTTTGAACACAAATCATAAAGTTCTATGTGGATATCACGTCTTCCTTTTTTTAATGAGATGAAAGCGGCTAGTGCATGGAGAGAAGGATACTTATGAATATCGAAGAACCTGCATGTTCAACTTTTCTTAACCAAATTCACCAAATAAATATTTCCTTCATCACAATCGACTTCGTATTCCACCTCATAACTGTTTACCTCCTTCACGGTTAATTTATAAGCAGCATACCATTTACTATGCAAGAAGTTTTTAACCAAGGGCACCAATTTGTTTGCACTCGATTCTGTCACGAACTCTTTCCTAAGATCGTTAAACCAATCAGAAATATTTCGAACTATCGTATCCAGCATGGGTATTAAGGAGTACTTCCTCACGTCCTTAAAAATTTTGTTTAGAGATTTGACGAAGTTTCAAGTGTCAAGGTTGTGTCTATCAACCAGAGAAACACATCTTGCCCATTTTTCTGGCACAGTGCTTTCATCCACATACTTCGCCGCTGAAGGATATCTTTTCTTAAATGACTCGCAAAGAATGTTGAACTCAGCCACCGCGTGAGCCCAACTGCACTCTTGGAATTTCTGGGCGACAACGGCTTTGTTTGCGGGAGGAACATTACCTTTCACGCTTTGGGCCAAATGCCATAAGAAAAACCCATGATGATCTTGTGGATACACGTTAGCTATGGCGTTGATGAGGATTACATTTTTGTCACTCATAAAAACCAAATCGGAAGCCTCTTAAAACCATTTATGAAAATGTACTTGAATTTTCCCGCCTCATCAGTTTCACATCCGTTACCGTACCATGATTCATCGCCTCTAACACATATAAATAACGATACAACATCTCATAGCTATCTTCCGGACAACCACGCAAATCACAAACTGCTTGATTTTTTCCTCTCAAAGCCGTGGAGTATGATATCTCTACACCAACTTTTCTCTTCACAAGATCCATGATGCTTTTAGGAGTTGGAGTCTCTAGTTTACCGGGATATTCCTCATTCAAAAGAGATGCAACTATTTGTGTTGATCATTTCCTCTTCTCGCTGCCTTCTTCACTCTGACTAGCCCGGTTGCATGTGTGCATCTTCATGTAAGTTATAATCGAGAAATTATCGGATTTTGTGATCTTTTCTGTTCCTACTCTCCATTTACAACTTTGTTGAGCACATTTAGCCACCCATATCTGAGTATCAGATTTTTTTTTATAACATACCCGAAAGAGTTAACAAATGCGCCTTGATGAATCAATTCTGCTACGGCATTCTTACATGGAAATTCTTGACAAACAGTCAAATCCAAACTGTCTTCCCATGGAGGTAAACTCTGACTAAATTCAACAAAAGGTTGTTCCTCAACATATTCATCACGTATATTCAATGGATCCATACTATTACCCTCACATTCATCACGTAATGTATCTTCATCATCATCATCATCATCATCATCATCCTCCTCTTCTTCTTGATTTCCTTGTATGTTGTCAACGTACAACGTAATGTTATTAGGTCATATTTCTCCGATTTCATCATCATTACGATGCGAGTCTTTATAGTTCATGCCATAAGAGCGTTTCCCCGCTCTCGACTGTTGCTCGGGCAGTTTCGGCGTACTCATCACCTCCACATACAAAACACATCTACGGTTCTTATTATCAACGTGCGTAAGATAGAAAAATAACTCCTCATCATCACAAATATACGACTGTTCCTCACATCCAGCCAGCCTAAAAATGTAAATCAATTGCAATTTAACCTTACTTCCATCTAAACCAAGCTTCTTGTATAACATAGCTTCTATCATCCACATTTTTATCTCCTCAACTGATGTCCTCAACACTAGACCATAAATGCGACCTTCGCATTTATAATGTATGCTGACGTTGTTGCTCATTTTATCCTGCCAAACCAATACCAAAAAACACAATCAATATAGTGATTTGTTCACATTTATACAATTGTTATTCTCAGTAATACACTAGTTGCTCACAGTCATACCCTAGTTGTTTCCAGTTATACACTATTTGTTCCCAGTTATATACTATTTTTACTAGTTATATAACATCTCCCAGTATTACTAGTTTTACCTAGTTCTATTACTATCGCGGGAACCCTAATTGGATCGGTTTCAGGATCTAAAAAACTAAAATTCACTACGATTCAACCACTTTAATGCATTTGTAAACAAATTGGACTCATAATCAACCCAGAAAACATTCGTTAAACACCAATGTGCATCAAATCGAATACAATCTACCATTTCTCATACTTCCAATCCCTAAAGAGAAATTTAAAGCAATGATTCTCATTCTCTAACTCAATGCAAATTAACGAACCCCAATTTTGGAGCTCAATGCAGCTACGGCGGTGAGGGAGACGTCGACGAGGGTGAAGGAGGAAAAGATTTAAGATCATGACGGTTGGAGTAGGAGGAGACAGTGGTTGAATCCGACAGAGCTGAAGGAGGATCTTATCGAGGATGAAGACGAGCTCATGATTTTTTTCTAAAAGATTCAATAGGGTATAATAGTAATAAACTATGTCCATTTAAATGAAAGGGATATTATGGATTAAGTGGGGGTAGTGTAGATTAAGGTTTCCCTTATAAGGGCATATGAGCTCTTGTCTCATCATTTTGGTCTCTGAAAAATAGATCCCAAGTAGGATTCTAGATTTGGAGGAAAATCCTTAAATGCCAAAGAAGTTGCTCAACTACAAAAAAGCGATCATTAGCGGACATGAAACTTCTTTTTGGTATGAAAATTGATCTGCGATTGGTAGTCTAATGGAGATTACTTGTCTGCGGGGAATATTTAATATGGGGATAAGTCGTCTAGCCACAGTCGCAGATGCTTGTAGACATAACCGTAGAAGAATGAAAAGCTGCAACAAGTCAGGACGCAACTCTCGGATGGACATGACACGAATCTTTGAAAAGGAAAAAATGATAGTTTCAGAGTTACTATCAACACAAAGGATACGTGGAATAATATGCCCACTTCAACTCCTAAAATCCCATGTTCCAAAGTCACTTGTTTCAATCATGGGACTCCAAAATATGCATTATGTGCCTGGCTGGGTATAAGGGACAGATTATCGACGGAAACTGTATCTTAACATGGAGCTTAGGTGTGAACCCGACTTGTGTTTTATACAAGAATCAAATAGAAACTCGAGATCATTTTTTCTTTGTTTGTCAATATTCGGTTGAGATATGGAAAATACTTCAGAAGGTGCTTCTACGGTCGAACTATTCAGAAAGGTGGGATGAAGTTTTAGCGTTTTTGTAGAGTACAAACATGGGATGAACTCGGCTATCCATAGCTAGGTATGTTTTCCAGAAAAATGTTCCTACAATTTTGTGTGAGAGGAACTCAAGGACATATAGAAATCAGCAAAAACCATCTCGGGTTTTAATCAAACAGATTGATAGACAAGTGAAAGCAAAGTTATTGTTGGGATTATGTCCTGTAATCACACTGTACTCACTCTAACGATGGTTGAGTGTCGAGATCTGACATGTTGTATGATACTGGGCGGTTGCAATGTTTTGCTAGAAGCCTCTTGCAGCCTGTAAGTTGTATACTTACGACCAGTATCATATGATCCTACAGGGTCACACACCTAAGCAATCTGGAAGCTAATATATGGGAATGATCATCATGGTGATGATGAAAACGATGTGTATTGGATACATATCAATATCGATAAAAGAGAGGTGTGTCGATCGACACAGTTGGTGTATCGATCGACACATGGTCGATTCCGAGACTGAAATCTCGGTTTATGACTTAGACTTTTCGTTAAACCCAAAAGATGGTTTTAGTCATAACAGGTCGTATATATAGGCTGATACGGTCGACCTGAACCCTATGCCATTCAGTTTTTCTTGATCAGAGATACAGAAAACTCTCCCAGATCCGGCACTAGCATCCCGGCGTTCCAGGTTGTGTGCGTGTGGACTACGATAGAGGCGAGGCATCTGAATCGCTCCAGATCTCGTTTATCTGACCATCTTTCACTGCCAATCTCCAGGTAAACACGAGATCATATCTATGATTCAATTAACCAAACCCTAGATCCTAGGCTATCTGGAACTTAACAGCAATTCTGAATCTGGTAGAATTGGCTCCAAATTCCTACAGTGGTATCAGAGCCTTAGGGTTTTCCATTGAATCAACCTGTCTAATTGAATTTGATGATTTAGATTCGCAAACTAGGTTGTTTGGTTAGAACAGGTGAGATCGATTAAGATCAAAATCGACTCTGTGTTTTCGCACAGTGTCGATCGACACACTAGGTGTGTCGGTCGACACAGAGTAGCGAATTCGACAGAAACGGCGGCTAGGGTTTTTCGCGAAGAAAAACCGAAAGCCTACTGTGTCGATCGACACAGGTTGAGTGTCGGTCGACACAAAACAGATTCGGTCCAGTGTCGATCGACACAGGTTAGTGTCAGTCGACACATACCTAGCGAATGGTTAATTGGTTCAATTGGATTGGACCGGTTATCATGCTTGGTTAAGTCCGAATAGATCGGTTTAAATTGGATAAATTGGTTCAATTGGATTGAACTGATTATCTCAATTAGCATGAACCGATGGGTTAAATCAGTTTGATTGGATGAAACGGTTCAATTGAATTGGACCGGTTATCGCAATCAGTTGAAACTGGTTAAAACGGTTTAAAATTGGATGAATTGATTCAATTGGATTGAACCAGTTATCGCAATTAATATAAACCGATTTGAATGGTTAAGATCAGCTTGATATGATAAGTCGGTTCAATTGGATTGAACCGGTTATCAAAAACTGTCTTCGGTTAAGGTCTATGTCGACCGTCACACACGGGTTGTGTCGATCGACATGACCGGTTCGATGAACCGGGTTAATTGGATTAACCGGTTATTGAAGTCCGGTTTTGTTTGGTGGTGTCGATCGACAGACATAGTCTGCGTCGATCGATAAAATGCTCGAAATTCTGGTTATTGAACCTTGAATTTTCAGAAACCAAACTAGACTTAAACCTTGATCAAAGCTTAGCTTCAATATGGTCAACTGTCAAGACTCATTTCGTTGTGTGATGGTCTAGCCAAGAGCTTGATGTCCACAATTACGTGAGTAAGGCAGGTAGTTATGTTGATGGATTTGCAGTGCAAAACATCAACAATTACATGACCTAAGAGATTGATTTGCTAAACTTTTGGATTTAGTTTCCTCAACTAAATATCAAGTAACCTTGATGTCTTGCCCAATCTTGTCTACTGTCAATACTCGTGTCGTTTGTTGGATAGTCTTGGAGTCCTTGGTATCCACTACAACATGAGTAAGGCAGGTGGTCATTGACAGACTTGCAGTGCGACTGTTAGTGATCACAAGACAGAAGAGATTGGTTTTACTTGACTGGGCTATCTGAAGTTCTGGGCCCAGAGACATCAGAGTGGATTAGACATAGTTTGTCTCATCCACAACCAAGAGTTGTACTGGGTACAATTAGCAATGATTTGCTTACCTAGATAACTAAAGTTTGGATGATGGCGAGTCGCCCACTCAGATTTTAGTGAAGTATGGATCTTGGATCATTATATTCATAGAGGAAACATTGTTTGAATATAATGCGAGTTTTCTTATTAAATAAGATTTCTCATGATATACATAACTAAACCTTTGTTTTTCTTGGATTTCAGCTTATGTCTATGACTACTTTCTCGTTGCGATCCGTCCTTGAGAATGACAAGTTAAATGGATCCAACTTCCTGGATTGGTATCGGAATCTGAGATTCATTCTCAAGCAGGAGAGCAAGGACTATGTTCTTGAAAAGGCTCTTCCAGAAAGGCTTGGGACCAATCACTCGCATGTAGTATATGATGCTTGGAATAAGCATTATAATGATGTGGTAGATGTGCGTGGTCTGATGTTGGCTACCATGAACTCGGACTTGAAAAGTCAATACGAGAACATGGAGTCGCCAATAGAGATGATCACCAGCCTGAAACTGAAGTTTCAGGATCGGGCACGAGTTGAGAGATTCCAGATGGTGAAGTCTCTCATTGAGTGCAAGCTACCAGAGGATGCTCCAGTGTGTCCTCATGTCATTAAAATGATGGGTTACATTGATAACCTGGGGAAACTGGAATGTCCTGTCAGCTTAGAGTTGGCCACTGACATCATTCTGCAATCACTGCCGTCAAGCTATGATAAGTTCATTAAGAACTATATCAAGAAAGGCTTGACGAAGACGTTGACTGAGATGCATGGCATGCTCAAAACAGCTGAGCAAAACATCAAAAAGGGTAAAATATTTGAGAAATCTTGTGTTGGCAAGGGTAGAGGCAGGGCTGTCCAGATTTGGAATCAGGATAAGCCTGTGTCATCTTATAAGCCCAAGTCAGGCCCATCTGGTGTTAGAAAATGCTTCTACTGCGATGAGTCAGGGCATTGGAAGAGAGATTGCATTAAGTTCTTGTAATATTCACAAGAGATGAAGGAGATATATGGTACTTCTTCTTCAGGTATTGTGTTATTAATTCAAGTTCTACGTTTGTATTGGATACTAGTTGTGGTACTGATATTTTGGAAATATGCAGTGCCTAAGCAACAGTAGAACGTTGAAGAAGGGACAAGTGGAACTGCGTGTCTGGTATGAAGCAATGGTTGCTGCATGAGCCGTAGAGATTCTCCACTTGTAGGAGCCTTTCATACTTGGTTTTAGAAATTAAGTAATTACTACTATGTATCTGCCTTGTGCATAAATGTCTTTCATTTTCTTGTAAGAATTTGGATGTTTTTCATTTTGATAAAAGACAAGTTTTGTTTTTTTAGATCTTAATGAAATATCATATGGTAGCACCCCGTTTGGAATGGGTTTTATATCTTAAACCAGCGTGAGTTTGAATATAACACAAATAGTGAAGGTTTAAGTCTGATGACTTGAACTCGACTTTTCCTTGGCGTAGTCGTTTAACCACATAGAGTGAAGCGGATTCAGAAGTTCCATAGTTTTGGACTCATTTGATTATAAATCATTTGAGATATGAATTCTGCCCACTGGGCCAAATGACTAAGGCCTTTTAGCAGAGCTAAAAGAAAACGGGCCAAAGGCTTATTGGGCCTTGCACATACTGATGTATGCGGACCGATGAGCATAAGTGCCAGAGGAAATCTTCTGTACTTCATTACCTTTATTGATGACTTCAGTAAGTATGTGTGTGAATGAAGTATAGATTCGATTTGACAGAAGTATTAAGATCCTCGATTAGATCGCGGAAGAAAATACTTGAGTCAAGAATTGGGTGATCATCTGAGAGAATGAATCGGATCTTATTAGATATGCTCCGATTAATGATGAGTCACAGGAATCTTCCATAATCATTTAAGAATACGTTCTAAAATGTCTGTCGTTGCGCAGAAAAGGGTTTCAATCAGAATCAATTGAAAGATACCACATTGGATGTGGACCGAAAGTTTTTCAAGTATATTGTTTCTGATAATTTGGGGATGGTAGCTAATAAGCTTGAACCCAAATCTGATAAGTTCTACCTCGCTGGTTATCCTAGGGAAACCAAGGCTTGCTACTTTTATAACCAATCCGAGGACAAAGTTTTGTTGTTCGGAACTGTGTCTTTTGAGAAAGATCATACTTTCAAAAGGAACAGTGGGAGTAAAAGTACACATCGAAGAAATTCGATAAACACAGGAGGTTGCTCAACCTGTTGAGGGAGAGCAGCGGTGAGATCTACAAAGTACTGTAGGACCTACACCTGTGGAGCCTGAAATTCGCAGATCCGAAAGGATCCGTCACTAACTCGAGAGTGATTTCTCGTAGCCGATTGTCGTGATCTGTTGATCATTGAAAAGTGACGAGCATGCGAAATTCAAAGAAGCGATGGTGAGCCCCAACTCCGAAAAATTAGCTGGGTATGCATGTTAGCTTCACCGATCCATTTCTGGATTGAAGCAAACATCTTGGAGTTGGAATCAACATTCTGATAATGTGGTCAAGAGTTTTGACTTGATCAGAGTAGAAATGAAACCATGCGTTTACAAGAAGACTGGTGGGAGCGTAATTGCAATTCTCACACCGTATGTACGTAATGTACTTAATCTCATAAACGACGTTCCGACGCTAAAGTCTTGTCAAGATTTGGGTCGGAAGTCAAATTTAACGATGGACATGGGAGAAGGCCGTAAAAGTTCTTGGAATAAGGATCCATTGAATGGATCAGAAAGGCTAATTGGATCATGTCAAAATCCTTATGTTGATAAGGTATTTGACAGTTCATATGTGCTTAATTCCAAGAATGGCTTCATACCAAAGGTCTTATGGCAATAATCTAAGCAAGATGAAGTGTCGTGGACACTGGCTGAGCTAGTAACAATATTAGCAAGATGAAGTGTTTTTTGAACACTGGCTGAACTAGTATTAATGAGTGTGATTATTAATGCTGCTGCAATAGAATCCATCATAAATGCCATATTTGCGCTCGTCAAGATGCAGCTTACGCATAAAGCATGACGAGAAAATACCAATATGTTCCGGTAAAGTCACTGAACAGTTACCAGAAATATCCCAAGTGTTTGAGGAACACTAAGGAGAGGTTCGTGGTGAACTGATAAAGTGACGAACTAGTTGAAAGTAGTTAGACGGACAAAGAAGAATCCCGGTTCCCACCTGGCATATCCTTTTGTCTGAATAATGGTGCTATCTGTTGGAAGGGCTCCAAGCAGTGGACCGTAGAATAGTGCTTTTATCTGAATGGCGGTGTGGTTTGTTGGAATTGTTTCAAGCAAAAACACCGCAGTTTCTCCCACAACCTAAGCACGAGATTTATTCTGTTGTTGTAGGTATAAGATATCTGAAGAGATGATCTTGATTCTAGTGGGAGTTATTTTAGTTATGTTATGATCTTTACATAGACATGCTATGGCAAAGTTTGTGTAAGTTAAAACTGACATCGGTGTTACTTGATTATTGGATAATTAAGTAATGGTCCCAAAGTATTTTATGGTCATCATATAGGTCATCAAGTTGAGGACTTGATCATGAAACCCTATAAGTAAAGGATGACATAAATTACGATTGTCCCTAGTCGAGGTTGTTGAAGTGGGACATCAATAACCGCGCGAGACTAGTATGTGAGGTGACTGTTGGACTAAGTTTCATGGAGTCAATGATATGATTATCACAGTCAATCACATAGATATATGTTGATGTACATATGATCGGACATGACCCGCTTAATGAGAACTCCACAAGATAGTCATATCAGTGTCATGGGAGGTTCTCATTACGACTATAGAGTATAGTCCTTGGACCTGAGTTCATCATGCTTTCTAGCATATGAATTGGTGCGTTTTGACCTTGTCAAACGTCGTTCCGTAACAGGCGGCTATAACGGCATTGCTTATGCGTATCATGAAGTATGTGTAGAAACAGGGATGGAATAAGATGAGATTTGTCCCTCCTATAACGGGAGATAAATATCTCAGGGCCCATCGAAGATTTGATACTGAGAAAATGCATGGCCGTGCTCAAACGAGGTGATTGTCAGTCGTTTGTTTTATCAGTATAGATCAGGAATTCGATGAACATAATGTTGGCTATAATAAGGATAACACAGTCTTATGCCTTATGCCATATCGAGATATAGTGACGAAGGGATTATAGGAATAGGTGATTCTAGTACAAGTGGGAGATTGTTAGGATTATGTCCTGTAATCACATTGTACTCACTCTAACGATGGTTGAGTGTCGAGATCTGACATGTTGTATGATACTGGGCGGTTGCAATGTTTTGCTAGAAGCCTCTTGCAGCCTGTAAGTTGTATACTTACGACCAGTATCATATGATCCTACAGGGTCACACACCTAAGCAATCTGGAAGCTAATATATGGGAATGATCATCATGGTGATGATGAAAACGATGTGTATTGGATACATATCAATATCGATAAAAGAGAGGTGTGTCGATCGACACAGTTGGTGTATCGATCGACACAGGGTCGATTCCGAGACTGAAATCTCGGTTTATGACTTAGACTTTTGGTTAAACCCAAAAGATAGTTTTAGTCATAACAAGTCGTATATATAGGCTGATATGGTCGACCTGAACCCTATGCCATTCAGTTTTTCTTGATCAGAGATACAAAAAACTCTCTCTTCGATTCCCAGATCCGGCACTAGCATCCCGGCGTTTCAGGTTGTGTGCGTGTGGACTACGATAGAGGCGAGGCATCTGAATCGCTCCAGATCTCGTTTATCTGACCATTTTCCGCTGCCAATCTCCAGGTAAACACGAGATCAGATCTATGATTAAATTAACCAAACCCTAGATCCTAGGCTATCTGGAACTTAACAACAATTCTGAATCTGGTAGAATTGGCTCCAAATTCCTACAGTTATTATCCATCCTCTCAATAGGCGATAGAAGATATGATGAAGGAATGCAATTCTGGATGAGCACCCGATGAATCATCTGCTCCTCTGCCCGTTTATTTTTTAGCTTTCCAAATCTCTATTTTTTTTACTTTCAAGCACAAATCTCTGCAACAAATTTGACATATTTGACCAATATTTAACCTAGGCACGACCCTTCGTTTTCTCTCAACCAAAAATTAGATCTCAATCGAAGAGCGTTCACTTTTTTCTCTGATAGTCTCTCCGACGTCGGATGCGTCCGGCGTCGTGAGAGGGCACCCCCTCCTCTTCTTATCGTTGTGGCTTACCTGCCGATATTGGATTTTGTGACGGAGTGGGATTGATTCCCGGATTCATGGCCTCGTTTGTAGATTTTTATCGATGTGACGACAACGGTAGCTCGGAGGTGACGTTGTGTGCGATGGCTACCTCTCTGGTGGCTAGCTCTACGTGAGGACGGCAGTAGCTGACTCCAGGGTTGCTCGCCATTGGTCACACCAGCCTCTTGTCGTCGTGCAGATTCTGCAAACTTGTCGGATCTGAGTTGAGGAAGAGGTGGTGTGCGAGGTACTGTGCTTCATCTTTTTTCCTACTTTAGATCTAAATTTTTGATATGTTCTCTGTCCTAGTGGTTTTGCAGGTAGGTTTTGTGTTGTGTATAGTGGAGGCTGTAGACGTTTCCGGCAACTGAGATTGTGGCTCTTGCTTTCTGGTCAAAGCACTTACTTTGGAGTCTTCAGGCTCTATGCTTGGTAAGTTTGTGTCGGCGAGCTGGTTCGGTGTCCACTACTCTTTCTCATTGCGGTGTCTCTTGTTGGCTTCGTGGTTTTGTCATGAAGCATCATTTTCAGGGGACCACAATTTCTCTCATGCGGTGGTGCTCGATGTGGTTGCTTTCGGTGTGATCGATGGTGTGTTTGGGTCTCTTAGGGACGGATCCCCTGCGCTGGAGGTCTTCAGCTACAAGCTTTATTCTCTCGGGTGCTTGGAGTGTGGGGCCTACCATATTATGTTGTGTTGTCCCATCGGTTGTGGTGGGAAGCCGCAGTCTTTTTTTCGTTTTGTTTTTCCGGGATCTCTTCTTTCCAAGCATCGTCTTCCGGGTGAATGCTTCTCTTCCTCTGATGTGTACAGCTTTCCGGGGGAGTTTTCTTGCGATGGCTTGGGCAAAAGGCTCGTAGTTGGCTCATATATTTATTGGCTGTCTCGGGTCTCTAGCTTCCCGGTGTGGCTCAAGAACTCGTAGGTATTGTCGTTCGTTTTCTTGATTGGGGCCATTAGGCCACTTGGTTGTGATTGGGGTTTGGTTGAGATGGCTCCTTATGGGATTCGGTGATGATGATCAGCGTTATGGGGCGGTTATGTAGAGGTTACGGTTCTGTAGCAACTGCTATCAGTTTTCATGGGAGACGGTTCCTGAGTTTTCTTGCTTTCTCGGGAATGGTAGTCGGAGGCGGTTTCTCCGTCTGCCCATAGAAGCTCCCGTACCGCCAGTTGTAAGGTGGTTCGTTGTTCGGTTTTGGATATCGTGTTAGTCTTCAGAGAAGTTGTAGGTGTTTTTTAGAGTTTGAGGGCTGGCTATGGAAGACGCTCGTGGCAACTAAGATGAGATTCTAGTTCTTTTGAATTGTGGCAATACGGGGTCGTCCGCGCTTTTGCGTGCGATTGCGGATTTTTCGTATTGTTTCGCCTCAAGTGCTTCATGATTAGTATATCTCTAACCGATCTTCTTAATCCACTTGGTGTGACTGTTGTTCGTTGTCGTTGTTCTTCTCATATTTTATTTTCTTGTTCATTTGCTTCTTTGTTGTATTTCTGTAACTTCTGTAAGAAAACTTAAAAATGGTATAAAATTTAACATTATACCAATAAAAAAATCTTTGCAACAACAACAGCACCTAGTGTAGAAAGGAACGTTTTTCTCTTTTTTCCGACAGAAGAATATTTGATTAAAAGGATAAATGTTGATACAAAAATTGATCAAGCCATGAAGGCATTGGATGTAAATCTGCAAATGGAGATAGTAATGTATGCGCATGAATGGCTAAAATATAAGCACATTGATTTGTTTGATGTCGAACAAAAGAGAATTTAAAATCTTCAAATCGTGATATCGAGTGAAGGATGTCTAGAGAAATGTTGTGAATGGACCAATATTTTCGTTCGTTTTGGAGGGATTATATGAGATAGAGGCAATCACCTTCAAAAAGAATGTTCCGAAAACCTTGTTCCCAAGTATATTGAATAGATTTGAGGAGAGCTTTTGCTTCCGCTTAAATGGCTGAAGAACAAGGATGTAGAGGTTGAGCTCCCCAGAAAACAATCTGGCCAGAAGAGTCGCGACATAGTCAACCACCTTTAGAAGAACCCGAGTTGATGTCAAAATAAGCATCAAAATTGCACTTTATAAACCCTGGTGGAGGCAGATTCCAAGTATCCGAGAGTGGTGTTTGTTGAGAAGCCGGAATGTTGATGACAAAGATGTTTCCAGTGTTAGCCACTCCTGAACTTCAGCGAAACAAATGGTGATATCTTTGTGAACATTGGTATGCCTTTTGTTGAAAATGAGATCATTTCTTGTTTTCTAGATTCGCCACAATATCCTAAAAGGAATGATTTGTTGTGTTGTAGAGTGTTGATTAGATTCGTGAAACAGTAAAATCGATTCCAGATTAGGTTCTAGACGAGGAGAGGGATCTTCAAATTAAACCACGCTTGGGGAGAAATTTGCGAAAGACGCCAAAAAGAAAAGGCAATGGGACATTCAAAAAGATATGATTCAGAGTTTCATCATATTGGCAGCAGCGTTGACATATTGGATTAATAAGAACATTCATGGACCACAGACGAGTTGCAGAGGCAAATGCTTGAGATGTAAGGCGCCATATGAAGTGCTTGAGTTTTGGAGGAATGTGGAGTTTCCAGATTTTTTGTTTAATAGATAGGCTTCCATGAGGTCGGGGAGCATTAGCTGTTACAGGGTCAATCGACATTCCAAGAGAATAACCAGAACGTACCTTATACTCGCCATGAGGAGTGTAGTGCCAGATTGTTGTATCTGGTTGCGGTATCTGTGCAATATAGATAGATTTCTCCAATCGTTGATCTTCAATAGTGAAGAACATGGAGAGGGTTATTTCATTCCAGTGCTGAATGTTACCAGTATATGAAATCAGGTCGGATACTTTTAATTGATCATTAATAGGAGGCCATGTTGCAGGCCTAGGTGGAGATGAAGGAAGCCAATTGTCTTGGAAGAGTTTGATGTCGTCTCCTACGCAAACAATACAATGAGAGCATGACTTGATAATCTAAAGATCATGTAGAACTGTAAGATTGACCTCTTTAAGATGTCGCCTCAAGTACAGTAGTATCTCGAAAATATTTAGCTTTAAACATGCAACATAACATAGAATCCATATTTTTGAGAAGCCGCCATGCTTGTTTGGCAAGTAAAGCATCATTTGATTTCTCCAAATCACGAAAACCAAGTCCCCCTTCGTTTTTGGGATGTTGCATTTTGTTCCAAGCCATGGGATGCATCTTGCGTCCGGGTTCTTTTCCCACCAGAATTTTTGTGGAATGGTAGTGATTTCCAATGTTACTTGAGCTAGAAGTTTAAAGCATTGCATGGAATAATTGGCATTCTCATAGCTATGGTTTTCAACATTACCTCCTTACCAGCCGGGGATAAGAACTTGTAGGTCCATGAAGAAGTTATGTTCTTTACCCGGTCCACAATATATGTGAACATGTCAGTTTTCATTCGGCCGAACTGCTCGAGTAATCCAAGATATTTCCCCCGCCTCCTTGATTTTGAATGCCAAGAACTCCTTTCAATCTTTCTTGTAAATCACCAGGCATATTAGACCCGAAAGTTCTCATGGACTTGGCTTCATTGACTTTCTGTCCCGAGCAACGTTCATATACTTCAAATATTCGTTGGACGCCATTTCCTATCTTAATACCTTGAATCAAACCCATGCTGGAATTTTTCCGAAGGAGATGGCTTAATATGTCAGCGCAAAGGATAAATAAATATGGGGAAAGAGCATCACCTTTACGGAGACCACATTGAGGCTAGATGTGACCGTAAGAACGACTGTTGACTAGGACTAAGTATGTAACAGTACGGACAGATATCACTACCCAATAAATCCAAAGCTGGGAGAAACTTAAAGCCTTTATGGTAGCCTCCAAGAAATTCCACTCTACACAGTTATATGCTTTTGAAATATCATTTTTTACAGCCATATATGTTTTGGAGACTCTTCTTCTGGATTTGAGCGAATGCATAAGTTCATTTGCAATGAGAACATTATCCATTGCCATCCGTCCTGGTATGAAAGCAGATTGTGCTTTAGAGAAAATGATGTTTAGAAACTTCTTCGAACTGACCATAAAATTGGAGATAATTTTATATGCAACATTACATAAAACAATCAGACGGAAGTCAGACATAGTTGAAGGGTTTGACATCTTTGGAAGAAAAAAAGTTAGAGTAGTTCAATCCAGGTTCCATTGATCGAGAGCAGAAAAACAGACGGAATGAGTTACAGATATCAGGGCCTATGATCTCCAACATTGTTGATAGAAACGAGATGTGAACCCGTTTAGTCCGAGCCCTTTATATGCACCAATGGAGAAGAATGCCGAATAGATTTCCTCGTCGGGGAAGTCTTTTCTAAGTTCTCTATTGATCTCATCAGTTAACATACTGTGGAAGTCTTCAAAAATGCCAGCATCGACCAAGTTATTCTGATAAGTGTAAAAACTTGTAAAATACTCAGCGACATGCCGACCTATTGATAGGTCGTAAGTTTTACCCTATACTAACTGCAAGTGCACAGTATATCAATGTAGTACTTAGGGATCAAATCCACGAGGACTCTAGGCAACGATAGGATTAAGAACTAGAGAGATTAAAACTAGGAGAAAACAATGTGAATAGAAACTGAAAATAATGCGAAAAAGTAAACAAGTAGCAGGTTGTGGTTGTAGGCAATAAACTAAGGGCGCTAAGTCTAGGACGTTCTCAGGAAATCAGACAAGCAGATAAATCATTCAGTCAGGATCTAACTAAGCTCAGTTCTAGAACTCAAACACAGATATAGAATTAACCAACTGTCGTTGCGAGAATTGTCTAAGTCTAAGTGCAGCAATCCAAATTCCTTTGCAATTACTAACAGTTTAAACCAGCTTTAACTCCAAGTTCGATATGTTCACAATCTAATTAAACCAAATTCCTTTGCGAGTAATTAAATTGCTCAACCTAAATAGTTCATATTCTAAACCACTCTGTCGTGTCGTATTTAGCAACTTAAGATCTAGATTCTAAGTGATCAGGTTAGAACTAGCATTAACACACAATTTAGTTTGAAGAACATCTATTGATGTGAATCCTTAACTGAATTAATTATATCTAGCAAGTCATGAAATCCCTATGAGAAACCCTAAACCTAACTATGAAACTACTCAGACATAGAATATGTAGACATAATCAATGAAATAATAGATATCATAAAAGAGATTAGAATAATAAAGGGGTTCGAAAACTTCTCCAAAACAAAGTGTAGTACATGATCAGATCAGCCACATAAGCTCTAAAAACTCTCTGCTCTAAGTTATGATAGCGTATCTAAAACTGAAGTTAAAAACCTAATTAAATAGCTAAAACACGACTTAGGGCTTCTGTGTAAATATCTGGAACTTCTGGGCAATTTGGCAATATCATCATTCTTCATTAAACCGCCAAGAATCTGGCCCAACTCGCTATGCATCGATCGATGCTGATGTGCAACGATCGACACAGATCTCAAATCTGGACAGTGAGCACAACCTCTCGGGTCAAAATCCCAAAATGCTCCAAATAGCTCCATAATCTCCAAATCCACTCCAAACATGTGTGTACCTAATAACACATGTAAAGGACTCTAAAAGAACACCAAAAGACACTAAAACAGACTTATATCATGGCATAAAACCGGTAAAAACCATGATATATCAACTCCCCCACACTTAGCCTTTGCTTGTCCTCAAGCAAAACAAAGAACTAGACATGGTGAAGAAGTTTGAAAACTTTCAGAAACTCTTTTTGTCCTAGAAGCAACAACACTCAGATTACCCTTAGTAAACCACTGAAAGAATCAACCTGCAAGATATCAAGACCAACATATCTTGCAGGTTGTCTTCAGAGGCTCTGTTGGACCTTGGGTGAAGGTGAGAATGTCCTGCCTGGACTGATCAGAGCGAGAATCATCGTAGAAGTGTCGCGGAAACTCTCTCTTCAGAGCTGCCCAAGTAACAAACGTCCCAGATGGAAGTTGTTTCAGCCAGTTTGCAGCATCTCTAGCCAGAGAGTAGGGGAAAAGCTTGAGGAACAGATAGTCTTGGCTCACTCCATCGTACTTAATTCCGGTGACTATGTCCTCAAACTCATCTTTGTGATCCATCGGCTGCTCACTTGGAGAGCCATGGAAGGCTTTCTGCCTCAGGAGAGAGTAGTAGATGGTCTTAATCTCAAAATCATTCCTCTCAAAATCAGGAGGTACAAGAGCTGACCGGTTAGCATGAAACTCATCCGGACGGTTATAGTCAGCTAAAGTCCTCTCATGGACAACCATATGTCTACCTTGGCCCTGTCCTTAGCCTTGTCCTTGGTTCTGCTCCTGTTGCGGCTGCGGTTGCTCTGGAGGATCAGGGATTACATTCCCTTCAGCATCTATCGGTTCTCCAGCAGCATTGTATGGATTGTTGTGTCGGTCCCTCAGGGTACCTTGAGCATCAGGCTTTATGATCACACGTTCAACAACAACCATCCTTGTTCTTCGAACTCTTCTGTTAGTCCTCTCTAGTCTAGCAAGTTCTTCAAGTTGGAGGTTTACGAGATTAGTGTTCGGATTACTTATGGTATCACGCGTCTCCATAAACCGTCTGTAATCGCCTAGAAACGATCGACACAGAAGGTGCAACGGTCGATGCTATGCGAAATCAGTACCTGCGACAGAGAGAAAACAGAGAAAAAATCAGTAAACAAAAATAAAAATAAAAAATCCTTGTAAAAACCCTAAGTTCGAATCTATCGAAGACTCTAAGAGTCCCCGGCAACGGCGCCAAAAACTTGATAGGTCGTAAGTTTTACCCTATACTAACTGCAAGTGCACAGTATATCAATGTAGTACTTAGGGATCGAATCCACGAGGACTCTAGGCAACGATAGGATTAAGAACTAGAGAGATTAAAACTAGGAGAAAACAATGTGAATAGAAACTGAAAATAATGCGAGAAAGTAAACAAGTAGAAGGTTGTGGTTGTAGGCAATAAACTAAGGGCGATAAGTCTAGGGCGTTCTCAGAAAATCAGACAAGCAGATAAATCATTCAGTCAGGATCTAACTAAGCTCAGTTCTAGAACTCAAACACATATATAGAATTAACAAACTGTCGTTGCAAGAATTCTCTAAGTCTAAGTGCAGCAATCCAAATTCCTTTGCAATTACTAACAGATTAAACCAGCTTTAATTCCAATTTCGATATGTTCACAATCTAATTAAACCAAATTCCTTTGCGAGTAATTAAATTGCTCAACCTAAATAGTTCAGATTCTAAACCACACTGTCGTGTCGTATTTAGCAACCTAAGATCTAGATTCTAAGTGATCAGGTTAGAACTAGCATTAAACACAATTTAGTTTGATGAACATCTATTGATGTGAATCCTTAACTGAATTAATTATATCTAGCAAGTCATGAAATCCCTATGAGAAACCCTAAACCTAACTATGAAACTACTCAGACATAGAATATGTAGACATAATCAATGAAATAATAGATATCATAAAAGAGATTAGAATAATAAAGGGGTTCGAAAACTTCTCCAAAACAAAGTCTAATACAGGATCAGATCAGCCCCAAAAGCTCTAAAAACTCTCTGCTCTAAGTTATGATAGCGTATCTAAAACTGAAGTTAAAAACCTAATTAAATAGCTAAAACACGACTTGGGGATTATGTGTAAATACCTGGAACTTCTGGGCAATTTAGCAATATCATCATTCTTCATTAAACCGCCGAGAATATGGCCCAACTCGCTGTGCATCGATTGATGCTGATGTGCAACGATCGACACAGATCTCAAATCTGGACAGTGAGCACAACCTCTCGGGTCAAAATCCCAAACTGCTCCAAATAGCATCATAATCTCCAAATCCACTCCAAACGTGTGTGTACCTAATAACACCTGTAAAGGACTCTAAAAGAACACCAAAAGACACTAAAACAGACTTATATCATGGCATAAAACGGGTAAAAACCATAATATATCACCTATGTCTTTGTCTCCTCTATAAATCTGACCAGAGTCATCTTGCACTGGCAATATTAAGTTGCGAGAGTATCTTTCTTTGGTGTGTGCATGGAAGAAAGGAGTATTGCAGTCTCCTTCCAATAACATTGTATGTCTGCTTTTAAGATACCAGTATGTCTCCTCGCCATGATATGCTCGGATAAGTTGTTGTCGGACTGACTGAATTTGATTGAGTGGGGCTGGTAGAGTCATCGCTTGATCAAGGTCATACTTAAGTTCTTCAATGAGCCTGCCAGAGTTAAGATTACTAAGACGTTTTCACTGTGAATCTGCCATGCAGACTTCAGAGATATGATCAACAACGGATGAATGTTCTGTTAATCAATTGGAGAACCAACCATGTTTAACAAAGGTATTAAAATCAAGGTTTTGAAGCCGGAGTTTGTCAAAGAATAAAGGTTTAAGCCTTGAGGTAGAGCGATTTTCGAACAAAATATACACAACCACTAGGCGGTGATCGGATCCGGCGAAAGGTAAGAATACCACCTATAAAGCTGTAAAATTGGCCAAAAATTTCGTGTTTACTGCAACACGATCGAGACACTCGTCTACGTGATTAGAATGTCATTCACCTGTCCACGAGAATCGATTTCCTTGACTGCAGAGATCGGATAAATCGCAATTACTATCGACATTTCTTAGGTTTCTGAATGTCCATTCTTCTCGTGTTCTACCTCCAGTTTTCTCATTGTTTGACAATATTTTGTTAAAATCCCCAAGAAGTAACCAAGGTCCATCACGATGTGTACAAATTATCTCTAAACGTCCCATAAGTGGTGACGTTGTTGTTGGACAGGATGGCCATAAATGCACGACAAGTAAAAAACTAGACCCTTGCATTCAACTGAAACATCAATTAAGCGTACATCATCGAAGATCCTACTAACTGAAACAGAAGACTTTCAAAGGAGAGCTAAACCACCACCGCAACCTGATGGAGGAACACACAAACTAGTTACAAAACCTAGTAAGACAGCTACATCAAGCACCACGTTCGAGGGATTCATGGTTTCTACAAGGAAGATGAGATCTGGGTTGATGCTGCGACATAGCTCTCTCAGTCGTGGCTTTGTCAGCGACCCCAGCAAGTCCTGACAATTCCATGTGATGATCTTCATCGGGATAGTGGGGGTACCGCCCCGCCCCCGCACCTCTATCGGTATCTTGGTTAACTGAGAATGATGACTCGAACACATCGGAATTAGGATGTTTTGGATTCGGACCCATTGTCAGATCTGGAACATGATGATATACTTCTAGGTCTGCAATATCAACACGTTTCCTCTGTAATGAGTGACTTTTTCCAAATTGTCTCCTTGATGCTCTGTGTGAAGTCCCTCATTCTCCATAATTGGATCCATGTGAAGGTTATGAGCGATCATGTCTTCTCCAATTGGGAGTTCTTCAGCCAGAACATCAACAAGAACATGAATAGCAGGCTGGTGTAGCGTCGGTTGTTGAACAGCATCTGCAAAGGCTTCAGCAGCCAGTGGAGCATCCGGATCATTACCCAGTAAATCATCATCTCCTTCGTCGAAGCCATCGTCATAGCCTTCTTCATCATCATCGAATTTAAGAGCACAGTCTTTCTGATCATGACTTAGAAATCCGCAGCATCGAAAGAAATTCTGAAGCCGTTCATACTTGAATGAAAGAACTGTGTTGATCCCCAGATAGAATTGAAAGTTTCTCTGGAAACGGAGAGGATCATCAATATTCCAGAGTAACTGAATACGCACAAAATCCACTTTGGCCGAGGATTTATCAAAATCCACTTTAAAAACTGTTCCAATAAGGCCACCAACATAGTCAATCGTTTCACGGCTGAGAAATTCCAACAAAATCCCACGTATTTGAACCCAAAACGGAATGATCTTCATCGATTCCTCAGACAAATTCGAGTACCAGCGAGTTACTGTTAACATCCATTCAGAAAATGACCAAGGAGAGCGCCGCAGAACCATGTTCATCGCTGCTTCGGAGTCAAAAAGAAATTGGACCGTTGGTGCCAATGATCCGACCAAACTAAGTTTTCGAGACCCCAGACTCGAGGAAGGTTGTTGATCATTTCCCTCTATTTCTGTTTCCTCGGATTCAAAGCCACGAACACCAAGGAAAAGCGATTATCATCTGCCTCTTGTTGACGAACGACCGCCGAAAGGCAACTGGTTCATCGTTGATTTCCAAAGTAAGATTCTGCATATTTCTGCGAATATTTTCCTCCATGATTGAAAAGGAAATCAGTGGTAAATCAACCAAGTCGGTAGATTCGTGAATATATAAGAAAGGCTATGGCCAGAGAGGTTTGTAGGAGATAGTGGGCAATGATGAGTAGTGGGCAGTTTCCACGATTGTAGAGACACAAACGTGACGGTTATAGAAAAGGAGATCACATTCGGAGAGATGCGGAGAGAGACCGACAATTGATAACCGACCAAAGTGATCGTTGATTATCGGAAAAACATTCCCTCCTATCAATTCCTTGTTCGACGGAAAAATTTCAGGCGAGAGAAAAATCACCATTTCTTTTTTTTATTAGCATAATTTTTTTTTCTTTATGATTTCAGTATTTGTTACAAACTCCGTGGAATGGGAAGCAAGAATGGTCGAACAAGACAAGATATTGTTTCCTCAAATATATTTTATTATCATATAATATGAGGCTTATCCTTTATTATATAAAGCATTAATCAGCTAACCAATCAAATTCTACCACAAAATATTTGCTTTACAAGAAAATATCAAAATTATACTATTTTCCTCTCATCTCAAATATTCTGTAACTGAACCAAAAAAATCCCTAATTTTTCTAAGTATCACTATCACACATTCAAAGATCATTTATACTATATATCACAAGTCACATCATCATTTAATTCTGACACAATCATTTATTTTTACAATTTAAAAAAACTAGAGAAAACAAAAAAAATTAAAAGACAACTTCCCTTACAATTGACAACTTCCATTTTTATATTTCCACAACTCCACTTTCTAAACAACTTTTAATAATAACTCTTTAACGTTCAATTTAAAAGAACTTTCGAAACCAACAAATTTTGATCGTGAACTTACTCAGTAAATGTTCATCAACAAATTTTATTCATTTTAATTCGTCTCCATTTCATTGTTTTCAATCAAATCATGTTCTTTTCTATATGTCTTGTTGCTAACTATCTACAACTCGAACCCATTCACGTAAGGCCTTATTCGAAAACAAGGTCAACTATGAGTTTCTAGTGATCTTTGAAACTTAGAATTTATAACAATTTCTTAGGTTTTATAATCACACATTTTTAATTTTATAATTTTATCTATATTTCATGAATTAACCATAATCTAGACCGGTCCTGAAATTTTGGAAACTTGAAAAAATAAAAATTTAGCATTAATAATTAATACCTATAAATATTTGGAACCCACACGAACACATCCATCACCAAATCACGACACATATCGGGGCTGGCTACCATTACATGAAAAGTGTTTATTAGGTATTTAGGTGTTGAAATGTTAAAAAAAAAAAAAAAATTGTTGAAGAGAATACAATAATTATGACATAACTTTATTTATAACCTCATGTGTTCCAACAATAATTATGACATGAGTTGTATTAAAAATGTGTTTGTGTGAAAACAAATGAGTTGAGCCCATAAAAATGAGTTTTATTGAGAAGATAAAATTTTTAATTTGTGGAAACTTGGTGGATAACTTTATGTGCGACCCAAGTGTGTGTACTTGCTGAACAAGTCGGTTTATTTTCTAAACCTAGCCTTCTTTAATCCTATTTATAGGACTCCTAAGCCTCTCTTATAATGCATCCACAATAAAAACCCACAGAGAAAGACACAAAAAAAGAAGTTCCTTCAATTCTCGTCTGTTATAGGTTTGTGTCTAATTTAAGAGTATCGTAGTTCATATGTTCAACAAGACCGATATTGTAACGCCCCATTTCCATTTTCCGCTCCGGACAACAATCAAACAAGAACATGACCGATCGAACCCGAGCAGGCATACGAGAATAGTTTGTCACAATACGAAGCCAGAGACGGTCCGGTTTGAGACAATGGCTCGAACCAAATTGTTCTTCGCTATGTTTACCTCGTTTCCACGATACAAGTCTTTTCAACCTGTGCCGCTTCCACGATACAAGGCTTTTCAACCTGTGCCGCTTCCACGAGTTGTGTTCGGTTCGGACTAAACCGTATATCATGGAATTATCCATTTTTATTACTTTAAAATTATAAAATTTATTCATAACAGTTTACGGTTTTATACAAATCTTTTAGCGGGATCCCAACAAAATACGAAACCGAAAACCAAGTCAAAATGCACTCGAAAACAAACCAATGCCAAATGCAAGCCCAAGACTACTTCGAGTATCCTACGCATCCGCCGAGATAAGCCAAACCTGGAAAACACAAAAGAGTCTAATGAGTAATCTAAGATTACCCAGTGAGAGGGCTCCCAACTAACAGGCTGCTAACAATCTATTATTCCCGCCCAAACCCAAAATAACAATCAAGTACAATAGTTGATCACGTGCTACTAAGACGTGATGAGCTCCACAACACACAAGCATTCAATTAACAAAAAACAACGACAAAAGGTAATCACGAAAATCGAGAACACTGCGGCACATGCTCTCGATTAGACTCAATCTATTTATCGCGTCACTAACACTAACTCAACACCATCTGGGCCCACTATGTAAACTCGGTAACTTCAACGGGAACACTTAGCTACCCCCATGGTAACTAAAACCTCCCACGACTCTAGACGTAAATACAAAGTCCTACGACCTAGGACACTGTTCTCTGTCCATCGATACGCGGTGACTCGGGCTATCCCTCGATAACCTAAGATTCCATGAAGTCCAGCCCTAAGACGCGACCTTGTATTCTCCGGACTACACACCTACAAACATCAGTCCATAGGTTAACCCCTGCCAGAACCACTACCGAAGGTACGTGAACTGACCAGGAACTCAAATCCTGAGGATCCAATCGGTCAGGAAGTACCGGAACGCCCTCTCTAGACTTTCGGGATCTAACGCACCCTATAGAAACCTAATAACAGTAATGTAAACAATCAAACTCATTGGGACTCTATCACGTAAGACCGACAAGGTCAAATAGAAACACTACCTCAATCCCCTATCTATCCCGCTAGTCTTATCACCAACTTCCACGTCACCTGACCTTATCCGGTTTTGATACCGTAATAGGCATCTATCCAAACTTACTTGGTCCTGTACCGAGGTAAGTATAAACAACACGGTCTACCCGGCCCAACACCAGAATAAACTAAACAATCACACAAACAACATTCTACCCGGCCCAGCACCGGAGTAGATAAACAACACACAACAATATTTACAACATCACTCAAACAGTTATTTAGGTTCATTAGTCTTTTAATCGTTTCTTAATCTTAATTCATTCAATCCCCTACCTTGGGATTAGTGGCTTACTTATCCAGTAGACGGCTTAATTCAAATTCTAATTATTAATTCTTATTCCCTTAAACTCTTACTCTTAATCTCCTCGATCCGTCAGTTTGATATTAGTACTTACTAATCTCCTGCCTTCACATTTTTTTAATTAATTCATTTAACCCGTTAACCCCAACTATTCACTAATTAACCCTTTCCATAATTATATTTTAAGTTATTATGGGTTTTAATCCATATTTTAACTAACTCTTAATTTCCCATATCGAGATTCATTTAGTACGTTCTTAATATAGTATATATGCATATACATCATAACATGCCGTTCTAGATGAATGCATCAATCAATCAACAATTAACGCCACAAACAATCAATCACAGTACGAACAATCAATCACCAGTAATAGTTATCTAACATGCCTTCTAATAATTCTTAACCGTTTAATTCATTCTCCGAGTTATTTAATTAACATAACCGTTCTATCAATTTCCAATCATGGATATGCAAACATAATGCTACGGTTTACCGATTCCGGGTCTATATGATCCTTGTCTAAATGCATCATACAAAGTTTATCCAACGCACTGTGCTATATGACGGATGGACGGACTGCTGGAAACTCCGAATCCCCGAGACCGAACAAAAGCTTCCCGAACCCTTTCCCGAACTGATCCAACTGAAAACCGCCTTGATCTGAGCTTGGTTGATCTTGACCGATCTTGAACTTTTCCGCTACTGTAAAACCTAACTCCGTCTACCCTTTTTCTAAATAAAAAGAAATCCGATTTATCGTGAAAATTTACGTCAGAAAAATTCCTTTTCTGAAGAATATTCTTGAGAATATTCCGGCGTAGTAATTTTCCTTTCCCGTCTTTCTTTTTATTTTATTTCTCTATTTTTCCTTTCTTCTCTCTCTCTCTCTCTCTCTCTCTCTCTCTCTCTCTCTCTCTCTCTCTCTCTCTCTCTCTCTCTCTCTCTCTCTCTCTCTCTCTCTCTCTCTCTCTCTCTCTCTCTCTCTCTCTCCTTCTTTCACTTTTCTCCCTCTCCCTCTCCCTCTCTTTCTCTTCTTCTTCTCTCCTTCTAATCATGTCTCTAGTTTGAATTGTGAAGAAGGAGAAGAGGTTCAATTCTCTATTTATAGTAAAACTCCTTGCACAATCATGTAAAAAATGTCACTCATCCCTTCTTCTCCATGCCACGCCTCCACTTGTGATTCAATGTTTCTTCTTCTTTGTTGTATGTCCACGTGAGAAGTTAGAAAGAACAATACAATGTATTTGTCTCTCATCTTCTCCTACAGCCACGTACACCACCAAATGAGAAGATTCAAAGAATCTCTCTTCTTCTTTACTTTAGGTGACGACATGAGAAGATAACATGCATTGAATCCTCTTAACTTCTAATCCAAGTTACACCATCACATGCTAGAGTTCATTGAATGGTTTCTTCTTCTTTCACCATTTGGCAACGTCTCCCTCTCTTTTTCCCAAATATTATTATTCTTCAATTAGCAAAATTTGGAGTCCACTCTCATCTCTTCATTCATCACACTTTGAAAATATATCATATTTTTAGCTTACTTATCTAGCTATTAGTTATGCTCTTAATATCTAAAAACCTTTGAATCTTCAGAATAAATTCCCCAACACTTTTTTAAAAAATTACTAGACTCCATAAGAAGCTTTTGTAAGTCATTTTATCCAAATCAGCCTCCCGTAGCTCTCGTACTGATTTTTACAAGTTTATCGGTTTTTATCCCGATAGTCCGTAAAATTCTTTATGTTTCCACCATTTTCTGTCTTCTAAATGATTTCTTTAATTAAAAATAATAATAATTTGGCCCGTCTATGCTTCCGACTTTCATTTTGGTAAAATTACCAAAATACCCCTCAAGTCTGGGAAATTACAAAATGTCCTCCGTTGACTTTCTGATTGCCCGTTCATCAATTTTATGAGACAGGGTATTACATATATCGAGTATAACGATACACTTTCCTATGGTTGTATCATGGGACTCATGAATCTTGATTTGACATGTCACACTACGGATGATTCTTTTAGTTAAGGAAAGAGATCAAATCTCGCATCCATATATTTTGATTTCTACTCCTTCTGTTAAATCGTTTTGATATCGTTTCCTTAACACTTATTGCTCATTCGTGATTAAATCGCTTTTATCATAGTGTACTAAATTTTGGTTCAACAATCTAAACTCAAAGAAATCCGTTTTTGTTATATGAATATCAAACGGATTTTAATCGCGAGTAAATAAATGTTTTTGAAACAATTTTTCTTCCGCTTGTGAGAACGTTATCAATGCTAAATGTAGCGAATGTGATTCATTAATTTAGAGGCGGATTTTAAACTAGTTTCCAAAACGGTTTTAGAAAGTCTTCTAATAAAATGCATTGTACATCGCGAACCGTTTCGTAACGATTTTTATGATTACTTTTGTGCGTTTCATACAAGTTTATTGGTTGCGATCGATACACTGTGTCACTGCGATTACCAAACGGTTTCAAATAGTTTTGATAAATCACAGTTTATGGAAAACATAAACCCGATTATCAAATGCGTTTTAAACGCTTCGACGAATGCTCTGTAGAGGTTCGATATTGAGAACGTGCTTTTAGCAGTTCTAATCGGTTCGATATCGGTTAGTTGAATTACGATTTAAATTCCTTATCAAAGCAAAGAGTGTATTCGGATTTTCGTTTAATTATTTATTAATTAAAACGGTATTGATTAGGGTTTTGAAAACCATAAATAAGTCAACGACATAATCGTTTATGAGAGACTATATTATTTGGCTTAGATCTTAGTCTTGTTCTTTTTAGTTTAAAGATTTTGGTTAATTGATCAAATTAAATCATTGAAACAAAGTGAGTGGACCAATTAAATTAATTTGCATATGATTATTCCACGAACGGATAATCTTCATCAATAAAAACATTTTATTGGATAAAATTGTCTTGTAGTTGTCTTTTCATGAGACAAAAGTGTTACGCTTGTAATTGCAATTTAAACAAATAACTTTTAAAGTGTTTAATCACTAGTAAAGTGATGTGTTTGGGGTTTTGTTTAGTATATTAATTCAGTTTTGTTTTTGTTAACGGACTTGAATTTCAATATAGATAACCACACTTATGTGATTGGCAACGGAGCTAGTAAGTCGATACTCCAAATTGCGGTTTGGAAGAGGTCAGCCAGTTGTGATCCTATCTATCTGAGGAACTAATATGAAGTTCTTGAAAAAACGTCACAAGGCGAGTCATAATGCTAACTTATTGCAAAGACAAGAGAATGGCTCAAGCCAATATGATCGAGATATACATGTGTGGTGTTATCTTTGAAATCAATATGGTTGAGCATAACCCACATGACTGGAGGTATGATACTGGGGTGACGGTTTATATATGTTGATAAGGGAATGTTTGCCACATAACATAGAATAACGAGAAGTTGTTCATGAGAAACAATGCACTTTCAAAAGCTGCGGGTTGTGGTGAAGTGGTGATGAAGCTCACTCTAACCGATGTCAAGCATATGTCAGATTTGTGGAAAATATGATTTATAGCGCAATGCTAAGTAAGCATGAATTCATTGTCAATTTCGAAGCTGATTAGCTTGTATTGACAAAGACTAGTGTCTATGTCGACAAAGGTTTGGTTAAGGATGGACTTGTCCAAACGAATTTTGAGACAATCGTAACCAATGTAACTGAGGTTTCTACTTCTAAGAACCTTAAGGTGAATGAAAAGAAACCAGTTGCGGAGTCATTTAATATTTGGCACAAACATTTAGGACATGTTAATTTCAAGTCTGTGAGTAGATTGATGAACATGTACTTGATTCCTAAAAGCAAGATAAGCAAATGTGAAGTTTGTGTCCAAGCCAAACTCACAAAAACGCCATCAGCATAGTTAGAACTGAAAATGCAAGACGTAGGGTAATACAGAATGTGACTCAAAGGGTATTCTTTTCAAAAGACTGTTAATTGCAAAGCAAACAAAAGTTTTACCTTAACAACCTAGTCTCCTTCTTGCTTTTCGATCTAACAATGATCTCAAAGCCCTTCTAGATTCACCCTTAACACCAAGTTTAATTATCTCTTAAGAACTCTCTCTTTTGTTAAAAGCAATTTCTCCTTCTAAAGCGCACCAAGCACAGATGCCCTAGATGATCTATTTATACTTATAGAGCATCGTACAATTGCCTTATTTCTTTTGACATATTTCCTAAACTCTCTTAGGCATATTTCCATTTTTCTTCATCTCGCTAAAAGCATATTTTCCTAAAATCTTTTAGGTGCTCATCCTATGAGTATCTTCACTGATCTTCATATCCAGCTCAGCTACTCATCTTTAGGTTTGTCCTCGTCAGCTTCTTGTCCCTAGTATTTCCTGAAGGAATGTTTAGATCAATCCTGATTCAATTCTTAGATTCATATCAACCTAAACATGCGATCTAGGTTCTTCTCAGAATAGAAACAAATGATGATCTCACCTTATACCTGTTTGCAGCGGAAATAGATGGTATGTCTGAGATCAGAGAAACACCGAGGGATGAATCCTCCAAAGGTTCACACACGCGATCACAGGAAACGGCTGCTAGACCACTAGAGGAATTCGGCGCAGAGAGAGAGAGTTTACGGCTGGAGTGTTAGGGTTAATCCATCAGAAACTCGAGTTTTAGCTTATAAAACTTGTCTGATTTCGTTTGGGCCATTTGGCCCAAACACCAATTAACTAGACGGCATTCGCACACTGTGTCGACCGACACACCTTGTGTATCGATCGACACAGAGTAGCTAAACCGTTTTATTCTCTCTAAGTACAGTAAATGCCTAGCACTTTTACCGTACTTCTGCTAAACCGTTCCTACACATTTTCCTGTTAGCTTAGGCGTGTGACCCATATGGGATCATATAATAAAGGCAATAAGTCCAAGACTTATAGATCATGAGCGGACTCTAGCAAGCCATCATGACCCCCAGTATTATATGACTTATGTCTGATCATTGACATACTCTCACTTTCTAGAGACAGTACCGAGATTACTGGACACAATTCCAACAATCTCCCACTTGTACTGGAATCTCTGTATTCATAATCCTTTTGTCACAATATCTCGATTAGTCATAAGGCAAGATTGGTGTCATCCTTATAAAGCCTAATCTTGTTCATCGGACTCTGATTTGATACTGACAATCCAAACGACTCGGGAAAGTCCGTTTGAGCATGGCCATGCATTTTCCAGTATTCAAATCTCCGATTGGCCTAGAGATATTCACTCCATTTATATTGGAGGGACAAATTCCGTCTTGTTCCATCACTGTAAACTATTCATTTCATAATGTACCCAAACAAGGTCCTTATAACTATCGCAGAACGATAGCGTTAGACAATGATCAAAGTGCATCAGTCCATGTGCAGTCACATGCATGCGAACTCAGGTCTAAGGACTATACTCTATAGTCGTAGTAAGAATCTCTTATGACACAGATATAAATATCCTGAAGAGTTCTTATAAGCGGGTCTTGTCCGGTCGTATGTTCCCAAACATACACCTATGTACTGACTTTGATGCCGCGCATCTATGACACACTGAGACTTTGTCATAAGTCACGTACCAATCCAGTCTCACACGGTTGTTGGTGTTCCAATTTCAACAACCTTCGACTAGGGACAGGATGATATAAAACATTTATCAAATATAGGGTCTCATGATCAAGCTAAATGACTTCGATGACTCAAGATCAAGTCATTTACTTCGATGACCTATAAAATGGTTTATATCACTTTGGAACGATTATTTCATCACAGTTAAAATAATCTTGAAATAATAATTTCATTAAACATCTTAAATGTTATTTCAAGAACATATCCAATAACTAAATAAAGCCCTTTAATAACTCCCACTGAAATTAAGACTACATCTTAATTTCACTTATCCTACAGCAACAGTCCGCGACTCGTGCTTAGGCCTAAGGAGTGGCTTCGTTAATAGATTAGCAACGTTCTCATTCGTTGAAACTTGCTGATCTACTTAACATCTCTGTCATTTATCTTACGGAATAGGTTATACCTATCCTCAAGGTGTTTGGACCTCTGATGTGCAGCTAGTCTCATCTATGCTGGGAATCACATCAAGTTCAGTGACGAACTCTTCTTTCCAAACAACCTCTTTCGCCACTTCCCAAGCTGCGAAATGTTCAGCTTAAGTCATTGAGTCAGCAACAGTGCCTTGCACCGCCAGATAGACACAAGATATAACCGGACTGTGATCGGAAATCATCTTTGTCTATTGGAAACTTGCCTTTCAGACTCTATCGACTTATAGCACCTCACTTTCTCCGTAAATCAAGAACTTATCCTTAGTATTCCTCAAATACTTTAGGACATACTTTAGGAAACTTGATTCTTTGCTGGATTTGACTGGTCTTTATTTGTCTTGCTTAACATTAAAGCAACATCAAACAAGTATGTTTCATGGCATACATGATAGATCCAATTGCCGACGCATATGGAATCTCATCCATGCATTTAAGCTCAGCAGTTATCGTAGGATACTGTATCTTGCTTAACTTAATGCCATGTGACATTGGCATAAAACCCTTCTTGGATTGCTCAAAACGTGTAGGACTTCGTCAATTTAAGAATCTGACTTTGTCCTATTAGCTCTTTTGGATCTCTATCTTTAGATCCAAAATCCAAAAACTACGTGGCTTTACCCATGTCAATCATTAAACCAAATCCCAAGCTAGTCCTTTACCGACTACAGCGTTGGGACGTCATTTTCGAGAATCAGTATGTTATCGACATACAATATGAGAAATGCAATATTGCTCCCACTTATCTATTAGTAAACGCACAGTTCCATTTCGTTCCTGCTCAAGTCAAAACCTTGACTACTTCAACAGAACGAAGATTCCAACTCCGATATGTTCCTGCTTCCATCCATGAATGGATCGATGAAGCCAACTTACACAAAATGTAATTCTTCGGAGTCTGGGCTCACTTTCGCTTCCTTGAATTTCGCAGATTCGTCGCTTTCAATGATCATCAGATCATGCGAGCATTCAATGATCATCAGGCTGAACTAATGACGAGAATTCACTCTCGGATTAGTGACTGATTCTTTCATATCTGCGAACTTCAGGCTCCACAGGTGTAGATTCTACAGAAATCTGTAAATCCTTCCGCTGCTCTCCCTCAATAGGTTAAGCAGCCTCCTGTATTTCTCGAATTTCTTCGAGTTGTACTTTTACTCCCACTGTTCTTCTTGGAAAGTAACTTCCTTTCTTAGAAAACAGAATGGTCGTAAAAGTACCGAGCCTTGGTTTCCCTAAGAAAACTTCGAGTTATACTTTTACTCCCACTGTTCTTCTTGGAAAATAACTTCCCTTCTTAGAAAACAGATTGGACGTAAAAGTAACAAGCCTCAGTTTCTCTAGGACAACCAGCGAAGTAGCACAACTACAAATACTCAGTAAAGACAAATTTGGATCGATTCCAATCCACATTAACGTGGTGTCTTTCAACTGATATTTGTGGAACTATTTCAGCGTAAACTTAGATATTTTAGAGCGTTATTCTTAAATAATATCATGGAAGATTCGTGTGACTCATCTTTAATCATTTCTAATAAGATCTGATTCTTTCTCACAGAAACACCTTCAGGTTTTCAGGAGAAATGAGCTGTGAAACGATTTCACACTCATTAAGATGATCACACAATCAATGACTTAAGTATTCTCACTCGTGATTTAATCAAGAGTCTTAATACTTTTGTCACTCAGATCCTATACTTCATTCTGGAACTCTTTCGACCATGTCAAAGAATTCCGACTTGTGTCTCATCAAATGAACACAGTCACACTCACTGAAGTAATCAGTAGAGACAATGAAGTACAGGAAATTTTCTATGGCATTACTGCTCATTGGGCCACATACATCAGTATGTTCCAGGTCCAATAAGCCTTTGGGCCTTTCTCTAGCTCGGCTAAGATAGGCCCTTTTCCTTTTGGTCCAGTAAACAGAATTCAAGTCTCATAAGATATCTTATCAAATGAGCCCAACAGTCCATAACTATGGGATTTCTGAATCCGACTTACTCTATGTGACCAAGACTTTTATGCCAAGAAAAATCAGGTTTAATTCATTAGATTTAAACCAATTCGGTATTTATGTTACATTTAGGCACTCTTTGGTTTAAGATATAAAACCCATTCCATGAATAGGGTGCTACAATTAATATTTCATTAAGATCAAAAGAACAAAACTTGTCTTTTATCAAAATGAAAAACATTCAAATTCTTACAAGAAAATGAAAGACAATTCTGCTTAAAGCAGGTACATTGTAGCAATTACTTAATACAAAACCAAGCCTAAAAGGGATCTATAAGTGAAAACCCTACGGCTGAGGCAGCATCCCAAGCTCCTTCCAGACATGTAGTTTCACTTGCCCTTCCTTCAACGTTCTACTGTTGCTTAGGCTCTGCATATTATCACAAATATCAGTGCCACAACCAGTATCCAATACCTTTAAGGACGTTCTACTGTTGCTTAGGCTCTGCATATTATCACAAATATCAGTGCCACAACCAGTATTCAATACCTTTAAGGTAGAACTTGAAGTAATAACATGAATACCTGAGGAAGTAGTCTCATACATCAACTTCAATTCCTCATCATCTTCCATGAATTTAATGCAATTTCTCTTCCAATGCCTTGTCTCCTTACAGTAGCAGCACTTACCAACGCAAGAGGTATCTGACTCGGGCTCAGAAGACACACGCTTGCCATGATTCAAAATCTGGACAACTTTGTCTTCACCCTTGTCAGCATTAGGTTTAGTAAACCTACCCTTCTCATTCATGAGATTGTACAGGGTACTCTTCACGTTTGGCTCAACTGTCTTGAGCATATTATGCAGTTCAGTCAGCGTCTTCGTTAAGCCTTTCTTGATATAGTTCCTTCTGAACTTATCATAGCTTGACGGCAGTGACTGCAGAATGATCTCAGTTGCCAATTCTTGGCTAACTGGATAATCCAGTTTCCTCAGGTTATCAATGTAACCCATCATTTTACTGACATGAGGACTCACTGGATGATCATTTGGTAGCTTGCAGCTAGTGAGAGACTTAACCAACCGGTATCTCTCCACTCTTATCTGCTCCTGAAATTTCAATTTCAGGCTGCTGATCATCTCTATTGGCGACTCCATGTTCTCATATTGCTTCTGCAAGTCTGAATCCATGGTAGCCAATATCAGACCACGCACATCTACCATATCATTATAATGCTTATTCCAAGCATCATATACTGCATGAGAAGCATTGGACCCGATCCTCACGGGGAGAGCTCTCTCAAGGACATAGTCCTTTCTCTCCTGTCTGAGGACTAGCCTCAGGTTCCGCGACCAAGTCAAGAAATTTGATCCGTTCAGCTTGTCCATCTTAAGGACAGACCGGATCGAGAAAGTGTTTTGATTGTTTGTGCTAGTCATAACTGAAAATTAAGATAAAAGGATTTTAATTAATATGTTCAATATGATTAATCTCGTATTAAATTTAATATGATTAATCACGCATTATATTCAATAACATAAGTTACCCTCAATAGAATATAATGATTCCAAGATCCACATATAACTAAGATTAAAGTGGGCCACTGGCCGTCACCAAACCTTAGCTTATATCGGTAAGCCCTATATCGGCTAATTATATCCGTGATATAACTCTTGGTTGTGAATCTGGGCCCGAGGCCCAATCCACTCTGATGTCTCAAGGCCCGGGACTCCCGATGGCCCAGTCAAGAAAACCAGACTATACAGTCATGTAATCATTAATGTCTGGGACTCCCAATGACATTTATGAATCACAAACCGTCTTATCCACGCAAAAGCAGACACCCTCACACTGTAAGGCCATGAATACAATTGAATGGGCTTCGACAGCTGACATAGAATGGACAAGACATCCAACGCTTGATATTATTTGAGGTTCGTAGGTTTATTTTAAAATCTCATTCCCAAAATAGAAGATTACTATTTCGGGAAACTTTCCATTTTAGAAAACCTACTATTTTTGGAAACTTTCTAAAATTGGAAACTTTCTAAAACCGGAAACTTTCTAACTTTAGAAATTTCTTAAAATCCGAATCATGCAAATCTAGAAACTTCTATAAAATAAGAAACTTTCTAATTTCAAAATATCGGAAACTTTAATTTAAAATCGATTTATAATCTTTATAAAATAAATTTTAAATTAATCTGAAGAAAGACTCAAATAATTGGCCCAATTGTTTTAACTTCTTGGCCCGAGGCCCAAGAATTGGTCCATGTCCAAGACATGACCCAATTGTCCAATTAAATGACATAACCGGTCTGGTTCATTAAAATTGGTCTAACCAAATTTTAATTACTACGATGACCACAATTGTCAACCGGTTATTTACTAAACCGGATTTTCTCAATTTATTTGGTCCAACCAAATCAAATTAGAAAATCCTGGTTTAGGCACTAAATCCAATAATTCTTTCGACATTGGATTTCTTGTTCCGGTTTAACCAGACTTAATAAAATTATTAAATCTGTTTATTAAACCAGGACGAATTAATTTTAATCAAAATATTAAACCGAGCCTTAAACCAACCATGTCGATCGATGGACCAACCGTGTCGATCGATCCATCAACCACATCGGTCGATGCTCTTAGCTTCGATCCTGCATCGATCGTGCATCGATCCTGTATCGATCGATGCTCTCACGCATGCACTGAACCGAGCCAAAACCCTAACCGTGTCGATCGATGCACCAACCGCATCGGTCGATGCACCAACATCGAACCTGCATCGATCCTGCATCGATCGATGCTTTCACGCGTTAACAGGTTTTGCCGAGAGTCTGTATCGACCGATCCATGCGATCGTATCGATCGATCCATGCGATCTTCGAATTGTATCGACCGATCCATGCGATCGTATCGATCGATACATGCAATCGCAGCCGATTCTCATTCTCTCGGATCAGATCGCACACCAAATCATATAGCTTGATCATGCGATTTTTCATATGTTTAGGGTTCAATTCTTGTTACTTAAGTGGTTTCTCTTATCAGTAGTTGATTCAAAACACTTTTAAGCAAGAAAAACAATCCTAAACTTGAATCTAAACAAGAAAAACCAGAACCTAAAGCTCTGATACCACTGAAGGAATGTTTAGATCAATCCTGATTCAATTCTTAGATTCATATCAACCTAAACATGCGATCTAGGTTCTTCTCAGAATAGAAACAAATGATGATCTCACCTTATACCTGTTTGCAGCGGAAATAGATGGTATGTCTGAGATCAGAGAAACACCGAGGGATGAATCCTCCAAAGGTTCACACACGCGATCACAGGAAACGGCTGCTAGACCACTAGAGGAATTCGGCGCAGAGAGAGAGAGTTTACGGCTGGAGTGTTAGGGTTAATCCATCAGAAACTCGAGTTTTAGCTTATAAAACTTGTCTGATTTCGTTTGGGCCATTTGGCCCAAACACCAATTAACTAGACGGCATTCGCACACTGTGTCGACCGACACACCTTGTGTATCGATCGACACAGAGTAGCTAAACCGTTTTATTCTCTCTAAGTACAGTAAATGCCTAGCACTTTTACCGTACTTCTGCTAAACCGTTCCTACACATTTTCCTGTTAGCTTAGGCGTGTGACCCATATGGGATCATATAATAAAGGCAATAAGTCCAAGACTTATAGATCATGAGCGGACTCTAGCAAGCCATCATGACCCCCAGTATTATATGACTTATGTCTGATCATTGACATACTCTCACTTTCTAGAGACAGTACCGAGATTACTGGACACAATTCCAACATTTCCATATCTCTTCGTTACAGCTCACGCTTTCTATCGTTGACTTAGTCACTGTTGCACATGCTGGTTGACTCAGCCGCTGTTGTAGCTCATGCTGTATTTCAATGCTTCTTCAATCTCCCCCTTTTTAGCTTGTATGACTCTCAAGTACCTATACTTCAACAAAACTCATACATACATATAGCCGAAGCAGAAAAATACTGTTTATCAAGCATTCACTCATTCTAATCCAGAATAGTACTCCTTAAGCAAAACATGAGTTCAACATTTAAAGACAGAACAAAGAGTTTCATCATCCACAAGGACCACAAAACAAGTGACCACAAACCAAAACAAGAACTCCCCCACAAAGTAAACTCCCACAAAATCCAAACTCCCCCATAATCCTAAGTCTCTACTTAAGCATCACTCGAGGTCATCTCATCTGAGTCATCATCCCCTGTGCCAGCAGGAGACTCCTCATCGTGATCTGACTCGTCAACCTCTTCAGTTTCTCCCCCTGCTTGAGAGCATACAAGTTAAAAAATCTTATATCTAAGTAATTTTCATCGAGAAGGTAATCGAAAACTTACCTTGAATTATGTCCCGTAGATGAAAGACTACATCACTCAGGTTCTGAAGCCCCTTAGCTATGTTCTGTAGAGCAGTTTGTACAGAGAGTTGATCTATTGAGGTTTTGATCGGCATTCTAACTGAACCAAGTTGCAAAATTTCCACAGATTCCTCTTCAGCTGATGCAGAGGCCTGTGAGCGACCTACTGTACGAGATGTTAAGCCTATCTTGCTTTTACCAGATGCAATTTGATAACAAGGATTTTTCAATCCTTTGAGGTACCAATTCCTCAAGCTTATCGTGTAGCCTTGAGGCGAACCTTTTTGGGACGGATAAAACCAATAAGAACACACTAAACCTCTAGAGTCAAATCACCCAATTAAGTTTTAGTTCTAACAATCCTAGCAAAAACAATTCAAATAGAAGTAAACAAAAACAAGCAAACAAAATGAATTCTTAACAATCAAAGACGAGGATAAGGCCTAAGGGTTAAGGTCAACGGATAGGTGACTCGGGATGATCAAGGATCCTAATTCTAAATTCAAAGAAGCTAACCTCCTAGCATGGAACACAACAAGTTAATCAGTTTAATCTCTTAATACTAATCTCTTCACGTAATCCTAATCCAAGAACAAATTCTCATTTGTGAATTAAAATCAAGCAAGCATTCAGACAAGTTCCAAACAGCCAACAATCACTCTAAACATCCATTTTCATGTGCTAGAATGTGAAAGTCCTATCAAAGCTAGAAACTGGAATTTCATCGAACACATGGTGAGCAAGAAATCCTAAATATCCTAATTAATGTGATCAAGGCTAATTAGGCACCAAACACACTTTGATAGATGAGATTTTAAACAATCAAACATTAGAAATCCATTGATCACCCCTAATCAACCTAATCCTACCTAACCCATAAGCCCTATGAAGAACTACTCACTAATCATCAAGTGATTAACAAAATCCATAGAGATAGTGTTCATAGGAGATTAGAGAAAGTATGAAAGATTCAAGGAATAAATCGCAAAGAAAAGAGTACTAGATTAATCAAAATCAATCTTGTTCTTGCAAAAAGATGTTTGCAACAAAACAAGCTTAAGAAACAATAGAAAATAGGTTTTTGGCTTAAGTAGTGAGTAAGGGGCGAACCGGGTCAACCCGGAACAAATCGGGTGTTGACCCGGATCCAAGACAATTTTTGGGGACTGTATCGGGTTGCCAGGTCGATATGCATCCCGATATGGACTGTCTGAATTTAATCCGAGAGTGTGTATCAGGTTGCCAGGTCGATATGCATCCCGATATGGACTGTCTGATTTTTTTTTGGGCATGTTGCTGATTTGCAGACTGTGTTGAGATGCATCCAGTAAATCAGGCATAACTCTTTCCATATAGCTCCGAATGACTTCACACCACCTCCATTAGAAAGCTAACTCAATTTCCCATGATTTGTATTTAGAATCCCAGAGCTAAAAGTCAACGTAATCTCTTAATATGAGTCAATCTTTCAAGCTCATCAGTTTGGTCCTTCATCACCATTTCACTTGCAATCACTCCTTTGGCCTCCAAACTCTTCCAAACATCCTTATCAACTCCAAGAACCTACAAAACATAAGAAACACTCCAAATGCAAGCCTAGAATGCATAAACCTAGCTCTAGATGATCCTATACTCTAAACACACCAATGACCAAAGAAATGAAGCTAAAGGAAACTAAAAAGAAGTAAAACGTGATCCTAACAATAGCCCAAATGCATGAAAATACAAGTATATCAATTCCCCCAAATTTAAACCTTGCTTGTCCACAAGCAAGCATAAGACTATCAAAGCAAGTTGGGAGAAAGGTTTGAAGGCGGGGACTCAAAACCACAAGACTCACAACAAGATACAAGATCTTTCAAAGAAGTTACAAGTTGCTTTAATCACAATGACAATCCATGTACTTCCACATTACCGTTCCCTCAATCCCTACTCTAACTCCCGAGATCCTATAGAACACAAGCAATCACCAACTTAATTCCTTACATTCATTAAAAGTTAAGTGCAATCTCGCATAGGGGCAATCAATCAATCCCAATCGGCAAGGTTCAAGAGAGGCTTATTTGAGGTGGTTAAGAAGAGTTTCTTTTGGGGTGGCTAACACTCAAGAATAGGAGCAATTGGCATTACACAAAATCTATCTAAGAAAGGGAACAATTCATGCGTACAAAGTTCTTTCCTCGTTATTCTACCCAATCCTTAGAAGATTTTTCTAAACAATCCCATAATGAAAGATAAACGCTCACTAAACCCCCAACTCATGATCAATCTTTTACCAAAACACTCACCCCTTTAGCTCTTTATCTCTCTTTTATTTGTCAGCAAGGAAATACTTAACTAATTTTTCTTTTTCGGACTTGAGCAAACTTTTTTCAAAACTTATCCCCCTAATCACTTGATTTTTTTTTCTTTTCTTTTCCTTTGATTCATTCCTATGGGACTTACTTGATTCTCTTTTCTTTTTGCACATAGCTCTTTTCTCACAAGATTTCCTAGTGACTTTCTTTCCCTTTTTGAAACCTTTTTCCACTCTTTTCATTGATCCTTCTATTCCCAATCCAACTTTCATCTCTCCCCCAAACTTATTTCCCATCCTAATGCTAGACTCTTATGGAAAATATGGCTAGCTAAAATGAGAAAAAAACATTGTCGTTCCCGATACTCTCAAGTTTTTGCACATGCCAAAAGCTATCAAGAACAGACCTCACTCACAAATCATTTTGGGCTTCAAGGAAAGGTTTAGGGTCATTGGGTAAGGGAAGCCATGATCATAAGATCAATTGTTGCCCGATTTAATCAAGAGGGTGGTAAAATGGAAAACATAACTCGGGCAAGGACCATGGGATTGCATTTCAAGCCTCTAAGCAAGATATTTCAAAGTCAAATTAAGTCTAATATCACGGAATCGAGTTAAATTCATGCAAGCTTCACAAGGATAGGGAGTTTCGGAATCTCAAAGTCAAGTAATGGGTTTTCCTTTGTTTTGAAAATCGATTAAAGCAACGAGCAACTTAATTAATGAGCCTCTACAAGGCGAAATCATCATCGTCCCCAATGCATGCATCCTACAATGTGAACTAGACTCGATCCTACAATGCTTTCTTTCTGTGAATTTTTTTGAAATTTTTCGATTTTTTTTGGATTTTCTATGCCTTAAGTGAAATGCATGAGACTCAAAGTTCAAAAGAGAAAAATAAGATCAAAAGAAACATGATTAGCAACTGGTCTCTCCCCCAAACTTAAATCACACAGTCTCTTGTGTGAAAGAAGCGAGGAAGAAAGACCGAAAACAAACAAAATGCCATGAAAGAAAAGAAAAACTAAATATGTACAAGGGTGGAGTGTTACTTGGTGCTTTAAGTGGAGTGAAATTGGATGGAGGAATGGGAGGTGGAGGCTATAGAGTTCCTCCCAACTTGGATGAGAGCTCAATCCTTTGTTGATTTCACCATGACCCTTCTTCTTTCTTTCTCCCAATGCCAAAACCTATATAGCCTAAAACCTGAAGAGACCTAAGAGAGAGATCAACAATGACTAGGAAACTTAAAACATAAAGCAATATTTACAAGAGATAGACATGAGACTTTCTCCCAAGTGAACTTGTTTTAAGTCACTAAGCTTGACTACCTTTTCTTTTATTGAGGAGGTGGAAGTGTCTTGACCGTCTGAGTGATTGTCAAGACTTTGTTGAGATGCTTTTGGAGCTTGTTTGGATCAGCTTGAAGCTCAGGAGTAAGGATGGCTCTTGCACTTGAGAATGGCTTAGAGATCCCCTTGCATTTTACCTTGTACTATATTGTCTCATCCTTAAGCTTCAAAGGGTGGAGAGTGAGAGTGCTAGGAGCTTGAGTATGAGTAGAGGTTGTAGGTGCTTTTACCTTCTTCTTCTTTCTCTTAAGAGGAGCTTCCTTTGATCCACTCACCTCCTCTAATGGAACACTTTCCAAGTGTTCACTCATCAGCTTTTTACTACTCTCTCCAACCAAAGCATCTTTCACAACTTGTTCAACCTTTGGAGAGTACAACTTCTCAACCTTTTCAACTTGTGGATCCTCAATCCTCAAATCTCCCAAAATGATGGATGCACAGTACTCAAGCTTGGAAAGACTAGAAAAAGTCCTTTCCTCCTCGAGATTAAGGTCACTTGTGATGGTTCCACAAGTGTTGATGGAGGATGACTTCATGGGATAGAACACCTTATCATTCACCTTTGTGAGTACTACCCTCTTCTTGTTGAAATCCATTGTTGCACCGGTAGTGTTGAGAAAATCTGTGCCCAATAGTAGAGGAAGCTTCTTTCCCTTCTTCATCTTCATAACCACAAAATCAGTTGGGATTGTACAATCCGCAATCATCACCGGGTAGTCTTTAAGATCCCCATATGGTACTTTTGTTGAAGAATCTCCCAAGGTGAGAGTAGATTTGTAACTCGCAATGCTCTTGATTCCTAATTCTTCAACCATCTCAAGGGATATGACACTCACATTTGAGCCTGTATCACACAAGGCATCCTCAATCTTCAAGTGACCAAGAGAGCAAGATAATGAGAACTTTCCCGGCGCTCCTAGCTTAGGAAGTGAAGTGGGAGCTATCTTGGTCGTGGGTGGTTCTACCTCAACCATGTCTTCATATACGGTTTCATCACTATGACAAAGAAGAAACTCCTCAATGATGGCCTCTTCATCCAACTTATCATCTTTCTCCTTCTCAAGTGGAGAACCATAGACAGGGGCTTCTAATTCAGCTACAAACTTTTCATGGTAAATATTTGAATGAATGGTGTTGCAATGGTTGGTAAAATCAGCCTTCCCCTTTTGCTTCTCCATGTTGGTGACCCTAGTTGTTAAGTTTTGCAGCTCACTCTTGAGATCCCTTACTTCCACTGCCCCTGAAACTTGCCCTTGTAGAAGTTGTTGCACCATACCTTTGAGTTCAGAATCCATACTAGAAGAAGTAACATCTTGTTGTTGTTGAGGTGCAAATCCGGGTGGAGCAAATTGTTGCTTAGGCACAAATCCTCCTTGTTGCCCTTGGTACTGAGGTTTAGAGACAAATCCTCCTTGATGAGTGTTGTAGGGAACAAAAGGCGTTGGTTGAGTTGTTTGAGCAAAGCCTTGCGGCCCTTGTTGGTGAGCTTGTCCTTGAGCTGGAGGGTAAACTTGATCTTGAGGGTTTGCTACATTGGTGCTTCTATAGGAAAAGTTTGGGTGATTCCTATAGTTGGGATTGAAACCTTTGTTGAAACCACCTTACCCCGCAATGAAGTTCATCTCCTCTTATGTCATCTCTTCTTCCACACTATAGAGGTAAGGCTGGCTCTCATCGTGGTTTCCTACAAAGTTGACTTGCTTTGTGTTGGAGCTGATCATCTTGTCTATCTTCTCATTTAAGGCTTTGATTTCCTTCTCATACCTTTCATCCATAGATGATGATCCTCTATTGGTTCTGTCGTAGTCATCATTGTAGTTCCCATCGCTTATGGCAAGGTTTTCAATGAGTTCCATGGCTTCATCCACTCCCTTGCCTAGGAAGTGTCCATTGATAGAAGAATCAAGCATCGCCCTCATTTTAGGAAGCACTCCTCAGTAGAGGTTACTTAGAAGTGTCTCCTTAGTGAAACCGTGGTGGGGACACTGATTAGTGAGCCTATTGAACCTCTCCCAAGCTTCAGCAAAACTCTCATTGTTGCGTTGCACAAAGTCGGATAGCTCATTGCAAAAGCGGGCAGTCCTAGTAGCTGAGAAGAACTTCTTCAAGAAAGCCTTCTTAAGGTCTCCCCAAGTAGTAATAGATCCCGGAGGGATGTTGCATTCCCACTCCTTAGCTCTATCCGCCAAAGAGAAAAAGAAGAGGCGCATCTTCAAACCATCATCAGTCACACCATTAAGCCTTGTGGTAGCACAAATCTTATCAAATGTATCCAAGTGCTGCAAGGGATCTTCAGATGCAAGCCCATGAAACTGATTGTTTTGCACCATGTTGATCAAGATAGCCCGGATCTCGAAGTTGTTGTTGTTGACCGGTGGTGGAATGATCCCTTGCCGGTTTGCATTTGTATACGGTGCATCTCCATCACCAATGGCCCTAGCTGGCCTCTGTTGCTCTTGCTGCTGCTGTTGATCCTGATGATTATCCATAACCGGCTGCTCAACACCCACAAAGTCTTGTTGAACTTCTACAACTGGTTCCAACCCAAGTCTCTCTACGTGAGCAGCTCTTTCTTGTGCGCGTCGTTCCTTTGCTAATCTCCTCTCGTGTGCCTTGATGTCCTCAACTCTTGCAACTAAGTTTGTTGTCCCTCGGCTGCGCAAGTTCATACACCTAACATCAAAAAGGGAGGAAGTAGCAAAGTTAGTAACAAAGAATTGAACTAAAAAGGAATAGAAATCTAATTGATATATCCAGAATCCCAAAATGGCAATGGCGCCAAATTGATAACAAGGATTTTGCAATCCTTTGAGGTACCAATTCCTCAAGCTTATTGTGTAGCCTTGAGGCGAACCTTTTTGGGACGGATAAAACCAATAAGAACACACTAAACCTCTAGAGTCAAATCACCCAATTAAGTTTTAGTTCTAACAATCCTAGCGAAAACAGTTCAAATAGAAGTAAACAAAAACAAGCAAAAAAAATGAATTCTTAACAATCAAAGACAAGGATAAGGCCTAAGGGTTAAGGTCAACGGATAGGTGACTCGGGATGATCAAGGATCCTAATTCTAACTTCAATGAAGCTAACCTCCTAGCATGGAACACAAAATGTTAATCAGTTTAATCTCTTAATACTAATCTCTTCACTTAATCCTAATCCAAGAACAAATTCTCATTTGTGAATTAAAATCAAGCAAGCATTCAGACAAGTTCCAAACAGCCAACAATCACTCTAAACATCCATTTTCATGTGCTAGAATGTGAAAGTCCTATCAAAGCTAGAAACTGGAATTTCATCGAACACATGGTGAGCAAGAAATCCTAAATATCCTAATCAATGTGATCAAGGCTAATTAGGCACCAAACACACTTTGATAGACGAGATTTTAAACAATCAAACATTAGAAATCCATTGATCACCCCTAATCAACCTAATCCTACCTAACCCATAAGCCCTATGAAGAACTACTCACTAATCATCAAGTGATTAACAAAATCCATAGAGATAGTATTAATCATAGGAGATTAGAGAAAGTATGAAAGATTCAAGGAATAAATCGCAAAGAAAAGAGTACTAGATTAATCAAAATCAATCTTGTTCTTGCAAAAAGATGTTTGCAACAAAACAAGCTTAAGAAACAATAGAAAATAGGTTTTTGGCTTAAGTAATGAGTAAGGGGCGACCCGGGTCAATCCGAAACAAACCGGGTGTTGACCCGGATCCAAGAAAATTTCTGAGGACTGTATCGGGTTGCCAGGTCGATATGCATCCCGATATGGACTGTCTGAATTTAATCCGAGAGTGTGTATCGGGTTGCCAGGTCGATATGCATCCCGATATGGACTGTCTGAATTTAATCCGAGAGTGTGTATCGGGTTGCCAGGTCGATATGCATCCCGATATGGACTGTCTGAATTTTTTTTGGGCATGTTGCTGATTTGCAGAATGTGTTGATATGCATCCAGTAAATCAGGCATAACTCTTTCCATATAGCTCCGAATGACTTCACACCACCTCCATTAGAAATCTAACTCAATTTCCCATGATTTGTATTTAGAATCCCAGAGCTAAAAGTCAACGTAATCTCTTCATATGACTCAATCTTTCAAGCTCATCGGTTTGGTCCTTCATCACCATTTCACTTGCAATCACTCCTTTGGCCTCCAAACTCTTCCAAACATCCTTATCAACTCCAAGAACCTACAAAACATAAGAAATGCTCCAAATGCAAGCCTAGAATGCCTAAACCTAGCTCTAGATGATCCTATACTCTAAACACACGAATGACCAAAGAAATGAACCTAAAGGAAACTAAAAAAAAAGTAAAACGTGATCCTAACAATAGCCTAAATGCATGAAAATACAAGTATATCACAATTTCATGTCTCTTCTTCTCAGCCTATTTCTTTAGAAAGGCTTCACCACTTCGAGGATCCTTCTTGTATAGCACAGGACCTACAAGTTCTTCTCCATCAAATGTGCGAGGTGGATGTTGTGATTCGAGAACTGCCGAGATGATTCTTGGGAATATCAGCCAACGTCGATTATTCTGCGGATCAGTAGTAAAGCTCATCACATGTTTGTACACAAGTTTCCCAAGGTCAATCCGGATGCCATGAGCTATCTTGTAGATCAGCCTTGCTCTATCTTCAGATATGTGGTTTTTGTGGGTAGATGGGAACCAGTTTGTAGCAGCCAAGATAGTCAGCACGGCGTATTTTGGGGAAAGATCAACAGATTTCATCCCTGCCCATGTCTTCTTCTGGCCTTAACTGAGATACTTAATAATTGAATCAGCCGAAACTCCATCAATCTTTGCATCATTCCTGATTTCAACATTGCTCAAAGGTTCCATATCTAGACAGGCATTGATCTGAGCTGGTGAGAACTCATACATTCGCTTCCGTAAGAAAACACGTACCCCATTTTCAGTACCATCAGCACTTGATTCCGGCAGATTAGTGTAGAACTCTTTCACAATTTCAGGGATAAAACTGACTAACCCATCAACAGAATTTCTCAGCATTCCTATGTTTATCAGACCAAGATATCCCCACTTATCGGTTTCATCAAAATCTACTACCCGTTCAGCTAAGATTCCACGATCTTTGAATAGTGCATACCTTGCTTTAACTTCGTGAGATGGAAATCGCTTGGAGACAAAAGGTTTGACTCTAGTTTTGCCTGAACCACCAGTTGTAGCAGATGTCCCAGCCTTGACAGCATTGTTCTTCTTGGGCTTCGTCTGCACTGACTTATGTACTTCAGATCTTTCAACACGAGCCTTCTTGATATTAGGCATGGATCCTGTCTGCTTTCGAGCTTTCCTCTTCTTAGGTCTGGAAGCTTCTTCAGTTTGAATGTTTAGCTCAGAAGGTTCAGCACCACAGGTGGCTACACTCACTGGATTTTCCACAACTATAGCTAACTCACCTAGACCCTCGATTGCATCTTTCTCCTTCTCTCCTATTTCCTCCAGATTTCCTTGATCATCTGAACCTACAGATTTAGCTTCCTTGTTACCCTCTTTTGGTGACTCTGTGGTTTTGATTTCTTCGGTTTCACGATCAGATGGATGTTTTGGGGGCTGACCTTCTGGAACAGAGCCACGGCCTGACTCAGCTTCGTCATCTCCTTTTTGCTGGGCCAGATTTTCATCAATCGGTTCTGTGACCGTGACTTCTTGGGCTGTTTCGAAAGAGTTGGAGCTGGTCTGTTTGTGTTCACCCAGAATTTGATCGGAGACACGGTTAGGGTTTCTGGGTGGTGGAACTTCCTCATCGGAGCTGGAATCATCAATTAGCTGCGGCGGTTTCTGTTCAGATGGAGCTTGAGTCTAGTGTTGATTTGAGCTAGCACCCACTTTACCTCGTCTAGTCGCATGAACCATGATTTTTGACCGATTGAAGCAGAAGAATCTTTGGAGTGAGGAAGGAAGAGCCAAATTTCGTCAGAATTTCTAAGAGATGGATTTCCTTTTTCCCTTTCTCTCTCCTTTTAAGAGCTTGAAACAAAATCTGTATCAAATATCTAGTTGCCTTTTTGCATGCGATTCTATTGGACAAATATTTGAATTTTAAAATTCAAATCTCTTTTCCCTTTTTATGCCCAAAATCTCGGATATGGTTTCTTGTCGCATCAATTATGTACCGATCTAAACCATCCATCATGTTCACTGAACCGGTCGATTAGTTTAACACTTATGCATCATCAATTTAGATCAACCACATTCAAGTCTGTCACCAATGGGAATTATTTTTGATTAACTTGACTACATTTGTACTGAAGCAACTGGCATTTTAGTTAGAAAAACATGTACCTTTTTTTTTTGGTTTTCTTACCAATGTTGTGTGTGTTAGGAACTGACACAGCACATGACTCAGTCTTTGCCTCTTGCTCATATGATTCCTGCATCTGGCCATCATTCTTCCAGTGGCTAGCTTTCACACTTTTATGCCTTTATCTTATCTCACAACAGTTTTCAACATTTATCCTTTAAGTGAGATTTGCCACACATACAATTTTTTTTTTTAGTAGCTTAGTTTTTCTTGGAGTTGAATCCATCACTTGACTTCTCAGGATATCAACTCCTATTTTTCTCTCTGGCTTTTTGGACCTCACTTGAGAAACATGTACTGGATATGAGACAAGACGGCACAATAGGCAGCTCTATTCCACTAGAGTTCTTGACTCCAAAACAAATCAGAACTTGAGGTACTTCATGAGTCAGTGCTTGTGCCAGCCCTGCAGACTTTTACATCTCACAAACACCGATTGAGTTTCTTAAGGTGATAAATCGGTTAAAATCAAGAGGTTTTGTAAAGAAATCAGCCAGTTGCAAATCAGTAACTATGTATTCAACCACTACCTGTTTTTCCTCCACTAGCTCTCGAATGAAGTGGTGTCTTATATCAATGTGCTTGGTTCTAGAATGTTGAACCGGATTCTTTGAGATGCTTATAGAACTCTTGTTGTCACAGTGAACAAGAAGTGGTCCTGAATCGATCCCATAGTCAGCTGACATCTGTTTCATCCATAGAAGTTGAGCACAGCAACTACCCATTGCAATATATTCTGCTTCTGCAGTAGATAATGACACAGAATTTTGCTTCTTGCTCAACCATGCAATTAGATTATTTCCTAAGAAGAAACATCCTCCACTTGTGCTCTTCCTGTCATCTAGACCCTACCCAGTCAGCATCACAGTATCCAACTAGATTTTTATTGGATCCTTTTGAATACCAAATCCCTAGATTCACTACAAGAAATATGGGCATTGGTAGCACACCGAAAACGCTACCATAGGGTTTTGGTAGCGTTTTCATGAACGCTATGTCAGCCGCAACTATAATAGACCCCCCTACCATAGCGTTTTTTTAATGCTACATCAGACAGACCTATTATAGCGCTAATACAATGATATATAAATTTATTTCCTAACGCCGTATACGTGCTATTATTCTATTTTTCCTAACATATTTTTAGTGATGTAATATATTTTATAATGACAAATATAAAATGCCATTGAATTTTTTTCATGGCATTTTATTGGTATATATTATAGCTTTGTTGTATTATATAAAATATATTGCAATTTGATTTTTAAATAAAATTTATATTGCATTAAATTTATAAAACATATATTATTTCCATAAATCATCCAATACATAAACAATAATCTTACATTAGTCTTACATAACATTATTCCAAGTCCTAAACTACCTTGAGAAAAAATTAAACTAACTCCTTAGATCTCACTTTCCCCGCTTCTCTTTCCGTACTTGACACACAGTTTCATCACTAGTCTTCACAACGTTTGCTTCTTCAGTCTTGGCCTTTGTTGTTTTCCCGGAAGCTCGGTTCCTGAAGTGAGCTTCAAAGAAGGGTTTCTTCTCAGCCACGGAACCAGGTTTTGTGTACCTCTCGACCTCTTCCAAGTAACGGTTCTCAGTAAAAGCTGACCATTTCTCCCATTGTAGAGTTTCTGACGCAAATCTACCAAAGGATGTCTAAGTCACCTGCAAACAAACAAAACATATGTAAAATCATTATGCTAACAACAGAGTGATTTTAAGAACAATTTATCTTACTGAATAAGTAAAATATGAGATACAAATGCAAGCATTGTCTGTCAACTTCGATTTCGTAAAGCCTGACCGCACAAGTTTATGAGCTTTTCCCTTTAAACTCAGTCGCATTGGAAGATCCCTGGAGATGAAAAGACGAAGAAACTTTAGATTACACTTCAATGGAAAGCATAAGCTTTTACTCATCTTATTCTGTTTTAGATTATATATTCATCCTAACAAATGAAGATTCAAGCATTTTAGATGTTACTTCACCACTAAAATAGCAAAAAGATGAATAATCATTAACCAGAAAAACAAAATCCTAATAATGATCAGATCCAAACTAGCATAGGAGATGGCGATAGAGATGGCGAGATTAGAAACCTAATCGAGGGGGAAATCGGAAAGATCCGCGATCCGCCATGGAACATAAACCCCAAAATCCAGCAGAGATCTCTAGCTTGTCGCAATCACAGAGAATCAACAAACACTAAAAAAATCGATCTGGGTTAGGTGTGAAACTGAGCTAAGGGTGAAAGCGAATCGATTTCTTTTCCTTTCTCTGTTTTTAATCCCTTTTTGGGTGACGGACGAGACATGAGCAAGAAAGATCGATACAACCGTGATTTACGACAGAGAAACAAAGTGAGAGAAAGACAGAGAGAAGAGTGATTTACGATGCTCCGTCGGCGTTCGGCGGCGATGGAGAAGCCAAAGGCGACTAAACAAAGGGCGAAATCGATTCCACAAGATCTGATTTAGGTAAAACAGGAACAACTAGGGTTTATCAATCTCTGTGCTATTGAGATCGATAATTCTAGATTCAGAGATTGAGAGAAAGTGATGAGATAATGAAACGAGAAAGTGAGGAATGGAAGACAATTCGTGACAAAAAAAGGGAAGAGAATTATTTACGTCCGCTGATTTCAGTTTGATCTAAGGGTGAAGAATGAGAGAGATGTGATCCTTCTATCTATAGTTTAACCAATGAAAAGTCAGCTTTCACTAGTAACCAATAAGAAATCAGTATCTTTCATTATTAAAGAATACAATAGAAATTTTATTATATTTAGATTTTATGATAAAACGTTAGAGCTAAAACATTAAGATATTTAATATTATTTATAAAACCATTTGATAAAATATTTCAATTATTTTTATTTTCATGATTGTATTCTAGTTTTATAGTTTTTGTTTCGTTTTTATGTTTGTTTAAGGGTTAGAATCATATAGAGTTTGGTAATATAATGTATAAAATTTTCAACTAATTAATATATAAATAAGAGAATTTGAGTTTATAATATTTTCAAAATTATTTTACAACCAATATAAATTAAATTTATGTTTTATTGTAGAATTTACGGATTAAGTTATAATGTATAAACAATTTAAGGTTAGATTTTAGGGTATAGGGTTTGTAATTTATATTTAGATTTTTTTTTATAAGTTAATGTTGGATATTAATTTTGGATATGTTACAATAACTGAAATGTTATTAATTAGAGTTTTAGGGTTTGTTTAGGGTTTAGGGCTTGTTTAGGGTCAAGTGTGAATCCTAAACTCGTAATATTACTTGGTTTTTTATAAGTGTTGATTTGTTTTTGTATATTATATGACATTTATGTTTATTATTAGGGGTTTATAATTTTAGGGTTTAGGGTTGTCTTTAGGGTATAGAGTTAATATATACTTGAATTTTTTTTAAGTGTTGATTTGTTTTTGCATATTAAGTTTAGGGTTGTGTTTAGGGTATTGAATTAAGTTTGACATTTTGTTATTTATATTTTTTTTAATTAGTGATTATATTTAGTTTATAGCTTATGATATGATTCAAGTTTGAAGGTTAGGGTTTAGGGGTTTAAGGGTTTAGAGGTTTAGGGGTTTATGTTTAAGGTTTGAGATTATTGTTTGAAAAATATTAATTTTATGTATTTACAATTAAGAATTTAAGGTTTAAAATATGATTTATGGTTTTGGGGTATATGGTTAGAAGTTTGAGGTAAGGGTTAGGGTTCAAACCCTAAAACCCTATCTATACCCTAATTTTAGATAACTTTAATAAACACACAATTAAATCATAAAATATCAATGATATTAGGAGCTTGGAGTATTGACATTTGCTTCTTTGCCGTCACCAATTTCTTACAGCTAAACAAACGAAAAAGTTATGTTAATTGAAGTTTTTGAATGTTGGTTCCTTCTTAGACTCATAGGAGTTCTTGAACTTGGCTTAAAGAACAAACGAATAAAAAACTGTGGTACGCATAGCAAGATCTGTAAAGGGAATGTCAACCACAAAAGAATGAAAGTAATCCACTCAGTCCAGTGGGTTTCAGCATTTGCAGAAGCGCTTGCCCAAGAGAAACGTGAGCTTTGAGAAGATGGTGATGCAGGCAGCACACCATCGCTCTCTTCTCCATAAGAATACTCCAAGCTTGAAGTATCAGAATCAACAGAGAGCTCATGAATGAAGTGGTTGAAAGAAGTAGCCCCACTGCTACCGAGGTAAACGTGGTCCACGGAATGTGGGCCTGAGCTCCCATCCATGGAAACCTTCAAGAATATTAGCCTTCCCAGGAAGAACAGTCAAGAGAAGAGCTGATACTCCATTAATGCATCTTGCAATGTTGTTCGAAGACTCATATGTTAGAGTTTTCACTGATTTTATGAATCGGAATTTGGTAAAGAAGATAGTGGAACCACAAACCGGTGCCAATTCAACCTCAGAAGATGGCCGGATATTGATGATATTGAGAACCTCAGCTTTAGCGAGTTTGAAATCTTTGCACTTGTAGGAGAAGTTTGTAATGCTCTCTTGTGTTTGAGTGGAAGCAGCAGTCTCCATCAGATAATCATAGACCTGAAATTTAACAAAAGTAATTAACTTCACTGAAATGAATCTCTTTTAAGGCTAGAGATATTCAGGGGTAAGACCTTGTATTCTGATCTAGCAATCGGAGCTATAACTCTTGTAGTATCCTTTGATGCACCTCTTGAGTTTAGTAAATCAAGTACCTCAAAATTTGTAAGCGCACCTGTGATATATCATGGTTTTTACCCATTTTATACCATGATATAGATGTGTTTTTAGTGTCTTTTGTGTTCGTTTAGAGTCTTTTACAGGTTTAATCAGGTTTGGAGCTAATTGGAGATATTTGGAGCATTTTGGGACTTTTGGGACGTTTTGGCCGAGAGCTTAACTTACTGTCCGATTTATTGATCAAGCATCGACCGACACACCTTCTGCATCGGTCGACACACTAGCGAGATGGGCCGTACACGTCGGTTTAACAAGTTATGAAGATTTACAAAGAGGCCCAGAATAGTTCCAGTATTTACACAGAAGCCCCAGCCGAGATTAGGCCTATATATAGAGGATTTTGGTGTTTAATTTACGAACGCTTTCATACTTAGAGCTAAGAGATTTTTAGAGCTTTTGGGGCTGATCTATTTCCTGTATTCACTTATTTTGGAGAAGATTTCGAAACCCTTTAATATTTAATTCTCTTATATGCAATCTATTATTTCTATGATTATGTTTTCATCAATCATGTCTGAGTAGATCCATAGTTAAGTTTAGGGTTTCTCATTAGGGTTTGATGACTTGCTAGACTTGTTTAATTCAGTTAAGGATTCATATGATTAGAATGTTCTTCAAACTAAATTGTGCTTAATGCTAGTTCTAACCTGATCAATTAGAATCTAGATCTTAGGTTGCTAAATTCGACACGAGAGTATGTTTTAGAATCTGAACTATTTAGGTTGAGCAATTAAATTATTCGCAAAGAGATTTGGTTTAGTTTAATTGTGAACATATCGAACTTGAACTTAATGCTAGTTTAATCTGTTAGTAATTGCAAAGAGATTTGGGTTACTGCACTTAGACTTAGAGAGTTTTCGCAAAGAGATTTGGTTAATTCTATTTCCGTGATTTGAGTTCTAGAACTGAGTTTAATTAGATCCTGACTGATTAACTTGTCTGCTTGTCTGATTTCCTGAGAATACCCTAGGCTTGACGCTTTTAGTTTATTGCTTTCACAACCAACTTGCTATTGTTTACTTTCTTGCTTCGCAATTTATCTACTTCACCATCTGCTTATTTCTAGTATTAATCTCTACGTTTCTGATTCTATTGAGACCAAGTGTCCCTGTGGATTCGATAACCCTATATACTACTTTGACGATACTGTGCACTTGCAGTTTAGAATAGGGTAAAACTTAGAACCTATCAAGTTTTTGGCGCCGTTGCCGGGGACTCTTGGAGTCTTCGATAGGACCGAACTTAGGGTTTTTACTAGGAATTTTTCTTTTTGTTTTTGCTTTTTCGTTTTATCTTCATAATTTGCTAACTTTTTCTCTGTTTCTTTCTGTCGCAGGTACGACTTTCGCCTTGCGTTGATCGTTGCATCCCTTGCGTCGATCGTCACTAGGCGATTTGAGATTGAATCGATCGTTGCACTGACAGCATCGATCGTTGCTGGACGATTACAAACAGTTTATGCCAACGCAGAAAACTCGAAGTAATCCGAACTCGAGCTTAGTTAATCTCGGACTAGAGGAACTTGGACGTCTAGAAAGAACTATCAGAAGAGAAAAGAGAGAGAGAATGGTACGAGAACGTCTGATCTTGATACCATATGCTGAAGGTACCCTGAGGGACCAAGATAACAACCCGTACAATGCTGCTGGGCATCGGGTTGATGCTGAAGGGAACGTGATCCCTGACCCGCCTGAGCCACAAGCGCAAGCTCAAGGTAGACAGATGATTGTCCATGAAAGGACTTTGGCTGATTACAACAGACCAGATGAGTTTCATAGAAACCGAACAGCCTTAGTACTTCCTGGTTTCGAGAGGGAGGATTTTGAGATCAAGACCATCTACTACTCGCTGATGAAACATAATGCTTTCCATGGACATCCAACAGAGCAGCCTATGGACCACATTGATTCGTTTGAGGACATAATCAATGGAATGAAGTATGATGGAGTTTGCCAGGATTATCTGTTCCTTAAGCTCTTTCCTTACAGTCTCGCTGGAGACGCTAGTGCATGGCTGAAGCAACTGGCACCTGGTCAGTTTACCACTTGGGCAGCACTGAAAAGTGAGTTCCTGAGACATTTCTACGATGATGCGCGTTCAGACCAGTCCAGACAGGACATACTCACCTTTTCACAAGGAGCTGTGGAGCCTTTAAAAGCTGCTTGGATGAGATTTAGGAAGTATCAGCGTGACTGCCCACACCATGGATTCAATGAAGTCACATTGCTAGGTATTTTCTTCAGAGGCATAGATCTGCCATATCAGTTTGCGCTGGATAACTCCAGTAATGCTAACTTCAACACCAGGACTCCTACACAAGCTAAGCAGTTGATTGAGAACTTAATAAGCAGCAACAGTTGCAAGACTATGGATGAGAGGAGAAAGAAATCTGGTGGAAGTGTTGATAACTCAGAGATGGCTGAATTGAGATCCAGGATGGACAAAATCTGCAATCTTCTAGGAGAAAAGAAAGCTGTCCACTTTGCTCAAGAAGTAGAAGTAATTCAGACTGAGGAGGACACTCAGGAAGAAGATGTAAATTTCATCGGGGGATCTGGTTTCCAAGGAAACAGATTTGGATATCAATCTGGGAACAGATTTTCCGGTGGAGGACAAAGGAATACCTTCACAGGAAATCAAGTAACCTATGGATCTTCATCTTATCAGCCTCCTCCTGCAGCCACTGCTCATAAGAGTAAGATAGAGATAATGCTGGAACAGGTGCTGGAGAATCAGGTTAAGAGTGCTGCAGACTTCGACAAAAAGGTAGATAATGTCTATGAGAAGCTGAATGGGAAGTTTGAATTCCTGAGCACCCACGTGAAAGAGCTTGATGCTAAGGTTGCAAGAATTGCTGGACATGCTCAGAGGGAAGATGGATATCTCCCAGGACGAACTGACGCTAATCCCAAGTACCAATGCAATGCAGTGACTTTGAGAAGTGGTAAGGAACTATTACCTAAACAAAACATGCAGCTGAGCGTTGAGGAACTCGTGGAGATTGAAGAACTGGAAGATGAAATTCGTGACATTCGCGATGCATCGGTCGATGCACCCAAGCAACGGTCGACGCAAAGCGATAACGTAGAAACTGTCGTCGCGAAGTCGCCCAGCAACGATCGACACAATTCCAGTGACGGTCGATGCAAGGCGACTGCTGAGGATTCAAAACCAGAGAAATCAAAACAGTCGACCGAAAGAGTTTACAAGCCTAAAATACCCTATCCCAAGAATCCCAGGAAGGCTAGGAATGAGAGGCAGTATGCCAAATGCAAAGAGTTCATAAAAAAGGTGAAAGTTGAAGTACATTTGCTTGACTCCATGGATACCTCGCCTATGATGAGGAGATGCCTTAAAGATATGATTGCTGGAAAATGGACTGATGAAGAGAGTGTGATGATGATCAGTGAGGTATGCAGTGCAGTAATTCAGGGCAGAACTCCTGAGAAGTTAAAGGATCCTGGGAGCTTTGTACTAGATTGTACTATTTACAGAGAGAGGTTCGAAAGATCCCTATGTGATCTTGGTTCTAGTGTGAATCTCATGCCACTCTCAGTTGCCAAGAGGCTCGGTATGACTGATTTCAGACCCACTAGGATATCACTGGTTCTAGCAGACAGAACGATCAGGATTCCCGAAGGAGTATTGGAGGATGTGCCTATAATGATTGGCCAATGTGCGATTCCTACTGATTTTGTGGTTCTACAGTATGGACAGGAACTAAAGGATCCACTAATTTTGGGCAGATCTTTCTTAGCTACAGCTGGTGCGATGATTGACTGTCAGAGAGGTAAAATAGTTCTGAATGTGGGTGATCTGAAGATGAGTTTTGACATGAACAAGCTGGTGAAGAGACCAACCATCGACGGACAGACTTTCTATGTGGACACACTTGGTGAATTAGCTGCAGAGTACTTTCACCAATCCCATGCTAAAGATCCACTAGAAAGAGCCTTACTGAGCTTTATAATGGAGTTGGAGTACCTACAGGACGAGCCAGCAATGTGCTATACAAGACTGATGGATTCTGTTGAAGTTGCAATGCAGGTGGAAGTATCTGACGCGACGATGCAACGATCGACACTCACCAAGCATCGGTCGTTGCAAGGCGACGCAGACTGGGCAGAGGAAAAGGCTCCAAAATAGAGTTGAAACAACTTCCATCCGGGCTAAGGTACGCGTTTCTTGGACCGAATTCAACTTATCCAGTGATAGTAAACGCTAGTTTAAACAACGCAGAGCTCACTTTACTGCTAAGCAAGCTGCGCAAGCATCGCAAAGCTCTTGGCTATTCTCTTGATGACATTTCAGGTATCTCACCAGAGTTGTGCATGCATCGGATACACCTTGAGGATGAGTCTAAGACATCTGTTGAGCATCAGAGAAGGCTTAATCCTAATCTGCAGGAAGTGGTTAAAAAGGAGATTATGAAACTCCTGGATGCTGGAATCATCTATCCTATTTCAGACAGTGATTGGGTAAGTCCAGTCCATGTAGTGCCTAAGAAAGGTGGAGTTACAGTTGTGAAGAATGAGAAGAACGAGCTGATACCTACTAGGATTGTAACGGGACACAGGATGTGCATAGATTACAGGAAGCTGAATGCTGCAACCAGAAAGGATCACTTTCCCTTGCCTTTCATCGATCAGATGCTGGAGAGGTTAGCCAATCACCCTTACTACTGCTTCCTCGATGGATACTCAGGCTTCTTTCAGATTCCTATCCACCCAGAAGATCAGGGAAAGACTACTTTCACTTGTCCATATGGCACATTCGCTTACCGTAGGATGCCTTTTGGACTCTATAATGCTCCTGCCACCTTTCAGAGATGCATGATGTCCATATTCACTGATATGATTGAGGACTTTATGGAGGTATTCATGGATGATTTCTCAGTCTATGGATCATCTTACAATGAATGTCTAGATAATCTGTGCAAGGTGCTGACTAGGTGCGAAGAAAAACACTTGGTCCTTAACTGGGAAAAATGCCACTTTATGGTCAAAGATGGCATTGTTCTTGGGCATAAAGTATCTGAAGCAGGAATCGAAGTGGACCGCGCTAAGATTGAGGTAATGACAAATCTTCAGGCGCCTGATTCTGTTAAAGCTATTAGAAGCTTTCTAGGACATGCTGGTTTCTATAGGCGTTTCATCAAAGACTTCAGTAAGATTGCTAGGCCACTAACTGCTTTGCTGTGTAAGGATACCAAATTTGAGTTCAATGCAGACTGTCAGACTGCATTTGAACAGATCAAGCAGGCATTAGTGAGTGCTCCAATAGTTCAGCCACCAGATTGGGATCTACCTTTTGAGGTTATGTGTGATGCGAGTGATTTTGCTGTAGGAGCTGTTCTAGGACAGAAGAAAGATAAGAAACTTCATGCTATCTATTACGCTAGTAGGACACTAGATGATGCGCAGAGAAACTATGCAACCACAGAGAAAGAGCTGTTAGCTGTTGTTTTTGCTTTCGAGAAATTCCGCCCCTATCTTGTTGGCTCTAAGGTGATTGTTCATACTGATCATTCAGCCTTGAAGTATCTGATGCAGAAGAAGGATGCTAAGCCGAGATTGTTGAGATGGATTCTGTTGCTTCAGATTTTGATATTGAAGTGAGGGACAAGAAGGGAGTTGAGAATGGAGTCGCTGATCATCTTTCAAGGATGATAGTTGAGGAAGACGTGCCCATAAATGATTATTTGCCCGAGGAAAACGTCAACATGATTGGTGCAGTTTTTCAGATGGATTTGGGAGGAGAGTTGCAGAACTGTCGGGAAATTCGCACTGTGTCGATCGATGCCACACTGGCAACGGTCGACACAAGTATCGGGGAAGCAACGATCGACACATGCACGCGCAACGATCGATGCATACCCGATACGAGCCGAGAGTCCTTCAAGATCAGAATTGGGAATTATGACTTTGAAATCTCTGCTGTAGCAACCTCTGATCGACCATGGTATGCTGATATAGCCAACTACCTTGCTGCTGAGACTGAACCAGATGATCTGAAGGGTTATGAAAAGAAAAGGTTTTTTAGAGAGCTTAGAAGGTACTACTGGGATGAGCCTTATCTCTACAAGCACTGCTCAGATGGCCTGTACAGGAGATGCGTTGCTGAATCAGAAGTTCCAGACATCCTCTTCCACTGTCATGGATCAGATTATGTTGGGCATTTTGCTACATTTAAGACTGTGTCTAAAGTTCTGCAAGCAGGTTTCTGGTGGCCTACAATGTTTAGAGACACTCATTCTTTCGTCTCTCAGTGTGATGTTTGTCAGAGGAGAGGGAAAATCAGCAAGAAGCATGAGATGCCTCAGAATTTCATTCTGGAAGTTGAGGTTTTCGATTGCTGGGGCATAGATTTCATGGGTCCTTTTCCCTCATCCTATGGGAATAAATTTATCTTGGTTGTTGTGGACTATGTGTCTAAATGGATTGAAGCAATAGCTAGTCCAACCAATGATTCTTCGGTGGTCATTAAGCTGTTTAAGACCATCATATTCCCCAGATTTGGAGTGCCTCGTATAGTGATTAGTGATGGAGGATCTCATTTTATCAATAAGGTCTTCGAGAAGCTGCTGAAAAAGCATGGAGTTCATCACCGAGTCGCTACTCCTTATCACCCTCAAACCAGTGGACAAGTTGAGGTTTCTAACAGGCAGATCAAAGAGATCCTTGAGAAGACAGTTGGAAAGACAAGGAAGGATTGGGCAGCAAAGCTAGATGATGCATTATGGGCTTAAAGGGCAGCATTCAAAACACCACTTGGGACCACTCCATTCCATCTGCTATATGGAAAAGCATGTCATCTTCCAGTGGAGCTTGAACACAAAGCAGCATGGGCAGTGAAACAGATGAATTTTGATCTTAAGTCTGTTGCGGAAAGGAGATTAGTGCAGCTTAATGAGTTGGATGAGATTAGACATTTTGCTTACGAGAACTCAAAGTTGTACAAGGAGAGGACTAAGGCATATCATGACAAAAAGATTGTCTCCAGACAATTTGAGCCTAATGATCAGGTACTTTTATATAACTCTCGTCTGCATTTGTTTCCAGGAAAGCTGAAATCAAGGTGGTCTGGTCCTTTCACAATCAAAGAAGTGCGTCTGTATGGAGCTGTCGTTCTAACTGGTAAGGATGGTATTGAATTCACTGTGAATGGACAGAGGGTGAAGCATTATTGGGTTAAGGCCGAAATTCCAGAAGGTCAGATTCTGCCTCTGGATGATGCACCCTCCACCTAGATCTGCTGAAACGTCAAGCTATTGACGTTAAAAGAGCGCTGAGTGGGAGGCAACCCACTGTTTTCGTTTTTGCATTTTGATTTTAGTATTTTCATAGGATTTTACGCTTGTTTCTGGTTTTGGTGAGATTTGTTTGCAGGTCTCGGATTAAAACGCAGTGCGTCGATCGACACACCATTGTGTCGATCGTCACAATACGAAAGAATCGCATTGCAGCGATCGTTGCGGTCTTGAGCAACGATCGATCCCCAACGAAAATCGCACAGCAACGGTCGGTGCACCTAGTGCAACGATCGATGCCTGACTGCGACAGAGGTAAAAACCCGAGAGAACTAACCATTCCATTAACAAATTTTTCTTTTCTTTCTTTTAACCAATCCCTTGCTTGACACTACTGGGGACAGTGTGTCTTAAGTGTGGGGGAGGTTCTACTAATTATTTTCTTTTGTTTTCTTAGAGTCAGTTAAATTTTAAAAAAAATTTGTTTTTTGAGTCAAAATTTGTTTAAGTAGGAAACAATGATTTTTTGAGAAGATTAGCAGCATTTGGAGGAACTTAAGTAACCATTGGGATGAAGCTGCAGATTATCTATGACTATTAGAAAACCCCATCACAGATCAACCTACTGAGAACACCCACATCGCTTCAGGTATCAGAGGATCTTTTACTGACTTCAATTTAATCCTGACTTTAGATTTCTCACCTAAGGGCTTGGTATACTTTATGTCGGACTCCCTTGTTGGTTCTGACACAGCCTGTAAACATGTCCTATTTGGTTCCCTTCTCCCCTTCCATAAAGTAAAAAAAAAAAAAAAAGATAATAAACTGCGGATGAGTTAGTAACTCCGAAGTGGTCATGGGAATGGTAGCAAACACTATTTTCTCTCATGTGATCCATGGAATGTGTCCAAAGTACACCCCAAAACGGGAAGAACACTGATAAAAAAAAAAAATGATACCCAGTGGGGAAAAATCAGTTGTTAAGGAAGGGAAAGAGAAGAAAGGGACTAAAGAAAGACAGTTTGGTGGTCTAGAGCTGGCAAGGTAAGAATCCATGTGCCTTTAGATCGATACCCCTTAGGTGAGACCGCACTTAAATACTTGCAGAAGTCAGTAGGGAGAATTTGAATGCGTGAATGTGATTGTGGCGTTTACTTAGGACAGTTGCTAAGTGTGGGGGAAGTATATGTTGGTCTTGATGTTTGTAGATTGATTCTTTCATGTGGATTACTAAGGGGAATCTGAATGCTGCTGCTTCTACGACAAAATGAGTTTCTGAAGAGTTTTCAAACCTCTTCACCGCATTTTAGTTCTCTGTTTTGCTTGAGGGCAAGCAAAGGCTAAGTGTGGGGGAGTTGATATATCATGGTTTTTACCCATTTTATACCATGATATAGATGTGTCTTTAGTGTCTTTTGTGTTCGTTTAGAGTCTTTTACAGGTTTAATCAGGTTTGGAGCTAATTGGAGATATTTGGAGCATTTTGGGACTTTTGGGACGTTTTGGCCGAGAGCTTAACTCACTGTCCGATTTATTGATCAAGCATCGACCGACACACCTTGTGCATCGGTCGACACACTAGCGAGATGGGCCGTACACGTCGGTTTAACAAGTTATGAAGATTTACAAAGAGGCCCAGAATAGTTCCAGTATTTACACAGAAGCCCCAGCCGAGATTAGGCCTATATATAGAGGATTTTGGTGTTTAATTTACGAACGCTTTCATACTTAGAGCTAAGAGATTTTTAGAGCTTTTGACCTGCGTTTGCCTTCACTCTGCAAATGTTGACATCGATTTTTGATTCATAAAAAAGGATGGACTCAAGTAAAAACATAATTGGAGATGGATCAGGGACATACATTATGTTTTTCATCTCTGAGGTTTGAGCATAAACTTTTTTTGTTGAATTTTGTTTCAAACCAAACGAAATCGATTATCAAACTGAGTAGAGAACGCTACGACGCTGTCGATGCAGAGGCTTTACATTCAGACAAGAATATTACTGGTTTTGTTCCTGAAAATTCAATGGGGGAGGATTATTGTTCCCAGAATCAAATCATCTCACTAAGTATCAAAGATAAATTTCACAACTAATCTTCTCAAGCTACGTTCTGTTCAAACGTGACCGAGATAAACTCGACGCAACGATTCCAAAACTAGGTTTCGTTTCATTAACATCAGGTAAATTCCGATTCATAACATCAGATAGATCAGAAACTACACTTATGAGCAAGCAATCTTACGACAAAGGTGATGGTGGCGAGCGTCAGAGGAAGGCGGAGGAGCCAATTCATCGTGGACGGAGGAGTTTGAGAAAGACGAAGAACAAGAGTCTGCGACGACGAGATCTAGCGGCTTGACGGATTAGGGTTCCCAACTTTGAATTTGAACAAGGCAAATCCATACATGTTTCTTTGATTGGAATGGAGAAGAATAAAAGAAAAGTAAAGAATAAAAAGATGGAGGAAGAAGAGATCGATTCTGGAGAAGAAGATAGAGAGAATGAATGAGTTTTGATATTTGGAAGAAGGAAATGACTAAGGAAAAAAGTAAATATTTTTACCAAAAAACGAAATATTTTGGTGTCAAAGTGAAATTTGGCTAAGTGTTTTGGTTCTAAAATGAATTTTCAGCTACAGAAGATATTTTTGGATTCCCGCTTAGTGAAAATCTTTCTTAGCGCGAATTTAATGCTACAATAGAGTTGTAATCCGATTTTGGCACTTTTAGTAGCAGTTCGTGAACTAGTGCTACAACGGCCTGCTACCAATGCCCATATTTCTTGTAGTGATTGATTGTTCCCTTGACGTACTTGATGATTCGCTTGACTGCCTCAAGATGGGACTGCTTTGGTTTAGCTTGATACCTTGCACATATTCCCACGCTTAGACACAGGTCTGGTCTACTAGCTGTAAGATACAGCAAGCTTCCAATCATTCCTCGATACAGCTTTACATCCACGTCTGCTCCATCAGCATCTTTTGATAACTTGGTTGTAGTACTCATCGGTGTTCTAGCTTCTTTACATTGGTCTAGCTTGAATCGACTCAAGAGAGTTTTGGCATATGTACTTTGAGATATGAATATGCCATCACTGTTCTGGCTGACTTGCAAGCCCAGAAAGTACTTCAATTCTCCTACCATACTCATTTCAAATTCTTGAGTCATGTCTTGTACAAACGTATCCACCAGCTTTTGAGATGTGCCTCCAAAGATTATGTCATCAACATAGATCTGAACTATGATAATCTCATTTGTTTGCTCCAACACGAAGAGAGTCTTGTCTACACTTCCTTTTGTATATCCTTTTTCCAGAAGGAACCTTGTGAGTCGCTCATACCAAGCCCTCAGAGCCTGTTTCAACCCATACAAGGCTTTCTTCAACTTGTACACATACTCAGGATTGTGTGCATCCTCAAATCCTTTTGGTTATTCTACATGAACTTCCTCTTGAAGGAAACCATTCAAGAAGGCACTCTTCACATCCATTTGATAAACGGTGAAGTTCATGATGCAAGCCATTCCAAGAAACAGTCTAATTGACTCAAGTCGTGTAACAGGAGCGAATGTCTCCTCAAAGTCGACTCCTTCTATCTGAGATTACCCCTGAGCCACAAGCCGTGCCTTGTTTTGCACAACTATTCCATTCTCATCAATCTTGTTTTTAAAGATCCACTTGGTGCCTACAACATTGACTCCATCAGGTCGTGGTACAAGTTCCCATACATCATTACGCACACACTGTTCTAGTTCTTGTCCCATAGCCTCGATCCAGAATTCGTCTTCCAAGGCTTGAATGTGTGTCGTGGGTTCTATAACTGAGACAAAACTAGCGAATCGCACCATTTCCTTGAAATCCAGATGAACTTTTCTCGTCATTCGTTCATCATTCACATCTCCTAATACTTTTGAGATGGGATAGTTTTTCTGAGTTCTGCTAAGCTTGATTTTCACTGGAGACTTTGTTTTGTCAGTTTGAGTAGTTTCTGAGGTTGTTTCTTCCTCTGCTTTCTCTCCATCAATGGACCTTTGGTGCTCAACCGGTTCTGATTCACTGTCTGATGAATCATCGAGAATTTTCATTTGACATAGATCATCAAACACGACATTTACTGACTCAACAATTGTTCTTGATCTTGTGTTATATACTCTGAACGTTGTGCTTGTTCCTGAGTATCCCAAGAAGATACCCTCATCACTCCTTGAATCAAACTTTCCAAGATGATCTTTGTCATTCAGTACATAGCACTTTCCTCCAAAAATATGAAAGTAGCTCAGATTGGGAGTCTTTCCTTTCCACATCTCGTATGGTGTCATGGTTGTTCCTCTTCTTACATACACTCTATTTATGATGTAGCATGTTGTATTGATGGCTTCTGCCCAAAACCTTAGTGGCACATCATTGCCGTGGATCATGGCTCTGGCCATTTCTTGCAGAGTTATGTTCTTCCTTTCAACTACCCCATTCTGTTGTGGAGTTCTTGGTGCTGAGAACTGATGAGCTATACCATGATCTTCGCAGAACACTTTCATGATTTCATTCTGAAATTCTCCTCCATGATCACTTCCAATCCTTTTAATCCGTCCTTGTTCATTGATCATCTGAAGTGCCCAGATTCTAAAGTTGTCTGTTGTATCTGATTTATCCCGAATGAACCTCACCCATGTGTATCTGGTAAAGTCATCGACTAGAACAAACACATATCGTTTACCTGCTATGCTTTCAACCTGCATTGGTCCCATCAAGTCCATGTGCACTAGATCCAACTTGTGCTTGGTCTGAACATCTGGCACTTTCTTATGCTGAACTTTGACCTGTTTGCCTTTGTTGCATGCTCCACACACCATCTTGCCGACTTCCTTGAGTTGAGGTATCCCTCGGACAATTTCATTCTTGACCAGATTAGTCAAGTTTCTCTCATTCATATGTCCAAGTCGTTGATGCCATAGATGAATGTCATTCTTGACACTTAGAATGATATCTCCAGTGTCATTCATAGCTTTGCAATCATAGCTTGTGAAACACACCATCAATCCTTCGTCGCATAGTTGGCTCACACTGATCAGGTTTTCCTTAAGACCCTTACAAGAAAAACATTCATTAGTTTAGGTAAATCTGAGTCAAATGTTGTACATTTGCCTTGTATCGCCCCTTGTCCTCCATCACCGAAAGTTACTTTGCCAGATTTGATCACTTTGATGTCTTTGAGATGACTCCTTGTCCCTGTCATATGTCTTGAGCATCCAGTGTCAAAGTACCATTGATTTCCATCTTCGGAATTTTCATTGATAAAGGCTATACTGCATCGTATCTGCTTCTCTGAGGTAACCCTAGTACTACTTCTTGTCTCATACAAGTCCGCCTTCTTCACCCAGATTTGGTATCTGTTTTTGTTCCAGTTGAATCTTCCTAGTTTCTTGAGCTGGCGTATCCTTTGATGAAATATGTAGCAGTATGCTTTGTAGTGCCCTTCCTTTCCACAGTAGTAGCAGTTTCTTGCTGTTGAGTCATACACTGTTTGCGTTGGGATTGTTGTACTTGCATGCACAAACGTGGTTTTTCCCAAACTGGATCCAGGTCGTCCAGTGTACCCAAGTCCAGATTTTGTGTATTCTGTTCTGCCATAGCTCGGAATTTTATCCAGTTGTTTCGTGCCTGCAAACATGTGTATTTTGCGATGCTGTTGATCTAGTTCTGACTTCAGCTGATTAGTTGCTTCTTTCTCTTTCTTCAGCATCTGCTCCAATTCGTCTGATTTCTTGGCCAGTGTCAATTTTTCTTTGATTAAATTGACACTTTCTTTACTAAGTTTTTGTTCAGTTTCCAGTTCTTCTTTGAGTGACTCAACCTGTGCCTCAAGCCGCTGCTTCTCTTGGATTAGAGCAGTATTTTCTAACCCAATTTTTATGAGAGTATCTCTCACCTCCTTATAACTACTGACCAGATCTAATTCTGTTTCTGAGTCTGAATCAGATTCATTGTCTTCAAGTTCAGCAATGCCAAGGAATGCTACGAAGTTATTAACTTCTTCTTCGTCACTTTCCTCATCTGACTCATCATTGTTTACTCCTATCATAGATTTTTCTTGTCTTCGTTTCTGATCATTGACACATTCCAGATGAGTGTGTCCAATTCCTTTGCAGCCAAAGCACTTCATCTCACGTCTTCTAACAGTTGGACGTTCACTTTTGAAGTGTCCAAACCCCTTGCATTCATGACACTGCATTTCAGATTTCTTCATAGTTTTCTCTCCATCAGTCGATCTTTTAGTGCTTTTGTACGATCCTTGTCCTTGTTCTACTCTCCTTAGAGCACGATCAAATCTTCGAACTATGAGGCTTACAGGATCTTCTCCCTCGTTTTTTTGGTTGGTTTTTGCTTGAGTGATGAGAGCAACACCTTTGGATTTCTTTGTACCATCCAGTTCTAACTCATGAACTTGCAACATACACACTAGCTCATCAAAACTCATACTCTCAGTGTTAGCCGACACACTTAGAGCTGCTTTGTAAGGCACGTACTTGGCTGGCAGATATCTTAAGAATTTCTTGACAAGTTTCTTTTCTTTATATTTCTTACCAAGAAGTGATGCTTCCTGAGCTAGAGAACTGATTTTGGCGCTGAAATCTGATATTGTTTCATCATCTTCCATTTTTAGATCTTCAAATTTGGTAGCCAAAAGATCTTTTCTTGAATTTTGCACTTTCTCAGTTCCTTCAAAGTGAATTTGAAGAATATCCCACGCTTCTTTAGCCAATTCGCATCCTTGTATTAATTCGAACTGTTTCTTGGCAACTCTACAGTGAATCGCAGTTAGAGCTCTGGAGTTGAATTTTGACAACTTTTGTTCGACTTCTGTCCATTGTTCCTCTGGTTTGGGTATGTCGACTCCTGCTTCATTCCTCATTGTTGGTGCTTTCCAGCCTGATTCAACTGCTTTCCATGCTAGCGGATCGATACCTTTGATTTGTGATCTTGTTCTTGCTTTCCAAAAGCCATAGTTTGTCGCATCCAGTATTACTCTAGAGCTGTTGATTAGCTCATTGTAGTTCTCCATTTTTTCGCAGAATCTCACATGTATATATGAGCAACAAGTGTATGCTCTGATACCAATTGAAAATGTAAGACGTAGGGTAATACAGAATGTGACTCAAAGGGTATTCTTTTCAAAAGACTGTTTATTGCAAAGCAAACAAAAGTTTCACCTTAACAACCTAGTCTCCTCCTTGCTTTTCGATCTAACAATGATCTCAAAGCCCTTCTAGATTCACCCTTAACACCAAGTGTAATTCTCTCTTAAGAACTCTCTCTTTTGTTAAAAGCAATCTCTCCTTCTAAAGCGCACCAAGAAAAGATGCCCTAGATGATCTATTTATACGTATAGATCATTGTACAATTACCTTATTTCTTTTGACATATTTCCTAAACTCTCTTAGGCATATTTCCATTTTTCTTCATCTCGCTAAAAGCATATTTTCCTATAATCTTTTAGGTGCTCATCCTATGAGTATCTTCACTGATCTTCATATCCAGCTCAGCTACTCATCTTTAGGTTTGTCCTCGTCAGCTTCTTGTCCCTAGTATTTCCATATCTCTTCGTTCCAGCTCACGCTTTCTATCGTTGACTTAGTCACTGTTGCACATGCTGGTTGACTCAGCCGCTGTTGTAGCTCATGCTGTATTTCAATGATGCTTCAAGAACAACCGAACCTCTAGGTTTAATTCACACAGATTTGTGTGATTTAAAGTTTGTGCAAACTAGAGGTGGAAAGAAGTACTTCGTAACTTTCATAGATGATTGCACTAGATACTGCTATGTTTATCTATTACGAAGTAAAGATTAAGCCTTGGACAAGTTCAAAGAGTACAAACTCGAAGTTGAAAACCAACTTAATAAAACAATCAAAACGGTTAGAAGTGATCGAGGAGGTGAATATAAAAAAACCTTTCGATGCGTTCTGTAGAGAACATGGTATCATTCATCAAACTACCGCTCCTTACTCACTAGAGTCTAACGGAGTTGCGGAACAAAAGAACCAAACACTTAAGGAGATGATGAATGCTATATTGCAGGAATCTGGGTTAACCCAAAACATGTGGGGGGAAGCGTTGCTTACCTCTAATTACATCCCGAACAAAATACCTGACAAAGTAACTAGAAAAACTCCATATGAATTTTGGAAAGGTAAAGTACCTTCGTACAAATACCTGAAAGTGTGGGGGTGCCTAGAAAAGTGATAGGTTCTAAGTTTTCCCTATACTAAACTGCAAGTGAACAGCAATGTCAAAGTAGTATATAGGGTTATCGAATCCACAGGGACACTTGGTCTCAAGAGAATCAAACTATAGGAATAAATACTAGAAATAAGCAAATAGTGAATGAAATAAATTGCGGTGCGAGAAAGTAAATCAGTAGCAGAGATTAACGGTTGTGAAGCAAGTAATTAAAAGCGTCAAGCTTAGAGTATTCTCAGGAAATCAGACAAGCAGACAGTTCATTCAGCAAGGATCTAATTAAGCACAGTTCTAGAACTCAAAACACAGATATAGAATTAACCAAATTCCTTTGCGATAATTCTCTAAGTCTAAGTGCAGCAAACCAAACTTTCGTTTGCGAGAACTAACACATTAAACTAGCAATAAGTCCAAGTTTGATATGTTCACAATTATCCTAAACCAAACTTCCGTTTGCGCAAAGTTTAATTGCCCAATTTAAATAGTTCAGATTCCTAAACCCCACTTCCGTGACGTATTTAGCAACCTAAGATCTAGATTCTAATTGATCAGGTTAGAACTAGCTTTAAGCACAATTAAATTGAAGAACAGATATAGTTATGAATCCTTAACTGAATTTAAACAAGTCTAGCAAGTCATGAAATCCTATGTGAGAAACCCTAAACCTAACTAGGAATCTACTCAGACATAGATAATGAAATCATAATCATAGAATGAATAAATTACATAAAAGAATAAGAGTAAAAGGGGTTCGAAATCTTCTCCAAATACAGATGATGTAACAGGTTCAGATCAGCCCCAAAAGCTCTAAAATCCTCTGCTCTTAATTATGAATTGCGTAATGTAAAAAGTATAAAGCGTATCTAATTAAAACACTAAAAACTCTAATATATAGGCATAATCTCGGCCAGGGGCTTCTTTGTAAATATCAAGAACTTCTGGATCAAAGTGCAAATTCTTCACTCTTCTAAACCGCCGAGTTTTTGGCCCATCTCGCTGGTGCATCGATCGATGCTAGAGTGCAACGATCGACACCTTCCTCTGTTTCGGACAGTGAACTCTATCTCTCGGCCAAACACTCCAAAAATCTCCAAAAAGCTCCATTATCTCCAATTTAGCTCCAAACCTGATTATACCTGTAAAAGACTCTAAACAAAGACAAAAGACACTAAAAACACATCTATATCATGGTCTAAACTGGGTAAAAACCATGATATATCAACTCCCCCACACTTAGCCTTTGCTTGCCCTCAAGCAAAACATAGAACTAAAGCATGGTGAAGAGGTTTGAAAACTCTTCAGAAACTCATTTCATCCTAGAAGCTACAATACTCAGATTCCCCTTAGTAAACCACTGCAAGAATCAATCACAGGATATCAAGACCACAATGTACTTCCCCCACACTTAGCAACTGTCCTACGTAAACTCCACAATCACATTCAAGCATTCAAATTCTCCCTACTGACTTCTGCAAGTATTTAAGTGCGGTCTCACCTAAGGAGTATCGATCAAAGGGCACATGGATTCTTACCTTATCAGCTCTAGACCACCATACTATCTTTCTCTAGTCCCTTTCTTCTCTTTCCCTTCTTTAACAACTGATTTTTCCCCACTGGGTATCATTTTATTTTTTTATCAGTGTTCTTCCCGTTATGGGGTGTACTTTGGACACATTCCATGGATCACATGAGAGATAATAGTGTTTGCTACTATTCCCATGACCACTTCGGAGTTACCAACTCATCCTCAGTTTATTATTTTTTTTTTTACTTTACTTTACAGAAGGGGAGAAGGGAACTAAATAGGACAGGTTTACAGGCTGTGTCAGAACTAACAAGGGAATCCGACACAAAGTATACCAAGCCCTTAGGTGAGAAATCTAAGTCAGTATTAGGGGTGAAGTCAGTAAGGGATCCTCTGATACCTGAAGTGATGTGGGTGTTCCCAGTAGGTTGATCCGTGTCTGGGTTTTCTAATAGTCAGAGATAGATCCTGCAACTTCATCCCAATGGTTACTTAAGTTCCTGCAAGACTTGTAAATCTTCTCAGAAAATCATAGTTTCTTACTTAAACAATTTTGACTCAATAAAACAAAAAAATTTGAAAAACGGACTGACTCTCTAGAAAACAGAAAGATATAAGTCAGTAGCACCTCCCCCACACTTAAGACACACTGTCCCCAGTAGTGTCCAGCGAAGGATTGGTAAAAAGAAAGAAAAATTTGAAAAGGTGAAATTATGTCTGTCGGGTTACCTCTGTCGTCTAGCATCGACCGTTGCACTGAGTGCATCGACCGTTACTTGGCGATTTTCGTGTATAGTCGATCGTTGCTCAGGACCGCAACGATTGCTGCAATGCGATTCCTTTCGTGTTGTGACGATCGACACAGAAGTGCGTCGATCGTTGCACTGCGAATTATCCGAGACCTGCAAACATAAACTCACCAGAAACAAAAACAAACGTAAAATCCTAACAAAAACACCAAAAATTAAGTAGAAAAACACCAGTACCTAATGGTGGGTTGCCTCCCACCCAGCGCTTGTTTAAGGTCAATAGCTTGACCGGACGGATTGGAATTTTCAAGTAGAGGGTGCAGCATCCAGAGGTAAAATCTGTCTCCTTGGAATCTCGGCCTTAGCCCAATAGTGTTTTACCCTCTGCCCGTTAACAGCAAACTCATTACCCTCCTTGCCAATCAAAATGACAGCTCCATATGGACGCACTTCTTTGATCGTGTAGGGTCCAGACCATCTTGACTTCAGCTTGCCTGGAAACAAATGCAAGCGAGAATTGTACAACAGTACCTGATCATTAGGCTTAAATCGTCTGGAGACAATCTTTTTGTCATGATAAGCCTTAGTCCTTTCCTTGTACAACTTTGAGTTCTCATAGGCAAGATGTCTAATCTCATCCAACTCATTGAGCTGTATCAATCTCCTTTCTGCAGCTGGTTTGAGGTCAAAGTTCATCTGTTTTACAGCCCATGCTGCCTTGTGCTCAAGTTCTACTGGCAGATGACATGCTTTCCCATACAGCAAATGGAATGGAGTAGTCCCCAATGGCGTTTTAAATGCAGTCCTGTAGGCCCATAAAGCATCATCAAGCTTAGCTGCCCAATCTTTCCTTGTCTTCCCAACTGTTTTTTCCAAGATCTCCTTGATTTGTATGTTAGAAACCTCTACCTGTCCACTAGTCTGTGGGTGATAAGGAGTAGCAACTCGGTGATGCACTCCATGCTTCCTCAGGAGCTTCTCAAAAACCTTATTAATAAAGTGAGATCCTCCATCACTAATAACTATCCGAGGTACTCCAAATCTAGGGAATATGATGGATTTAAATAGCTTAATGACTACTGAAGAATCATTGGTTGGACTAGCTATTGCTTCTACCCACTTAGAAACATAATCCACAGCAACTAATATGAATTTATTCCCATAAGATGAGGGAAAGGGACCCATAAAGTCGATGCCCCAGCAATCAAAAACCTCAACCTCAAGAATGAAATTCTGAGGCATCTCATACTTCCTGCTTATTTTCCCTCTCCTCTGGCAGGCATCACAATGAGAAATAAAGGAGTGAGTATCAGCGAACATTGTAGGCCACCAGAAAACTGCTTGCAAAACCTTAGACACAGTCTTAAATGTAGCAAAATGTCCTGCATAATCTGATCCGTGACAGTGGAAAAGGATATCTGGAACCTCTGACTCAGCAACACATCTTCTATAAAGGCCATCCGAACAATGCTTATAGAGGTAAGGGTCATCCCAATAGTACCTCCTAAGTTCTCTGAAAAACCTCTTCTTTTCATATCCTTTCAGATTATCTGGTTCAGTCTCTGCAGCTAGATAATTGGCTATGTCTGCATACCATGGTCGATCATTTGTTGCGACAGCATTAATCTCGAACTCATGTCTTCCAATACGTATCGTGAAAGTTTCTGCGTCTGTATCCGCGCTGCAACGATCGTCACAGTCGAATGTATCGATCGTTGCTGTCCCGATAGATGCATCGATCGACGCTGATGTAGCATCGATCGACGCAACGCGATTAATCCGACAGTTCTGCAGATTTCTGTCCAAATCTGTCTCACAGATTGTCCCAACCATATTGACGTTTTCTTCAGGCAAACAGTCATTAATTGGCACGTCCTCCTCAACCAGCATCCTTGAAAGATGGTCAGCAACTCCATTCTCAACCCCTTTCTTATCTCTCACTTCAATATCAAATTCCTGAAGCAACAGGATCCATCTCAACAATCTTGGCTTAGCATCCTTCTTCTGCATCAGATACTTCAGTGCTGAATGATCAGTGTGTACAATCACCTTGGAGCCAACAAGATAAGAGCGAAATTTCTCAAATGCAAAGACAACTGCCAGCAACTCCTTCTCTGTAGTGGCATAGTTTCTTTGTGCATCATCCAGTGTCCTACTGGCATAATAGATAGCATGAAGCTTTCTATCTTTCTTTTGCCCAAGAACAGCTCCTACAGCATAATCACTTGCATCACACATTACCTCGAAAGGCAAATCCCAATCCGGTGGCTGAACTATGGGAGCACTCACTAATGCCTGCTTGATCTGTTCAAATGCAGTTTGACAATCTGCAGTGAACTCAAATCTGGTGTCTTTACACAGCAAAGCAGTTAGTGGCCTAGCAATCTTACTAAAATCCTTAATGAACCGTCTATAGAAACCAGCATGTCCAAGAAAGCTTCTAATAGACTTAACAGAATCAGGTGCCTGCAGGTTCGTCATTACCTCGATTTTGGCGCGGTCCACCTCTATTCCTGCTTCGGACACCTTATGTCCAAGCACAATGCCATCTCTGACCATGAAATGACACTTCTCCCAGTTAAGAACTAAGTGCTTCTCTTCACATCTTTTCAGAACCTTACACAGATTATCTAAGCATTCATTATAGGATGATCCATATACTGAGAAATCATCCATGAATACTTCCATAAAATCCTCAATCATATCTGTGAATATGGACATCATGCATCTCTGGAAAGTGGCTGGTGCATTGCAGAGTCCAAAAGGCATCCTACGGTAAGCAAAAGTCCCATATGGACAAGTAAAAGTGGTTTTTCCCTGATCCTCTGGATGGATGGGAATCTGAAAGAAACCTGAGTAGCCATCTAAGAAGCAGTAGTAAGGATGATTTGCTAACCTTTCGAGCATCTGATCAATAAAAGGTAAAGGAAAATGATCTTTCCTGGTAGCAGCATTAAGCTTTCTGTAGTCTATGCACATCCTGTGTCCTGTCACAGTCCTAGTAGGTATCAGCTCGTTCTTCTCATTCTTCACGACTGTAACACCGCCCTTCTTTGGTACTACATGGACTGGACTTACCCAATCACTATCAGAGATAGGATATATAATTCCAGCGTCAAGGAGTTTCATAATCTCCTTTTTGACTACTTCCTGCAGATTAGGATTAAGTCTCCTCTGATGTTCGATTGATGTCTTGGACTCATCCTCAAGGTGTATCCGGTGCATGCACAGCTCTGGTGAAATACCTGAAATATCATTAAGGGAATAGCCAAGAGCTTTGCGATGCTTGCGCAGCTTGCTTAGCAGTAAAGTGAGCTCTGCGTTGTTCAGGCTAGCATTAACAATCACTGGGTATGTTGAATTAGGTCCAAGAAAAGCGTACCTTAGCCCGGATGGAAGTTGTTTCAGATCTATTTTCGGAGCCTTTTCTTCTGCCCAGTCCCTGTCGTCTTGCAACGATCGATGCTTAGATGGTGTCGATCGTTGCAGTCCCGCGTCAGACACTTCTACCTGCATTGCAACTTCGACAGAATCCATCAATCTTGTATAGCACATTGCAGGCTCGTCCTGTAGGTATTCCAACTCCAAAATAGAACTCAGTAAAGCCCTCTCTAGTGGGTCCTCAACATGTGATTGATGGAAGTACTCTGCAGCTAAATCACCCAATGTATCCACATAAAAGGTTTGCCCGTCGATGGTCGGTCTCTTCACCAGTTTGTTCATGTCAAAACTCATCTTCAGATCACCCACATTCAGGATTATCTTACCTCCTTGACAGTCAATCATCGCACCGGCTGTTGCTAAGAAAGACCTGCCTAGAATTAATGGGTCTTTTGGCTCCTGTCCATATTGTAGAACCACAAAATCAGTTGGGATTACGCACTTGCCAACTGTTATAGGCACATCCTCTATTACTCCTTCGGGAATCCTGACTGATCTGTCTGCCAAAACCAGTGATATCCTAGTTGGTATAAAATCTGTCATCCCTAGTCTTTTAGCAACAAAAAGGGGCATTAGATTTACACTGGAGCCAAGATCACATAGGGATCTTTCGAACCTCTCCTTATAGATAGCACAATCCAACACGAAGCTGCCCGGATCTTTTAATTTCTCTGGAATTCTGCCTTGAACCACTGCACTACATACTTCATTGAGCATCATTATACTTTCCTCGTCAGACCATTTACCAGAAATTGCATCCTTAAGGCATCTCTTCATCATGGGAGAAGTTTCAATGGAATCCAACAAAGGTACTTCAACCTTTACCTTCTTTATGAACTCCTTCCACTTTGCATACTGCCTATCATTCTTAGCTTTTCTGGGGTTCTTGGGATAAGGTATCTTAGGCTTGTATACTCTTTCAGCCGACTGTTTTGGGTTTTCAGCACTCGAACTTCCTGCAGTCTCCTTGTGTCGATCGTTACTCTTATCACACCGATCGATGCTAGGCGACTTTGTGACGGCCTCCGGTTCCTTGATTTCGCTTGGCAACGATCGTTGCGTAGATGCATCGATCGATGCGCGGCGAATATTGCGTATCTCATCTTCCAGCTCGTCAATTTCCACGAGTTCCTCAACGCTCAACTGCTTTTTCTGGCCAGATAACAGCTCCTTGCCACTTCTTAATGTCACGGCATTGCATTGGTACTTAGGATTGGCATCAGTCCTTCCCGGGAGATATCCCTCTTCCCTTTGAGCATGCCCAGCAGTTCTTGCAACCTTAGCATCAAGCTCTTTCATGTGTGTGTTCAAACTCTCAAACTTCCCATTCAGATCCCTGTAGATTGTATCCATTTTCGCGTCAGCATCTGCTGCGTACTTAGTCTGATTCTCCATTAGCTGTCTTATCATAGTCTCTACTTTACTATCAGACTCGTTGGCTTTCTCAAAACCACCTCGCTGAACTCCATTTGAGAATCTGTTTCTCTGTTGATTTTTAGATCTACTACCTTGGAAACCAGAACCTCCCATGTAATTCACTTCTTCTTCCTGAGTGTCCTCCTCAGTCTGAATTACCTCTACATCTTGGGTAGAGTGGACAGCTTTCTTACTTGTTAGGAGATCGTACACTGTGTCTAGCCTAGATCTAATCTCAGTCATGTTAGAATCCTCTGTACTTCCACCGGATTTCTTTCTCTTTTCATCTATAGACTTGCAACTGTAGCTGTTAATAAGGTTCCCAATCAACTGCTTAGCTTGTGTAGGAGTCCTGGTGTTGAAATTAGCATTACTGGAATTATCCAGCGCAGTCTGATAAGGGAGATCTATGCCTCTGAAGAAGATACCAATCAGCTGTACTTCTGTGAATCCATGGTGTGGACAGTCACGCTGATACTGCTTAAATCTCATCCAGGCAGTCTTCAAGGGCTCCACAGCTCCTTGGGAAAAGGTGAGTATGTCCTGTCTGGACTGATCCGAGCGCGCATCATCATAAAAGTTACGCAGGAACTCACTCTTTAAGGCTGCCCAAGTAGTATACTGACCAGGTGCCAGTTGTCTCAGCCATGCACTAGCGTCTCCAGCAAGACTGTGCGGAAATAGCTTAAGGAATAGATAGTCCGGGCATACTCCTTCATACTTCATGCCAGTGACTATGTCCTCAAACTTGTCAATATGATCCATAGGCTGCTCTACTTGAAGACCATGAAAAGCAATCTGTCTCATCAGCTGGTAGTAGATGGTCTTTACCTCAAAATCATTCCTCTCAAAAGCAGGAAGCACTAGAGCTGCTCGGTTTGCATGAAACTCATCAGGTCTGTTGTAATCAGCTAGTGTCCTCTCATGAACCACCATCTCTCTACCTTGGGCCTGTCCTTGACCCTGGTTTCGGTTCAGCTCCTGTTGCTGTTGCTCAGGAGGATCAGGGATGACATTCCCTTCAGCATCAACCCGATGCCCAGCAGCATTGTACGGGTTGTCATCTTGGTCCCTCAGGGTACCTTCAGCATCTGGTATCAAGATCAAACGTTCTCGTACCATTCTCTCTCTCTTTTCTCTTCTGTTAGTCCTTTCTAGACGTCCAAGTTCCTCTAGTCCGAGATTAAGCAAGCTCGAGTTCGGATAACTTCGAGTTTTCTGCGTTGGCATAAACTGTCTGTAATCGTCCAGCAACGATCGATGCTATCAGTGCAACGATCGATTCAATTCTCAGAATCGCCTAGTGACGATCGACGCAAGGTATGCAACGATCGACGCAAGGCGAAATTCGTACCTGCGACAGAGAGAAATCAGAGAAAAAGTTAGCAAAATCAGAAAATAAAAAAAAAACGAAAAAGAACAAAAACAAAAAGAAAAATTTCTAGCAAAAACCCTAAGTTCGGTTTTATCGAAGACTCAAAGAGTCCCCGGCAACGGCGCCAAAAACTTGATAGGTTCTAAGTTTTCCCTATACTAAACTGCAAGTGAACAGCAATGTCAAAGTAGTATATAGGGTTATCGAATCCACAGGGACACTTGGTCTCAAGAGAATCAAACTATAGGAATAAATACTAGAAATAAGCAAATAGTGAATGAAATAAATTGCGGTGCGAGAAAGTAAATCAGTAGCAGAGATTAACGGTTGTGAAGCAAGTAATTAAAAGCGTCAAGCTTAGAGTATTCTCAGGAAATCAGACAAGCAGACAGTTCATTCAGCAAGGATCTAATTAAGCACAGTTCTAGAACTCAAAACACAGATATAGAATTAACCAAATTCCTTTGCGATAATTCTCTAAGTCTAAGTGCAGCAAACCAAACTTTCGTTTGCGAGAACTAACAGATTAAACTAGCAATAAGTCCAAGTTTGATATGTTCACAATTATCCTAAACCAAACTTCCGTTTGCGCAAAGTTTAATTGCCCAATTTAAATAGTTCAGATTCCTAAACCCCACTTCCGTGACGTATTTAGCAACCTAAGATCTAGATTCTAATTGATCAGGTTAGAACTAGCTTTAAGCACAATTAAATTGAAGAACAGATATAGTTATGAATCCTTAACTGAATTTGAACAAGTCTAGCAAGTCATGAAATCCTATGTGAGAAACCCTAAACCTAACTAGGAATCTACTCAGACATAGATAATGAAATCATAATCATAGAATGAATAAATTGCATAAAAGAATAAGAGTAAAAGGGGTTCGAAATCTTCTCCAAATACAGATGATGTAACAGGTTCAGATCAGCCCCAAAAGCTCTAAAATCCTCTGCTCTTAATTATGAATTGCGTAATGTAAAAAGTATAAAGCGTATCTAATTAAAACACTAAAAACTCTAATATATAGGCATAATCTCGGCCAGGGGCTTCTTTGTAAATATCAGGAACTTCTGGATCAAAGTGCAAATTCTTCACTCTTCTAAACCGCCGAGTTTTTGGCCCATCTCGCTGGTGCATCGATCGATGCTAGAGTGCAACGATCGACACCTTCCTCTGTTTCGGACAGTGAACTCTATCTCTCGGCCAAACACTCCAAAAATCTCCAAAAAGCTTCATTATCTCCAATTTAGCTCCAAACCTGATTATACCTGTAAAAGACTCTAAACAAAGACAAAAGACACTAAAAACACATCTATATCATGGTCTAAACTGGGTAAAAACCATGATATATCAAAAAGGTAGCAGTGCGACTTCCGAAAAAGTCACAATCAAACCTAAGATGGTAGACTGCATATTCATCGGATATGTTCATAATAGCTGTGCATATCATTTCTTGGTATATAAGTCAGACATACCAGATATCCATGTGAACACGAAAATGGAGTTAAGGAACGTTTCCTTCTTCGAAGATGTGTTTCCATGTAAGGATAAGGGAAATCCTAAATGAACTCGTGATGAACGATATGCTAGCGATGAGTCAAGCACTTCTGGTACTTCTACAAATGAAGTAGAAGAAGAAGTTGAACTTAGATGAAGAAAGAGAGCTCGTAAATAAAAGACATTCGGCCCAGAGTTCATAATGGCATTTCTTGCAGAAAGTGGACCAAGAACTTTCAGTGGAGCCATGTCTACACCTGATGCACCTTCATGAAAAGAAGTTGCAAACAGTGAAATCAATTTCATTATGGAAAATCATACATGGGAGTTGGTTGAGTTACCGCAAGGGTGAAAACCACTTGGGTCTAAATGGATCTTCACTACAAAGTTGAAAATAGATGGATCCATAGACAAGTACAAGGCTAGACTTGTGTTGAAAGGATTCCGACAAAAAGAAGGGTTGGATTACTTTGACACATATTCTACAGTAACGAGAATAACTTCGTTCTGTATGCTGATTGGAACTTCAACATTAAGAAATCTTGAAATCCATCAAAATAGATGTAAAAATTGTCTTCCTAAATGGAGATTTAGAAGAAGAAATATACATGCATCAACCTGAGGGTTATGCCACTCTTGGGCAAGAGAAGAAGGTGTGTAGACTTGTGAAGTTATTATATGGACTTAAACAGGTGCTGAAACAATGACACGAAAAGTTTGACAATGTAATGATGTCAAATGGCTTTCACACAAATGAATGTGACAAATGCATATACATCAAAATTACTCCTCATGGATACATTTTGCTCTATTTGTACGTTGATGACATGCTCATCATAGGTAGCAGCAAGGATATAATCCAACAAAATAAGAATATGATTAGTGGAAAATTTGATATGAAAGACTTGGGATTAGCATATGTAATTCTGGGAATTAAGATCACTCAAAATTCCGAAGGAATAATCCTATCTCAAGATTATTATGCTAAAAAGATCCTAGAGCGGTTTAATAACTACTCAAACGGGATAGCAAAAACTCCACTTGGCCCTCAAATTTATTTGACAAAGAAGTTAGGTGAACCTGTGTCACGGGTGAAGTATGCAAGAGTGATCGGAGTCTAATGTACTTGACGAATTGTACTAGACCCGATTTAGCGCACTCAGTAAATGTACTAAGTCACTACATGAGTAATCCCAGTCATACTCACTGGAAGGCCATAACTAGAGTATTGAATTATCTGAGAAATACTAAGAGTTATGAGCTTCATTTTGGAAAATAACCAGCAGTACTAGAATGGTACAGTGATGCTAATTGTATTTCAGATTCAAGAAACTCCAAATCTTCGAGTGGATATGTATTCACTCTTGCTGGTGGAGCAGTATCATGGAAATCTTCCAAGCAAACACTCCTGACCTGCTCAACCATGGGGTCAGATTTCATAGCTTTAGACAAAGTTGCGGAGGAAGCAGAATGGCTTCAGAACTTCCTTGAAGATATCCCGATGTGGGAAAAACCAGTGCCAGCTCTACACGTACACTGTGATAGTCAATCAGCTATCTCATGAACACTGAGTAATCTATATAATGCCAAATCTCGTCATATAAGAAGATGACATAAGACCATCAGACATTTTATCTCAAGTGGTGTAATAAGGATAGATTAAATCAAGTCGGTTGATAATTTAGAGGATCCGTTCACAAAAATTCTTCCGCGAGATCAAACTTTTAAATCATCAAAAGGAATAGGTTTAAAGCTAATGAAAAAATATGACGTTTGATGGACACCCCACCTATGTGACTGGAGATCCGAAGATCCAGGTTCAAAGGGAAAACGAAAATGAGTTAATTCAGGGTTAAGCACTATAATTCTGCCCAGTTCCTAGGATGATAAAATAGTGCTAAATGTGTGTAATGAGGTTAAGCGTTGACTTTTAATAAATTCCATAGCTTTGTAATAGTGGAGTATTCACGAATACTTCTTGAAAGAAAGCTGATGGCAGATCACCTAGTGAGTGTGAAATGGGGCCGTTTCTAAGAGAATTAATGTAAGGCTATACTCTCCAACTTCACTCACAAATATCAGGCATGTTTAAGGCCAAAATGAACACAATAGAGAACATAGTTCTACAAGAAGATGTAATTGTGCGATACCTATTGTCTCGGTTTACATCAAGGTTCGGGTGTCAAGATATCTTGTTCACCTTCTGGCTGAGTAAACCCAACATATATTAAAAATGATTGGTTCAAGGCTGAAAATGCTACCTCTCAGATACAATTACATTTTCGTATACTCTTGAAAGTCTGTCTAGTCTAGTCAAGTCTAGTATGATCGAGTCTGTCTAGTAAGTTGAGTATGTCTAGATGTTGCATTTGCATATGTTTAGAGTCATTTCTATTCATGTGGGTATTGTTGGAACAATATTTTAATTAAGACATGTTAAAGACAGGGACTTTATTGAGAAGAAAAAATTTCTAATTTTTGGAAACTTGGTGGAAGTTTGTGTGTGGCCCAAGTTTGCGAACTTGCTGCCCAAGTCGGTTTATTTCCTAAATCTAGCTTTCTCTAATCCTATATAGGACTCCTAAGCCTCTCTTGTAGAGCATCCACAACGAAAAACACACAGAAAAAAACACAAAAGAAGTCCTTCAATTCCCTTCTATTTTAGGTTTGTGTCTAATTCGAGAGTGTCGTAGTTCATATGTTCGACATAACCGATACTGAGTGTTGCGATACGGTTTCCTATGGTTTTATTCTGGGACTCATGAATCTTGATTTGACCTGTCACACTACTGGTGATTCTTTGAGTTAAGGAAAGAGATCAAATCTCGCCTCCATATATTCTAATTTCTACTCTTTCTGTTAAATCGTTTTGATATCGTTTCCTTAACGCTTATTCCTTATTCATGATTAAATCGTTTTTATCGTAGTGTACTATATTTTGGTTCTACATCATGCAGTGTTGTTGCATGTTGGTGTGACTACCGACTGGTCCATACACCTCTGAGTTGGAGTCATAGCGTGTATGTGAAGGGAAGTACTTACTGGCTTGCTTAGAGCATACACAGCAATGAACCCCCCCCCCCCCTTTGGGGGTTCTTAAATTTTATTTTATTAGTTTTTTGTGTGAAAAGTTTAAGAAAAAAAAAAAAAAAAAAAAAGAGGACAAATAACATCACGCCACGTAGGCGTGAACAGTCAAGAGTCGGTATATTAAAGTCCTTAGAGCATAAACATCCGTGATATCCACTTTGGAGTATCTTAAGCATTTTTTAATATATATATTTTTTTTTTACAGGTGAAGAAAAAAAAAATATCAAAAAAAAAAATCGACGAATTACGCTCTGCCACGTCAGATGAACAGTGAAGAAACTGTATCTTATTGTATCTTGAATAAGATACTCTTGTTTGGGGTATCTTATATTTAATAATTTTTTGTTCTACTTTACCTAAGAAATTGTGCTAAGATACTCTCTAGATACATCAATATTCATGCTCTTATATAAGGACCGCTTCTTGCACAGGTAACAAGCCACATCAGCAGCTTTCATTATTATATTGTTTTTTTTTCTAAGAATTTGTGCCCAGTAACAAAGATGGACATGCTCTTATAGTCGACATGATGTATCTAATACCTTAGTGAGTTTTGATTTTTCTAAAGCGAGATACAAAATTAACTCTCTTATTCCTACTTATTCTCGTCCTTATTGTGCCGTGGCTTTATCAGTGGTTAGAGAGAATCAACTTTGTCTATTAACTTCTCCGGACCTCAATTCATTAGAAGTATGGATGACATCCAAGATTGAGAGTACCGGAGTCATGTCATGGAGCAAGTGCCTAACAATTAAAACCGGTCATTAATTTTCTTATCCGATGAGTTTCTTGGTCGACGAGCAGAACAAAGTTTTAGTTTGTTGCGAGAGCCCCAACAACATCTTGCACATTGTGGCAGACGACAGATACATACAAGTGGATCATAATGGTGCAGAATCTTCTTGCCCATTTCTCCTACTTCGGTTCAAATCCAATAAGGTGCATAGTTCTTTGAGTACCCGAGCCGTAAGTGTTTATATAACTGTCATTTTTTATCATCTGCGAGTAGAAGTATTATGTTAAACGAGCAAATATCATCATCAAATTACTTCTGGTTTATTATATATGAACACCATGACAAGTGACAACACCTACTACGTTTGTGAATCATCCTAAAGACTTGGACTAACGAGTGTAGCCCTTAGCTTTTGTCTCGTGGAGGTTTGTGTCCTGTGTTTGATATATAGCTATAGAGTTGTGACATGGGTTACATTAACTCGAAGATCATAATTTATGGAGAGATTATATGGTGCCTTGTCCCATCCACAGTTTATTTCCCTCTAAATTTAAATTAAAATAGAGAGTCCAAGGTAACAAGAATCAAATAGATTCCTAGGTTTTGTTGTAAAGACTCCGAAGCTCTCCAAGGCCTAAACAATCTGCCAAGACGTCTTTATAAACCCAACACTCATTAACCAAGTAACACCAGCTATAATCCGAGTCATAGGCTAGTTGTAGTCGACCTATAGCTAAGGCTTGATTAGCTAAACTTCTTCGAGTCGTCTTTGCTTAACAATTTGGTTAATTGGTTACTGAAATGCTATTATCGTATTTCATTGACTAAATCTGGAAACCACCTTTGCCTCTGCTGCAATTCAATTTGGTTCTAGTGGTTTCAGTATATATGTTTGATGGAAGAATTAAACAGATTTCTCATGTTGCTATGAACTACTTTCTTCAATTTTGACATATAGCTATAGAGATAAAAGGAAGAATAAAGTCCTGCAAATCAGAGAGGGAGAAACCATCGAGCATCCTTGAGATTCATGTTGGCGAGATGAGAGAATTGTCTGACGGTCTTGGATGCAAGATTGAACACGCAGATGTCCAGGTAATACGGGATCCTCCTAATACGGGCATGGTCGTGATGGGTGAAATAGATAGAGTTTGGTATGATACCAAGGGTGTGGTTTGCGGGAACAGTGATACCCAAGTCGAGAAGCAGGGCCTCATCACCAAGAGAATGTACCTCAAGAAGGTCGTCGCCATAAACATCTGGGGCTGGATTAGGATTCTTCTTGTAGACATGGAAGCTCCTTTGGCTTTCAATGATTATGCTCTCGACCAACAAAACCTCTCCTGCTATTGTGTAACAGCAATGCTGGAAAGGAAACCATATGAATTACGAGGAGAACTCATTTTCATTGGAATACTCTCAGTGACATCCACGAAACCTTTCTCTCCAGACAAATCTACGACTCGAATGAGACGACGGATAGTCAAGATGTAAAGACGGTAACCCCGGAGTACCACATCAGATACTCCCTGAAGCAGCTTGGGGATTCCCAAACGCAATGAAATGTCAGTGTAATAATCATCCCCTGGAGTCAAAGAAGTACACTACAACATACTCTTCCGTCTTCTCGTCTACCCACAAAAGACCCTTGAGAACTTCGGCTCTCAAAGTGCAAAAGGCGGGATAATCAGTTCGGTTTCTTTTAAACTCGAAGGATTCAAAGGTCGTCGTGCGCGTGCAATCTGACGCGCCCGACGAAACTCTCTCTACAAGGCAAAAAAAGTTTTCCTTCTCCGATCTTCGTTTCTTGAGGTCTCTCCGGTGTAGGCGTCGCCGTCGATGCCGTGAGAGACCTCCAATCCGTTCGCAGCTCTCGAATTGACAGCCTGGAGGTCGATTCAAGCCAAAGGTGTCTCATCTCCTTCTCCTTTGGAATCGCGTGGTGAGGTAGCTTTCCGGCGCGGCGGTGCGGGTCATGAATCCTTGATTCGCCGGATCCTTGTTAGTCGTAAGGCCTTGCAGCTGCTGGAGGACGTGCGGAGTGCGGGTTGAGCGCAGGGAAGGGTGAAGAGAGGAGCCGTGGCTTCTCGTACATGTCGACGGGAAGTAGGTGGGTTGCGATTCCGGCCAAGGAAGCGTCGCGGATGTGGTGGCCACACAGAAGCGACTGCGGCGGAGATTGGCGGGACCGTGCCTCGTTGCATGTCAATCTCGCCGGAGAAGCTTCTCGGGCAGGAGGAGAAAGGCGATTTTAGAGACAATCGGAAGGGACAGACCATTCGAGCTGGGCCTGGAGGCGAAGGAGGCGCTGACAGTGGAGCTTTGCTGGGAGCGGCACCACCGGGCGAGACCGTAGGACTCCGGAGGGAGATCCGTTTGCCGGGAGGAGGAGAAAGGATCTGGAGTCGGCCGCACCGGACAACAGCCTGGAGTCGGATCTTCAGGTCTTGGAGGAAGGTGCCGAGTCGTCGCGGTGAGGTTCTCCGACTCACATCCGCCGGCGGCGAGAAGGATCTCCGGCAGCGACCTTAAAGAGTGTCAGGGCCAAATTCGTCATTTACATCTGGTTTGGAGGTTCCCTTTTGGTTAATTAGGGTTGGTTTTTTACTTTGGTTTGGTCGATTGTAATCCCGGTTATCCCCGGTTATGGATCGGTTTGATAATTTATAATATATATTATATTAAAAAAAAAAAAAAAAAAAAAGGTTTCTTTTAAACTCCTTATCTCCCACACGTTCGATAGTATAAGTAGTTGACAAGAGATTCTCTAGAGGCGGAAGATGGATCCTTCTCTCGTTAAACACATCTAAAATATATAGATTGGATCGAGAATCTAGCAACAAGAACCACTTACCCGAGTTTGCCAGGAATCGAGTCCCTGAAAAGTCTCTCAGAGACCTGTAAACCTTGTCTTCGTCCGGGTTGTACAGCACACAACCACCGTTGTCTGTAAAAAGTATGAGCCATGGAGATCCGCTTTTGCGGGAGACCCTTTGTTTCGAAACAGAAAACCAGTTCGAACAAACCATCTTAGCACGGTGGAAATCCACAAAGCTCAAACTTTCAAACAGAGATCTGAGGATATCGGGAGGGAGCATGGACAAGTTGCCAGGATTGGGAGTCTCCATGGTTGATAGGTTTACAAGTAGGTTTGGTTTGTGGACAGAGAAGATGCTCGGTAAATGATAACCCACAGGCCACAGTACCTCTGGGACAGATCGGTATATTCCTAGATCCATGATTTTACTATCCGGATTTGGATATGTGGTTCTCGTATATCCGGATTTCGGATATCCCACTAGATATTAAGATATCTGCGAATATCCGGATCCGGATCCGTTAAAAATAAGTAATTTAAAAAAAACTAAATATAATAATAAAAATGATATTTTATCGAAGTTTTTATAATAAAAAAATTATATTTATTATAAAATATATACATTTTATATAAAAATCACATAATATATTTAAAAATATATGTTTCTAAAAATATTTTTTAGCGGTACAGATCCGGATCCGGATATCCGTACTTTAAAATCAAAATATCCGGATTTGAATCTGGTTTGTGCGAATCTTAAATTTATTATCTAGATTCGGATTTATCTTCTCCAGATTTTAGGAATAGATCGGAGCAAATTTTCGAAACGGATCAGAACGGATTCAGAAACTGATTTCGGATCCCTGATAATAATTACATCCCTAATCGACAAGATTTAGTTAAGAATATATTTGTTTACATTTTTTAATGTTGACACCAATTTTTTTTCATATGTTAAGTGTTTATTTTTTTCTTTTTCTTTTTTGGGGTATAATGTGAATCTATATCCTTTTTACTATAAATCACTAGCAAAAACTCAATTAATTGTCACTCTCTTTTATTGACACGTGTACTTCTTCTAACGTGTCTTCCTCTTAATTTTATGAACTTTTTTGGCTTTAATTTATTTTCCTTTCCAAATAAAACTAATTTCTAATTTCTAATTTTCTGTAATTCGTATTAGTTAAATGTCAGGTTTTAGTTTCGAAAAAAAAAAAAACTTAAAACTCTCCGCAAATCCACCTCGCCTCTCACCCATGATCCCTATCTTCCCGATTAACTTCTCCCACTTCTCCCAAGAAAATCAAAAAAAAAAATTAACAAAAAAAAACAGTTTTACATACGATTCTTCAGCCTCCTTCACATATGAATCACCAGAAACCGTTTCTAGAAATTTTGTAATTTCCCACGAATCTTAAATCCCACTTTCACATTAAATTAACGCCAAGAATCTCGATCAATAGCCCAATCTCAAATGTGGTTTGTTCGAGCATTATACTAACATATATCTAGCTTCTTTGTTTTTGATTTCAATGTTAGTTTTAAAGAGATTATGGCTAGGGGAATATCGTTTCATTTACGACTTGTGTGAATTGAGACAAGGCATCCTTTTTAAATTGTGATTCGTATCAGACACACTTGAGATACGAAGATCTCATTGATTCAACCAGCCACAAACCCAGATTGTCAAAGAGAGAGAAACGAAGATACAAGGTAAAATTCAAGCTTTCTTATTTAATTATTCAATTTGTACAATCACAATTGATTATTTGTTCTATGCAATTCAAAGAGTTGTGTTGATTTTCAAGGATTAAGGTTTCTAAAAAAAGCAACATAAAAACTGTCGGCTGCTCTGATCTCTTGATAACAAAATCTGCTCCGATCCATTAGGGTTAACGAATAAATAATAAGCGTTAAGGAAATGATATCAAAGCAATTGAACAGCAGGTCAAATCAAAGATTCAGGAGGCGAAATTTGATCACTTTCCTTAACCCAAAGAATCACCCGTAGTATGACAAGTCAAATCAAGATTCATGAGTCCCAAGACACAACCATAGAAAACCATATCACAACACTCAATATCGGTTTTGTCGAACATATTGAACTATGACTCTTGAATTAGACACGAACCTAAAATAGAAGAGAATTGAAGGAACTTCTTTTGAATTTTACTCTGTGTGATTTTCATTCAGGATGCTCTACAAGAGAAGCTTATGGGTCTTATAAATAGGATTAGAGATGAGGCTCGGTTTTGAAAATAAACCTACTTGTGCAGCAAGTTCGCAAATTTGTTCACCAAATTTTTTGATTTGGACCGCACACAAACTTGTCCACCAAGTTTCCTATGAATCAAAGACTTTATTGAGATTGATCGTCGAGATAGAACAAACACAATCGAAAAGAGAGTACAAAGTATGATGATCGAGCTATCTAGTCGAAGTGTTCTAAGCTAGGGTTGGAATGTGTTGAACGAATCACCACTTCTTCTTTAAATAGTCTCGACTCTGATCTCTCCGTTCCGATATTTCGGCCTCTCCTTCGTAACGATCCCCGTGATTCTCGCGGATCAGTTGAACTGGAAAAGACCGAGTCGCTCTATCTCCACGTCGTCTCCTGCCGAGCTCGAGCTCGATCGCCTCTTACTGCGGCATTGCTTGGGCCTCGTCAAAACGTCATTCCTCTGGGCCCAACAAATGAATCGGCTCGTCTCTTTGTCTTCGATCCAGGAACGGGCTCATAGATATGGGCCTTTGTCTTGTTTGTTAATGGGCCGGATTTCCTAGAGGGAAATCCAGTACCAACACTCACCACCTTTTGGATGGGTCAAATGCAACTTAGATGGATCGTGGAACCACCGTTCCTCAAGTTGTGGTATCGGCTGGGTCCTTAGGGATCACACGGGCAAAGCTCTTTGGATAGGTGCAAGACGGCTCCCTCTCCTTGCATCCCCGATTGAAACAGAAGCAGAGGCTATGCTATGGGCTATCCTATGTATGAGAAGGTTTAACTACCGTCAGATAATCTTCGAATCAGATTCTTAGACGGTGGTCAATGTACTCAATCAATAAGAACCATGGCCAAACATTAATGCAATAATACAAGTTTCTAAGCATATGCTTCAAACAATTGGGGAATGGAAAGTCAGTTTCATGGGAAGAGACGGGAATGGTGTGGCGGATAGAATAGCGAAGGAAGCTTTCTCTTTCGAGACTAATGTTCCTAAGTTATATTCTACATTGCCAATTTGGTTAAAGCCTTATGTTGGTAAGGATCAAATATGATGTAAACATTTGGTTAATGAAATGAGTTAGTTGTTGAGCCAAAAAAAAAAAAAAAGATGAATGCTTGGAACGTTGACAGTTGACACCAAAAGAGCTAAACACGAGAAAGTTATAACCCAACACGTTGGAGGGTGTATTGAATTAAACATTTGGAGTGATTTGAGCTTAATTAAGATTTTAGATGATTTTGATGGTTTTTGGTGATTTTAAGGAAGTTGTAGTGATTTTATATTAAAATAGCCCTACAATACCACTTAAAAGCATGAGATTTGGATCTTTTTATTTTTAACTAAGAAAATCATCTAAAATCTTCTAAAATCCTCTGCAGTCGTTAAAATCACAATACTTAAAAATATTTCAATAACAGTGGATTTGATATAATTTTAACAAATTGTTGTTTGAATAACAGAAGATTTTAAGTGATTTTGAGTGATTTTACATAAATCTCATGTTCAATAACACTGGATTTGAGAAAGCATTTTAAAATCCTTAGTTGAATAAGAGTGAATTTTAAGAAAACCACCAAATCACTCCAAATGTTTAGTTCAATACACCCCCAGTTATCTTTATATAAATCCAACTTTAACATATTCTAAATTGCTCATATTTCCATTGGCGCAACATCTTGATCACCTGAACCACCTTGTTCCCCAGAAGCAGCAGCAGGTTCAGGCTCGGCCTTACCCTCACCCTCACCAGCATCCTCCTCTTCCTCGGGAACTTTCTCAAACGTGTCAATCACCTTCTGTATGCTTTCCTGGTCCAAGAAATGGAATGGTTCATCGACTCCTAGCACAGAAACCGTGCAGAGCGAGCTCTTCAGTGTTTCCCCTTGCAAAGTTTCCCTTATGGCCAAAATAGCATCTTTTATCAGCTCATCTCTTGATGACTCCTTGAAGCTCTCGAATCTTCGTTCCAGGTAAGTTTTCGCAGCTTGTGAACGTGACCCGATAGCAAATGCTTGATATTCAAAGTAGTTTCCGCTCGGGCAGTTGTAGTAGAGGTGGGCTCCTGACTCGTCCAATCCACCTACCAGTAAACCTACACCATAAGGCCGTTTCCATGACCGTTGGGTACATACCTGCGCAAGGAGAAGTATGAGGAGTTAATATAAGACCAACAAATGAGTCCATCAGGATTTTGTTAAAAGTGCAAGACATATGAGGGATCTTCTCAGAAATCAACCGAAAATGATAATACAGCAGCTAACTATACCTTTCGAAGTTATGAATAGATCATCGACCTTAACAACGCCAAAACTAGTTAACATGTAGCAAAAAGTTCTAAGAGAAATGTAAAACAACATCTTAATGGACAAGAGAGTGTGATGACACACCACAAGTAAGTAAACAAATGCAAAGTAACACAAGTTGAAACCACAAAAACCAAGAAGAGAACAACGAAGACTGTATATCCATTTTTGAATACAAAGTAAAACAACTTTCTGTATCAAGTGTAGAGAATAGACGATCCAAACCAAATAGAAACAAACTAAAAGGTAAAAACATACAGTTCTCTTGCCCAAGTGGATAGTTTGAAGGCATTCTCTAGCTAAAGGCTACATCTTTGTATTCAGAATATTCAAGAACAGCAGAACAAAACAACTCAAGAAGCTCTAATGCAAAACCATCAAGGCTTGCATAACTCATGGTCACATTGCTAAGCAAAAACATAAAATTAACTCCAATTTCATGAGTTCTATAAAAGCTAGGTCATCTCTACTATACATCTTAAAAAGTAATTTCATTGTGAAACTGTGGGAATCTTAGGTCAAAAAATCTAGTATGATTAACGAAAATGGAAGCGGCAAGAAGAGTGAAAGAGTAAACCTGAGCCTTATCAGCAAGACGAACGACGAGACGCCCAACGGGAAGAGGAGACTCGTAGGTGAAAGAATGATTGATCGATTCAGATCTCATGTAACGAGAGAGAACACGGCCATCGGCGGTGAGACCAGCGATGGCAACACCGATATGATCATCGACTTTGAAGATCTTCCTTTGATGAGAAGAGAGCTCCGATTGAGCTTTATTGACACAGGCAAGTACGACATGCGAGCGAGATCTGAGTCCTATTGCGGCGGAGCCTTGTTTGACGGCTTCCATGGCGTACTCTACTTGGAAAAGACGACCAGTGGGACTCCATGTAGTAACATCTGTGTCGTACTGGTTCCTGAACATCTTTGTTTCTTCTTCTTCTTCTTCTTCTTCTTCTTCTTCTTCAAAAGGGTTTATACAAAGAAAAGCTTTTCGTTTGGTTCAAGCTACGGATGGATTGGTTTCTCTTTGAAGAAGTAAATGGGCTGTAGGAGTCAATGGGCTTATAAATCTAAATTGGACTTATGGCTTGCCAATATCGAATATGGAAAAATTACACCAAACTCGTTGTTTTTGTAAAAAAAAATACATATACTTTTGCGATTATCTAATTAATACATGAACTCGTTAATATTAATTCAACAAATAGCAAAATATCATGATTTTAATACACAATTTTAACGGAGTTAACAGGGCATCTTTAACGGAGTTAACGAGGCATCTCTAACAGAGTTATAAACCGATAGAGAAAAACCCAAAAAATACACCAACTGAATTCGACGGACACAAGCGAAATCAAGAATATCCATGAAAATTCACTTGGAGGCCTTCACACATAAAAACGAGTCCAGTTGGTGTGTTTTTTGGGTTTTTTCCCCATTGGTTTATAACTTTGTTAACTCGGCTAAGGTACTTTCTCATTGAATTTAGCCAATTCTAGACCATGGAACGCTTCTTCTTAGTCTCTCCAACTGATTGCACACTTTATGGTTCCATGGCTCATTCTCCGATCCTGCTTAGGGTCGGGTCCCCATATATGGGTGTTACAATTCTACCCCACCAATAGGGAAGTCGTCCCTGAATTCGGTGGTGGTTAACTTCTGAAGCTGATCAATACGTAGATAATAAACCAACAACATAACAACCGTTCTATGTGCTTCTTTATTCCCAATTCTTATTCCTTTGATTCCTTAGATCGGACCAAGTTTGATGAGTAACAAGATATGATTATAGACACGGGCCGTGCCATGATCCGCAAAAAGTTGCCAACCGCCCATGGCTGTACCGAGACCATCCGCACGCAGAGACCGATCGTGATCGGTTCCCATCCCACCGATTCGTTCCACGTACAAGCGAGTCCGTGGTCGATGTCTGTTCCATCGACCACCGATTACAGCCTCACAAGATTATCGGTAAGTTCACACGCGACTCAAACCACACGAACCATTTGTACTCGCCCGCGGTCCGACCACGCATCGTCTTCCCTACGTCTGCGACTCGCCCATGATCAACCCTTGATCGATCATGCGGTTTATGGGACTTGATCAGTCAAGTCATCATCCAAATTTACTATCTACAAGTCACAATCTAGTAGAGAGGGAATGTTCCAACCAGAGCCCACCACCTGTTGACCATACGGCTTTGACGTGGTCGTGGTTCAGTCGGGTAACCGATACATACCTTGGGTGTTTTGGTTGCCTTGTTAGACTCTTTAGTCGTCGAGAGATCCATGTCTGATCCTCCTAACGCTCCTTTAGTTCTCAAATCCTCCTTAAACCGCCAGTAATCTTCCTGGAAGAATCCGGCCAACACCCTTCCCATTGGATTTCGTCCATCAAAATTTAATCCCTTCCAGATTTATGTCTTGTCTTGGACTTAGTCAAATGTTGATAACAATCCTTATGGAATTGATCCACACTTGATCCTTGTCCTCCCCGGACTTGATCTTACTATCCTGATCTTTGTATGTTCATACTAGATCATATTCAAGCCCTGGTGCCCGTAGGACTCTACTTTTATCAATCATCTTTAGACTCACAAAACTATGTGTAGCCCTGAGTCAACCACACCACTAATGGTTACGGTCCTTACACATTCACAATGCTATTGGAACTAAACCTTCCCAATATCGTGGGAAGCCTGGCTCGATCCTTCTTGGACTCAACCATTTATCAATAGCATGGGAAGCCTAGCCCGGTCCTTCTTGGACTCGACCCTTTTGTTGGAAAGCCTATGATCTAGGGTTATGGTATTGAATCATAGATCTCGTGTTTACCTCAGAGATGGCAGCGGAATGAATTGGTAATCGAGATCAGCAGCGACTCAGGTGCTTCGCCTCTACCAGATACACACGCACACAAAGCTGGAAAGCCGGGATGCTAGTGCCGGATCTTGGGATCACTGAGTTTAGGTGGCTCGGCTTTCTCTGCCAAAGAAAACTGAATGGCTAGGGTTCCAGGTCGACCATATAAGCCTTTATATAAACCTGGGATGATTAAACCGATCATTGGATTAATCCAATTCGTTTAAGTCATGAAATCGAAACATCAGTTTCGAAACCCGGTCTGTGTATCCAATACACATCAACATGATCATTACCATAATGATCATTTCCATATTTATGCTTCCAGTTTGCTTAGGTGTGTGATCCTATAGGATCATATAATACTGGCAGTAAGTATACAACTTACAGACTGCAAGAGGCTTCTAGCAAAACATTGCAACCACCCAGTATTATACAAATGTCTAATCTCGACACACAACTATCATTAGGAGTGAGTACAAGTGTGATTTCAGGACACAATCCCAACAATCTCCCACTTGTACTGGAATCATCAATTTCTATAATCCTTTTGTCTCTATATCTCGATTTGGCATAAGGCAAGATTAGTGTCATCCTTATTAAGCCAATATCGTGTTTATCGAACTCCTGATCTATACTGAACAAGACAAACAACTGAACTACAGTTCGTTTGAGTGCAGCCACACATTTTCTCAGTATGAAATCTTCGATAGGACCTGAGATATTTATCTCCCGTTATACAGGAGGGACAAATCCCATCTTGTTCCATCCCTGTTCCTATACACATAAACAATGCCTTTATAGCCGCCAGTTACGGGTCGACGTTTGACAAGGTCAAAGTGTACCAATTCATATGCAGGGAAGCATGATGAACTCAAGTCTAAGGACTATACTCTATAGTCGTAATGAGAACCTCTCATGACACAGATATAACTATCCTGGAGATCTCATTAGCGGGTTGATATATCATGGTTTTTACCGGTTTTATGCCATGATATAAGTCTGTTTTAGTGTCTTTTGGTGTTCCTTTAGAGTCTTTTGCAGGTTTTAATAGGTACACGCACGTTTGGAGCTAATGTGGTGATTATGGAGATTATTGGAGCATTTTGGAGATTTGGTCCGAGAGATAGAACTCACTGTCCAGTTTTGGGATCTGCATCGATCGACGCACACCTGCAACGGTCGATGCACAGCGCGAATGGGCCAGACTCGGCGATTTAATGAAGTATGCTAATATTGCAGAAGAGCCCAGAAGTTCCAGATATTTACACAGAAGCCCCAAGTCGTGTTTTAGCTATTTAATTAAGTTTTTAGATCAGTTTTTAGATACGCTTACATACGCTATCATAACTTAGAGCAGAGAGTTTTTAGAGCTTTTGGGGCTGATCTGATCCTGTACTACATTCGTTTTGGAGAAGTTTTCGAACCCCTTTATTATTCTAATCTCTTTTATGATTGCTATTTATTCATTGATTATGTTTACATCATCCATGTCTGAGTAGTCTCATAGTTAGGTTTAGGGTTTCTCATAGGGATTTCATGACTTGCTAGATATAATTAATTCAGTTAAGGATTCACATCAATAGATGTTCTTCAAACTAAATTGTGTTTAATGCTAATTCTAACCTGATCAATTAGAATCTAGACCTTAGGTTGCTAAATACGACACGACAGTGTGGTTTAGAATCTGAACTATTTAGGTTGAGCAATTTAATTACTCGCAAAGGAATTTGGTTTAATTAGGTTGTAAACATATCAAACTTGGAATTAAAGCTGGTTTAATCTGTTAGTAATTGCAAAGGAATTTGGATTACTGCACTTAGACTTAGAGAATTCTCGCAAAGGAATTTGGTTAATTCTATATTTGTGTTTTGAGTTCTAGAACTGAGTTTAATTAGATCCTGACTGATTGATTTATCTGCTTGTCTGATTTCCTGAGAACGCCCTAGACTTAGCGCTTTTAGTTTATTGATTTCAAACAACAAACCTGCTACTGATTTACTTTCCTGCTTGCTTTAAGTTAATAGAATACAATTTGCTTTTTGCTTTCTCCTAGTTTTAATCTCTTTAAGTTCTTGATTTTATCGTTGCCTAGAGTCCTCGTGGATTCTATCCCTAAGTACTACAATTGATTTACTGTGCACTTGCAGTTAGTATAGGGTAAAACTCGAGACCTATCAAGTTTTTGGCGCCGTTGCCGGGGACTCTTAGAGTCTTCGATAGCTTCGAACTTAGGGTTTTTACTAGGATTTTTATTTTTATTTTTATTTGTGTTTATTGATTTTTTTTCTCTGTATTCTTTCTGTCGCAGGTACGACATTCGCCTAGCATCGATCGTTTCACCTTTGTGTCGATCGTCACTAGGCGATTCTGAGATTGAATCGATCGTTGCACTGCTAGCATCGATCGTTGCTTGACGATTACAAACAGTTTATGCAGACGCGTGAAACTAGAAGTAATCAGAACTTGAACCTCGTTAATCTCCGACTTGAAGAACTTGGACGACTAGAGAGGACTAACAGAAGAGAAAGAAGAGCAAGGATGGTACGCGAACGTTTGATTCTGATAGCCGATGCTCAAGGTATCCTGAGGGATCCGCAAAACAATCCTTACAATGCTGCTGGGCAGAGGATTGATGCTGAGGGACGTGTGATCCCTGATGTTGAGGAACCTGAACCACAACCGCAAGCACAAGGCCAAGGACAGAACCAAGGTAGACAAATGGTTGTTCATGAGAGGACATTAGCTGACTACAACAGACCGGATGAGTTTCATGCCAACCGGTCAGCTCTTGTACCTCCCGGTTTTGAGCGGAATGATTTTGAGATCAAAACCATTTACTACTCGCTGATGAAGCATAATGCTTTCCATGGTCACCCGTCAGAGCAGCCTATGGATCACATTGATCAGTTTGAGGACATGATCACTGGCATGAAGTATGATGGAGTGTGCCAGGATTATCTGTTTCTCAAGCTCTTTCCACACAGTCTCGCTGGAGACGCTGCTGCATGGCTGAAGCAACTGCCACCTGGGCAGTTTATTACTTGGGCAGCCCTGAAGAGTGAGTTCCTGCGTCAATTCTATGATGATGCGCGTTCTGATCAGTCCAGACAGGACATACTCACCTTTTCCCAAGGTCCTACTGAGCCTCTTAAGACTGCGTGGATGAGATTCAAGAAATACCAACATGACTGCCCTCACCATGGATTCACTGAGGTAACACTTTTAGGCATCTTCTTCAGAGGCATAGATCTTCCATATCAGACTGCGCTGGATAACTCCAACAATGCAAACTTTAACACCATGACTCCTGCACAAGCTAAGCAGTTGATTGAGAACTTAGTGAGCAGCAACAGTTGCAAGACTACTGATGAGAGGAGGAAGAAATCTGGTGGGAATGCAGAGAATTTGGAGATTGCTGATATTAGATCTAAGCTGGACACAGTTTGTAATCTCCTAGCTGGTAAGAAAGCTGTCCACTTTGCCCAAGATGTTGAGGTAATTCAGACTGAGGAGGACACTCAGGAAGAAGATGTGAATTACATAGGAGGATCTGGATTCCAAGGTAATAGATTTGGTAATCAGCAGGGAAACATGTTCTTCAATGGAGGACAGAGGAGTGCCTTCACAGGCAATCAGAACTCCTCTGGCTTTGGACAGACTAGTGGTTTTCAGAAACCTTTTGGACAAGGTACTCAGAGAACCTATGGATCATCTTCTTACCAAGCACCTCCTGTAGCTACTGCTCATGAGAGCAAGATGGAGGCAATGATGGAACAGCTGCTGGAGAGTCAAACCAAGATTGCTGTGGACTGCAATAAGAAGTTGGATGCTGTCTATGAGGATCTCAATGGAAAGTTTGAGTCTCTGAACACTCATGTGAAGCAGTTGGATACTCAGGTGAGTCAGATTTCTAGTTCTGTTAAAGGAAAAGGAGTAGCAGACACCCATATTAAGGCATGGTCAGTGTACATTGATGATGGATCACACCTAGGTGAAGGATTTAAGCTAAGCACAACTGAGTTGGTAGAAGAGGCTGAATTTTCGGATTCTTGGAAAAATCTCTCGGGTAGAAACTGTGAAAACAGTGATGCATCGATCGACGCACCACTAGCGTCGGTCGTTGCAGGTCGTGAACAGACAGACTCGCAGGATTCTGAAGGCATTGATGCAGATTTAGAGCTTGATCGTTTATTCCCTGGAGTATCTGAGATTACTCAGCAGGAGATTTATGCACAATCCATTAGATTATATCCCTCAGTGTCTGAAGTAATTAAGCAAGAGATTGAAGAGCTTAATCAGCTGGAAGAGATTGGTGAAGAGTTGCAAAAAATTCCATCATCTGATGATCCACCTTATCACCTATGTGTGCAGAGGTACTTGAATAAGATGTTTCCTTTGGATGAAGAGCTGAAAGATTGGGTGATTGTGGTCCCTCAACAGATAATTGATGTGCTGTTAACCAAGATCCCAAAGAAGCTACCTGACCCTGGTGTCTTTGTGCTTAGCTGTTCTATCTTTGAGGATAGTTTTAGGCGCTCTCTTTGTGATTTAGGAGCTGCTGGAAGTCTTATGCCATACTCTGTGGCAGAGAAGCTGGGTATGATGGATTTTAGACCCACTAGGACCTCTCTTGTCCTAGCTGATCAGTCTATAAGAGTTCCAGAAGGACTCCTTGAGGACATCCCGGTGAGAGTTGGAAACTACTTAGTTCCAACAGACTTCTTAGTGCTGAAGTATGACAGTGATCCTGATGATGCGCTGATACTTGGGAGACCATTCTTAGCTACGGCAGGAGCAGTAATAGATGTTAGACACAGTCTGATTGATCTCCACCTGGGAGATGAGCCGCTGCATTATGAGATGGATAAGCTGCGCAAGCCACTGATAGATGGGCAGACCTTCACCATTTTGGATGGAGATGATAAGAAGCCAAGTGATACTGTGATTTTGGATCCTGGGGAGCAGTTTACTCCTTCTTTTCTTGGACGCATTCATTCTGATACGGCTTACTCTCCGCCTTGGATGAGGAGACTTGCACAGAGACAATCAAAGTCTCTGTCAAGATCTCTTGGTGCCTAAAAATCATGTTCGTCCGGTCAAGCTAATGACCTTAAACAAGCGGTGAGTGGGAGGCAACCCACTGTTTTCATTTTTGCATTTTGATTTTGGTGTTTTTGTAGGATTTTACGTTTTGTTTCTGGTTTTGGTGAGTTTTTGTCTGCAGGTCTCGGACTATTCGCAGTGCGTCGATCGACATACCACTGTGTCGATCGTCACAACACGATCGAAATTGCATTGCAGCGATCGTTGCGGTCCTGAGCAACGATCGACCATACACGAAAAATCGCCTAGCAACGGTCGATGCACCTAGTGCAACAATCGATGCCTGTGCGACAGAGGTAAAAATCAGACAGAACTCAACACGTCCATTAACATTTAACTTTTTCTTTCTTTTTACCAACCCTTTGCTTGACACTACTGGGGACAGTGTGTCTTAAGTGTGGGGGAGGTGCTACTGACTCCTTCTTTCTGTTTTCTTAAGAGTCAATCAGTTTTTCAAAATTTGTTTTATCGAGTCAAAACCAGTTTAAGTAAGAAACAATGATTTTTTTGAGAAGATTAACAGCACTTGCAGGAACTTAAGTAACCATCGGGATGAAGTTGCAAGATCTATCTATGACTATTAGAAAACCCCAACACGGATCAGCCTACTGAGGACACCCACATCACTTCAGGTATCAGAGGATCCTTTTACTGACTTCAAACTTAATACTGACTTAATTTTCTCACCTAAGGGCTTGGTATACTTTGTGTTGGATTCCCTTGTTAGTTTTGACACAGCCTGTAAACCTGTCCTATTTGGTTCCCTTCTCCCCTTCCATAAAAAAAAAGATAATAAACTGAGGATGAGTTAGTAACTCCGAAGTGGTCTCTGGGAGTGGTAGCTACAACTATCATATCCTGTGCATCCATGGAATGTGTCCAAAGTACACCCCTTAACGGGAAGAGCACTGATAAAAAAAAAATGATACCCAATGGGGAAAAATCAGAATGCTAAGGAAGGGAAAAGAGAAGAAAGGGACTAGAGAAAGATAGTATGGTGGTCTAGAGCTGATAAGGTAAGAGTCCATGTGCCTTTGATCGATACTCCTTAGGTGAGACCACACTTAAATACTTGCAGAAGTCAGTAGGGAGAATTTGAATGCGTGAATGTGATTGTGGAGTTTACTTAGGACAGTTGCTAAGTGTGGGGGAAGTATATGTTGGTATTGATGTCTTGTGATTGATTCTTTCAGTGGTTTACTAAGGGGAATCTGAGTGTTGTTGCTTCTAGGACAAAAAGAGTTTCTGAAAGTTTTCAAACCTCTTCACCATGTTTTAGTTCTCTGTTTTGCTTAAGGGCAAGCAAAGGCTAAGTGTGGGGGAGTTGATATATCATGGTTTTTACCGGTTTTATGCCATGATATAAGTCTGTTTTAGTGTCTTTTGGTGTTTCTTTAGAGTCTTTTGCAGGTTTTATTAGGTACACGCACATTTGGAGCTAATGTGGTGATTATGGAGCTTATTGGAGCATTTTGGAGATTTGGTCTGAGAGATAGAACTCACTGTCCAGTTTTGGGATCTGCATCGATCGACGCACACCTGCAACGGCCGATGCACAGCGCGAATGGGCCAGACTCGACGATTTAATGAAGTATGCTAATATTGCAGAAGAGCCCAGAAGTTCCAGATATTTACACAGAAGCCCCAAGTCGTGTTTTAGCTATTTAATTAGGTTTTTAGATCAGTTTTTAGATACGCTTACATACGCTATCATAACTTAGAGCAGAGAGTTTTTAGAGCTTTTGGGGCTGATCTGATCCTGTATTACATTCGTTTTGGAGAAGTTTTCGAACCCCTTTATTATTCTAATCTCTTTTATGATTGCTATTTATTCATTGATTATGTTTACATCATCCATGTCTGAGTAGTCTCATAGTTAGGTTTAGGGTTTCTCATAGGGATTTCATGACTTGCTAGATATAATTAATTCAGTTAAGGATTCACATCAATAGATGTTCTTCAAACTAAATTGTGTTTAATGCTAGTTCTAACCTGATCAATTAGAAACTAGACCTTAGGTTGCTAAATACGACACGACAGTGTGGTTTAGAATCTGAACTATTTAGGTTGAGCAATTTAATTACTCGCAAAGGAATTTGGTTTAATTAGGTTGTGAACATATCAAACTTGGAATTAAAGCTGGTTTAATCTGTTAGTAATTGCAAATGAATTTGGATTACTGCACTTAGACTTAGAGAATTCGCGCAAAGGAATTTGGTTAATTTTATATCTGTGTTTTGAGTTCTAGAACTGAGTTTAATTAGATCATGACTGATTGATTTATCTGCTTGTCTGATTTCCTGAGAACGCCCTAGACTTAGCGCTTTTAGTTTATTGATTTCAAACAACAAACCTGCTACTGATTTACTTTCCTGCTTGCTTTTAGTTAATAGAATACAATTTGCTTTTTGCTTTCTCCTAGTTTTAATCTCTTTAAGTTCTTGATTTTATCGTTGCCTAGAGTCCTCGTGGATTCGATCCCTAAGTACTACAATTGATTTACTGTGCACTTGCAGTTAGTATAGGGTAAAACTCGAGACCTATCACGGGTCACGTCTGATCATATGTTCATTAACATATATCTATGTGACTGACTGTGATACTCATATCACTGACTCCATAAAACTTAGTCAACAGTCACCTCACAAGCTAGTCTCTCGCGGTTGTCAGTGTCCCACTTTGACAACCTTGACTAGGGACACATCATAATTTATGTCATCTATAACTTATAGGGTTTCATGATCAAGTCCTCAACTTGATGACCTATAATATGGCATAAACTTATTTTGGGACCATTATTTAGATCCAGTGTTCTAAAACGCGCTAGGCGCTAGTCGGGCGGCAACCGAACGCCTAGCGCCTGGTTGTATACGCGGACGCCTAGACGGGGCCTAGGCGGATATATATATACATACATATATATGTATATTATATTTTATATACATATATTTTATTTTGTAATAGTTTAATTTAACAAAAAGGGAAATATTAACTAATAAAATGAGTTAGAAAAATAAATAAATCCAAAACGTGAAACAATGAATTAAAAAATAAAAAATAAATCCAAAACGTGAAACGCAAAAGAAAAGTAGTCTCAACTCAAATAATAATTAAGAAAACAATCCCATAAAATAAAATGTTATGTCTCTTGAACCTGGTCTTCATCTGATTCAAAATCAATATCAACAAGTTCTTCTTCTCCATCTGAAATGAAATCTTCATCATCCAATTCTCTAATGTTAACTATGTCATCTGATGCCTCTCCTTCTCCATCACCATCTTCTACACCCATACTCAATTCATTGTCTTTATCTTTATCTTCAACAAGCCATTCTTGAGCATACGTAGCATCATCAGCAAGTAACATATCAAAGTTCTTCTCCTTTTGTTTTTTTCTTTTGTTCATCATCCTTGTATTGAATTGAACGTAGACGAGATTATTCATTCGTTTGGGATCAAGTCGATTCCGCTTCTTTGTATGTATTTACAATTTTTAAATCATAGTCAATATTTTGATACTAGACTAGAAAATTAAAAATTATAATAAATATAGACATCTTACCCCTTCAAAAGAACTCCAATTCCTTTCACATCCCGAAGAACTAGTAGTCAAAGACAAAATCCTTTTTACCATTCTTTGCAAGTTAGGAACCGAAGCTCCATAAGTATTTCACCATTCAACTAAAAATATAAACCATATTTACATGAATAAAATGTTAAACAAATCAGTATCAGACGTATATATTACATGTAAATATACATTACATCCACGTCTTTGATTTTTTTTCTCTCGTTCTAATGAATATGTTGCTAATCATTAGTGTTATAGTCAAATATAAAACTTATAATCATTTAGAAAATGAGACTGCAACATGCCAGCATCCACTCTAGTTCAACCCAACTTTAACTTTCTTTTGACTCAACTAATCTATGGTTTCAAAACACTATACAATCCCTAGCATACTTAAAAGTTATGATAAAATACAGTCACCGTACTACTACAACATCTATGGCACATGCATAGAAATAAAGCCAAGCTTAAAAACATACCTGGATCATAAGTGTCTTTATTTTCTTCACAACTTTTGATGGCCTATGGAGTTCCAAAAGTACCTTCTTTTTTCTTGTAGTATTAATCTCAGAATTGATGACATTGCTTTGTGTGGTAAGATCATCCGGGAAAAAAACCTCCACACACTTGAAAAAGCTTGTAAGTACAGTTTCTTTCAATGGAGCAGTTGAATCCTTGTATAAATAGTAAGGATTCAAGAAAAAACCAGTCAAGTGCAAAGAATTGTCCAGCCGGTCTTTAATCCTTTCTTCAATGATACTCATGATTGGTTGAATATTCTTTTCAACATTATTCAACCCAACACATATATCTTTCTTTGCTTGTATTAACTCCCCATGCAAGTATCCCATTGTTGGCTTCTTGTCTCCATCAACCAATCGAAGTAGCTTAACCAAAGGTCCAAAAACCTTTAAGCACATTGTCACTCCATTCCAAAACTGCATACTCGTCATTGTTTTATAAGCCACTGCTCCTTTAGGATGTTTTTCCCACTTACACCTTTTCCACTCAGCACTAACAAACATGGCCTCTAATCTATCTCTCTTTTCCATCAACCTTTGCAAAACTAGAAAGCATGACGCAAATCTAGTAACCCCTGGTCTCACAATGTCTTTATTTTTGGTGAATTTTCTCATCAGTCCCAAAGTATTGTGGTGAGCATAAACAAAGACTGTGAATACTTTAGCCCTGTCAATGATTGCCTTGAGACTAGAGAGTTTTCCAATGCTCTCAAGCATCAAATTAATAGAGTGAGCAGCACACGATGTCCAAAATATGTGTGGTATTTTCTCTTTCAAGATCCTACCGGCACGTAAATTGTTTCTTGCATTGTCGGTTACCACTTGAACCACATACTCTTTCCCAACAGCCTCAATGCAATCTTTGACATACTCACAAATATACTCACATGTATGAGCATCATCTGAACATTCTTTAGATGAAAGAAATATTATTCCTCCTCTGCAATTGATGCACAAGTTCATAATACTTCTTCTTTTGCCATCAGACCAACCATCCGTCATAACTGAACACCCATTCTCCTTCCACTCTTCTTCTTGGTCTTTTAATAAACCTCTGACTCTTTCAACTTCTTCTTTCAATAAAGGATCACGTAGTTGATATTGGCTTGGTGGCGTAACTCCGGGGCCAAATTGTCCTGCAGATTCTAGCATCAACTTAAATTCATCACAAGCAGTAGCATGAAAAGGGACACCAGACACGTAAGCCCATCTTGCAACATATTGGTGAAATTTATGTAATCATTCTTTCCATAGAGCATCACTGATATTTTGTTGCCTAGTTGGCAAAGAAGAAGACTGTGGGTTAATATCTGATGCAAATTTGTCCATGGGACCAAGTGTACGAGGCATTTTCTTTGATCTCAATTCTTCAAGTTCAACATCAGCCTCGTCGTCATCATCTCCATTATCACATATCCTTACAGATTTTCGCAACTCAGCATCTGACATCATCTTGTTCCTCTTTTTCTTTTTTGCTTCATCAATGGCGTTCTTGCATTTTTATTGATCAGCTGCTGTTGATTTTGTACAGCCGGAAACGTTTCCTGGAATCCTAGCAATATGCTCTTTCATTCTATACGCACCGCCAGAAAACTCTTTATCACATAAGATACACTTCACCTTATCAGGATTGTTCCGATTACACAATCTTCCATATTCCCAAGCAACATCATTTGAATTTCTTTTCAATACTTCATCCATATCTGAAGCTACAGAAGATCCAGTCATAGCAATCTTCGTTGATTATTTCCTGCAATTTTTGGGAATAAAACTTAGAAGATAAATTTTTTTTATGGAGTTCTTAACATTGAGTCTAAGACAAATTTGTTCTCTACCTAAACATGAACATGTCAATCATTAGTACTTGGATGAACATCTTCAAAGCATAACTTATTATGACACAATTCCAAATATTAATTATAAACATAACAGATGAGCAGAAATTCATCATTGTTATCTCCGTAAGACATGTTCTGTTTATTGTAAAATCAGTAAAGTAAGGAGAAGAGAAACTTTCTACAGAAAAAACAGAGCCACTACAACAAAGTAGAGTCACGATCAGGAAAAAATTATATAAGCATGATTAATTTAGTAATTTAAATTCAGAAAGAAACAGGAAAAGTTATATACCTGAGAGATGCGAGAAAGACGTAGACAAAGACGACGGAGAACCACGAGCCAACAATCAAAGATGACTAGATGAGTGATCAAAGACAAAAAGAGATTTGAACGATCACAGAGATAAATCACCTCTGGTCTGCAACTATTCAGTTCACAATTAGGGCTTTAAAAATTGAAACAGAGACGATACTTAGACTTAGACAGAAAAAATTAGAGACGATATTTTTTTTTTGGTAAAGTGACGTCGTTTCCTATTTTGACACATACCAAAAAAAAACGTTTACGCGATCACTGTATAGGCGGAGTACGCGGCGCCTAATCGTCCGAGTAATTAGAAACCGTATAACAGACCGCATATGGTGAATTAGGTTCGGTAACAAAGCGCGTAGTGCCTAGGCGCCGCCTAGGCGAACACTGTTTAGATCACAATAAATAATGCTGAAATCAAATTTCATTAAACATATCCAAAAGTATGTTTACAAGAACATCTTAATATAACTAAAATAAAACCACAAGAACTCCCACTAGAATCAAGATAACATCTTAAGATCTCTAATGCCTACAGAAGTAGTATGACTCTCATGCTTAGGCCTTGGGAGTGGCTTAGTCAGAGGATCATCGACATTCTCGTCCGTCGGAACTCGGCTGATCTTCACTTCACCTCTATTGACGATATCACGAATCAGGTGATATCTCCTCTCTATGTGTTTGGACTTCTGGTGTGACCTGGGTTCTTTCGCCTGAGCAATGGCTCCATTGTTGTCACAAAATAAAGCCACTGGCTCCAAGATACTAGGAACCACACCAAGTTCAGTCATGAACTTCTTGATCTAAACATCTTCCTTTGCCGCTTCTGAAGCAGCAACATATTCAGCTTCCGTCGTGGAATCAGCTACGGTATTCTGCTTAGAGCTCTTCCAGCTCACTGCACCGCCATTTAGATAGAAGACGTATCCAGACTGTGATCGAAAATCGTCTCTGTCCGTCTGAAAACTCGCATCAGTGAATCCATTCACCACAAGCTCTTCACTTCCTCCATATACCAAGAATTTATCCTTGGTATGTCTCAAATATTTGAGAATATTCTTGACAGCTTTCCAGTGATCTTCACCTGGATCAGATTGGTATCTGCTCGTCATGTTTAACGCGTAAGCTACATCTGGACGAGTGCAGAGCATGGCATACATGATAGATCCTATTACAGAAGCATAAGGAATCCTATCCATGCGTTCTCGCTTAGCATGTGTCGCCGGACACTGCTTCTTGCTGAGACTAATGCCATGAGACATCGGTATGAAGCCCTTCTTGGAATCATGCATCTTGAATCTGTGCAACACCTTATCAATATAAGTGTCCTGGCACAATCCAATCAGCCTATTCGCTCTATCTCTGTAGATTCTGATTCCCAGTATGTACGCGGCTTCTCCCATGTCTTTCATGGAAAAACAACTTCCGAGCCAAGTCTTAATAGACTGAAGCAACATAATGTCATTGCCGAGAAGAAGTATGTCATCGACATACAGTACGAGAAACGCAATTCCGCTCCCACTAGTCTTCTTGTATACACATGGTTCTTCTTCGTTCTTGATGAAACCAAATTGATTTACTGCTTCATCAAAACGAAGATTCCAACTCCGTGATGCTTGCTTCAATCCATAAATGGATTTATGAAGCTTGCATACCTTCCCAGCATTCTTAGGATCTACAAAACCCTCAGGCTGTGTCATATACACATCCTTTTCCAAAATCCCATTCAGGAAGGCGGTTTTGACATCCATCTGCCAAATCTCATAATCATAATAAGCGGCAGTTGTTAGAAGAATCCGAATGGATTTAAGCATAGCGACTGGGGAATAGGTTTCATCATAGTCAATACCATGAATCTGTTTGAAACCTTTAGCCACCAACCTAGCTTTATAAATTTGGACATTACCATCCACGTCAATCTTTTTCTTGAAGATCTATTTACACTCAATGGCTTTTGCACCATTAGTTAAATCGACCAAGGACCATACTTGGTTTTCTGGCATGGATCCCATTTCGGATTTAGAGGCTCCAAGCCACTTTTCGGAGTCCGGGCCCATCATTGCTTCCGCGAAGGTCGCCGGTTCGTCACTTTCAATGATCATCAGATCATTGCAATTGGTCACGAGAAATCCATAATATCTCTCGGGTTCGTGACGGATCCTTCCGGATCTGCGAACTTCAGGCTCCATAGGTGTGGGCTCCACAGAACTTTGTGGATCCAACTGCTGCTCTTCCTCAGCAGGTTGAGCAGTCTCCTGTGCATCTTGAATTTCTTCGAGATGTACTTTACTCCCACTGCTTTTCTTAGAAAGAAATTCCCTCTCAAGAAAAGAACAGCCCCGAGCAACAAAGACTTTGTTCTCAGATCGGTTGTAAAAGTAGTATGCCTTGGTTTCCCTAGGATAACCAACGAAGTAGCATTTATCTGATTTGGGTGCAAGCTTGTCAGAGATTAAACGTTTGACATAAGCCTCACAACCCCAAATCTTCAGGAAAGACAGACTTGGAATATTCCCTGTCCATAATTCATGTGGTGTCTTTTAAACTGATTTAGATGGCAACCTATTTAGTGTAAACGCAGACGTTTCTAGAGCGTATCCCCAAAAGGATAATGGAAGATCTGAATGACTCATCATAGACCGAACCATATCTAATATGGTCCGATTCCTCCTCTCTGACAATCCATTCCATTAGGGTGTTCCAGGAGGAGTGAGTTATGAAACAAGTATTCTCCTCTCAGATAGTCACTGAACTCTTGACTCAAGTATTCTCCTCCGCGATCCGGCCGCAGAACTTTAATACTTTTGCCAAGTTGGTTCTGTACTTCACTCTTGAACTCCTTGAATCTGTCAAAGGATTCTGACTTATGTCTCATCAAATAAACATAGCCATACCTACTGAAGTCATCAGTAAAGGTAATGAAGTTCTTGTAATTTCCTCTGGCAACAGTGCTCATTGGCCCACATACATCAGTATGAATAAGGCCCAATAAATCACTGGCCCTTTCAGTCGGTTTGTTGAAAGGAGCCCTAGCCATTTTGCCCATCAAGCAAGATTCGCATTTCTCACATGATTCAAAATCAAATGAGCCCAGAAGCCCATTACGATGGAGCCTATGAATGCGTTTCTCATTGATGTGGCCCAAACGACAATGCCATAAGAAAGTCGGGTTTTCGTCATTTGACTTAAACCGCTTTGTATTTATGTTAAAGACAGGCATTTCTTGGTTTAAGACATATAACCCATTATCTAATGGGGCGCTACCATAAAACGTACCATCACGACGAAAAGAACAAACTTTATTCTTAATAGCAAAATCAAAACCTTCCAAATCCAAAACGGAAACCGAAATTATGTTTCTGCTAATCGCAGGTACAAAGTAGCAATTATTCAATTCTAAAACATGCCAGAAGGTAAAGACAAATCATAAGTGCCTACGGCCAGTGCAGCAACCTTAGCTCTATTCCCGACCCGTAGCTCCACTTGTCCTTTCTTCAGCGTTCTACTGTTTCATAGTGTCTGCATATTAGTACAAATATGAGAACCGCAGCCGGTATCCAATACCCACGAAGTAGAACTAGGAGTCATAACATTAAGTTCGATAACATAAATACCTGAATTAGACGCATCATACATCTTTTTCAGCTTTGCATAATCTTCCATGAACTTCTTGCAGCTTCTCTTCCAATGCCCTAGCTGCTTGCAGTAGTTGCATTTGTCCTCAGGAGAAGGCCCGGATTTGGGCTTGGGCTTGGGCCTGTCTTGACTCTCAGTCTGGACAGCTTTAGCATTTCCCTTATCCTTACTAGGTTTCTTAAACCTTTTACCCCCTTGTACCATCAGTACATTAGGAGTCGCCTTCTTGAGATTCGGCTCTGCTGTCTTTAGCATGCCGTGCAACTCAGTCAATGTCTTAGTCATGTTTTGCCTGTTGTAGTTCATGATGAACTGATCAAAACACGACGGCAAAGACTGCAGAATCATGTCAGTGGCCAGCTCCTGGCTAATGGCACAGTCCAGTTTCCCCAGGTTATCAATGTAACCCATCATTTTAAGGACATGAGGACTCACTTGACTGTCCTTAGCCAGCTTGCAATCCATGAGAGATTTAACCGTCTGGTATCTCTCTGTGCGAGCTTGCTCCTGAAACAAGGCTTTCAGGCTGTTAATCATCTCAATCGGTGACATCACGTTCTCATATTGCTTCTGCAGCTCAGAGTTCATAGTCACCAGCATTAGACAATTAACGTCTTTGACATCAGCAGAATGCTTATCCCAAGCATTCTTGTCTGCCTGCGTGGCATTGGAACGTGGCCTCTCGGGGAGAACTCTTGTAAGGACATATTCCTTGTTCTCCTGCCTGAGAACTATTCTCAGGTTCCGATACCATTCCAAGAAATTTGATCCATTTAACTTGTCCTTCTCAAGGACGGATCTTAGCGAGAAAGTGTTGATGTGAGTTGGGACAGACATAGCTGTAATTAAAAGAGGTAGAGGTTTTAGTTATGATGTTCAAGGAAATGAGAATTCTTATCTAACAAGAAAACTCGCATTGTATTCAAAACTATGTTTCCTCATATGAATACAATGAGCCAAGATCCTTACTTCACCAAAATTTGAGTGGGCGACTCGCCATCACCCAAACTTTAGTTATCTAGGTAAGCAAATCATTGCTAATTGTACCCAGTACAACTTTTGGTCGCAGATAAGACAATCCATGTCTTACCCACTCTGATGTCTCTGGGCCCAGAACTTCTGATAGCCCAGTCAAGTAAACCAATCTCTTCAGTCTTGTGATCATTGACAGTCGCACTGCAAGTCTATCAATGATCACCTGCCTTACTCATGTAGTTGTGGATACCAAGGACTCCAAGACTATCCAACAACGAAACGAGTCTTGACAGTAGACAAGATCGGGCAAGACATCAAGATCACTTGATATTTAGTTGAGGAAAAGAACTATTTAATCTTGATGCATATCCAATATGCATCCAAGAAGTTTTTTAAGTTAATTAAAACATCTAGATTCATTAAGTTTAATTTAATCTAGGAGCAAGGAAATTTGGTTTGGTATTCGCAATTTGAGGTCCAACCATCAAGTCTGCGAGTGGTGTGTCGATTGACACATCCTTGTATCGGTCGACACGACCTAACCAAAACCAAATTGGTTTTTCCGGTTCAATCCAATTAAACCGGGTTGATAACCGGTAAATCTAATTCAACCGAAATCAACCAATTAAACCGGTTCTAAACTAATTGAGATAACCAGTCCAATCTAATTGAAGTGGTTCATCCAATTGAACCGATTTAACCGACATAACCATGCGAGATAACCGGTTCAATCTAATTGAACCGATCTATCCATTCGCATAACCTGTGTCGACCGACACAACCAAGTGTGTCGATCGACACAGTAGGGTAATAGAAATCCGATCTATGATCGAAACCCAAAAAAATTTTATAAGCGTTTCGCGGTGTGTCGATCGACACACGATTAGTGTCGATCGACACTATGCGAAAACACCCGATCATCGTTTTTAGCAGAAACTTAATCCGAGATTATTTTGTTCAAAACATGATCTAGCAGACATAAATCTAATTAAATACATCATTATTCGAATTACATGCCTTTGATTCAATGGATTAAACCCTAAAATCTCTGATACCACCGTTGGAAATCCTAGGATCTAGGGTTATGGTATTGAATCATAGATCTCGTGTTTACCTCAAAGATGACAGCGGAATGAATTGGTAATCGAGATCAGCAGCGACTCAGGTGCTTCGCCTCTACCAGATACATACGCACACAAAGCTGGAAAGCTGGGATGCTAGTGTCGGATCTTGGGATCACTGAGTTTAGGTGGCTTGGCTTTCTCTGCAAAAGAAAACTGAACGGCTAGGGTTCCAGGTCGACCATATAAGCCTTTATATAGACCTGGGATGATTAAACCGATCATTGGATTAATCCAATTCGTTTAAGTCATGAAATCGAAACATCAGTTTCGAAACCCGATCCGTGTCGATCGACACACTCACTGTGTCGATCGACACACCACTATAAAACTCAATATAAATGTGTATCCAATACACATCAACATGATCATTACCATAATGATCATTCCCATATTTATGCTTCCAGTTTGCTTAGGTGTGTGACCCTATAGGATCATATAATACTGGCAGTAAGTATACAACTTACAGACTGCAAGAGGCTTCTAGCAAAACATTGCAACCACCCAGTATTATACAAATGTCTGATCTCGACACACAACTATCATTAGGAGTGAGTACAAGTGTGATTTCAGGACACAATCCCAACACCTTTCCCCAATACCATGGGAAGCCTGGCACGATATTTCTTCGACTCGTACCTTTCCCCAATGTAAGCCACTCTAGCATTGGAAAGCATGATCTTAGTGACGTACAATGATCACATTGAAGGTACCAGCCACGTTGGAGTCCTTCACCACCTCGTAAATCCGCGGTGCCCTTACTTGGACCATAGCCTATACCGTATGACCATTACCCCCGTGGTTCATTCCTGGCCCTGCATGTACTTCCCCTTGCAGCCTCGAGAATTCCCTCTGGACATGCCCAAACCTTCAGCAACAGAACCATGTCATTGGGATGTCACTCGTCACTTTTCATTGCCCTTTATTCTTCAGATCCCGTGGTCCATGTTGCCACACTTTGCACATACTCTCCTTATCTTTCTACTCTCCCCCAAGTGATATTCTTATTCACAAGTGGTACCTTTGGTGCGGCTTTCAGAGGTCTGGCGATCAACAACAACTTGATCTCATTTCCTCTTTATCTTGTAGACAGCCTCGGATCCCGTGGTCCTTACTGCCACCTTTTCACATACTTTGGCGTGGTTTGTAGAGGTCTGGTAACCTTCCACCTGGTCCCAATTCCTCTCCAGGTCCCTCCCGGTTCAGCCAGTACATTTTTCATGTGACTGTGCCCTTATCCGGTTCTCCTTGGCACCGTCTTGCAACCTTGAACCAAGCCCAAGAACTAATCTTACAACCGATCACATACTTGGCTGGAAAATACAACCTTCCAACTAATCCCATACTCAGCTGGAAAGTAATTCCGGTTGGACTCGATATCAAAGACTTCTCAAGACTCAGTGCATCCCTGGTGCACTTGTCTCCACAAGCCACCAGTTATGCGCGTCCCCTTCAACGAAGTGAACCGAAACGTCCTAGAACCAAGCATACTCTGATTCCAACTTAAAATACCCCGACCCGGTCTTCCTAGGCCGCGGTCGATGCGTTCCTTTGGTCATCCCACTTCTGGCCTGAACGTCCCAAAAATTCTTCCTATTTAAAATCTTCCCCCTAGGCCAAGTATTCCTCTGATCTTCCTATTGACTTTCTTATTCGTTTACAGTCTTAGATCCTACATACTAAACAATACGCAGCGAAAATCCTTATCTAACATTGATTTCGTTCCTCTAAAGAACTCCATTTGTGAACCTCCTGAGTTCTTAATTCATTTCCTTAAAACTCCTTCAGAGGTTCCAACCCTATCTACCCAGTCTAACCACCTAAGTCTTAGCTTAGATTGTTCCATACACCTATTTTGTTCTAAACCATTACTTAGATCGTTATTAGACTATTTAAACAAGTACCTTAGCCTTTTAGGTGAAGTCGGTATGAAACAAATTCCCTGTCCGGCTTCCAGTGTCCTTGTGCTTACTTTTACCATCTTCGCTCATCCATTCATCAACCCACAAAACATATCTCCCATGTACTTAATCACTCAACCAACAATACCCACATGACCAAGCACAAGAGAGATCTTCAAGTTCCTTCTATTAGACCACCATAAGCTCTTGCTCATTCCTTTGATTCCCTTTTCATCCGTCCCCTTGCATGAACCATCCGATTCCAGCGTCATTTCATTGTAAGTCCATACCGCGATTACACCCCGATCCGCTAACTCTTGATCGCATGTAGCCACTTTCCCATCAATTCCCCATTTCCACCTAAGTCGCTAAATCCTTATATCGAATCAAGTACACTTTTTAGTTGGATATGAGAACCGATCACAAGTATGGTTCAATCTGTGGTCAGTTTAGCCATCGCCCTGGGTCCAACCCGCAGGCGAATCAGACTATGGTTGGTGTCCGTTGAATCACCGGATCAGCCTTCCTGGCTTACCGACCGATTCCAGTAGCGACCCAACCCCCATGCGACCGTCTCGCCTTCTCTAGCGACCCGAACTTGCAATCGTCTCATCAATCGATCAATACTAGTCTATAACCGCCTTGACAGATCAACTCGCCCCGCGGACTTCCTGATGATCGTCCCAGATTCCTCGACTATTCTTGCCGTGTCGCTCATACCCGACCACCATCGGTTCTGGTCTTCCTAACAATCGCGACTCACAGAACAATCACCCATATCCGACAATCACCCTCTGGGTTCTCCTTATGTTGCCCCTTTTATTTCTGAACTGTCCCCTAATCCTTCCTCTTCCTTCTCCTTTAGAGAAAACCGACCTTCACCCTCTCAATCTCCTTGTTTCCTAACGGTTTGCTTCCAAACCGCTGACCACTTTCTTCTCTCTTAAGCACTCCAGATTTCTCCTTGGTAATTATGGGATTATACCAATCAGAGCCGTGCACCAATAGCCAACAACCTATTTATTGTTGATCTGTTTACCCACTCTTCGGTTTAACCCGATCCATCCTTTGGATCAGTATTGGCGTCCAGTTAGATAACTATGGCATGCGTCATGGACGAATCCCTTCTGGATCCTCCCCATGGTCTGTGATTGTTCAGATAAACCATTCCAATACTTTCTTCTAGACTTCCGGCCATCTCCATCCTTAGACCGCTTGAAGAAATTCGGCCTAAGCCCTTTGTTCTCTCATTTTTCTCTTATGGTTTACCACAAGGATCTCTGGGTATTTTTCCTCTTGTTCATCTGTGTGGATCTTTGTGTATGCGAAGATCACGCTTTTCCTTGAGGAGACCGCCCCAATCTCTCTCTCCAATCCGCCGGGAAATCCTCACCAAGATTGCGGCCAAGTCCTCCTCTTTTTCCTTCAGCCTTTTGCGAATTCTCCTTGGGAATTTCTTTATGTTTCCTTGCGTGTGTTGATGTCCAGAAATCTCTCAAGGCCTTCCCCTATAAGGGAACAACCCAACAACCCTTATAAGCGAATGGGTGTGAGTGGTGTGAGTGATGTTCGTGAAGGTTTGCATCCTTCCCTTGTGCCCTTTGACTTGTAACCGCCCACCAGTTAGTTAGCTGACCCAGCTAGCCAACACTTCTCCCATCTGAGTTTAGCTGACCGTCAGCTGATCTAGATCGGCCATTCAGCTCATTTAACTGAACACTTAATAACTAGCTCAGTACAAGAAAATATCATTTTTATGACTACACTTTTAATCGCATAATAGTCGTTGATCGCGGTTTTACGACTAATTATGGTAGTTGTAAATTCATAGCCGCTAAATTTCATAGTCGTATTAATAGCCGGTTACGACTATTTTTGCGACTATCGGAAAATAGATGCATAGCAGATATATGGACTAATTTGCGACCATTTGGCTTCAGTTGTGCGACTGTAGACATAGTCCAGATGCAGTCGGAGAAATGTAGTCACTTAGTAGTCGTCAATCAAAGTGACCAATTGCCGACTATTTTGTGACTGTGCAATATAGTCACAATGTATTAGCAAATATTTGCGACTAAGTAATGACTTGGTCAACGATTGTTCATGGAGTACTCAAAACACCCAAATACTTTTATTTTACTATTTTGTCCACTACTTGTTGACTATTACGTGACCGTCTTATATAGTCACAACGTAGTCGTAATATATAGAGACTATTTGGTGACTGTTTATAGACTAATTTATCGATTATATGATGACTAACAAGAGAATCCAAATATGACAATGGTAAACATTTTGCTATTAATTAGCAACTGTTAAACGACTATGCAACTTCTAATCGAAACATCCAAATTCGATTATGGTACTGACTGGTCGACTACTCTCTGATAGTCTAGTATAGTCACAACTCAGTCGTAAGAAATGGTGACTACTTGGCGATGGTTTAGTGACTAAGTAACGATTATTAAGCGACTATTCGGAAAATCTAGATTCGCTGATGGTAAATATTTATAGACTACTTCTGTGTGTGTAGTGCGAATAATTGACGACTTTTTAGTGACTTTTATTCATAAAATTAAGAATTTGGATTAATTTCATTTTCGATTTGGTAATTGGTGATACCGTAATTTGAATGGTACAAGAAACATAACATATATTTCTTCAAAAATAACATTGGTAACATGTATACTTATGTGTAGCATGTAGACACAAACGATCTACATACGCAAACACCAGCATTTAGGAGTTGCCAAATAATATCCCAAAAAATTAACAAGTGCAAGAGACAGTGATAAGTAACCTACAAAGCATATGGTGTTGTTGTTTTACTTTGAGCTTCCTTCAGTTGCTCTTGGTGGGCACAACGCTGAAAAGTGTCTAGGTTGCTTGCGCTTGCCCATTAAAAGATTTCTGTCAGGCTTTCGACTCCATAAGGATTTACTCGTCTATCCTTCTCAGTGGCTTGTGACAATTATAGACAGTAAGAGAAAAACAATTAAATAAAGAATGTGAGATGACTTTATAAACATGGAGTGTGAAAAATGTTACTTTACCCGATGAAAGATGTTGTTAGATTCAACGGTTGAGATCTCACGAGGTCGCAGTGGTTATGCAGTCCTTTATGATGCTAACCATGTCTTTCATACGTCGTTGATAGATCTCCTCAAAAAATGTTTTAGAAGAAAGTTATGAATGGTTTGGTCATATCTCAAATGATACAAAACTATCTTGTAAGCTCCCAGACACTCGAACTTAACAGAACACATAATTGAGTTAAGCAGAGATTATGGTCTTAAAACTGCGTGCTAACTATAAGATTAACATCCTAACAATCAGACTCTAACTCATTAAGAAAAACAACCAACTTATCCAGACTGTGGAGACCATATTGAAGCTCATAGAGGAATATATGAGTCGTTTACAACCTGTAAAACCAAAATTAATGGTTCTAACACAAGCAAACGCAAAGTAAATCATAAGCGAACCAATAATCAGATTCAGTAGTTGTTCCTATTCAAAATCACAACAAAGCAAAAGAAAATTAGACGGTTTAACACACACCCAAACGTCATATCTACCGGTACTTGTAGGCATCGAATCACAGAGGGTTTCGTGATTGAGAGATTCAAGGAAGAGTTTGAGAGAGTCAATATGGTTTCAGCCAAAGTTAGCGATGAAATTGAGAGCCTCGAATAAGAGATTAGAAGAAGAGATATCAGTTTGAGATGGGTGGGCGTAGAAGAGGATACAAAAAGAGATTAGAGAGATGATTTGAAGGAGATTTCTGAAAAGGGGAAGAACAAAAAAAGTCAGGGTTTGACGTATTTGATGATTTTCCAGCACTTTGTCGAAATTTTTTGGGTATAGGCGAGTAATTGGAACGTTTTGGGTTATATAACTGGGTTTAGGTTTCCCTGATTAATTTGGCAAATTGTTTGATTTTTTACCCACTTGTAGGCGTCACGTAGTCGTTTAAATATTTTAATGTATATTTTATAGTTGTTTAAAAGTTTTGTGGTATAATTTAATTATTATTAATAGTATGAACTTTAATGCAAAATTTTAAATCTGTGAAACCTCTTACTTTAAATATGTGAAACCTCAAACTTTAAATATGTGAAACATCAAACCTCAAATTTTGTTACATTGAAATTAAAAATAGTACACAACAAAATTTAAGAAATAGTTTTCGGACTAGAATGTAAAAGCAAATATGAAACTTTAGATTTTCAGGGTTTAGGGTTTCTTTAGGAGGTGGCAAAACCCTAAACCCTAAAAAGAAACAACAAAACCTCATTATGAGGTTTCATTGTATACAACATAAAATTTGAGGTTTCATCGTTTCTTTTACACCGAATTATCTTAATCAAACATATATAGCGAGATGAAGTGGTTGGTATGAAATGTTCTCTCTTGTTTTATGATGGTTTGAGAAATTAAATTATGATTTTGTGAATCTTTCTAGAAACCTGATTTTTTTTGTTTGCGTATATCAAAACTTATCATGTTAAGAAAATTTAATAATATCGGTTGAGAGGAAAATTGAATATTCTTCTTGTATTTGATTTAATGTATAATCAATAAGCACAAGCCTACCAAATGAAACGTAAAAAAACAAGATTGTAGGGTGGCTGCAGCATAAATGTCCCACCGAGACAGAGAACAAGAGAACAAAAGACAAAACCAGTATACAGTTCTATGGATCTGAGGCTACACCAAAGCAAACGACAAAACCAGTATACGGTTCAAGGGCTCAAGGGCTACAATAGAACAACAGACAAAACTAGTGTACGGTTTGCATAATATTTAACCATGATTAATTAACATGATTGGGGTCGCGAAGAGGCATACACCACGAGAGTACGTCTCTCTCTCTCTCTCTCTCTCTCTCTCTCTCTCTCTCTCTCTCTCTCTCTCTCTCTCTCTCTCTCTCTCTCTCTCTCTCTCTCTCTCTCTCTCTGTTTTGAAGCGGCACTCGAGGTAAATTATTAAAACCCTCATTTCTTGTTTGGTGAGGGGAAGTTATTTCGTCGTAATAATCATCTTCCTCTCAAACTTTTCTCCCACTATTATTTTCTCTGAACAGAACCAAAAACACAATGGTCCATCACAACTACATAGCAGAAACAAAACATAACATAGCTGAAACCGGTTTGCGCTTCGGAGTTAAGATTTTCCGCGGCTACCCATACTATGTGTTCACAGATGAACCATAACATGGGCATTGTCTCGATCATCTGTCCCCTTGAAGTCGATTCCCTTAACCCTGAAAGGACAATGAAAGTGTTCCACCTTAGAGACGCCAAGTAAGTGCATGTTTTTGGTAATGTAGCAGTAAAAACCATGACAAAAACAATTGATTAAACTGTTCGATAATAAGAACAATTGGTCAGGATAGTTCTGATTAACTTCTCTTATACATAATAGGATGAATAAGTTAAAGTGTGTGGCTTATGGAAATACACGGTTGACTTCTGGCCTGAATATTTAAAGACTAAGGGTCCATAAAAGATCATGGTTCTCAAGATGTGGAGGAGTGTTCGGACTGGAAGTAACTGTTTTAACATTTTCATTAGATTATATATAATAACTTAGGATAGTTTGCTAAAGTTATTGTTTTATATAGGTGAACCTGATGAGACATGGGTTGAGACCGTGGAAGGCTTATCGGACAACATGTTCAATTCGTGACTTCAGGAGGTTCAAGATCTCAGGTTCCAGCTAGAGGCTGCTGACACTGATGTTGTCGGAAGCAATAGTGCTGTTGTCCCTATCTAAATCTCTTGTATAATTTAGTGTATGTTACTTGAAAACCTTCGCTTTTTATTACGCTTTCAGTTATAATATGCTTATTGAACCTTTTTAATTATGCTTTCATGTTTAATATTTCCATTTAATGACGATAATTGATAGCCATATTTTAGTAAGAAGTGATTAATATATAATAACATATTTTGTTTATCATTTTTCAGAAAACGTATCTAATATATGATTGGAACATAACCGTATATACAATATTACAAGCTAGGTGGTCGACCCTCTTTCTAATGTTAGACTAAGTTGAAAGAATTTTTTTTCTCTATATATAAATCATGTTCTCACTACTCTCGGTGACACTTAAGGCGTCTCTTCTTCCACCAATGAATGTGCTCGACGTGACTGGAAGGTCGTGTCTCTTTAAATCATGATTGGTTCGATAACGTTCTTTCTTCCCCTTATTTTTAGCCTCTCATTTCATCATTATTCCCCATCCTCACTTCTTCCCTCTCCTTTGCTTCTAACAAAGCCTCGCTTCATTTTCTATCTTTTATCTTCATTTGTTCCTTAAATATGCTGACATGTTCTTCTGTTTTCTTGTGTTCGGATTTGCGTCAACCTCCGGAGTCATGCATGAACAACAACGGAACCAATATTCTCCTCAAGATAAAGTGACCTACGAGTCTTGCGAGGTCAAACGACAAAATTGTCTTTCACGAAAGGCAACTCGGCGGCGAGATGATTGTTTGAAATTGATTCCTTTAGGTACCTTTACTTTGAGGAGAACATTGTTGCAGGTTTGGATTTCACAATAGTTCCTATCTCATTGACGGCCTTACTGGGAGAAGAAAATGCAATCGTCAGTTGAGATAGCGGTTTGGTTTTTGGCGGAAAGAAACCGATATCACAACTCAAGCTTCAGTCGAGATAGCGGTTTAGTTTCTTAGTCCGACTTGTAATATCAGTTTTTGAGGATAAAAAAGTATTTATAATTCGTGTATACTTGTAATATTAGTTTAGCTTGTTCACATGTGTACTCGCCTATGCACAAATGTCGGAATATATATACCAGAGTTATAGAGAATGAAGGAAATCAGTTTAAAAGTTTTCAAATTTTTAGTGGATTATAGCGGGGCCCACAAAATTGTGAGGAAATCAATTTAAAATTCTGAGGAGATTTGTTCCTCTCATGCCACTGATTTCACTCATGCACTACCATAAGTAAAAATTTATAATTTCAATGAAAATAAGAAAATAAAATATTAATCTAATAAGACCCGCTAAAACAAAAAATTTTGTCGCGCCTAAACCAAGATATTTAGGTAAATTATCATAAACCGATAGAAATACTTTGACCATCACAACCTCTCTCAAAATCGGACAGTCTTCTCCTTTCCGCCGTCATGTTATTCTCTTCAAAATCAGAGAAGGTATCTGCCTGGGGTATTTCTTCTAACTGATTTCATGGTCATTTGTTGGATTTACAATTATCAAGTCAGACTGACTTCATAGTCATTTTTTTGAAGTTTCCAAAAAATCTTGATTTTCTTTTGCTATTACGGCTAATACTTTGCCTAGTTAAATTACCTGAATGCTTGAAATTTAACATTTTACCTAAAAAACCTTGAATGTTTGAAATGATCTATAAGTGTTTACAGCTACAAAAATGTCTAATGTTGGATTTGGCATGATTAACTGATTAAATATAAAAAGACAATAATTACACCGAGAAAGTTAATAGGTATATTACTAGGATTCTTCATCATGTTCTTCATCGTCATCTTCATCCTCATCATCATAAGAGGACACTACAAGAAATCGCAGTATTAATAGCAGTAGAAGATAGCGTTCTATGTCTTTCTGCTATAGTTTATATACCCCTCACTTTTAGATAGCGTTTGTTAAAATACAAACGCTATGTTTGGTGATCCGATTTTAGTTATACAAACGCTTTTTAGAAACATAGTATACATAGCACTTCTTTAGTTTTAAAACGCTATGAATAATCGAAGCGAAAAATAATTCATTTTTTCACTTAACACTTAGCAAAAAACAAGCGCCATATATTTTCAGATTCCCTCTAACGTAATTATTTCCCTTTTTTCTCTCAAACAAAATAGGGTTTCTTTTCACCTCTTCCCATTGCCTCTCTCACGCTCTCATCTTATCTTCTCCATTCGTTTTCATTTCACCAAGAAAAACTGGAAAAATCATCTCTATTCTTTGTCGATCTGTTCGTATTTCTTCTTCTCCCCTTCGCTCTGAAACTCTAATGTTCGTGTCGCAGATTGATTCCGTTGTGCCGTAGAGGTGTTCCGCTTTCCCCTTGTTTTTCTATGTTTTCACTCGGGAAAACCTAGTTGGCTGTTGCTATTGTTGTTGATTTAGAGCTAGGTTTTTCTTTCTTCTGTTTATCCTGGATTTTCTCTTTCGGATTTTTCCTTCATAAAAATTGCAGGAAGCTTGGATTTCTCTGTTGTTTTATGTTTTGTCTTGGATTTCTCTGTTGTGTTTGATTCATTTTTTTTGTTTGTTGTTGGGTATAGTATTCTAATCGAGCAGTTTAACCAGACACTTTATATAACCTATTAAAGAAGACCTTCCCCCAGCTTCCGGATCCGGGTTCTGATTTCGAGGTTCTGAGTACGGAAACGGGTTCCAAACAGAATTTTCCTCCTTGGAAAAACGTACCTGAGAGATATAAGCTTATCGGCGCTACTTCCCTCGCCTTTGTTATCTGCAATATGGACAAGGTTTTGTTTTTCGATTTCATTTTGAACAAAAGTTTTTGTTCTTATCCTCGTATGGGTACTTCTGGGTATGGTTTAGGTAGCTTGCATAAGATATCCTCATGTGTTAGATGATTGTAAAGGATACATATAGATGATGATTGTGGACCAGATCAGTTGAGTAACTATTTTGTGTGGTGAGAATCGCAGGTGAATTTGAGTATTGCTATAATACCAATGTCACACCAGTTTGGATGGAGCTCATCTGTGGCCGGGCTGGTCCAATCATCTTTCTTTTGGGGTTATGCCTTGAGCCAGTTGCCTGGAGGTTGGCTCTCCAAGATTTTTGGCGGCAGGTTTGTCTTTTTCTAAGCTATTACTCAGGGCTGGTCTTGCTTTATCCCCTTTGTATTCAATTGCATCCTTCATAATGCAGAAAGGTGCTCGAGATTGGTGTGTTTACATGGTCTTTCGCTACAGCTCTTGTTCCACTACTCGCTGGATTTATGCCCGGGTTAATATTTTCTCGAATTTTGGTAAACAGGTCTATATCTTTATGCAATCGTTCTGGTTTCTTGTAGAGTCATGGTCTTTGTTACACAATCCTAGTTTGTTAAACTCATAAACATCTCTTAAGTTATTACCTTATCTGTCCCCCCCCCACCCTGGTGTAGCCTTACATTATGTCTTTGCCTTAACACAGAGATTTGTAACTCCAGGTGGGAATAGGAGAAGGTGTTTCCCCCTCGGCTGCAACGGTCCTTATTGCCAGGCATGTACTGTTCTGGAGCAAATTTGAAGATTTACTCATACTTGAATATGGATGATGTGGTTTAACTGCTTATGCAGCCTTGTCTTTCTAATTTCTATATTAGTCCATGTTCTAGATATGAAAATCTACTGCAATCCATCTATTTCATGTAAGTCAACACATCTTCACTATTAAGCTTTACCAACAGTACTAAAACAAAAAGTTCAACTCTTTTTCTCTTTTTGTGTTGCAGACTGCTTGTTTAGGGGCATTGGGCTTTAGCGAAGACTCTATAAACACATCAGCGATTCTTGTAGGAGCTATTGTCACTTGGTGAACACATAGGAGATGTGAGCACTCAAGATACATGAAACATTGTCTTAGTGTGAGTTGTATTACGTTGAGCTCAATGACTTTTATAACTTGTTATGTCTTATTGTAAACTTGTTGTCAAATGTGGATTTGCATAATAATACAAATATGTTTTTGTTAATTAATTGTTTGTTTTACAATTGAAAGCAGGTTTCATATTTAGAAATTAGATCAAAATAAACAACAAAATAACAATAATACAAAATGTGAATGTTATAATAAAAAATGTTATATATAAAATAAATAATAACAGAAATAAAACGCTATCAAATATATATAGAAAATATATTATAACAGAAATTAAACGATATTACTTCATTTATTATTGCATTAAAAAAGCGCTATTGTAAATATCTAAAATATAGCATAACGAAAAACCGCTATATAAAGGTCTCAATCTATTATAACGGCCGCAGATAGAGCGTTTAACAAACCGCTATAATAGCAATATATAGCGGTTTTTGGGCGTCATATATACTCAAATTTCTTGTACTGGGATAAATTACAACATAATTCATCTTCTGGTTCCACATCCCCGACCTCGTAATCAATATATATTGGGTTTTCTCCTTGTACCAAATTCTCAATAACGAGATCTTCGATTCTAGTCATCATCACATGATCATCATTTTCTTGTTGCAAAAGAATCGGTTCCATGTCACCATAATATCCTGAAATATTTTTCCTCGGGTTGACTTGAACAACATTTAGCCACAAATGCTTTGGTTTCTTCGTGTGTGGATATATGATATAACAAACTTGATCCGCTTGTGACGCTGTGCAATTTGTATGTACTGAATAAAGTTATATACAAACATATATTTAAAGGCGTTAAGATTTACAGGTAAGGAACATACGTACCTAGAACAAATAGTTCGTCTTAATTGTATCTTCTTGATGAAAGAATGTCTACAATACCAGCATTACTCCTCCAAGTGCCTCTACCGATCATATGGTCGTGCTAGTTACACCTAAAAAGTGTGATTCTCAAATTCACAATTCCCTCATACTCGAGTTGTATGATACCAGTTAAGATCTCGTGGAAATCAGCCGCATCAGATGCATCAACATAATTATCTCCTTTAACACGTACACCATAGTTACATGTCTTTCGTCCCTCGCTGTGCTTCTCTGTATGAAACAAACATCCTCTTGTAAAATAGGGACATGTTTTAGCCTTATGCATGGGTCCATGCACCATCTCTCGCATCCAAGGAGGAAAAGGATATGTGTTTTTCCAATAAGTAACCTGTATATAGAAAGAGAATATCAAATAGGGAAGAGTTCGGCAAAGATAAATTCATATAAATATATCGGTACGACTGAATATTACACATACATAATTTTTCACCCAGATACGATATTCTTCGGGTCTTTTTGCGGAGACTTCTTCTTCAGAGTTCTGGATATTATGTGGACATATAGTCTTCGAACATCCTTTAATTTCAACCAAAACTTATACGATAAATCATATATATAGTGGAATATATTAAACCGAAAGATAAGACATGCCAAGTTATATATATATATATACACCTCTCTAGTAGCTCAAAATATCATCATTTATGGTGGAGACGAGAAAAGAGAAAAAAAAATTGAAGAAGAAGAAGAGGATTCCGAGGTGACAGTGAGTGAGTAAGGTCTACAGCATCACTTATAAAGCGTCAAAAAATAATTGATGATAGTTAAAATCATTTATTGAAAATTGATATTAAATATATGATTTTAAATCATTTACAATAATTGATAGTATATTAAGATGATTAACATTATTTAAAATAAAATTGATACAAACTAATATTAACTTACATCATTTTTTTAAGAACTAACACAAATATATATATATATTTATATCAGTTACCCAAATAAAACATTTACTCAATTTTATTAGTATCACTTAACTAAAGGATACAAAATTAGCATCAATAATAAATGATAGAACATATGTGGTTTAACATCATTTATGATTATTGATACTTGTTTAACATCATTTCACTCAAAATGATACAAATCTATAGTAATTTACGTTTGTCCCACATCGGCTGGAACAAGAGGAAGGGGCACAAACCTTTTTCTATATAATAGAATATCATGCCTTCCATCTATATATGACAATTAGTTATATTACTAACAACCAATAGAAATATTTTTATTTTAAAAATATCTAAGTTGTCCAAAATAAATATTTTAGTAGATATTTATTCTATAAAAGAATATAAGTTAATCTAGATTAAAAAATCACGTTCAGGAAAAGGAAAAACAAATTAGGTATAAATTATCATATCATTTATTAAAAATGACAGTGATTTTGGTATCACTTATTTATAATTGACATAACAATTATATCAATTAACACAAATGATATAAATATTTAAAATCAATTGTTAGAACTGATACTAATGTTTATATCATTTATTTTGATTGATATGAATTTTAACATCACTTATAGCAAGTGATAGAACTTAACGTCATTTAAACAAAATGATGAGAATAGTTGCATCAATCAGTTTTAAATGATGCAAGTATTAGAGTCATCACTTTTAGAGTCATTTATATTAGTGATGCAACTGAATTTGCATCAATCAAAAAGTGATGTTAATAAATAAAATAAAATGATATAACACGTTCTATTTCTTGTGGTACGAAAGCCAATTTTTTTTGCATTCTTCCACTTGGACGACCTACTTGAGAAAATATATAAAGAACCTCGATATGATATACGGGGATTTCACATTCAGTGAATCTGGTTAACAAGATGACCAAATTAATTGGTTTAGAAAAATTTATAATTAATCAATAGCTACCATGTGTGTGTCTTACAAATGGCAAAGTGAACATATGATTGGCCATTGCGCCTTTACCTTGATTTCATTTTTATATTCGCATCAAAGTAGTGCTATGATAAATACTTCCTCATTAATATATGATTGAATAATGGATCCTGCAGCATATCTTTTGTTCTTTGTTTTCCCTTTCAACTTTTTGAAATACCATTTAAAAGGGTACATCCACCTATATTGCACCGGACCTCCTAATTTCATAGGGAAGATGTATCGACAATCACGTCGAAAAATGATGGTGGAAAGATCTTTTCCAAGTTACATATGATTAAAACTATATTTTCTTTGAGAATTTATACGCGATTTTTTTTTTGTAAAATTCTCGAGCATAAATCACGGAAAAAACTTCCAACCCCTACAATATATGTTCTTGAAATTGTTGGTAAATATAAATAAAATACTATACTCATATTTAATTATTAAATATTCGTATTATATATATATTCTATAAATAAAATTAAATAGAATCTGCTAACGCAAGGTGGACGTTCTGATCTAAGAGTTCGGCAAAGATAAATGGAAGTAGCCGCTCCATAAAAATGTGGCAGTCATGACTCTTCATCCCTGAAAACTTATCGTTCTCCATATCAGCACAACTAGCTAAGTCGGCCGCATAGCCATCTGGGAATTTGACTGCATGTTTAACACATTCTAGTAATTTTGTTCTGGCATCGTCTGTGAATATGTAGATGGGGAAAGGAGCTTTACCCTCACCATAAATATGTAGGTGTGGCCGAGAACAGAATCGTTCTATATCAATTGTTGGTGTCAAAAACCCCCTCGATGAAAACAATAGCCGAAAACAAGATCGGAAGATCAAACACAGACAAACATCCAACGGAAAATAACGTTCATACGAATAACCAAGTTATACGAAGTACCGACAACTTCACCTAAACAATTTGTCGGAGAAGTGGTTTCGACAAATACATTTCATACGACGCTTTAATCGGACAAACACATCTTCCGACATAAAATACGGATCGACGAAACATCCAGACACGCAAAGGATAAACTGAACCAGCGCGGAAGTCCGAGCTGAACCAACTAGGAAAACCGAGCTGAACCAGTCCAATACCCGAGCTGAACCAGCTCGGAATTTCCGAGCTGAACCTGTCCAATACCCGAGCTGAACCAGCTCGGATCCGAATCCTTCCCTTCTCATTCACCGATCATGATTTATCCCTCCGGAAATCCCGAGCTGAGTGAATCTTTCATAAACCTCCGAGCTGAACCAGCTCGGATTTTCGAGCTGAACCGGTTCAGGTTTTCCGAGCTGGACTTTCCACCGGTTAACCAAACATTTGCCGATATGCACAATTTGTCGCAACCCACCTTCGGAAACATCGGCCCGTACCTTCTTGGCCAATGACTTGGGCTGATGGATCAAGAACTTAGGCCCAAACATACGACGGCTTTGGACCAAATAAGTAAGTATGTACACAAACGGGCTCGGGTCGTCCGTTCTCGGCCCATCCGGAAAATAGGTCAAGCCGCGGAAGGCATACGAGAGGGGAGAGCGAAAAACCCTAGCATCTAGACTTAAGAACTTATCAGTTTATCTTAGCCGTTTTAAGTTCTTTTGTACTTTCTTTTCCGATTCTTTAACTCTCTTTTCGATCTTTGTACTCTTTTCGATTTCTTATCATAAAACGTCCTCCGGGTTTGCTAGTTTAGTGGTTATTCGTTGAAGTTTCTGTTCCCTAAAAGTTTTAATCTACAAGTTTTGACCGTGTGAGTTTCGACTCTCACTATTTGGCGCCGTCTGTGGGGACATAGAAGTTTCTTACACTTAAAGACCACCGACTAGTAGATCCGTAGATATGGCCACCGACGGAGAAAGAACAAATCATCCACTGGCGATCAACGCTGTAACAGACGCAGCCGCAACTGATGCAACGACAGCCTACATAGCTATATCCGATTCAAAGCAGACGACAGCCGTATTGATGCTAAAACTCAATATCGAGAAAAGGCAAACATCAGGCTCACCGAGCAAAATAAATGCTCGAGACAGAATACAAAGGAGCGCTTGGTCGTTGAACTTCGGACCGACTGAGTATACGCGAATCGACTTCTCAACGCCTTACGGCTCAACGAGAAACCTTATGCTACATCATCCACATCTTGCAAACAAGCGAACGCCTCATGCGGATAGATCTAACACAACAGATCTGCCACAACTAATCCAGCCAAGAAGGATCACGACGACTATCGACGTCGATGGAGAAGAATGCATGGATGCACCTCAAACAAAAAAGAATCGTAACAGTGATACCAACATCGGATCGGAATTCGTCGAAGCCGGAGAGAACAATTCGTGGTGTTCAAAGATCGTCTTCATTGTAACTCACTTTACGACCTCTCCAAATATCAAGATAAGTACCTAAAATCTAATATGTCTTCTCGTCATCAATTGCTTTACAAATTATGCCGATCTGTTCAACTTCTTTGTGACTTATCGATTTTAGCCTTGTTACAAGTTTTCCGCTTTCAATGCTTTATGATTGTAGGAATTACTAATGTCTCTAACTTGCGTAGAAATTAACATGATAAACTCTTGATCGAAATCGTAAATATCTTGTCGAATCTTTCTGTGTGTCCAACGTACAATATATTTCTCTTTGATTTCGTTTTACATGTTGAGCATATTGGTTTGAGACTTTGCGATTATACGTTATGATAAGATTCTAACCGATTTTCATTATCGAACGAGTGTCCGAAATTCACTTCGTTTGCAGATCTATCCGCGACGCCAAGAAGCCAAACAGCCGACGATCGTACCGAAATTGAACGGCTTGAAAAATCTGTTTTAATACGTTGCCGCAGCCAAATCGAACTATCTCTAACCAATCGTCATCGATGTCCCGCTGTCACACCAGCAGGCGTTCCAAGCCATCCTGCTCCTTGACCGTATATATCCGAGCACATAAGACTGCAAAGCATACTCGGCCACTCGCAAAACATGCTCGGCCACTCGTAAATCATGCTCGGCCACTCGCAAAGCACGCTCGGCCACTCGCAAAGCACGCTCGGCCACTCGCAAAGGCATGCTCGACAACTCGAAAGCATGCTCGGCAACTCGCAAGCATGCTCAACAGATCACAAAGCATGCTCGGCAACTCGCAAGCGTGCTCGGCAACTGGCGAAGCATGCTCGGTAACTCGCAAGCGTGCTCGGAAACTCGCGAAGCATGCTCGGCAACTCGCAATCGTGCTCGGCAACTCGCAAAGCATGCTCGGAAACTCGCGAAGCAAGCTCGGCAACTGGCGAAGCATGCTCGGAAACTCGCAATCATGCTCGGCAACTCGCGAAGCATGCTCGGCAACTCCCGAGCGTGCTCGGCAACTCCCAAGCGTGCTCGGCAACTCGCAAGCGTGCTCGGCAACTCTCAAAGCGTGCTCGGCAACTCGCAATCGTGCTCGGCAACTCGCAAGTATGCTCGACAATTCGCAAGCGTGCTCAGCAATTCGCAAGCGTGCTCGGCAACTCGCAAGCTTGATCGGCAGCTCGTGCAGCTTGCTTGACAAATCACGCAGCACGCTCGACAACTCGCATAATTTTCGAAAATTTAAGCTGAACTAGCTCGGAAGAACCAGCTCGGATTTCCGAGCTGAACCAGCTCAAATCCGAGCTGGACCAGCTCGGAAGTTCCAAACTTAAAAAAAAAAAAATATCAGCTCGGAAAGAAGACATCAACTTTGCCGAGCTGGAGAAAGAGAAAAAAAAAGTTGAAATCAGCTCGCACATTTTTCAGCTCGGACACCACAAAAAGAAGCACGTCACTTTGACGAGCACATATGGCATAAGATGACGAGGAGCAAATCTTTAATTAATTAAGACCCTTATCCTTAATTAATTAAGACACATTCTTATCTTTGTCCGGCACAATAAAAAACAGCAATCATTTTTCTGCTCGGGAATAAGTAAAGACTACGTCATGAGCAAACTTTTCCAAACAGGCGATGTTGATGAGAAGATGTAGACAACAACTCTTGCCGAGCAGAATACGCGACGATTCAACTGCTTGTCAAAGATCAAATTACTTTTTTGTTATTATTGTCCGAGCAAAAGACAACAACTTTTAAAAAGTTTGTTCGGCATTGGTGAATCACCATCCGATAAAGAGATACAATGTCCGAGCAAGAAGACACATGTTCCGCGACGTACCAACCTATCCTACAATGCCTTGCTTGGCATCTCCGCGATTATGTCGCTCGGTGTCTTCGCAATTGTGCTGCTCATATGACGTCTGCTCGGCATATCTCATAATTTCAGCTTGTCGGAAATCTGAGCCGAGCAAGTCATTCTCCGAGAATAAACCGCTGATCAATCCCAGGAGAAATTCGAGCCGACGACCTGGAAATTTCAGAGCACGTTCTGCTCAGCACCCACTCATATCCGCGCTAAATCTTCGCCGAGAAAAAGCGCGTCCAAGTAAAGACTAAATCCCTCTAAGCACCAATTCCTCCGAGAAGATAATCATCGGCGATGCCTCAACTTGTGCATATCAGTTTATCTCAACCTACCAAGAAGGATTCCTCCCCTCAACCTAAGAAGAGTAGGCTTCAGCTCGTCGTCGTATCAAATCAAGGAAGGCAACATAAGTCAGCTCACGATCACACATCCTACCATTTTGCTAGGTCGATGAAAGACATCGAAGCTCCAACGAAGCCGAAGTAATTTCAGGCTCAACGGACTCGTAAGCTCCAAACCTTGCACAAGCTCGCCAATAAAGCTCATCAAGACCAAAATCATAGATGGTTGGCTACACCATGCTCATCGAGAAACACTTGAACTACGGGACGGCTTGATCCCCGAAAGGGGTACGTAGGCGGCCGATGTCTTGATCGGTTCAGCTGTCCCTCCTTTTCAAAAAAGGAAGGGGGGGGGGGAGTGGGTCCATATATATTTATACTTCCGCATCAGAGTACGAAAATTTTTAAAACCATTTTCAATTTGAAAGCTTTTCGGATAAAGTTGCTCGGAACATTCAAAGAAATCAGCTAAGAAATTCTGGCAAGTCAGCTAGGAAAGTCTGAGCTGTTCGAACAAATCAGCTAGGAGCTTCCGAGCAAGTCAGCTAGGAACTTCCAAGCAAGTCAGCTAGGAAAGTCTGAGCTGTTCGAACAAGTCAGGTAGGAACTTCCAAGCAAGTCAGCTAGGAAAGTCCGAGCGGTTCAAACAAATCAGCTAGGAGCTTCCAAGCAAATCAGCTAGGAACTTCCGAGCAAGTCAGCTAGGAACTTCCAAGCAAGTCAGCTAGGAACTTCCAAGCAAGTCAGCTAGGAAAGTCCGAGCGGTTCGAACAAATCAGCTAGGAGCTTCCAAGCAAATCAACTAGGAACTTCCGAGCAAGTGAGCTAGGAACATCCAAACAAGTCAGCTCGACATTTCCAAGAAAATCAGCTAGGAAAGTCCGAGCTGATCCAACCAAGTCAGCTCGACACTTCCAAGCAAATCAGCTAGGAAAGTCCGAGCTGATCCAACCAAGTCAGCTCGACAATTCCAAGCAAATCAGATAGAAAAGTCCGAACTAATCAAACAAGTAAACTCGGAGCTTCCGAGTAAATCAGCTAGGAAAGTCCGAACTTCCGAGCGAACCAGCTAGGAAATTCCGAGCTGACCTCTCTTCTCGAAAATTCCGAGCTGACCTCTCTTCTCGGAAATTCCGAGCTGAACTCTCTTCTCGAAAAATCCGAGCTGACCACTCTTCTCGGAAATTCCGAACTAACCAGCTAGGAAATTCCGAACTGACCATTCTTCTCGGAAATTCCGAACAAACCAGATAGGAAATTCCGAGCTAACCACTCTCTTCGGAAATTTCAAACGAACCAGCTAGGAAATTCCGAACTAAGCAGCTACAAAATTCCGAGCTGACAACCCTCCGCGGAAATTCCGAGCTGACCATTCTCCGCGGAAATTCCGAGCTGACCATTCTTCACGGAAATTCCGTGCTGACCATTCTCTGCGAAAATTCCGAGCTGACCACTCTCCTTGGGAATTCCGAGTAAAACACTTATCTCGTACAGACAATTTACTCAAACAACTCCGGACAACGGATCTTAGCTGGGAGCACGGCGCGTCCGCAAAAGTTCAGCTCCCCAACCATACTCATGAAGACATCCGGTAACAAAAACAATCTCCCTTTTCTCATTTCAATTATAATTTATTTATCTTATATCGAAATTAGGATATGAACTTTGTAACTTAGAATCCGCCTACTATAACATCGCATGCATAGTCGTTAGGAATAGCTTATCTTGTCCGCTGACGGCCGCAGCGGACAAACACATACATCTTTTACGGATATAAGCCAACACGTCCCATATGGATTGAGGCTCTATTACATCCAACAACGGATAAAAGCGCGCTATATATGTTTATTATTGGCGAAGGGAACATAAGTCGAGAGGTCGACGTAAGATCCCGAATACGGGTTGTTGACAGATCTTCAAATCCACCGCACCAGTACTTGAGACGATAATAGACCTTAAAAAATCCAGTATGACGCTACTCAGCACACTGGTGAAAATGACGTTTTAACCAAGCATATCTTGGTTCGGTATCTTCGAAAGGTGGTCCTGTGGATACCAACTTATTTTCAGTGAACGAAAAATGCGAGGCGAGAGTTTCGCAGAAAATCGGGATCGAAATCTAAACCCAGTAAAATACAACACACTGGTCTCGACAATGTCATTATTGAGTACACGACCGACTTTGGAATGTAAGACGGCAGACCCCCGCACTAGTACTAAAGTCAACCGTAAAACTCCTCGAACCCAGCAAGACGCTTCCAAGCACGCTGGACTAATCATTATAAGTCCATAAGAGTAAAACGATTTGTTATTTCTCGGACTCAAAACCCAGCAAGACGCTTCTGAGCACGCTGGTCTGGTCATTATAAGTCCACAAGAGAAAAACGTTTTGTTATTTCTCGGACTCGAAACCCAGTAAGACTCTTTCGAGCACACTTGTCTAAATCATTATAGGTCCGCAAGAGAAGTACATTTTGTTATTTCTCGGACTCGATGTCAAAACCCAGTAAGACGCTTCCGAGCACACTGATTTAAACATTACAAGTCCACAAGAGGATTACGTCTTGCTACTCCCCGGAATCAATTTTGAAACCCAGTTAGACGCTCCCGAGCACACTGGTCTAATCATTACATGTCCACAGAAGGAATATGTCTTACTATTCCTCGGACTCAATTTCGAAACCCAGTAAGACGCTTCCGAGCACGCTGGTCTTAGTCATCACAAAGGCGAGTACATCTCACCGACCTTCGAACCCAAAACTTTATTCGAAATATAGTGGAATGCTTCTAAACGCTTTCCCATTAAACTCAAGACTCGGAATACGCATCTGACTGTAATGCTCCTAAAAACACCAAGGGTCAAAAGCTAAATCACACTTTCCTTCGGGAATTATACGAAGTTGTCTGGAAAAGCCTTCAATCTCTACGAAACCAACTCGTACAATCTATACGGAGCCGATGAAGGAGATTTTCTCCCGATAAAATCTGCTCGACTTTCTGCATTAATCGACCTAACGTCAACACGACAGTTCAGCCTTCGGACGTACAAATTGTCCTAGCAGACTCGACAAAATATCCTGAAACCAAATCCTACTCACAACTCTGAGTAGACTTACTCGGAAAATCCGAGCAGACCTACTCGGAAAATCCGAGCAGATTTGCTCAGAAAATCCGAGCATGGTGCGCAGGAAATCCGAGCAGACTTTCTAAGAACTCGGAAAATTTCGAAGCACAACGCGATTTCCCTGTCGGACTCATCACATTTGTAAACACTACCGGTTCACAATTCAGCGCACCTTCTCGACTGTTTTGCTTGTTTGAATACGGAAGCATCGATTAAAGACCAACTACGAATTTCCAAACATCCAACGACAAGACTTAGAACTATGGATGGCTTGATCCCTTTCTTAAGGGTACGTAGGCAGCCTTTCATAAGGTTTAGCTATAAACAAAAATTCTTGTATGAAGTAAAGAAGCATCAAGGTAATACACCGGAGAGACCAATGGTTCCAAAGAAAAGTTCAATAACATACGGAATTGCTCGGAAGACTTTCCACAAAAAAAAAAAAAATTACAGCCAAAAGATCCAAAAGGGTCATCATGTACACGCCAATGGATGTGAGTCGACTTACTCGAAAGGCCGTAACAAATCCAACTCGAAAATTCCATTCCAAAATTCCGTCTAACTTTACGTACAAGACAAAGTCCAAAAATGCGACAAACGATTCGGACAACCCTTCGTCGCACACAGAAGAGCAACAAAACATAGGGCCGAACCAAGTCTTTCGCACAATTATGTTCGCGTCGAATACAAAATAACCTCGCCATCATCGCACTCGAGTCTGACGAGCTGGGGGGCTAACTGTTGGTGTCAAAAAACCCCCTCGACGAAAACAATAGCCGAAAAAAAGATCGGAAGATAAAACACATACAAAAATCCTAAGGAAATACAACGTTCATACGAATAACCAAGTTATACGAGGTACCGACAACTTCACCTAAACAATTTGTCGGAGAAGTGGTTTCGACAAATACATTTCATACGAGACGGACGACGCTTTAATCGGACAAACGCATCTTCCGACAGAAAATACGGATTGACGAAACATCCTGAGGCAAAGGATAAGCTGAACCAGCTCGGAACCAGCTCTGGTTTTCCGAGCTGGACCAGTCCAATACCTGAGCTGAACCAGCTTGGATCCGAATCCTTCCCTTCTCATTCCCCGATCATGATTTATCCCTCCGGAAATCCCGAGCTGAGTGAATCTTTCGTAAACCTCCGAGCTGAACCAGCTCGGATTTCTGAGCTGAACCGGTTCATGTTTTTCGAGCTGGACTTTCCACCGGTTAACCAAACATTTGCTGATATGCACAATTTGTCGCAACCCACCTTCGGAAACATCGGCCCGTACCTTCTTGGCCAATGACTTGGGCTGATGGATCAAGAACTTAGGCCCAAACATACGACGACTTTGGACCAAATAAGTAAGTCTGTACACTAACGGGCTCGGGTCGTCCGTTCTCGGCCCATCCGGAAAATAGGTCAAGCCGCGGAAAGACGAAAGAAGATAAAGACGAAGGAGTAAAGGAAGAGATATCACTGAGCTGAAAAGGAAAATCCGAGATAGAAATGTAAATCTTAACGGAAAAAGGAAGGAGATAAGAACAGGAAGATTTCCGCAAATCTTGCGGACATATTCTCGAAGCCGAATTCCCGCAGTTATATAAGGAGGTAGAAGACATACGATAGGGGAGAGCGAAAAACCCTAGCATCTAGACTTAAGAACTTAGCAGTTTATCTTAGCCGTTTTGAGTTCTTTTGTACTTTCTTTTCCGATTCCCTAACTCTCTTTTCGATTTCTTATCAATAAAACGTCCTCCGGGTTTGCTAGCTTAGTGGTTATTCCTTGAAGTTTCTGTTCCCTAAAAGTTTTGCTCTACAAGTTTTGACCGTGTGAGTTTCGACTCTCACATCAATTCTTGACATGATGGTGTCTTCGGATTTACCCTTCACACTAAAAAGAGTATTCATGACGTTGTTAAAAAAATTATTCTCTACATGCATCAAATCAAGATTATCTCGGAAAGTGAGGTTCCTCCAGTACGGAAGCTCCCAGAATATGCTTTCCTTGTGCCAGTTATGCCTCTTCCCATAGCCAGAATCCTTCTTTTCGTGACCGTTTCCACCGACGTCCTTTGTTTTCGGTGGATTAACATCCTGCAATCGCTCGTTGTAAACTTTCTCACCACTCAAAGCCTCAGGTGGATGCTCTCGAGGCGTCTTTTCCCTTCAAGAAGTCTTTTTTATTCTTCCTCAATGGATGACCGAATGGAAGAAATCTTCTGTGACAATCAAACAACCATGTCTTCCTTCCCCTAGGCAGATAAAAAAATTTTGTATCTTCCATGCAAATAGGATAAGTCAATCCACCATGGGTCGTTCATCTTGATAACATCCCATATGTCGGGAAGTCGCTTACCGTCCACATGTTTTCATTCAACGACACATTGTATGCATCGACTCCAGAAAACCACAATTCTTTTAACTCCTCAATAAGAGGTCGGAGGAAGATATCGAGACTAGCTCGAAAAGGCCGTACCAAATCCAACTCGAAAATTCCATTCCAAAATTCCGTCTAACTTTACGTACAAGACAAAGTCCAAAAATGCGACAAACGATTCGGACAACCCTTCGTCGCAAACGGAAGAGCAACAAAACATAGGGCCGAACCAAGTCTTTCGGACAATTATGTTCGCGTCAAATACAAAATAACCTCGCCATCATCGCACTCGAGTCTGACGAGCAGGGGGGCTAACTGTTGGTGTCAAAAACCCCCTCGACGAAAACAATAGCCGAAAACAAGATCGGAAGATCAAACACAGACAAAAATCCTAAGGAAATACAACGTTCATACGAATAACCAAGTTATACGAGGTACCGACAACTTCACCTAAACAATTTGTCGGAGAAGTGGTTTCGACAAATACATTTCATACGAGACGGACGATGCTTTAATCGGACAAACGCATCTTCCGACAGAAAATACGGAATGACGAAACATCCAGAGGCAAAGGATAAGCTGAACCAGCTCGGAACCAGCTCTGGTTTTCCGAGCTGGACCCCGAGCTGAACCAGCTCGGATCCGAATCCTTCCCTTCTCATTCCCCGATCATGATTTATCCCTCCGGAAATCCCGAGCTGAGTGAATCTTTTGTAAACCTCCGAGCTGAACCAGCTCGGATTTCTGAGCTGAACCGGTTCAGGTTTTTCGAGTTGGACTTTCCACCGGTTAACCAAACATTTGCCGATATGCACAATTTGTCGCAACCCACCTTCAGAAACATCGGCCCGTACCTTCTTGGCCAATGACTTAGGCTGATGGATCAAGAACCTAGGCCCAAACATACGACGACTTTGGACCAAATAAGTAAGTTTGTACACTAACGGGCTCGGGTCGTCCGTTCTCGGCCCATCCGGAAAATAGGTCAAGCCGCGGAAAGACGAAAGAAGATAAAGACGAAGGAGTAAAGGAAGAGATATCGCTGAGATGAAAAGGAAAATCCGAGATAGAAATGTAAATCTTAACGGAAAAAGGAAGGAGATAAGAATAGGAAGATTTCGGCAAATCTTGCGGAAATATTCTCGAAGCAGACTTCCCGCAGTTATATAAGGAGGTAGAAGACATACGATATGGGAGAGCGAAAAACCCTAGCATCTAGACTTAAGAACTTAGCAGTTTATCTTAGCCGTTTTGAGTTCTTTTGTACTTTCTTTTCCGATTCCTTAACTCTCTTTTCGATCTTTGTACTCTTTTCGATTTCTTATCAATAAAACGTCCTCCGGGTTTGCTAGTTTAGTGGTTATTCCTTGAAGTTTCTGTTCCCTAAAAGTTTTGCTCTACAAGTTTTGACCGTGTGAGTTTCGACTCCCACATCAATTCTTGACATGATGGTGTCTTCGGATTTACCCTTCACACTCAAAAGAGTATTCATGACGTTGTTAAAAAAATTATTCTCTACATGCGTCAAATCAAGGTTATCTCGGAAAGTGAGGTTCTTCCAGTACGGAAGCTCCTAGAATATGCTTTCCTTGTGCCAGTTATGCCTCTTCCCATAGCCAGAATCCTTCTTTTCGTGACCGTTTCCACCGACGTCCTTTGTTTTCGGTGGATTAACATCCTGCAATCGCTCGCTGTAAACTTTCTCACCACTCAAAGCCTCAGGTGGATGCTCTCTCGAGGCGTCTTTTCCCTTCAAGAAGTCTTTTTTATTCTTCCTCAATGGATGACCGAATGGAAGAAATCTTCTGTGACATTCAAACAACCATGTCTTCGTTCCCCTAGGCAGATAAAAAGATTTTGTATCTTCCATGCAAATAGGATAAGTCAATCCACCATGGGTCGTTCATCTTGATAACATCCCATATGTCGGGAAGTCGCTTACCGTCCACATGTTTTCATTCAACGACACATTGTATGCATCGACTCCAGAAGACCGCAATTCTTTTAACTCCTCAATAAGAGGTCGGAGGAAGATATCGAGACTAGCTCGAAAAGGCCGTAACAAATCCAACTCGAAAATTCCATTCCAAAATTCCATCTAACTTTACGTACAAGACAAAGTCTAAAAATGCGACAAACGATTCAGACAACCCTTCGTCGCAAACGGAAGAGCAACAAAACATAGGGCCGAACCAAGTCTTTCGGACAATTATGTTCGCGTCAAATACAAAATAACCTCGCCATCATCGCACTCGAGTCTGACGAGCCGGGGGGCTAACTGTTGGTGTCAAAAACCCCCTCGACGAAAACAATAGCCGAAAACAATATCGGAAGATCAAACACAGACAAAAATCCTAAGGAAATACAACGTTCATACGAATAACCAAGTTATACGAGGTACCGACAACTTCACCTAAACAATTTGTCGGAGAAGTGGTTTCGACAAATACATTTCATACGAGACAGACGACGCTTTAATCGGACAAACGCATCTTCCGACAGAAAATACGGATTGACGAAACATCCAGAGGCAAAGGATAAGCTGAACCAGCTCGGAACCAGCTCTGGTTTTCCGAGCTGGACCAGTCCAATACCCGAGCTGAACCAGCTCGGATCCGAATCCTTCCCTTCTCATTCCCCGATCATGATTTATCCCTCCGGAAATCCCGAGCTGAGTGAATCTTTCGTAAACCTCCGAGCTGAACCAGTTCGGATTTCTGAGCTGAACCGGTTCAGGTTTTTCGAGCAGGACTTTCCACCGGTTAACCAAGCATTTGCCGATATGCACAATTTGTCGCAACCCACCTTCGGAAACATCGGCCCGTACCTTCCTTGCCAATGACTTGGGCTGATGGATCAAGAACCTAGGCCCAAACATACGACGACTTTGGACCAAATAAGTAAGTTTGTACACTAACGGGCTCGGGTCGTCCGTTCTCGGCCCATCCGGAAAATAGGTCAAGCCGCAGAAAGACGAAAGAAGATAAAGACGAAGGAGTAAAGGAAGAGATATCGCCGAGCTGAAAAGAAAAATCCGAGATAGAAATGTAAATCTTAACGGAAAAAGGAAGGAGATAAGAACAGGAAGATTTCCACAAATCTTGCGGAAATATTCTCGAAGCCGACTTCCCGCAGTTATATAAGGAGGTAGAAGACATACGATATGGGAGAGCGAAAAACCCTAGCATCTAGACTTAAGAACTTAGCAGTTTATCTTAGCCGTTTTGAGTTCTTTTGTACTTTCTTTTCCGATTCCTTAACTCTCTTTTCGATCTTTGTACTCTTTTCGATTTCTTATCAATAAAACGTCCTCCGGGTTTGCTAGTTTAGTGGTTATTCCTTGAAGTTTTTGTTCCCTAAAATTTTTGCTCTACAAGTTTTGACCGTGTGAGTTTCGACTCTCACATCAATTCTTGACATGATGGTGTCTTCGGATTTACCCTTCACAATCAAAAGAGTATTCATGACGTTGTCAAAAAAATTATTCTCTACATGCATCAAATCAAGGTTATCTCAGAAAGTGAGGTTCCTCCAGTACGGAAGCTCCTAGAATATGCTTTCCTTGTGCCAGTTAGGCCTCTTCTGTTGGAATTGTGTCCAGTAATCTCGGTACTGTCTCTAGAAAGTAAGAGTATGTCAATGATCAGACATAAGTCATATAATACTGGGGGTCATGATGGCTTGCTAGAGTCCGCTCATGATCTATAAGTCTTGGACTTATTGCCTTTATTATATGATCCCATATGGGTCACACGCCTAAGCTAACAGGAAAATGTGTAGGAACGGTTTAGCAGAAGTACGGTAAAAGTGCTAGGCATTTACTGTACTTAGAGAGAATAAAACGGTTTAGCCACTGTGTGTCGATCGATACACAAGGTGTGTCGATCGACACAGTGCGCGAATGCCGTCGAGTTAATTGGTGTTTGGGCCAAATGGCCCAAACGGAACCGGACAAGTTTTATGAGATAAAACTCGAGTTCAGAACAATTAACCCTAGCCCCTTAGCCGAAAACTCTCTCTCCCTCTGCGCCGAGTTCCCCTAGTGGTCTAGCAGCCGTTTTCTGTGATCGCGTGTGTGAGCCTTTGGAGGATTCATCTCTCGGTGTTTCTCTGATCTCTGACCTGTTCTATCTCCTTCCGCTGCAATTAACAGGTAAAAGGTGAGATCATCAATTGTTTCTATTCGAGAAGAACCTAGATCAGCATGTTTAGGATGATATGAATCAGAGAATTGAATCAGGATCAACTAAACATTCCTTCAGTGGTATCAGAGCTTTTGGTTCTGGTTTTTCTTGTTTAGATTCAAGTTTAGGATTGTTTTTCTTGTTTAAAAGTGTTTTGAATCAACTACTGATAAGAGAAATCACTTAAGTAACAAGAATTGAAACCTAAACATATGAAAAAATCGCATGATCAAGCTATATGATTTGGTATGCGATCTGATCCGAGAGAATGAGTATCGGCTGCGATCGCATGGATCGATCGATACGATCGCATGGATCGGTCGATACAGTCTATCGGCTAACCCTGTTAACGCGTGAAAGCATCGATCGATGCAGGATCGATGCAGGTTCGATGTTGGTGCATCGACCAATGCGGTTGGTGCATCGATCGACACGGTTAGGGTTTTGGCTCGGTTCCGTGCATGCAAAAGAGCATCGATCGATACAGGATCGATGCACGATCGATGCAGGATCGATGCTGAGAGCATCGACCGATGTGGTTGATGGATCGATCGACACGGTTGGTTCATCGATCGACATGGTTGGTTTAAGGCTCGGTTTAATATTTTGATTAAAATTAATTCGTCCTGGTTTAATAAACAGATTTAATAATTTTATTAAGTCTGGTTAAACCGGGACAAGAAATCCAATGTCGAAAGAATTATTGGATTTAGTGCCTAAACCAGGATTTTCTAATTTGATTTGGTTGGACCAAATAAATTGAGAAAATCCGGTTTAGTAAATAACCGGTTGACAATTGTGGTCGTCGTAGTAATTAATTTTGGTTAGACCAATTTTAATGAACCAGACCGGTTATGTCATCTAATTGGACGATCGGGTTATGTCTCGGACATAGACCAATTCTTCGGCCTCGGGCCAAGAAGTTAAAACGATTGGGCCAATTATTTGAGTCTTTCTTCAGATTTAATTTAAAATTTATTTTATAAAGAATATAAATCGATTTTAAATTAAAGTTTCCGATATTTTGAAATTAGAAAGTTTCTTAATTTATAGAAGTTTCTAGATTTGCATGATTCGGATTTTAAGAAATTTCTAAAGTTAGAAAGTTTCCGTTTTTAGAAAGTTTCCAATTTTAGAAAGTTTCCAAAAATAGTAGGTTTCCAAAAATGGAAAGTTTCCCGAAATAGTAATCTTCTATTTTGGGAATGAATTTTTAAATAAACCTACAAACCTCAAATAATATCAAGCGTTGGATGTCTTGTCCATTCTATGTCAGCTGTCGAAGCCCATTCAATTGTATTCATGGCCTTACAGTGTGAGGGTGTCTGCTTTTGCGTGGATAAGACGGTTTGTGATTCATAAATGTCATTGGGAGTCCCAGACATTAATGATTACATGACTGTATAGTCTGGTTTTCTTGACTGGGCCATCGGGAGTCCCGGGCCTTGAGACATCAGAGTGGATTGGGCCTCGGGCCCAGATTCACAACCAAGAGTTATATCACGGATATAATTAGCCGATATAGGGCTTACCGATATAAGCTAAGGTTTGGTGACGGCCAGTGGCCCACTTTAATCTTAGTTATATGTGGATCTTGGAATCATTATATTCTATTGAGGGTAACTTATGTTATTGAATATAATGCGTGATTAATCATATTAAATTTAATACGAGATTAATCATATTGAACATTTTAACTAATAACCTTTTTATCTATATATTTCAGCTATGACTACTACAAGCGCACAAAACACATTCTCGATCCGGTCTGTTCTCGAAAAGGAGAAGCTGACTGGAACGAACTTCCTGACGTGGTCAAGGAACTTGAGGCTAGTCCTCAAGCAGGAGAAGAAGGATTATGTCCTTCGTGATCCTCTCCCCGAGAGACCTCCTGCCAATGCCGCCAGGACTCTGCATAATGCTTGGGAAAAGCATTCGTCAGATGAAAATGATGCCTATTGCCTGATGTTGGTGACAATGACTCCTGAGCTGCAAAAACAGTTCGAGAGTGTATTGTCACCCATCGAGATAATGGCAAGCCTGAAATCGCTTTTTCAGGAGCAGGCTAGGACTGAGAGGTTTCAAACAGTTAAGAACCTCTTGGACTGCAAGTTGGCTGCGAATGCGGCAGTGAGTCCTCATGTCTTGAAGATGATGGGTTATCTCGATCATCTTCAGAAACTCGACTGCCCAATCAGCCAGGAACTTGCCTGCGACATCATTCTGCAGTCATTACCTGCAAGCTATGATCAGTTCATTCTGAACTTTAACATGCATGGCTTGAGTAAGACATTGCCTGAGCTTCACGGAATGCTCAAGACTGCGGAGCCCAATTTGAGGAAAACCGCCAAGGACCCCAATGTGCTTATGGTGCAGAAGGGCAAGGGGTTTAAGAAATCCTCTGCTAAGGATAAGGGAAAGGCCAAGGCTGTCCAAGTCGCGGACAAGGACACGCCAAAGCCCAAGCCCAAGTCCAAGGCTGGGCCAACTGACATATGCAGGTTCTGTAAAGAACCAGGGCATTGGAGGAGAGAATGTAAGAAATTCCAGGAAGGTCTAAAGGAATTGAAGAAGAAGACTTTTGAGACTTCTTCAACAGGTATTTTTGTTATAGAAGTTAATACAACTACTTCTGATAATACCTCATGGGTTATGGATACTGGTTGTGGGGCTCATATTTGTACTAATATGCAGGCACTCAGCAACAGTAGAAGGCTGAAGCAAGGACAAGTGGAGCTACGAGTTGGGAATGGAGCGAAAGTTCCAGCACTAGCTGTAGGCACTTACTTGTTGTCTTTACCTTCGGGATTGATTTTAGAACTCAATAATTGTTATTTTGTACCTGCTATAAGCAGAAATATTATTTCAATTTCTTTGTTGGATTTGGAAGGTTATGATTTTTCAGTTAAGAATAAATTATGTTCCTTCAATCGCAACAATTTGTTCTATGGTTCTGCCCCTCTTATGAATGGGCTTTACATACTCGATCAATCCGCGCCAATTTATAACATTAATACCAAACGGTTCAAACCTAATGAGGAGAACCGAACGTTTCTATGGCATTGTCGTTTAGGGCACATCAGCGAGAAACGCATCAAGAGGCTCCATTCGAATGGACTTCTTGGCTCATTTGACTTTGAGTCATGTGAGAAATGCGAATCCTGCATGATGGGCAAAATGACACGGGCCCCCTTTAATAAACCTAACGAGAGGGCCAGTGACGTATTGGGCCTGATACACACTGATGTGTGTGGCCCAATGTCCACAAATGCAAGAGGAAACTATCAGTACTTCATTACCTTTACTGATGATTTCAGTAGGTATGGATATGTTTATTTAATGAAACATAAGTCTGAATCTTTTGAGAAGTTCAGAGAATTCCAAAATGAAGTACAGAACCAACTTGGCAAAAGCATTAAGGCTCTTCGGTCCGACCGAGGAGGAGAATACTTAAGCCAAGAATTCAGTGATCATCTGAGAGAGTGTGGGATCGTATCCCAACTCACTCCTCCTGGAACACCTCAATGGAATGGTGTGTCTGAAAGGAGAAATCGGACCTTATTGGATATGGTTCGATCTATGATGAGTCACACAGACCTTCCAATATCCCTTTGGGGATATGCTCTGCTAACAGCAGTGTTCACTCTAAATAGAGCGCCATCGAAAGCAGTAGCAAAGACACCATATGAATTATGGACTGGAGAAGCTCCAGTGCTGTCTTATCTCAGAATTTGGGGTTGTGAAGCCTATGTCAAGAGATTGATCTCAGACAAGCTTACACCAAAATCTGACAAATGCTACTTCATTGGTTATCCACGGGAAACCAAGGCTTATTACTTCTATCTACGTTCCGAGAACAAGATCTTTGTTGCCCGGGATTGTAACTTTCTTGAGAGGGAGTTTCTCTCTAAGAAAGACAGTGGGAGTAAGGTACTGCTTGAAGAAATTCAAGATGAACAGGATACTGCTCAACCTAATGAGGAAGAGCAGCAGGAGGACCTACAAGAAATTGTAGAGCCTGAACCTGTAGTACCTGAAGTTCGAAGATCCGGGAGGATCCGTCACGAACCCGAGAGATATCAAGGATTCCTCGTGACTGACTGTCATGATCTTCTGATCATTGATGGTGATGAACCATCGAACTTCAATCAAGCCATGATGGGCCCAGATTCCTCTAAGTGGCGCAAGGCCACTGATTCCGAAATGGACTCCATGTCGGTCAACCAAGTGTTTTCGTTGGTTGACTTACCCGCTGGTGTAAAAGCCATCGAGTGCAAATGGATCTTCAAGAAGAAGATTGACGTGGATGGAAATGTCCAGATTTATAAAGCCAGGTTGGTGGCAAAAGGTTTCAGACAAGTTCACGGTGTGGATTACGATGAAACCTATTCACCAGTGGCTATGATGAAATCTATTCGGATTCTACTAGCAACTGCAGCTTTTCATGATTATGAAATTTGGCAGATGGACGTGAAAACCGCCTTCCTGAATGGTATTCTGGAAGAGGATGTGTATATGACACAACCTGACGGTTACATAGATCCAAAGAATGCTGGAAAAGTATGCAAGCTTCATAAATCCATTTATGGATTGAAGCAAGCATCGAGGAGCTGGAATCTTCGTTTTGATGAAGCGATCAAGCAATTTGACTTCATCAGAAACGAAGAAGAACAATGCGTGTATAAGAAATCTAGTGGGAGCAAGATTGTATTTCTTATTCTGTATTTCGATGACATACTGCTTCTCGGAAACGACGTTCCAATGCTGAAGTCCGTAAAGGACTGGCTTGGAAGTTGTTTTTCCATGAAAGACATGGGTGAAGCCGCATACGTTCTTGGAATCAGGATCTACCGGGATAGATCTAGAAGGCTGATAGGCTTGTGTCAAGATTCATACATTGAAAAAGTCCTACAAAGATTCAGCATGAATTATTCCAAGAAGGGCTTCACGCCAATGGTACATGGCACAACGCTAAGCAAGAAGCAGAGCCCTACGACGGCTGCTGAGCTTGAGCGCATGAAGAATATTCCTTATGCATCTGCAATAGGATCTGTCATGTATGCCATGATCTGTACTCGTCCTGATGTTGCTTATGCATTGAGCATGACGAGTAGATACCAGTCAAATCCAGGTGAAAACCATTGGATTGCCGTAAAGAATATCTTGAAGTATCTAAGACATACTAAGGATAAGTTCTTAGTGTACGGTGGAAGTAATGTGCTTAAAGTCAGTGGATTCACGGACGCAAGTTTCCAGACAGACCAAGATGATTTCCGATCACAGTCCGGTTATATCTTTTGTCTGAATGGCGGTGCAATCAGTTGGAGAAGCTCCAAGCAAGACACCGTTGCAGATTCCACTACAGAAGCTGAATATATCGCCGCCTCAGAAGCTGCGAAGGAAGCTGTTTGGATACGAAAGTTCATTATTGAACTAGGTGTGATACCAGATGCGGCTGAGCCTCTGGCACTGTTTTGTGACAACAATGGTGCTATAGCTCAGGCAAAGGAACCAAGATCACACCAGAAATCCAAGCATGTTCTAAGAAGATTTCACTTGATACGTGACATCATTAATAGAAAGGAAGTCAAGATCAGCCGAGTTCAGACAGATGATAACGTCGCTGATCCGTTGACAAAGCCACTCCCAAGGCCTAAGCTCGAGTTTCTGACTGAAGCTGTAGGCATTAGAGACATTGAAATGTAATCTAAATTTGAGTGGGAGTTTGAGGGCTTTTATTTAGTTATTTAATATGTTCTTGTAAAACATTCTTATGTTTAATGAAATTATTATTTCAAGATTATTTTAACTGTGATGAAATAATCGTTCCAAAATGATATGAACCATTTTATAGGTCATCGAAGTAAATGATTTGATCTTGAGTCATCGAAGTCATTTAGCTTGATCATGAGACCCTATATTTGATAGATGTTTTATATCATCCCGTCCCTAGTCGAAGATTGTTGAAATTGGAACACCAACAACCGTGTGAGACTGGATTGGTACGTGACTTATGACAAAGTCTCAGTGTGTCATAGATGCGCGGCATCAAAGTCAGTACATAGGTGTATGTTTGGGAACATACGACCGGACAAGACCCGCTTATAAGAACTCTTCAGGATATTTATATCTGTGTCATAAGAGATTCTTACTACGACTATAGAGTATAGTCCTTAGACCTGAGTTCGCATGCATGTGACTGCACATGGACTGATGCACTTTGATCATTGTCTAACGCTATCGTTCTGCGATAGTTATAAGGACCTTGTTTGGGTACATTATGAAATGAGTAGTTTACAGTGATGGAACAAGACGGAATTTGTCCCTCAAATATAAATGGAGTGAATATCTCTAGGCCAATCGGAGATTTGAATACTGGAAAATGCATGGCCATGCTCAAACGGACTGTCCCGAGTCGTTTGGATTGTCAGTATCGAATCAGAGTCCGATGAACAAGATTAGGCTTTATAAGGATGACACCAATCTTGCCTTATGACTAATCGAGATATTGTGACAAAAGGATTATGAATACAGAGATTCCAGTACAAGTGGGAGATTGTTGGAATTGTGTCCAGTAATCTCGGTACTGTCTCTAGAAAGTAAGAGTATGTCAATGATCAGACATAAGTCATATAATACTGGGGGTCATGATGGCTTGCTAGAGTCCGCTCATGATCTATAAGTCTTGGACTTATTGCCTTTATTATATGATCCCATATGGGTCACACGCCTAAGCTAACAGGAAAATGTGTAGGAACGGTTTAGCAGAAGTACGGTAAAAGTGCTAGGCATTTACTGTACTTAGAGAGAATAAAACGGTTTAGCCACTGTGTGTCGATCGATACACAAGGTGTGTCGATCGACACAGTGCGCGAATGCCGTCGAGTTAATTGGTGTTTGGGCCAAATGGCCCAAACGGAACCGGACAAGTTTTATGAGATAAAACTCGAGTTCAGAACAATTAACCCTAGCCCCTTAGCCGAAAACTCTCTCTCCCTCTGCGCCGAGTTCCCCTAGTGGTCTAGCAGCCGTTTTCTGTGATCGCGTGTGTGAGCCTTTGGAGGATTCATCTCTCGGTGTTTCTCTGATCTCTGACCTGTTCTATCTCCTTCCGCTGCAATTAACAGGTAAAAGGTGAGATCATCAATTGTTTCTATTCGAGAAGAACCTAGATCAGCATGTTTAGGATGATATGAATCAGAGAATTGAATCAGGATCAACTAAACATTCCTTCATCTTCCCATAGCCAGAATCCTTCTTTTCGTGACCGTTTCCACCGACGTCCTTTGTTTTCGGTGGATTAACATCCTGCAATCGCTCGCTGTAAACTTTCTCACCACTCAAAGCCTCAGGTGGATGCTCTCTCGAGGCGTCTTTTTCCTTCAAGAATTCTTTTTTATTCTTCCTCAATGGATGACCGAATGGAAGAAATCTTCTGTGACAATCAAACAACCATGTCTTCCTTCCCCTACGCAGATAAAAAGATTTTGTATCTTCCATGCAAATAGGATAAGTCAATCCACCATGGGTCGTTCATCTTGATAACATCCCATATGTCGGGAAGTCGCTTACCGTCCACATGTTTTCTATCAACGACACATTTTATGCATCAACTCCAGAAGACCACAATTCTTTTAACTCCTCAATAAGAGGTCGGAGGAAGATATCGAGACTAGCGCGCGGATGATTTGGACCAGAATTCAGAATTGTAAGAAACAAGTAATCTGTATTCATGCACATATCAGGGGGTAAATTATATGGAGTCAAGATCACGGGCCACAACGAATGATTACGAGACATGCCAAATGGATTAAACCCATTTGTACACAATCCAAGATTAATGTTACGGGGTTCTTGGGAAAACATAAGATGATGAGCTTGAAATGATTTACACTCCGCCGCATTAGACAGATAACATATTTCTCCCTACTTCGTTTGGTGCTCGGCATGCCATCTCATTGCCGCTGAAGTCTTCTCGCTTTGATACATTATCTCCAGTATGTCAGAAATTAGTAGATACCACATATGACTGTAGGGTACTTGATAGGCTCAGAGTTTTAACCCTATACAAACTGCAAGTACACAGTAATATCAATGTAGTACTTAGGGATCGAATCCACGAGGACTCTAGGCAACGATAGAATTAGAACGGTCAAGCTTAAACTAGGAGAATGCAAATTTTATTGAGAAACGAAAAGCAATGCAAGAAAGTAAACAAGTAGCAAGTTCGGGTTGTAAGCAATTAACTAAGGGCGCTAAGTCTAGGGAGTTCTCAGGAAATCAGACAAGCAGAAAAATCATTCAGTCATGATCAAATTAGGTACAGTTCTAGAACTCAAAACACAGATATAGAATTAACCAACTTTCGTTATGAGAATTCTCTAAGCCTAATTGCAGAAATCCAAATGTCTTTGTAATTCCTAACATATTAAACCAGCTTTAATGATCAAGTTCGATATGTTCACAATCTAATTAAACCAAATTTCTTTGTGAGTAGTTATATTGCTCAACCTAAATAGTTCAGATTCTAAACCACACTTTCGTGTCAATCTAGCAACCTAAGATCTAGATTCTAAGTGATCAAGTTAGAACTAACATTAAACACAATTTAGATTGAAGAACATCTATTGATATGAATCCTTAACTGAATTAATTATATCTAGCAAGTCATAATTTCCTTAATGAGAATCCCTAAACCTAACTATGAATCTACTCAGACATAGATAATGAAAATATGATCAATGAATTAATAGATATCATAAAAGAGATTAAACAAGTAAAGGGGTTCGAAATCTTCTCCAAAAACAGGATGTAATACAGGATCAGATCAGCCCCGAATAGCTCTAAAAACTCTATGCTCTAAAGAATGATAGCGTATGTAAAACTGAAGTTAAAAACCTAATTAAATAGCTAAATCATGTCTTGGGGCTTCTGTGTAAATATCTGGAACTTCTGGGCAACTTTGTAATATCACCATTCTACATTAACTCTCGCGAGCCTGGCCCAACGCGCTGTGCATCGATCGATGCTGATGTGCGTCGATCGACACACTTCTCTGTTTCGGACAGTGAGCTCAAACTCTCGGGTCAAAACTCCAAAATGCTCCAAATAGCTCCATCATCTCCAAATCCACTGCAAACGTGCGTGTACCTAATAACACCTATAAAAGACTCAAAAGAAACAATAAAAGACTCTAAAACATACTTATATCATGGTCTAAAACCGGTAAAAACCATGATATATCAACTCCCCCACACTTAGCCTTTGCTTGCCCTCAAGCAAAACTAGAACTAAGACATGGTGAAGAGGTTTGAAAACTTTCAAAAACTCTTTTTATCTTCGAAGCAACAACACTCAGATTCCCCTTAGCAAGCCACTGAAAGAATCACCTGCAAGACATCAAGACCAACATATACTTCCCCACACTTAGCAACTTTCCTAAGTAAACTCCACAATCAATCCAAGCCATTCAAATTCACCTCACTGACTTCTTAAGAATATTAAGTGCGGTCTCACCTAAGGATTATCGATCAAAGGGCACATGGATTCTTACTTTGTCAGCTCTAGACCGTCATACTATCTGTTTCTGGTTCCTTTCTTCTCTTTTTCCCTTCCTTAGCATTCTGATTTTTCCCCATTGGGTATCATTTTTTTTTTATCAGTGCTCTTCCCGTTAAGGGGTGTACTTTGGACACATTCCATGGATCGCACAGGAGGTGATAGTGGTAGCTACCACTCCCGTGACCACTTCGGAGTTACTAACTCATCCTCAGTTTATTACTTTTTTTTTACTTTATGGAAGGGGAGAAGGGAACCATACTTGGACATGTTTACAAGCTGTGTCAGAACTAACAAAGGAATTGGACTCAAGGTATACCAAGCCCTTAGGTGAGAAAATTAAGTCAGGTTTACAAGGTGAAGTCAGTAAAGGATCCTCTGAATACCTGAATTGATATGGGTGTCCTCAGTAGGTTGATCCGTGTTGGGTTTTCTAATAGTCATAGATAGATCCTGCAGCTTCATCCCAATGGTTACTTAAGTTCCTGCAAGATGTTTTTAACTTCTCAATAATTCATTGTTTCTTACTTAAACTGGTTTTGACTTAATAAAACAATTTTTGAAAAAAAAAACGGACTGACTCTTAAGAAAACAGAAAGATAGAAGTCAGTAGCACCTCCCCCACACTTGAAACACAATGTCCCCAGTAGTGTTAAGCTAAGGGTTGGTAAAAGAAAGCAAAAAATGTTATGGATGTGCTGAGTTCTGTCTGATTTTTACCTCTGTCGCTCATGCATCGATCGTTACATAAATGTAACGACCGTTGCTAGGCGATTTTTCGTTATGTGTCGATCGTTGCTCAGGACCGCAACGATCGCTGCAATGCGATTACTCGTGTTGTGATGATCGACACAAGGTTGTGTCGATCGACGCATTGCGAAATCCGAGAACAATCAGCAAGTTAGCAGGTTAGTCCGTGAGAAATCATGAAATTTCAAACCTGCAAGCTGAAGATCACTGAAAATAGAGAAAATCAAAGCAACTAATAGTCTCAAACCAATCACAGCACCCAAACATAAGTATCCTAAGAAATCAAAAGAAAAACGCAAAAGAAAAGTAAAAAAGAAATACAGAACCGATATCCAGAGAAGTCACTACTCTCACACGTCATCCATGTCAGCAATGCGATAAGTACCACTCGAAGAACCAGGAGTCGGAGATTGTTGTCTACGTCGGCTAGAAGGTCCTGGATGATGTATCTGCGGATGTCTCCTGCAAGTGCAGCCACACATCCACTCCCAGATAGTCTTCAGTATACCATCCTGACGCTCTCTCCACTCTCCCTCAGACATACTGCCATAAGGCATCGAAGGCTCGGGATAAGGGCCAATATCATCAGCAGGAGCAGCAGGTGCAGATGAAGAAGAAGCTCGTGTAGAAGGCTCTCCCAGCGGATGAGCCATAGAAGGAACTATGCGCTGATCTCTCGTAGGAGGCTGGAATCTCAAGGCATCCAGCGTATCAATCTGTGTCAGACCAGCAGCAGGAAGATCCACACCACGCCTCTCAGTGGCAGGGTCATAATAGACCCATACACGTCCCTCCTTCAGCCATGTAGCGCTCTGCAGGTGGCTAAAATCAAGGAACTCCTTGCTATCATCACGCTCTGTACCCTCCAAGGGAATCCTGCAATGCCTGAAAATGGGAATAAGCAGGCTCCCTACTGTCTCGGTGCCCTTCCCGTCGAATGGCTTCTTCTGCAGATCGCATAAATGATGAGCAAAGACAACTCCCAAGTTGAGTCCTCTAGTGGGATCTCTCAGAACAGTATCCTCAAACTGGTCCCTCAGTCCAATGAAAAGCATCTCCATCTCGTTCTTACGCATCTTGTTGGCTTCAAACTTGCACAACAGAGTACATCCCAAGATGCGAAAAACATATCTGAGAACAGGATGCCTAACCTGTATCAGCTTCGTCGTCCTCGAGTTATACTGACCATTCCCAATACACTCCCAGAAATAGTGAGCTTCCGGCACATCCCACTCAAGAGACATACTAATGCGTGTCGGCTCAGTGCTGAATCCATAAATCCTGCAGATATCGAGAAGGGGAATCCGATACCTGGCTCCTAAGCACATGAAGGTAAAGAAACCTCCTGAAGCCTTCCTGCTCTCTGGGTCAGGGTAAATCACTCTGCAAGTGGCCAGAAACTGTCTCACCAACTCAGGGTACATCTCGTAAGGCTGCATAGGCATTGTCCCCAGACCAATGCCCTTACACAATGCAAGAACCTGCTCATCGATGCCCAGACTCTTACAAGTCGAATAATCCGCAAACTTGGTCGGCTTAAGCGTCATGCCACACCAACCATTGTAGAGCAATGTGTCAAACTCATCCCAACGGTCAAGTAGTGGCCTCTCCGTGAACGTATCGGTCTTGAGCAACTCATCAATCTCCATGCCCCAGACCTTGTCTGTCGGAATCAGCTGCTTATCTGCTTTAGGCCAGGGTGGCTGTATAACTTCCCTATCTCGCTGATAGTCCTCAGGATGTGGTGATTCTGGATGGAACCACTCAACTGGTGGAGCATGATGCGCTGTAGCTGCTGTGGTGGCTCTACGTTTACGAGCTGGTCGAGGAGGCATCTGCAAGAAAATCAATAAACCATATAAGTCTCGGCAGAAAGCTCCCTGTGGAATCGCAATGCAACGATCGTTGCACAGGTGCGTCGATCGTTGCAGGGCGATTTCACAGCCGACAGTAAATCCTCAAAATCGTTTCTAAATCCGTTCAAAAACCACACAAACAGCCTAATATCATCACCAATCATCCCTAATCATGTCTAATCAGTACGGAATCATCAATTTCAAGCCAAAAATCCCTAATTTCTAAACCCTAGAACCAATTCCGAAAATGATAAAAATGAGAGTTCTTACCTTGGAATCACTGCAATTGGGTTAGAGAAATAGATAGGGGATGTGAAAATAAGTTGAATCAAGCTTTGAATCAAAGAAAATGATGAAGAAATGAGAGATTTAGGGTTGTGTACTCGCGGTTTTACGGACGGCGAAATGGGGAAGAAGAGAAGAGAAGAAGAGTTAAGGCACTTACCTGGGTCGTGTGTGCAACGATCGATGCATAGGTGCAACGATCGTCGCAGCTGAACCAAATCAATTCCGGTTTAGCATGCGTACCTTAATTTTTGCAATTAAACCATTTGCAACAACCGTTGCACAGGACCGCAACGATCGTCACAAGGCGATCCCATCTCTTCGTCAAATCTCCCTGCAACGACTGTTGCACATGTAGCAACGATTGTCACACATCTCCAGACAGTGTTCTGTTTCATAAACTTAGCAAAAATGAAATAAAATCGTGAAATCCTAAGAAAAATACCAAAAATAAGAAAGAAAAATACTAAAACCTAACAGTGGGTTGCCTCCCACTCAGCGCTTGTTTAAGGTCATTAGCTTGACCGGACGAACAAGATCAGTTTGCTGGAGATCCTGACAGAGACTGTGATTGCCTCTGTGCAAGTCTCCTCATCCAAGGCGGAGAGTAAGCGTCATCAGTGTGAACTTGTCCAAGAAAAGAAGGAGTAAAATGATATGGTGGATCTGAAACCAAAGTCTCACTTATCTTCTCTCCATATCCATCCTTAATGGTGAAGGTCTGCCCATCTATCAGTGGCTTGCGCAGCATGTCCATCTCAAAGTGCAGTGGCTCATCTCCCAGATGGAGATCAATCAAGCTGTGTCTCACATCAATCACTGCTCTAGCTGTGGCTAAGAATGGTCTGCCCAGAATCAAAGCATCATCCTGCTCACTGTCGTACTTAAGTACCAAGAAGTCTGTCGGAACTAAGTAGTTTCCAACTCTTACTGGGACGTCCTCAAGAACTCCTTCTGGAATCCTTATTGACTGATCAGCTAGGACAAGAGAGGTCCTAGTGGGTGAAAAATCCATCATACCCAGCTTTTCTGCCACAGAGTATGGCATGAGACTTCCAGCAGCTCCTAAATCACACAGAGAGCGCTTGAAACCATCCTCAAATATAGAACAACTCAGCACAAAAATCCCAGGATCAGGTAGCTTCTTAGGAATCTTAGTCAACAGCACATCACTTATATGTTGAGGAACAACTATAACCCAATCCTTCAGCGTCTCATCCATTGGCAGCATCTTCTCCAAGTACCTTTGCACACAAGGATGATAAGGTGGATCATCAGATGGTGGAATTTCTTCCAACTCTTCATCAATATTTTCCAGCTGTTTAAGTTCATCAATCTCTTGTTGAATTACCTCAGACACTTTAGGATATAATCGAATAGATTGTGCATAAATCTCCCGTTGAGTTATCTCAGACACTCTAGGGAATAAACGATTAAGCTCTGAATCTGCATCTGCACCAATGCCATAAGAATCATGTGAATCTGTCTGCCCACGCCATGCAACGATCGACACTAAGGGTGCATCGATCGATGCAGTTAAAATTTCACAGATTCCACCCGAGAGATTTTCCTCAAAATCAGAAATTTCAGCCTCTTCTACCAGTTCAGCTGTATTTAGCTCAAATCTTTCATCTAGGTGTGATCCATCATCAATGTACATTGACCAGGCCTTAATGTGGGTGTCCACAACACTCTTTCCCTTGACAGAGTTCGAAATTTGGCTCACCTGAGTGTCCAATTGCTTCACATGAGTACTTAGAGACTCAAACTTCCCACTGAGATCCTAATAAACAGCATCCAACTTCTTGTTGCAGTCCACAACAATCTTGGTCTGCCCTTCCAGCAGCTGCTCCATCATTGCCTCCATCTTACTCTCATGAGCATTAGCTACAGGAGGTGCTTGGTAAGAGGAAGATCCATAAGTCCTCTGATTACCTTGTTGAAAAGGCTTCTGGAAACCAGCATTCTGTCCAAAGCCATAAGAGTTTTGATTGCTTGTGAAAGCACTCTTCTGGCCACTGAAGAATCTATTACCTTGCTGATTACCGAACCTGTTACCTTGGAAACCATATCCTCCGATGTAGTTCACATCCTCTTCCTGACCATCTTCTTCAGCATTGATCACCTCAACATCCTGAGCAAAATGGACAGTTTTCTTCCCAGCTAGAAGATTGCAAACAGTGTCCAATTTACTCCTAATATCAGCAATCTCCATGTTCTCTACCTTCCCACCAGACTCCTTCCTCCTTTTATCAGTAGTCTTGCAGCTATTACTGCTTACTAAGTTGTCTATTAGTTGCTTAGCTTGAGCAGGAGTTCTGGTGTTAAAATTGGCATTGCTGGAATTATCCAACGCAGTCTGGTATGGGAGATCTATGCCTCTAAAGAAAATGCCCAACAATGTTACCTCAGTGAATCCATGATGCGGGCAGTCACGTTGGTACTTCTTAAACCTCATCCAGGCAGTCTTAAGAGGCTCTGTTGGACCTTGAGTGAAGGTGAGAATGTCCTGCCTTGACTGATCAGAGCGAGCATCATCATAGAAGTGTCGCAGAAACTCACTCTTCAAAGCATCCCATGTAACAAACTTCCTAGGTGGAAGCTGTTTCAGCCAGGCAGCAGCATCTCCAGCGAGAGAGTAGGGGAAGAGTTTGAGAAACAGATAGTCATAGTTCACCCCATCATACTTCATTCCAGTGACTATGTCCTCAAACTCATCTATGTGATCCATTGGCTGCTCATTAGGATAACCATGGAAGGCATTCTGCCTCAGAAGAGAGTAGTAGATGGTTTTGATCTCAAAATCATTTCTACCCAAATCAGGAGGAACAAGAGCTGACCGGTTAGCATGAAACTCATCCGGACGGTTATAGTCAGCTAAGGTCCTCTCATGGATAACCATCTCTCTACCTTGGGCCTGTCCTTGGCCTTGGTTCTGCTCCTGTCTTGGTTGCTCAGGAGGATCATGGATAACATTCCCTTCGACATCAATCCGCTGCCCAGCAGCATTGTACGAATTGTTTTGTCGGTCCCTCAGGACACCTTGAGCATCAGGCAATATAATCACACGTTCAACTACCATCCTTGCTCATTGAACTCTCCTGTTAGTCCTCTCTAGTCTAGCAAGCTCTTCAAGTTGGAGGTTTACGAGATTAGTATTCGGATTACTTCTGGTATCACGCGTCTGCATAAACCGTCTATAATCGCCAAGCAACGATCGATGCTAACAGTGCAACGATCGATTCAACTCCAATCGCCTAGTAACGATCGACACAGAAAGTGCAACGGTCGATGCTATGCGATTTTAAAACCTGCGCCAGAGAAGAAACAGAGAAAAAAAATCAGTAACTAAAATAAAAAAATAAATAAAAATCCTAGTCTAAACCCTAAGTTCAAATCTATCGAAGACTCAAAAGAGTCCCCGGAAACGGCGCCAAAAACTTGATAGGCTCAGAGTTTTAACCCTATACTAACTGCAAGTGCACAATAATATCAATGTAGTACTTAGGGATCGAATCCACGAGGACTCTAGGCAACGATAGAATTAGAACGGTCAAGCTTAAACTAGGAGAAAGCAAATTTTATTGAGAAACGAAAAGCAATGCAAGAAAGTAAACAAGTAGCAAGTTCGGGTTGTAAGCAATTAACTAAGGGCGCTAAGTCTAGGGAGTTCTCAGGAAATCAGACAAGCAGACAAATCATTCAGTCACGATCAAATTAGGTACAGTTCTAGAAATCAAAACACATATATAGAATTAACCAACTTTCGTTGTGAGAATTCTCTAAGCCTAATTGCAGAAATCCAAATGTCTTTGTAATTCCTAACAGATTAAACCAGCTTTAATGATCAAGTTCTATATGTTCACAATCTAATTAAACCAAATTTCTTTGCGGGTAATTATATTGCTCAACCTAAATAGTTCAGATTCTAAACCACACTTTCGTGTCAATCTAGCAACCTAAGATCTAGATTCTAAGTGATCAAGTTAGAACTAGCATTAAACACAATTTAGATTGAAGAACATCTATTGATATGAATCCTTAACTGAATTAATTATATCTAGCAAGTCATAAATTCCTTAATGAGAATCCCTAAACCTAACTATGAATCTACTCAGACATAGATAATGAAAACATGATCAATGAATTAATAGATATCATAAAAGAGATTAAACAAGTAAAGGGGTTCGAAATCTTCTTCAAAAACAGGATGTAATACAGGATCAGATCAGCCCAAAATAGCTCTAAAAACTCTCTGCTCTAAAGTATGATAGCGTATGTAAAACTGAAGTTAAAAACCTAATTAAATAGCTAAATCACGTCTTGGGGCTTCTGTGTAAATATCTGGAACTTCTGGGTAACTTTGCAATATCATCATTCTTCATTAACTCTCGCGAGTCTGGCCCAACGCGCTGTGCATCGATCGATGCTGATGTGCGTCGATCGACACACTACTCTGTTTCAGACAGTGAGCTCAAACTGTCGGGTCAAAAATCCAAAATGCTCCAAATAGCTCCATAATCTCCAAATCCACTCCAAACGTGCGTGTACCTAATAACACCTATAAAAGACTCGAAAGAAACAATAAAAGACTCTAAAACATACTTATATCATGGTCTAAAACCGGTAAAAATCATGATATATCAGTACTCTGGTTCTACTTTGTCTCTTGTTCGGCTTCCATCTTGGTTTAGCACAAAATCGACACTTATCTTCCTTTTGGTCTTCTTTCTAGAAGATCATACAATTGTTCATGCAAACATCAATTGTATGATAGGGGAAGCCTAAATTGCGCATCAGTTTCTCTATCTCGTAATGTGAACATGTTGCCTGGTTTCCTTCTGATAAATACTTTGCCATCATTTCACATATCGAATCCACTAACGTTTCACTCATATTATGTTTTGCCGTATTATGTAGGTCCCGAGCAGGCAAGGATAACTGGGAGTGACATTCACGACAACCATCATATAAAGGATTGTTGGGTCCTTCTAACAGGTCATAAAACATTTTTGAATGATTACGTACAGGTTCTTCACTATTACTCGCGTAATCAGAAAATCCATCATTCACCATATCCACATATCTATCTTCTAATACATTATCATGACCATTCAGATCAACATAACTCGTTCCTATATCCAAACCGATTTCTTCTCCATCCTTATACCAAACATAGTAATTAGGCATAAATCCTCGACTAAACAGATGACTCAAAATTCCTTATTCCATGGTTTCTGGTTTTTCGTTCTTGCAAAAACTAAAAGGGCAGAGAAACTTACCACCATTACCCAGCGATCTAAAGGGTGGTTTTTGGCAAGTTCCATAAATTGTGCCACCCTCGTTTTGAAGGCTGTCGAGAAATTGTCTGTGGCATCATCAAACCTATTATACATCCACTCCCGATGGTTGCTATAATTATTGTATCCTCACGCCATGTAACTAGATTTTCTAATTCTTTGTGTTTCTACAAATGAAAATGTGATAGGACTGAATTTTGACTATGTATACATAATTGGCAACTACCATTAATTATCATAAATGCTCATGAAACTGGTACACCTACCACAAACAGGTAAAATATAACCAAACTATATTATATTATTACTACTAAATCCTACTATATGATACGACCCATACGCGACTACTTTGCGACACGAATAATGAGTTGTATATTATACAATAGCGACAAATAAACAACTTTGTTACTACTATACACAAAGTAGAAAATTAGTCGTCAATATAGTGACCAATTTGTGGTTTTCTATGACTCTTAACATCAGACGCAAACTAGTCGCCATATTACTGACTAGCCTACGATTGTTGTTGACAGTCTCGAAAATGGTCGTTACTCAGTCGTAAATCGGCGACTAAATTGGCGACAATAATTTTTTGTCGTATATTAGTGACTAATACACATCCATATATTTGTAGTCGCAAAATAGTAGCAATATTGTCCCCAAATAGTCACCAAATGTTACGACTACAAGTTCAAGTCGCAAAAACGTTATTTTCTTGTAGTGGCTCGGCCAAGCTCCATGGTCACTGAACTTAACCAATTATAGACCATGGAACGCTTCTTCTTAGTCTCTCCGACTAATTGTACATGTTCTGGTTCCATGGCTCATTCCCCCGATCCTGTTTAGGGTCGCGTCCCGGGGTACGTGTGTTACAGAAAAAGTCCGCGAAGTACTCCTCATCTCGGTTGACCATAGCGCCGGGTGGTCAGCCACCGACGTCAGATACGGAATGACAAAAGCCTTTTTCCAGCATACACTTAGATAGGTTATGAAATTACTACTTCTTTTCCTTTTGTTTTATAATTGTTCAAATAAATATAACGGATTCTTTACTTTTTATGTAGGCTAAGGATGAAGAGCTTCCATCACTTCCCGATCTCTATGCAGCAACTCACAAAAAGAATATTGGTTTGTGAGTTGTTTAGTCGAGACATTCTACAACGAAGTGACGTCTCGAGTCACACATCGCGAGACACAACTATCATAAGAGCTGTCGCAGCGGTACTCCGATCCGCATTTGGTTGATGACCAAGGAGATTGATGAGATTTTCACCGAGGTAAAAACTTGTTTCCTTCAACTTAGTTTAAAGATTTCTAATTTTTTTCGATATTTACATATTTGTATTCACTTAATTTTTAGGTCACTCCTAGGAAGAAGGTACAGTCATAGGAATTGAATCTGTCCATGATGCTTCAGTCGCTTCTACGTTACACCGGGAGGTGTCTACGAGGATGGGGCCATTTGACGGATGAAGCTTCATTCTGCGTATACCGTCATCACAGAGTTGAAGCCTAAGACAGACACTTTGTAAGAGAAGACTTCTGCATACGAGGCGCGGATGCGAGCTCATGATAGCTTGTTCGATCTACTAGCCAACGATAACCCTCGATTCGCATGGGGTTTGTAGGAGATGAGGAGGAACCATGCCGCGGCAGCAGCAGCATCAGGACCGAGCCAGACGGGACCGTCCCAAACGTCTTCGTCTGCACCGAGAATGTTCGTACTGGAGACCGGATACTTGACCAAGGCCGCATACTTTTGGCCGATACCGGTTTGGAGCTAAACGATTATAGTTACGGTTTTTTATAAATTATTTTTTAAAATTTAATTATATATAAATAATATATATATATATATAATTTTTAATTAATATTATATATTTATGATTATTTGTTAATTCGACATAAAATTAAGGACGAAAGAACGATTAATATCTTGATGACGAAATAACGATGAAATTAAATAACGACAAATTTACGAGGAATATCTTAACGACCATATTGCGATGAAATATGTAGCGACGAACTAATGTCAAATACGATAATGATGAGTTAACGACTATTATTTATTAAAAATATAGTTGGGTTTCCATCATTGATTCAATGTTAATTTGTTACAAACTTAGCTACGAAGTAACGACGTCATGCGACGTTTCTAATTCGTCGTTAAAAAGACTTTAATTTAACGACAAATGAATGGCAGAATATTAAAAAGGATTAACGGAGAATTTGAACAGTCGTTAGATTGTGACAATTTAACGAAGAATATAGATTATCGACGATTTAGGTTTCGTCGCAAATTTAATGGTAAGAGATCTACTATCGACGAATTAGCGACATATACAACAATTGTTATAGACCTGTTTTCTTGAAGTGGATATACTCTTTCCTTAATTTTTTAGTTTTTTTTTATTAGTGTGACGGTTTTACAAAAGCAGAATTCCATGATACAATTGCAGTTGGCTATTCCACATCACTTATAGTAAAAGCTAACAAACAAATATTCTATATGTACTCAGTGGCGGACCCAGCCTACTATTTTAATTTTAAAATTATTAAAAGAAGTAGCTTGTGGGACTTGAACCTAAGTTGGGGGGGTGTCAAACACAACAACTTTAACCAAATAAGCTAGAGTTGTTAAAAAAATTTGGCTTCCAATTTTTTCTTTTATAATTTAACCGGTGTCATTTGACACCCTTATAATATAAAAAGACACCAAAAATATGGAATGAATTTTTTTTTATATAACTTTCGTATGAATCTCTATTTTGTGATATAGAGCAAGTTAGTTTATAAGCTTCAAGAAAAAAACATCATCACCAAAACGTTTTTTCATTGATTCTCCTGTTAAGTTAATTGTTGAATCCAAAATTATGATAAAATCGTATAGTAACTTTTTTTAGAGAGATTTATTTATGAAAACATAGAACAATTACTAGAGTAGTATTAATCTTTTGACCATTTTTAATATTTTGTGGCTATAGTATCCCTATAACTATTTGGAAGGAAAAAATATTATTATAAAATTGCTATTAATTTTTTTATGTCAGTTGAAAAATTTAATTATTTACGAAAATGCCTACGAAATAAATCCACAGATTAATATCTTTAAATCCACAGTCATGTGTTGCAGATTTTTTGTTGCGAATTTGTTTGGCATATTACAGATTTGTTGTTGCAGATTTTAATTTACGTGTTGATTTTTTTTTTTACGGATGTTTACATAAATCTGCAACAAAGACTATTGTATTTTATATTACTAAACTAGTACGTACTGTAACAAATTTATTTGATGTGTTATAGATTTATTTTATTTCTGTAGATTTTTTTTGCAGATTTAATTTGGAAATTTTTTGGTAATGTTGAAGATTTTAATATGATTTTGCAGTTTTTCAGAATTTACGGATTTAATTTGATTTAAAGATTTATTGTGTTTGTTGTAGATTTTGTAAAACTCTGTAACATAGAAAAAGAATTAAAAATTACAAAATAGTATTATAGTGTTACAAATTTATTTGATGTGTTGTAGAATTTTTTTAGTTTCTATAGATTTTTCAAATTTGATGACGTGGTATTTTAAAATCAACATATTTTTTTGCAGATTTGTTTTGTATATGTCCTTAATCAGTTTTTAATTTTATTTTATTTTAAAATATTATTGGAAATATTAAAAATGACTTCTGAAAATTTAAAAATAGTTTAGGGTACGAATCTATGTAGATAAATAATTTTTAATTAAATTTATAATATAGATACTTAAGAAACAAATATATAATTTCCGTATATATATATATTTAATTCTAAATTGTCTTTTTAAATTCAATTTGAAAAGCCCATTCAATTACAAAATAATTATTTCCGTAAGAGTTTCCAATAAAAAATAATTCCAGCCATATACGAAATAAGTTTATAAATTTCGTATAGATTTTGTTATATTTAGGAAATATTTTTTAACAGTTAAAATGAAAATACGGAAATAACTATATATATGATTTTAAATATTTTCTAAAATCTTACCTTTTTGTAACCACCCATTAATTAAGGAAGTTTGTTTGTAAATTATCCTAAATTGAAAAGATCGTGTATCAAATAATATAAAATAAGGAAAGTAAATAATTAACAATTAAGATTGAGTTTAATGATTTTTTTGGTTGAAAAAAAAACGCCTCCAATGGAAGTTTTGAGAACGAGAAGTTAAAAAAAAATATCGTCATCTTCCCTATCATTACAATTAGGAAGACCGACGAACACAACAACTAGCATCCATCTCTCTACGAGTTTGATTGGTACGTCGTCAGCATCTTTTCTGGTCGTCAACCATTGATCATGGTTTAGATTGTTCTAATTTGTGGTGACTGGAGATTTGATGACACAAAATGGAATTTTGTTGTTGATGAAAGAGGAACAAGAAAAGTAGGAGCAGAGGATAACCCTTCTTTCAACGGATTCATAGAAACGGCTTATGAGGATTATGGAGTTGACAAGAAGGTTTACATCGCTGAGTTTAGTTATATGTTTTCAAAGGAGGTTTAAGTTGATTTAGCAAAGAGCACACGTCCTGTGTTTGTTGGTAATGATAGACAAATGAAAGCTTTCTTTGATCAATTCAAAGATACGACATGCAGGCTATGTGTTTCATTTAAGAAGACGACGATAGATTCTGAAAATTCTAAGGGTAACACGGAAGAGGCTGTAGAAGATGACGAGAGAGATGAAGAGGGAATGATATTTGATTGCTGTGAAGATTCAGATGATGCTAGTTCTGCTGACGACGATTATGATTTGTCTGGGAGAGTTCCGTAAGAGTTAGAGGAACCTAGTTTGCCTAAGAAGAAAAAGGCCTTTGGGAAAGCTGTCCACGAAAGTTTTGATGATGAAAATTACCGGAAAATAGAGTTACAAGCCTTGGATATTGCTGTTGGGCAAATGTATGATTGCAAATATCCAATGGTTAATAGATTACAACTTTTGTCACTAGCGAAGAAGTTTGATTTTAACTGTGTAGACTCAAGGTCAGACTTATTAATTTCTCAATGTTGGGTAGAAGGATGCACATGGAGAGTTCATGCCGGAAAAATTGGAGATTTTCCTTGTTTTCATATCAAAGTATACATTAAAGAACATACTTGCTCTGTCACAGAACGAGGTGGTCGGAGTCGTCAAGCTACGAAAAATATCTTAGGACAGCTGTACTATGATTCAGTGGGTAGTGTTTGACCAAGAGTGATACAAGATCATGTTACTGTGGCTATGAACTTCAAATTTGGTATAAAAATTGTCGAATGTATTTATCCTGATTGCAGATTTTTTTTTTAAGAATTCGTTTGATGCAGATTTTTTGAATGCCGTTCCAGTTATTTTTACTTGTTGCGGATTTATTTGGGAATGACTACATACTTAATTTATGTTTAATTTATGACAGACTGATTACTGGAAAGCTCATCGGGCTCTTGTATATGCACGTTTGTTGTCTAATGGTAGCCATGAGAGCGGATATGAAGAACTTCCTACGTATTTGTACTTGATTAGAAAGGCTAATCCATGGACTTTTACACGTTTAGCAGTGGACGAAGAAGGCCGATTCAAGTATGCATTTATATCTTTTTGTGCAAGTATCAATGGTATACAATACATGAGAAAAGTAGTTGTTGTTGATGGGACGTATCTGAAGGGGGATATAAAGGGACACTCTTAGTCGCAACATGTCAAGATGGTAACTTCCAATTTTTCCTATAGCATTTGCGGTTGTTGACACGGAGAACGACAAATCATGGAAATGGTTCTTCAGACAATTGAACCGTGTATTTCCAGACGAGGCTGGTTTATCCATCATTTCCGACAGACATAAATCAATAGCTAAATCCATTAAAAAAGTCTATCCACTGGCTACTCGGGGTATATGCACATATCACATGTACAAAAACATACTCGTGCGATTTAAAGGAGGTGACACATTTCGGATGGTAAAGAAGGCAGAAAACGCGTATAGAATATCTGATTTCAATTTCATATTCAATGAGATCCAAAACCTCAATTTGGGGCTCCATGCTTGTTTGGAAAAAGATGATGTTAAGGTGTTGAGTCGTGCTCACTTTCCAGGTCAGAGATACAATATTTTAACTTCCAATATAGCCGAGTCGATCAACAGGTTCCTATCAGATGCGAGAACTCTACCAGTTGTGAAGCTCTACGACACCATTCGATCCATGTTAACAAGATGGATCTCCGAAAGGAGGCGCGCAGCAGAACAAATGTGAACTAGGTTGACAGATGGTGCATAAAAACTGATAGAGGTTAGTGGTTATAACTTTCAATTCTTATCAATTGTTAAAAATGAAGTATTGAACTTTGTTTACTCGTATGCATCCCCGTGTTACTGCCTCTGCACTGTTGGCAGTGCAGGGAACAAATGCGATCAACATGTTACCAACGGGAGGCAATCACATTTTGTCAACGTACTAGAAGGACAATTCTCATGCAAAAGATTTGATGTTCATAAATGACCTTGTTTCATGATATAGCTGTTGGAGTACCTAAGAAGATTAATGCGATTGGTCTTTCGTCTTCATATTATTTTAAGAGCTACCTTATCAACGCTTACGCTCCGTCGATAATGCGAAGAGATGTAGCTCACCCGTTTCTTGCACTCGTCGCAGCACAACCATGTCTACCTCTTATAGTTCGTCAGCCTCCAGGAAGACCTAAGAACACTCGATACAAGTCTGCTTAGAGAAAGCTTTGCTCAAAAGATGTCCTAGGAAGGAACATATTTGCTTGGAATGCAACCAAAGTGGCCGTAATAGTCGTACTTGTGGAGTCCTCAAAATTAGATATTGCTGAATTTGTTTGTTAATTACGTTTTCTATCTGTTTTTAGTATATTTAACATTTAAAGAAACATGCGAATAAAAAAAAAATTATTTTAAATATTAGGTTTTCAGTTTTCATTTTTAAATAAAACAAAATACTTGACGAAACAAGCAATCTTAAAATTATCCTATTTTATACTTAGGGTGTAGGGTTTGGGCCCTTTAGGATATATTTTTAAAAAGTTTAAATTTTATCCTATTTCAAACTTTGGGTGTAGGGTTTAGGCCCTTTAGTGTTTATTTTTATTTTTACTTTTATTTTTAAAGAGTTATATTTTATGGTTAAGAGTTTAGGGTTAGTTTTATTTAAGTTATTATTTCAGGTTTTTGGTATAGGGTTAGGCTTTAGGAGTTTAGGAATTAGAGTTTAGTTCTTACTTTTATTTTATTTTAGGTTTTGAAGAAATGTTTAGGGTTTAGGGTCTAAAATTTAGGATTAAGAAATTAAGATATATGTTTAGGGTTTAGGGTTTATTTCTTTATTTTAAAATATTTATATTTCATCCTGTTTCAAACTTAGGGTGTAGGGTTTAGACCTTTAGGGTTTATTTTTTAATTTTTAAAAGTTTATATTTATCCTATTTCAAACTTAGGGTGTAGGGTTTAGGCCCTTAAGAGTTTATTTTTTCTTAAAAAGATTTATATTTTATCCTATTTCAAACTTAGAGTGTAGGGTTTAGGCCCTTTAGGGTTTATTTTTTTATTATTATAGATTTATATTTTATCCTATTTCAAACTTAGGGTTTAGGTTTTAGTTTCTTTGGTGTTTATTTTTTTATTTTTAAAGATTTATATTTTATCTTATTTCAAACTTAGGGTGTAGGGTTTAGGCTCTTTAGAGTTTATTCTTTTTTATTTTTAAAGATTTATATTTTATCCTATTTCAATCTTAGGGTTTAGGCCCTTTAGAGTTTTTTTTTAAAGATTTATATTTTAAGGTTAAGGGTTCAGGGTTAGTTTTATTTAAATCATTATTTAAGGTTTTTGGTATAGGGTTCATGCTTTAGGAGTTTAGAGATTAGGGTTTAGTTCCTACTTTTATAAATGTTTAGGGTTTAGGTTCTAGAATTTGTGGTTAAGAAATTAAGATATATGTTTTGGGTATAGGGAAAAATCCGCAGCAAGTTCTAAAACGAATAAGTCAACTACTAGTACAAATCCGCACCAAAGAGAAAAATCCACAACAAGTAGCTAAAAGTTGGTATGTCTACCAGACTGACACAAATACGCAACAAGTACCTAATACTGAGCAGTTAAAATGAAACCCAAACAAGTTCAAGAATGGTGAAATTGAATCTAAGACTACGGTTGTGTAGCAGGCCGAGTCTGCTGCTTCTTTTCTGGACACTCGTCATATATTTCAGCTGCAAGCTTCAAGCGAATATCGCCAATGATCTCGTCGCTCAGTCCATCCATTTGTACACCAAGAGCAAGGCATTCGACAAACTTCAAGGTATAAACACCACAATCTCCCACTTGAGCATTTTGTGGTATGTTCTTAATGAAGTTCACTTGGAATGGACGCCAATTCCATCTTTTATTTTCATCTACAAAATGGAAAGAAACTAGAGTATTAACCAGTAGATGATAACAGAAAATTTAACTCTAAAAAATGAATCTTAATCACCTTTTGCAGACTCTGTTTTGATCCAATAAAGTAGCATTCTTGCATACTTCTTCTTCTAGTTAGTGACTAACTGCTCGCTCTCATCGTTGATGATGCTGTCGTAGATGTCAATCTTCCTGTTAAGCAAATCAAGTTCACATTCCACCCAATTGTTGTTGTTGGAATTGTGGCAAAAGTAGACAACATCCACATCGTCAAACCATCTCTTGTTAGTACTGATGTCATCGTGGATTCCAATACCAGAGTACACATCTTTGTATCCGGCTTTGATATGAACTTCGACTTCTTCTTATCAAATTCTTTGGTCTCCTGATACCAAAATCAGGATTCCATGATACAATCACAATTTGACTATTCCACATCACTTATAGTAAAAGCTAACAAACACAAATTCCATATGTACTGTCAAAATATGAAAAAGACACAAAAATATGGAATTGTTTTTTTTTATTATAACTTTTGTATGAATCTCTATTTTGTGATATAGAGCAAGTTGGTTTATAAGCTTCTAGAAAAAACCATCATCACCAAAACGTTTTTCATTGATTCTCCAGTTAATTGTTGAATCCACTATTATGACGTCAAAAAGGTCATATAGTAACCTTTTTTTATACTGAGAAGATATTTTATGATTAACTTAATTATTAAGTAATTTAAATTAATTTGGCCTAAAAATTATTATAGAATTATCTTAACAACTTCTTTATCATATATCAAATCTAGCCCACCTTGTTAATCCAAATCCGGTTCCAAATTCGGTTTGGTTTGATTTGGTTCGATGCAAACATGCATTTAGATGTGTATATCTTCTCATCATTATATTATAGCATGTTCACAAAGTTTTAAACGACGTAATACATCTCCATATATAAATAAAAGAACCTTTCCCTTATGTTTTTTTGATGTCGGACATTTGCCAGTTTTAAACATAGTCAAATTATTAAGCTTCACAAGCTTTCCAAGTCAGTCACTTTGGACCAACATTTTTCTTTCATCGAATTCCATTTCTTAAAATGCATATATTACCTAGTAGTGATCATAGCAATAAATCTAATAATTCCAAAATCCGGTCATTCCGACAACTAAGTTTCCCGAAAAAGTTACCAGAACATTGGTCAATACCATTGTCTAGAAAAGGGTTTCAACAGTTCCTCACATGAACAAAAATTACTCTAGACACTGGAAGAGTTGACAAACTCCACGAACTTGACCGACTTGACTTCCTAGATAAGACTGAACAAAATTGACTTATGAGAATACAAACGAAAAATATGCTGCATGATGAGTTGGTAGAATTTTTCAGCCTTGAACCAGTCATTGTTAATAGTTATCAGATTTACTCGACTATAATGTGAACATGATGTCTTGAACCACCCTGGCTTTAATATAAACCAAGACAATAGCTATAACCGCTCTCATACACCTAGGTTCTCTGTTTGTTCATTTTGGCCATGAAAATGCATGGTCATGAGTAAACTTAGAGAATATAGACTTACTTTCATTCTCATAAAAATGACCCCATTTCATACTCACTAGGTGATTGCCATTAGATTTGTTTTAAGAAGTATCATGTAATACCCAACGAGTGTATCAAAACCATAGAATCAATAATTAAAAGAAAATACTTATCCTCTAGACCTTACATGTAGCATTGTTTGTAATCATATGAACTGAATAGATACAAAAGTCTCACAGTGCTTGGCCAGATTAAGTTTGACTTAGTTTTCCCCTTAAACATATTTCTTGGGATCTCCAATCATTTAGGTTGGGTTAGGATTACCATCAAACCTCCTCTTAATCACAGACTTTAAACTTATTCCTTATGATGATTTAAATTTTGATCTCGTGACATACCTTTAATAAATGGATCCTAGGTTATCATTCGACTGAATATAATCTTTTAAGATTAATCCAATGTAGCTCATAACCTTATGTATATCGCATATATCTCAAAATCACCTAAATCAACCTCATCCACAAGATCCAAACATAAATACTTAGTAATCACCATTGTTCCCACAAAACCCATAAGACAGATATGAAAGATTATGGTTAAAGTGAGATAGGAAGAAGAGATTAAGAAAATATAAAGAAGTGCTTTATTAAAGATTAAAACTTTGATTATTAAGAACCCTAAAAATAGCAAAGGAAAAGCTTAGAGAAAATAAATCTTGGCTTAGGTATCTTAGGGGTTTTAATCCCCAAAAATGAGTATTTATAGAGGAGAGGGTCGAGATGGATTTTTTTGTAATTTTGGGTGGCTCATACCGGGTGGCACGGGTTGGTATGGCATGGTTAGTATGGCTATACAGGGCAGTTCGATTGGTACTCACAGTTGGAGTTCTCTCTTGCCGGGTCTTGCATCGTGGATGAAGGTGTGATAGCATGCAAAGATGATTGGCACAAGCTGGTCAGCACGGGTGTACCGGACAGCTCTGGTCGGTGCAGCTCACTCAGTATCTCTTCTGTCAAATCTCGGGTCGCGGACGCTCATTTGAAGACGACCACGGCCTGTCTGTATAGATTATCCGGTACAGTCATATCGAGTGGATTTGGTCGGCATGGGCCATCAGGTTCGGCATGGTAAGGGATATTATTTCTTAAAACCATCTCTTCATGGTCCCAGTCACTCCTCATAGCCCAAGACTCTATCCAATCACCAAGAACTCCTCTTAAACTCCAAAGTACCTAAACACTCCAAGAAATGAAAACTTTATCATAAACACACTAATTTCCTAAGTGAATGATTTCCTATAGAAAAGCATGAAAATTGATGTAACGTACAAGAAAACTAAGCAAACTAAGATCCTAAAACCCCCTAAATTATGGTGATATGAATTCTACCAAACTTATCATTTGCTTGTCTGCAAGCAAACAATCAAAGACAAGAAGGAATAAAGGTTTGAAAATGGGAGATGAAATCCGAGAATGTCAACAAAAGAATTCAATTCAATGCCTTAAAATTAGCTGAAAATGTACAAACAATCTTTACTCTAAAAGAGCTAGCCATGCTCATCAAACACTTTTTCTCTAATAATTAAACCATCAAAGCATTAACAAGCAACCAAAGAAACACAACTCTTTAACATTCAATTAGGTGATTGGTGGACTCTCTACTTTAAAAAATGAACCACAAATGAAAGGGTTAGGTGTCAAAGAGGCTTAGTATGAAATTTTGGTGAGGGTTACAAGTGTTTAGTGGATTGTCTCAAAAAAAAGAACACAAGACTTTATGCGAAAATAAGAAGAAAGAGAACAATTCAGGCATACAAGCATTCAAATCCATGTTCTACCCTTCATTTAGATTTAATCCCATGATTTAAGTAATTCATAAACCAATTTCAAACCTATTCTTGAATCTTTTAACTCAATCCCCACTTTTTTCCTTCTTTCTATAACTTAGGAATTTTCCTTTTCAACACTTAGCTCTTTTTTTTCTCTTTAATATCTTCTTTTTATTTTAATTTCCTTTTCTTTTTGCTTTTCTTTTCTTAGAGGATCATTTTCTTATGAACTTAGAGATACTACTTCTTCATTTCTACTTCCTAAGATTTTACTTTGAATAATAATACCTTATGGCTTTTTCTTCAATTTTCTTGCTCCCAAATCACTTTTTTCGTTTCACTCACTCTAGAAGTGATCTCTCACAATAAAACCCATCAAATGAAAATAAAAACCCATCCCAAGTCATATCCTAGATCTAGTCAATCAATGCAATTGGCGAATGGAAGTGAGTTCTTGTCGTTCTTCTATCAATTCAAAAATTTCACAAGTTTGCATTATCAATAAGAGATCTCACTCAACAATCAAATGGTAAATCAATGCTTGTAAGAATGTCTAAGGGATAAGAAGGCATGATTGTTTTAGAGTTACAAATGGTGAGCAATCCTAGCTCCAACAGAGATTAAATGAGAGTTAGAATTTAGTCCAAGTTCATTTGAGTTGTGTTACAAAGGATGAAATGCATCAAAATGAGATCTAACTTTTAAGCTATTGAGATCCAAACATGGTGCATCCTTAACTTCAAATTCATTCAAATGCATTATACAACTCCTAAAAAGGGCATTAACCTCATCGTAGATCCTATGCAAAATGCAATGAAATCCTAAGATGTTACTAGACTCAATCCTAAAAATGCTAATACAACTAGATTCTTTTTTTGTGATTTTTGTTTCAAAAAAGTTCTATGTAATAAGTAAATGCATGAGACTCAATATGCAAGAAAAGAAGATAAGATCACAAAAACCATTATGATCAACTAGTATCCCACCCCCCCCCCCAAACTTAAATTACACAGTCCCTTGTGTGATAAAAATAAGAGAAAGGAGTCCAAAAACAAAGATATATGCAAAAAGAAACAAAAGAAAGAACAAGAGTTGGAGTTGGTTACTTGGAGATGGAGTGAGAGAATGGGATGGAGGAATGCTAGGTGGAGGCATCTATGAATTTAGAACAAGTATCCCCTTAACTCATCGCATATGCTTCTTCATCCTTGGGTTTGGCATTGAAGTCCCTTTGCTCAATCCCAAAGCTCTTTCCATTCTTCTTTGCATTGATTCCAAACCTCCCAAACAAGGATAGACATGGGATTTACTCCCAAGTGAGATTGTTTTAAGCCACTAAGCTTGACTATCCCTTCAATATTTTTGGCTAGGGATGTGGCATGAGCTTGGATCATCGGGATCATATTCATCATAGAACCATCCATTGAAATCATTCATCCTAATCTAATCAAAACATATTCATTGGATCATGAAAACTTGGTGATATGGTGGAGATTATATCAAGGTACTCGTGAAAGGATTGCTCCATTAGAGATTCATCTTCTTCATCCTCCTTGAAGTCTTCTTCATTGATACAATCTTGTTTCTCCATAGGATTTCCTCCAATTGGCTCTTGCTTGGGATTTGGTTGCTTTGGAACTTCTTCAATGATTGATATCTCATATAGAATTATGTTCATCCTAGATCTCCTTACATTCAATAACCAACCCATTTTCATAAGGGTCTTCCTCAGCTCTCACAACTTCTCTTACTCCTTCATTATTTCTATTGGTTAAATGACCGATGATTGTATCTTCATCATCCTCTTCTTCGTAACTTATCAAAGGGTCTTCACCAACAGTGAAACCAATAAGTAGTTCGGATTCCTTGATTGTCTCTTAAGTTTTTTTCAAGACCTCATCTTGGACTTGAGAATTCTCCTCATGCGTTGGCTCAACAATGCTTGCATCTTGAGGCCAAGGAGAAAAATAAATTTTGATCATCCTTATGCTCATTGAACCTCTCTTGTCCTTACCTTGCCATATTGAGAATCACTTCCTCATATGATATACGGGAAGAGTAATTTGATTCATGCTCATGCTCCATGCTCCAAGATTGATATTCATCACCATATCCATATTGGTACTCATGAGAAGAGTACTCATTTGGAAGATCACCTTGATAAGTGGATGAACTTTCAAAACAATGATGACTTGTAGAGTCCCAAGTAATCTTTCTTTATTAAGCTTCTAGTATAGCCCTCAACATTAAAGCTATATTTGAAGCCATGCTCTCTACCTTGTGATTTTACCTTGCAAAAAGAACAAACACTTGAAAGGAAGTTAGTAGAAGTTTTCATGGATGATTGTAGAAGTTTTCATGGATGATTTCTCTGTGTATGGCTCTTCCTTCTCTTCTTGTTTGCTGAACTTGTGCAGGGTCTTAAGGAGATGTGAAGAGACGAACCTCGTGCTCAATTGGGAAAAATGCAACTTCATGGTAACAGAAGGGATTGTGTTGGGTCACAAGATTTCAGAGAATGGCATTGAAGTGGATAAGGCAAAGATAGAGGTGATGACAAGTCTTCAGCCGCCGAACTCAGTGAAAGGGATCCGAAGCTTCTTGGGTCATGCAGGGTTTTACAGACGTTTTATCAAGGACTTCTCCAAGATCGCTAGACCACTTACACGTCTTCTGTGTAAGGAGACAGACTTTGTGTTTGATGATGAGTGTTTGACTGCGTTTCACAGGATTAAGGAAGCTTTGATTAGTGCTTCGATTGTCTAAGCTCCTGACTGGGAGTTGCCTTTTGAGATCATGTGCGATGCAAGTGACTATGCAGTTGGAGCAGTCCTTGGACAGAGGAAAGACAAGAAACTCCATGTCATATACTATGCTAGTAGGACATTGGATGATGCTCAAGTGAGGTATGCAACAACTGAGAAAGAGTTTCTAGCTGTGGTGTTTGCCTTTGAGAAGTTCAGATCATACTTAGTTGGATCTAAGGTTGTGATAAAGCTATTCAAGAGCATCATCTTCCCAAGGTTTGGAATTCCGAGGATTTTGATTAGTGATGGAGGCTCGCACTTCATCAACAAACTATTTGAGAGTCTTTTGAAGAAGTATGGAGTAAAGCATAAGGTTGCAACACCATATCATCCTCAAACAAGCGGGCAAGTTGAAGTGTCCAGTAGGCAAATAAAGGCTATCTTGGAGAAGACTGTTGGAGCCTTAAGGAAAGATTGGTCTAGAAAGCTTGATGACGCACTGTGGGCGTATAGGACTGCTTTCAAGACTCCGTTGGGCACTACACCATTCACCATGCTGTATGGGAAGTCATGTCACTTACCGGTGGAGGTGGAATACAAGGCTATGTGGGATGTCAAGTTGCTGAACTTTGACATCAAAACCGCGACTGAGAAGAGATTGATTCAGCTGAACGAACTTGACGAGATAAGGCTTGAGGCTTTTGAGAGCTCAAAGATCTATAAGGAGAGGACCAAGATTTTTCATGATAAGCTGATCCAGAAGAAGGAGTTTAAAGAAGGAGATCTTGTGTTGCTCTTTAACTCCCGATTGAAACTCTTTCCCGGGAAGCTCAAGTCTAGATGGTCGGGACCGTTTAGAGTGAAGGAGGTGAGACCATATGGAGCAGTGGTACTTTTGGGAAAATCCGATGAAGAGTTCACGGTCAATGGCCAAAGACTCAAGCATTACTCCGTCTCAGAAGCTATGGAGGAAGGGACTTCGATTCCACTCTCTAGCCCTCCCTCAGCTTAAGATCACGGTTTGCAAAAGTCGAGCTTAACGACTTTAAACAAAAGCGCACTTGGGAGACATTCCCATGTTTATCCCTGTACAAATGATGTTTTGCTTGTTATTTTTGATGTTTTGCTTTGAGTTTTATCAGGTTTTGGTCTTTAGGTGAGGTTGTGGACCAGTTGGTGTTGAGTAAAGGCCACGGGAATGAAGGAAAATGACACAGGAATCGGTATCGATCACCGTATCGGCTGGCCAGGCCGATACGGATTTGGGCAATTTAATCTGAGACTTCGTATCGATCACCGTATCGGCTGGCCAGGCCGATACGGATTTGGGAAATTTATTCCGAGACTTCGTATCGATCACCGTATCGGCTGGCCAGGCCGATACGGACTCTCGGCAAGAAATGATATCGGCCACAGTATCGGCTTGCCAGGCCGATACGTGCGTTCACAGAAAAAATCCGAGACTCAACATTGGCCTGCGTATCGGTTGGCCAGACCGATATGCCCCATCGCCCAGGTAAGTATATCGATCCCCAAACCGATTTCAAACCGGATTTTAACCAAAAATCGATTTAATGAACCGATATAAACCGGTTGGGACCCGAATTTCTTCTTGTTTTCTCCTCCTTCACGCCCTTCCTCCTTCCCACTTGCGATTCTTACAAGTTTTTGGCAAGAACTTCTCAAGGATTTCAAAACTCCCTCTCTCTCTCAATTCAACTCGGTTTTCAGTGATTCCAGGCTCTAAAGTCACAATTCTATTAGCTCTTTCACTTGCTTTCACTCTCCACCACTATCCTTCATCACAAACCAAGGTAAAGCTCTCAAACTTTCTCAAGATTTTCGGATTGAAAAACCCAAAAAATTTGAACTAGAATTTTTCGGTTGTTGATGAATGATATTGCTTGAAATCCTTCCCAATATGTGTTTGAATGAATGCCCATAGCCAATTTTGCCCTAGGATTGAAGGAATTTGATTTTTGGTGAATTAGGGTTCTTGAGAAATTTGGATTCCGAAAATTTTGGGGGTTTTCTAATTTGATGGTTTCTGGTTTGGGGGATGAATTGGGAATGGAAGAAGAGAGTAAAGAAAGGGAAGAATGAAAGGGATTTTGGTTGGGATCTTATGTTTGTTGGCAAAGTGTTTTACAAGAAGAAAAGCTCTTATGTGTTTAAAGAAAAGAAAAGTGTCTCATATTTTGAAATGAAAAGAAGCCAAAGGCTCAACTTAAAGAAAGAAAAGAGACCATTGCTAAAGAAATATTTGAGCTAAGTTAAAAAGAAGATTTTCCACTGTTTGGAAAGTCTTTATTGATCCTTGGGGATTTTAAGAAAAGTGTTTGATTGAGAAAAGGGGATGAGGCAAAAATAGCCTTGGTCAAGGGTAGTATCCATTTAGGTGGGCTAGAATAGGAGAAGAAGTAATTGGGGCATGGGTAGATGGAAATCAACCTAGTGTGCACCAATTGCCTCTAACTCTTAGCATTTTACTATAGCTCATTCACTTCTTTATGAGAGAACCTTCATGCTTTTGGAGTAAAACCCCTCTTTTGATTGAGATCACTTTAATCTCAAAACCTTGTCCCTTTGCCAAATGAGTTTGATCACCTTGCATTGAGTAAGATCCACTTGAAAACCTAATGAATGTTAAAGAGCTAGTTGATAGGAATGCTTGTCTAGGTTGAGAATTGAGCTAAGAGTTTTGTCTTGATGAGCATGGCTAAATTTTTGGAGTAAGCCTTACTTGGTTACATCTTGGTGATATTGACTCGAATTGGAACTTGTTGATCTCGGTTTTGTCTTTGGATATGAGCTCCCGCCTTCAAACCTTTCTCCCAACTTACTTTGATGATCTTATGCTTGCTTGTGGACAAGCAAGATTCAAGTTTGGGGGAATTGATATTCATACATTTTCATGCATTTAGGCTTGTATATAGTTCTTGTTTTGACTCCATTTCACCATCATCCATACCATTTTGTCGAGTCATTGTCGCATCTAGAGTATAGAGTTGTTTAGGACTAGGAGTAGGCACTTTAGGCTTGCATTTGGAGTGTTTCTTGTGTTTTCCAGGTGATTGGAGGTGCCTAGGAGCATTGGTGGGCTTGGAAGTGGAGTCTAGAGCTCGAAGGACTAAGGAAGAAGCAGCTGGAAGGCATATCGGCCACCATATCGGTTGGGGTGGCCGATACACACTCTCATAAGAAAATCCGAGGACTCATATCGGCTTGGATATCGGCCAAGCAAGCCGATACAGTTCCTCGACCAAAACCCAGAAGACCGTATCGGCATGCATATCGACTGACGAACCGATACGGGTTCTCGGATTAAATTTTGTACAGGCATATCGGCTTTGATATCGGCCAGCTGGGTCGATACGCTTCTAGCCCAGAAAATCCGAGAGCTCGTATCGGTCGGTGTATCGACCGACCGAACCGATACGCGTCCCAGAAACTGTTTCGGATCTGGGTCAACACTCGGTTTGTTCCGGGTTGACCCGGTTTGCACCATATTGACTATTTAAGCCAAAAACCTATTTTCATTTGTTTCTTAAGTTTTATTTTATGTTCTAAACACTTTGTAAGAACAAGTTTGATTTCTTGATTAATCTAGTACTCTTTTCTTGTGATTTCTCTCTTTGATTATCCAATTAATCTCTAATCTTCAATGATCAACACTATTTCTATGAATTTTGTTGTTCACATGATGATTAGTGAGTAGTTCTTCATAGGTCTTATGGGTTAGGTAGGATTAGGTTGATTAGAGGTGATCAATGGATTTCTAGTGTTTGATTGTTTAAAACCTCGTCTATCAAAGTGTGTTTAGTGCCTAATTAGCCTTGATCACGTTGGTTAGGATGTTTAGGATTTCTTGCTCACCATGTGTTCGATGAAATTCCAGTTTCTAGCTTTGATAGGACTTTCACATTTTAGCACATGAAAATGTATGTTTAGAGTGATTGTTGGTTGTTCGGAACTTGTTTGAATGCTTGCTTGATTCTAATTCACAAATGAGAATTTGTTCTTGGATTAGGATTGAGTAAAGAGGTTAGTATTAAGAGATTAAACTGATCGACTTGTTGTGTTCCATGCTAGGAGGTTAGCTTCTATGAAGTTTGAATTAGGATCCTTGATCATCCCGAGTCACTTGTCCGTTGACCTTGACCCTTAGACCTTATCTTTGTCATTGATTGAATCCACTTGTTTACTTGCTTTTATTCATTTCTATTTGAATTGTTTCCGTTAGGACTGTTAGAACAAAAACTAAATTGGGTGATTTGACTCTAGAGGTTTAGTGTGTGCTTATTGGTTTTATCCGTCCCAAAAAGGTTCGATACCTCAAGACTACACGATAAGCTTGAGGAATTGGTACCTCAAAGGATTGCAAAATCCTTGTTATCAGATATACGCGTACTCCATGCTCTTACGTGTTTTATGGAGATGGAGTAGTGTTGAACAGTGGATATGTCATCGACTGTGAACTTGCCACTCGAATACGTATGAAGATAAGTAGGAGGGATAGGAGTCTATGGCTAGAAACGCCTTATGCTTTATTCTTTGAGAAGGAAACAAGTGTATATACCAACGGGATTTATAGCTGCATGTGTGCTCCAATAACAACTTGGAAGGTTTGGTGGGACTTTGGTTTCAAGGGTTCAACCATGTGCGATATATGCTTTTGGACCATAGAGTCACTATTTTACTTTAGACTCCTTGTGAACAATTTCGTAATTTGACCCTGTTTATGTTCTTGAATATCCTAAATATTTTTTAGCGGTAGTTATATTGTGTTAAGCTGCTATAAATATTATATGCTTTCTTCATTTATGTGCAAATTTTAAACATAAGGAGTACGTATATGCATCATCTTTGAGTACACTGTGACTATGTACTTCACGACTATTTTCTGACTGAATAAACGACTTTTTGCAAACAGGCGAGATGATTAAACTGAAAGGCCATTTACCTAATTTATTTTTCAACAATCCATGCAAGTAACAACGCGTTTTTGTGATAGTTTTGAACTGCAATAAATTGACATTATAAACCATTACCTAGCGAAATATATTCGTCATGTACATATATACTTACTCCTGGCGAAGATGCACACCAACAGATGCATATTAATTAACAAATAGCAGTAACATAAATACTATTTAAATTTATGGAAAACCCAAAGGGTTAATCCGATCTATAAATAAACTCATGTGGTTGCCTTCGAAACAATATCTATTTTAAATACTCTATAATATTATTTATTAAAATTCTCTTTTGCCTGTTTCCATCTTTCCTACCAAAATCGTAATGGATTTCCTTCCTAGTGATATCCTTAGAAAAATCCTTCTTGACGTCATTGACGATGACCAAGGTATACACTACTTAGCTCGGCTGAAGGCAACATGCAGGGCAGTGCAAAAAGTCGGTGAAAGCTCAGATTTCTGTAAGTAGTTTGATTTATACTTCTCCAACATTACTTAAAATATCTGGTTCCCACCTAAGGTTAAAACTAAATTGTTTAACAAATGTCTGGAATCTGAAAACCCTTATGCTTTTCTCCTCAGAAGTATGTGTCTTTTGTATATTGCGACTGTAGGATCGACGGACCCTCAACCTCCGTCGACCATATGGTTAAAGGAGAGGCTATGATCAAGAGATCGGCACATAGTCGATGGGAGTTGGGGATATACGCGTACTCCATGTTCTTGTGGGTTTTTTATGGAGATGGAGAAGTTTTGAACCGTGTGTACATCATCGAGCGCGAATTTTTAACTCGAGTAGGTGCTAAGATAAATTTGAGACAAAGTTATTGAAGGTCAGACAGACGGTGTGCATTGTTCTATTAGAAGCAGGGAGGATTAGATATCAAAGGGCGCTATAGATGTTCGTGTGCTCTTGTAAAGACTTGGTCGGCTTGGTGGGACTATGGTTTCAAAGGTAAAAACATGTGTGATACATGCTTTTGGACCCTTGAGTCACTATTCTTCTTTACAATCATGAGAGATAATTTCGGAATTTGGCCCTCTTATCTTTATGAAGATCTTTAATTAATATATGTGGGTTGTTACATGTAGTAGATTATGTAACACTCAACTTTTCAAGTATTGTATATAGTATTGTTTTCAAGTACTTAAAGTAATTAATTATATTTTCATAGCGACAGTGGGATTATTAGACTAATCAAAACGGTTCCCCTATTGGCATGGAACTCAAGTCGATAAATTATAGCAGCATTTAATGAAAAACGAAGAAATTTATAAACCTAACTTCATAACTCTCATTTCTTAGGATACTAAACCATGAGTAGTGTTGATTTGATGGGGTTCCCTTGGTCGTTTCGTATACTCATAGACATTTACCAAAATGATTTGTCAAAGATTTTCTATGATATTTAAATATCTATACATATATAAGAGATTCTGATTATGATCAAAAACGTTGTAAAGATTACCGATATATAGGTTTTTAAAACAAACATAAATAGGATCATGCGATCTGCGATCTTCTAATAAAAAAAAAGATAAAAGTTTAAAACATATACATAATTTAGAAGATGAAATGTGACCTAATATCTTCTTCATGATATTGCTCAGGATTTGGAAAGCTACAAAAACAGAAATTCATGTAGTAAGTACTCCATGATATAAAACATAAGATATTGATTTGAAATTGTTTTTAAAACAAACATAAATATCTATACAAATCAATCCTAAACCTAAACATTTAATAGAAATACAATAATTTCATCTAGTTACCGATTCAATTTCAATGTTTACCTGATTCTCGTCTTATGTAGAAGCATCTAAGAATAACAAAGACATGTTTATCTGCATCCTACCAAAACCTTTTGATTAATTCTTCACCATATTTCCCAGTCAATAAACATTGAAGACTCCGGAGGCTAGTAAAAAAAGAAATTTCTAACTATTATTAGAGACAAACTACAAAACAACTCACCAAAATAGAGGACCAAGATTAACTCATTTTATGTCGCGAATGGTAAACGACAATTTTTGTCCTGCCCAATAATCTTGGAGATATCTAACATGGGTTACAACGCCAAGGACATCTAGATTGTGAAAAATATCAATTAGACAATACATGCAAATAACATGATTATAATCCTAAGCACAAAAAAAATATTTGTTTCAAGTTACCTTTAGGGTAAGGATCATAAACTCTTTGATCAAATATATTTGTAACCGATGTGCAAACCATAGCATGACCTTCCAGAATATTATCATAAGTCAAACAGAAAGATGTCCGTGATGTGAAAACCAGCTTGAAGTCGTGAGGGGTCAAGGAAGGATAATGTGGTGAAAGAACAACTTGAGCATTTTTAAGCTTAAACCAACGACCCTCAAACCAAGTTGACTACCAAAATTTATCAACAATAGAGGCATGAACAGATGCCTCAATCTTGATACCCTAAATCAAGAAATAATTCGCTTAATAAAACATGCAAGAATAAAAAAAGACAACAACTAAAAGATAAAAAGAGAGATTACCTCTTCATCGACCAAATCATTGAGATTGTGGGTTCTCCAACGGAAGAAACACACATACATACACGTAGGAGGAAAACTTTAAGATCCAAAAGAGATTGGACATTGTTGATCTAAGAAACTCTTCGGATAATCTGAAGAGACATGGTTGATTCTCGCTGATGTTTCGGTAAACAGTAGAATATGATTCGTCTAGGGCAAGAATATGTATAGCTTCTAAAAGTTATGAGTAAAAGGTGTAAAGAAAAAAAAACAACCCTTGGTTTAGTTAATATGTTTGGGTCTTAACAGCTAATGATATCTTTTTTATTATCTTGTTATTATTTAAACATGATAATAGTAAGAAATCAATACCTTTTTGTTTTTCTTGGTATATGTGAAACAATCAGAAAAATCAAAAATAGCAAAATATAAAATGGTACTCAAACGTGCACCAGGCTCTCCTTCACTCTTATTCTAAACTCTTAAGAACTTATGTAGTTTTAAGTTCGATTTCTTAAAGCCATTGTAATGGTTTCTAACCGTTTGCTTTTTATTTTAAGGGACGTTAACTTCGATTTAAAATTTAGTTTATAATATTGCAAGTGTGTCTCCAAATTGTCGCAAAATGTTACGACTACAAGTATAGTCGCAGGTTGCAGCCGCAAAAAAGTTGTTTTCTTGTAGTGTCTCCCTCGTACTCACCGTGGAGTAGATGATGCATCTGCTGGAGAAGGGTAGATAAACTCAGCCGAAGGAACGAACTCAGCATTTTCAGGACCTTCGATGATGGCGAAATCGCATGGGAGCATGCAAAAGAGTTGTATTCCACTGAGATCGTAAAACTAATAGGTGGGCTTATCCTTAAGGTTTCCACAGGACATGAGGTACTTTATATTCATATACTCAATCTCGTCCTCACATGTCGCCTAGCTGAGATCAATCATATGGTAGATGAAGAGTGGCGTGAGAAGGTTCCCACAATGCTCCATTTTACCATTTTTCTTCCCTGCAAGAGACTTTTCCTTCTTCTCAAGTATCATTTTTGTGAATTAGATCCCCATGTTGGTCTTGTTCTCGGAGGAAAAGGAAGTCTCGCTCAAGGCTCATGTGGTGTTCCCAAGACAACATAACAACAATAACAATTCGTCTTTCTTTACCTTCCTCGTGTTATCCTTAGACAAAAGGATGTTGATGTGAGTCTGAGAAACGAAGCGGATGACAGGGTTGCGAATGAGGGACTGGTAGGCTGACCGTGAATGGTATTCCCTTGTGCTAATTAAGGTCTAAAACTTCTAAGTTAAAGGGAATGCTTCTAGAAGTTTGGGTCATTTGCATTGATGTTGTTAAGCCCATAGATAGTGAAAATCTCTTTGACTGAGGTCTCATAGAAGTGTCTTCCACAGAGAAAAGAGCATTTGGTTGAGCGCATATCCGGGTTCTTGGGATCAACATAGGTCACACGGGCGGTTGCTAGGCATTGACGCACCAGAACAGGGTATGATGGATATGGAATATGGTTGATCTTCCAAAAGTGAGTAAAGTCTAGCATAGACGACACCTCAAACCACAAGCCAAGGCGCTCCAATGTCTGATTGCAAATTAATATGGTTTAATCCGAAGCGACATTGAAAAATCCAATATGGAATCAAGAATCTACCCCATCCCACACTGTAATGACAAGTCCATGTGTTGCAGTCATGTACTACTTTCCTTATGTGGGTATCACAATCCCCTCAAAGTACTGCTTTTCAGGTATGGGCCATGGTGCAATTTGTTTGTTGGCACTAGTTGGAGGTTTTTTTTGCAGCATGTACTTGGGTTTGACAGCTTTTCACTTTTGTCTCACCAGAGATGATCAAAGATGATGGAGGATAGGGTGGAAAAGTTATACTTCTCCGTCTCTGGTGTCACATCAACCTCCCTTACACGAAATAGAGGTGTCTTTCTCACATTAGATGGTGGAGGATAGGGTGGAAACTGGTAGCTTGCTTTGTTGGGAATGTCTTGGTAGAACATATTCTTGTTTACCTTTTCGAAGGTTACCAATTCAGTGTTCATGTCAATGATGGCACCCACAGATGATAAAAACGACCTCCCCATAATTGGCGGCATATCTGCCTCTTTTCTTATCTCTACCACCTGAAAATCAGTTTCAACAAGGCAATATTCTACTTTCAAATTAAGATTAGTGATCATACCATAGAGATTTGTTGTAGAGAAATTTTCAAAGACGAGAGTGACTGCTCATGGTTTCATGTCTGTGATGCTCAGTTGCTCCGCGATGGCTTGCGATATTAGATTAACACTGAAACCTGAATCACATATGGTTTCCTTGAATTTCCATCCAGCAATGGAACATGGAACAATGAACATTTTTGGATCTTCTGCCTTAGATAATTGTCTCAATGGTGGTGAGTGTTTCTAATGTTTACTTAAAAGCTCCTTGAACTCCTCTTGAGCTTTCTTACATTCCAACAATGCTTCTGCCACTGAATAGTCCTGAGCAAGTTCTCTCACATTCTGGTAAAAAAATTTGAGCTCTGCAGCATTAGTGTCTGCTTAGCCCTTAATCTTTCCCTTGACCGGTATCCATTTCCTTGGCCCTTTAGACATATTCATGTATTCATGTATCAGAATCACATTGCAGTTCTCCCTAGGATTCTGCTCAGCTTTCACTGAAAGGAGTCCTTTAGTTCTTTTTATGGCTTTGTCAGTTTGAGAAACCTACATATCAGGCTTCTTGATATGAGTGAAGAAAGCTTAGCACTTATTGTTCAGATCAGTGTACATGTTGTCCACCTTCAAGTTAAGCTCAACTGAAAACTTTTGGTGATTCTGAACAAGTTGTAGCATGAGATCCTTCATCTCGTTTTGTATATTGGATGAAGAGCTCGCGGTGATCATGAAAGGGGTGAGCTGCGGTTTCCAGTAAGAGAAACAACTGCTTCTACTGATTTCCTCCTTGGTAACCATGAGAGACGTTCTTCTGGTAGAACTGAATTTGGGCAACTTGTTTCCCTCCAAACCCTGACGGTGCTTGAGTTTTTCCTACTGCTTGTTGTGGGTAAACTCAATATTGGTGCTCTTGTAGAAAAAGTTTAAATGGTTCCTATATTTGGGTTGAACCCACAATTCTGTATATACTCTTGTCTACTGAAAAAATTCACCTTATGCTGGCTTTCATTATCTTCCTCATTGCAATCTTGAGTAGGAATCACCTATACAAAGAAATGCACAATGGTTTGGTGTCCCTTAAGAACTAAGTTCACCTTAGAATACATCTCATAAATCTTATGCAGCTCCACACTGCTGACTTTTTTCGTCATGTAATACTCATGACACTTGTTTTTAGAACTTGCATCCAAGTTCTCGATCAACTAAATTGCTCCTTCCTTGGACTTAGTCATGAAATCACCATGCTGGCGGAATTTAGGGCATTCATGTAGTCATTGTTGTCGACATCATTAAAGGTGTTGAGTATCTACTCATCTGTATATCCATGGTGTGGACACTCTCTGCAATACTCCTTGTATCTCTCCCAAGCTTCTTTGAAAGACTCTCCAGCATGTTGCTGAAAAGTGGCAATCTTGCTCCTCAGGGAGGCAGTCTTGGACTTAGTGTAGAAGTGGTCAAAGAACACATCTTTGCACTCGTCCCAGGTAATGAGTGATCCTTGTGAAGGTGACTTGAGCCACCTCAGTCCCTTGTCTACCATAGAAAAAGGGAACAATTTGCATTTGAGGTAATCAGCTGGTACCCCATTGCACTTTGTTATACGGCAGATCTATTCGCATTTCTCAATGTGATCCATCGGGTTTTTTGCAGATAACCCATGAAACAGATGTTGCTTCACCATATTTATCATCGTAGGCTTGATCTCGGAATCTTGCATGGTAATCGGTGGTGGACAAATATTAGCTCTGTTCTGGTAAAAGGCGTGCCGAATTTCATTGTCTCCTAGGAAAGTTGTTGTTGTTGTTCCTGCTTCAGCTAACTGCAGTTCTTGACGAAGTCTCTCAAATTTTGCAGCTAGTTAGTCTGCTGCCATCTAATCAGCCGCGTCACCTATGTTGGTATTATTTGACTATTTCTTCTTGTTGATTCGTTCAGGCCATGCTAGCTCCCAGTGGTCGATTTGTCCCCAACTAAAACTAGAGGCATCAATTGGTCCCAGGCAACGGCGCCAAAAACTTGATACAGAAGTTTTAAATTCTAGAAACTACAGCAAGTGCACAACAAATGTGTTATAGTACTTAAGGATCAAATCCCACAGAGAGGCTGTGAATGCACTATGGTTTTATAAGTTGAAATGAATATATGATAATCGAAGAGTTGTTGGATGCAGTTGTCACAAGTAAAAGAAAATAAATCGAAATGAAAATAAATAAGGAAAAGCGTTAGGTCATGGTATTTCACATGAAACAAAATCATGAATCAATCACTTATTCACAGTATAATTCAAAACAATCTAGAACTCAAACATTAATTTGTGTGCGAGTTTGATATGTTCACAAATAACAATAACATCAACTTTTGCACGTTCAGGATAATTTTCTCCTCTAAGTCTTATTCAAATATCTAAAGAAATGTCGTTGCACTAAATATCCTAAGATCTTTAACTAAAGTGCTTAACTCTAGCCTAAACATTGCACAGAACTGGATGAGAACCTCAAACAAATAAATCTTATATATGTCTCTTTCATTGATTCATAGATCCTTTTGAAACTCTAACCTAACTAGGTTACTACTGAGACATAGAAATAAGAACACAACAAATCGAGGAGAAGTGAATCTTGTATTTAATAAGAAAATAGGATTCAAAAATCTTCTCATATGAAGACTGATGAGGATGAAATCGTCTCCCTTGGAGTCTTACAAAGCAGTTTGTAAATTCTCTAAAGTCTCAAGATCTCAAAAGTAGAAAAGAAAACAATAAAAATATAATAGTTCCAAAGGTTTATTATAAAGTTTTTGGTGAAACTAGAGCAACATGAGAGATATTTCCCTGATTTTCTTGCAGACACGACAATATGGATTCTTGATATAAGATTGGAATCACTCCAACTTATGATCACTCAATTATCAAGAGATTCCAATCTTAATCTCACAGAAGATGGAAACGATGGTAGAGATGTATGGTAAAGGTGACTGACTCACTCAATCAGTTTCACGACTAAGAGTATTAAATCACTCAAAACACTCTTAAAACCATGGGTTTCTATAGATTCAAAGTGAATCACACACTTAGAAATCTAAAGACAATAACAATCTCTCAAGAACCTGGTCTTTGAAATAAAACAAAATACTTTACTAAATTCAATGATCAAGAGTGATTTACAAATGAGACAGAGCAGAGCTTATACAGTTCTATAGTACACGGTATAAGGGAATAAACAATAAAAAAAAAAATTGATCATACAAAACTAGCCGTTGGGCCTTTATGAGAGAATCAGCCAAACTATTGGAAGTGAGATCTCCTTTGTATCTGGACGGATTGATAGGATATGCTAGTTTCTCTGGAACATCCTGTTTGTGTCGTAGAAGTTGTCCAAAATGCAGCAGCAAAGAAAAGACAGTCGTTGGAGAGTTATGATGAAAGGTGTGTGACACGATCAAGTTTCAATCCCTAGATCTACACTGCAAGTGCACAGACGTGAACTAGTAGTATATAGGGTATCGAATCCAGAGACTCTAGACTCTTGCGATAGATTATAGAATGTCAGGTTAAGCTAGGTAGCAATAGAGAAAGCAGTAAATCAAACAGCAGAAAAGTAAATAGATCGGTTTGTAAGCAAGAAGCGAAGGCGTCAGGTCAAGGGAGTTCTCGGGAAATCAGGAACATAGGTTAATCAATCAATCGGGATCTAATTAGGAACTGTTCTAGAACTAGAATCACAGAATTATAACAGACCAACTTTCGTTGTGAATATTATCTATGTCTAACAACCTAGCAAGCCAACTTTCGTTGCGAATCCTAGAGTTCTAAACAAGCATTAATCTCAGGTTCTTTTGTTCACAATTCTCCTAAGCCAAATTTCTTTGCGAATAATCAAATTGCTCATCTAGGTTCTTTCTAGTTAATTAATCAACTTTCGTTGCAGAAATCAACCTAACATCATAAATCTGGGTAGCTAATTCAAATTAAGCATTAAGAACAACCCTAGATGAAGAACTAACAGATATGAATCCCTACAGATTGATCAACCTATAATTCCATGAAATCCCTAATGAGAATCCCTAAACCTAACAGGTAAACTACTCAGACATGATCATTGAAACTGAAGACATGTTGAATAGAAAACCAAATAGCATATAATAGATAAAGAAACTGGGGTTCGAAATCTCTTCTCTCTCGAGTACCAGATCAGCCCCTAACTCTCTCAATGTAAAATAAAGTGTAGCCTAAACAATGGCTTAAAACCTTAATATAATGATCTAATCACGGCTGGGGCTTCTTTGTAATTATGAGAAACTTCTGGGCTTTTGTGCAATTTCCAAACTCTTATTAAACTGCCGAGAATTTGTCCAACTCGCGTCTGTGTCGATCGATGCACAGTGTGTGTCGATCGACACAATCATCTGTAATCGGCAGTGAACTCTTCCTCTCGGCCAAATGCACCAAATAGCTCCAAAATGCGCCATAATGTCCAAATCCGCTCCAAACGTACCTAGACCTGTAAACACACATAAAAGGACTCCAAAGTACTCTAAAAGACTCGATAAGAAGACATATACCATGGTTAAAAGCCCTAAAATCCATGGTATATCAACTCCCCCACACTTATCTTTTGCTTTCCCTCAAGCAAACAGAAAACGAAGATCAGTAGAAGAAGGTTGAAAACTTCAGAAACTCGTTTCATCGTTGAAGCACCACACTCAGATTCCCCTTAGTAAGCCACATGAAAAACTTACTTGCAGACATCAAGACTAACATGTACTTTCCCCACACTTAGCAACTGTCCTAAGTAAACTCCACAATCACACCCAGAGCAATCAAATTCACCACACTGACTTATATAAGAAATTAAGTGTGGTCTCACCTATGGGGTATCGATCAAAGAACACATGGATTCTTACTCTGTTAGCATCTTACCACTCAACTGTTGCTTCTGGTCCCTTTCTTCTCTTTTTCCTTCCTTAGCACTGATTTTTCCCCACTGGGTATCATTTTATTTTTTCTATCAGTGCTCTTCCCGTTATGGGGTGTACTTTGGACACATTCCATGGATGCACAAGAGGTAATAGGGGTCTCTACCACTCCCGTGACCACTTCGAAGCTACTAGCTTATCCTCAGTTTATCACTTTTTTTTCTTTCAAGGATGGGGAGAAGGGAACCATAATCAGACAGGTTTACAAGCTGTGCCAGAACCAACAGAGGAGTCCGACTCAAGGTATACCAAGCCCATAGGAGAGAAAATTAAGTCAAGTTAAATGCGAAGTCAGTAATGGATCCTCTGATTACCTGGAGTGATATGGGTGTCCTCAGTAGGCTGATCTGTGCTGGGTTTTCTAATAGTCATAGATTCATCTACAAGCTCATTCCAATGGTCACTTAAGTTCCTGCAAGTGTGATAATCTCCTCAAAAAGTCATTGTTTCCTACTCGATTTTGACTCAATAAAACAATTTTTGACTGACTCTAAGAAAACAAAAAGCGTGCGTCAGTAGCTACCTCCCCCACACTTGAAACACATTGTCCCCAGTGGTGTCAAGCCTAGGCTCGGTGAGAAAAGAAATCGGAATGAAAACAAACCGAAAAAGGGTCAGAACACTTACCTGTCGTCGGCTTGTGTCGATCGATGTCACTAGGGTGTCGATCGATGCAAGGCGAATATGCCCACGGTTATGTAAATAACCTGTGTCTGAACCGCAATAGAATCGGGAAACCGTAAATCGCATCTGCATCGACCGATGCACTATGTGTGTCGATCGATGCAGTGCGATTATGCATGTTTCTCACGCCTTTGAACACACAAAAGTAGAAAATCAAAAACACCAAATCAAAACGAAAAATGAAAACAAAAACGAACCTAACAGTGGGTTGCCTCCCACTCAGCGCTTGTTTAAAGTCAGTAGCTTGACTATGGAAAGGAGATCGGACTTATGGGGGATTCAATAGAGACTTTGAGTTTCTCTGTGAATGTCTCTTCAGCCAAGGTGGCGTATAAGCTTTCGTATCATGAGATTTCCCAAGATAAGAGCGAAGAGAACCAGGGTGGGAGCGAAGCGAGGGTGGGATACTGGTTTTGCCTGCATTCACAGCTTTGTGGTTAGGAGGTTTGAGTTTAGAAGAGTCATACATGTGCTTTGGTGGATGGAAGAGATTTGGAGCTTTCTGCTTAAGAGCAGTTGCAGGATCAGAAGATGTTAGAGCAAGTTCAGAATGAACTGCCATCTTCTCTTCTCCAACAGGAATCTCTGGTTCCACTTCCACACTGAAGCTCTGTCCATCAATGGTGGATTTCTGCAGCTTATCCATCTTGAACCGCAATGGATCATCTCCCAGGTGGAGATCAATCAGTCCATGTCTCACATCAATCACAGCTCCAGCAGTAGCTAAGAATGATCTACCAAGCAGAATAGGATCATCTGGCTCAATCTCATACTTCAGCACCACAAAGTCTGTCGGAATCAAGTAGTTCCCAACTCTGACATGAATGTCCTCAAGAACTCCTTCTGGATACCTTTTTGATCGATCAGCTAGGATAAGAGAGATCCTAGTAGGCTGGAATTCCATCATTCCCAATTTCTCAGCCACAGAGTATGGCATGAGATTCACACAAGATCCTAAGTCACACAGAGAACGCTTGAATCTGTCCTTAGAGATGGATTAGTCAAGCGCAAAGGCTCTTGGGTCTGGTATCTTTTCTGTAATCTGAATTAGCTTCTTTTCCATCACTTTTATGCTGTTAGCCACTTCTAGCTCCTGTTTAGACAGTTTAAGAACCTTAGGATATGGCATAGAGGGCTTATAGACTCGTTTTGTGACTGTTGCAGGTTTCTGGTCTCGTATGGGATCTGTGTCGACCGATGCACGATGTGTGTCGATCGACACAAGGCGATTTCGAGCAATTCCATCAGACGTATCGGGACTGTGTCGAACAATGCACGAGTTGTGTCGACCGATGCTTGTCTCAGACAGACAGAATTCACCCAGAAAATCTGAGATTATGCTGTCTTCTTCCTCCAGCAAGTCAATCTCATCTCTTATGATCACAGCATTGATGGATATGTTCTGTTCAGCTTTCCCAGCTCCATTTTGCCTTTGCACTGCTTGAGATGTCTGTTGGACTTGAACATCTAGCTTCTTCACATGAGTGCTCAAAGATTCAAACTTCCCATTCAGATCTTCATACAATGCATCTATCTTTGAGTTGAAAGACACAGTGATCTGTTGTTGTCCCTCAAGAAACTGCTTCATCATGGCTTCCAATCTGCTCTTATGTGTAGGTGCAGGCGGTGCTTGGTAAGAGGAAACACCATAGTTCCTCGAGAAGGAGTTACTCTTTTGCTGGAAGGGTTTCTGAAAAGCAGATTCCTGATTGTAGAATCCAGTCCCTCCAACGTAGTTGATAGCTTCTTGGGCATACTTTCCAAGTAGAAGACTATGCAGAGAGTCAACTTTGTTCTTCAGCCCAGATATCTGCGAGCTGTCAATCCCTGAGCTGAAAAAACCATTCTGATACATCATCCTTACGGATCTCTTAGTCTTTTTAGTGCTTCCGTGAAAAGTGCCGATCGATGCATGAAGATGTCGATCGATGCAGGACGCGAAGATGTGACGATCGACACACAGGACCGTGTTGATCGATGCAGTGCGAATACAGGCGTACCTGAAACGCAAGAAAAAGAAAAAAAATTAGTAACCAAAAAAAAAAAAGAAAACCTAGTCTAAACCCTAAGTTCAAATCTATCGAAGACTCAAAAGAGTCCCCGGCAACGACGCCAAAAACTTGATACGATCAGGTTTTAATCCCTAGATCTACACTGCAAGTGCACAGACGTGAACTAGTAGTATATAGGGTATCGAATCCACATAGACTCTAGACTCTTGCGATAGATTATAAAATGTCAGGTTAAGCTAGGTAGCAATAGAGAAAGCAGTAAATCAAACAGCAGAAAAGTAAATAGATCGGTTTGTAAGCAAGAAGCGAAGGCGTCAGGTCAAGGGAGTTCTCAGGAAATCAGGAACATAGGTTAATCAATCAATCGGGATCTAATTAGGAACTGTTCTAGAACTAGAATCACAGAATTATAACAGACCAACTTTCGTTGCGAATATTATCTATGTCTAACAACCTAGCAAGCCAACTTTCGTTGCGAATCCTAGAGTTCTAAACAAGCATTAATCTCAGGTTCTTTCGTTCACAATTCTCCTAAGCCAAATTTCTTTGCGGATAATCAAATTGCTCATCTAGGTTCTTTCTAGTTAATTAATCAACTTTCGTTGCAGAAATCAACCTAACATCATAAATCTGGGTAGCTAATTCAGATTAAGCATTAAGAACAACCCTAGATGAAGAATTAACAGATATGAATCCCTACAGATTGATCAACCTATAATTCCATGAAATCCCTAATGAGAATCCCTAAACCTAACAGGTAAACTACTCAGACATGATCATTGAAACTGAAGACATGTTGAATAGAAAACCAAATAGCATATAATAGATAAAGAAACTGGGGTTCGAAATCTCTTCTCTCTCGAGTACAAGATCAGCCCCTAACTCTCTCAATGGAAAATAAAGTGTAGCCTAAACAATGGCTTAAAAACCCTAATATAATGATCTAATCACGGCTGGGGCTTCTTTATAATTATGAGAAACTTATGGGCTTTTGTGCAGTTTCCAAACTCTTATTAAACCGCCGAGAATTTGTCCAACTCGCGTCTGTGTCGATCGATGCACAGTGTGTGTCGATCGACACAATCATCTGTAATCGGTAGTGAACTCTTCCTCTCGGCCAAATGCACCAAATAGCTCCAAAATGCGCCATAATGTCCAAATCCGCTCCAAACGTACCTAGACCTGTAAACACACATAAGGACTCCAAAGGACTCTAAAGACTCGATAAGAAGACATATACCATGGTTAAAAGCCCTAAAATCCATGGTATATCAGTGTGAACACATCCACATAAGGAAACTCGTAGATGGGAGGATCTACTTGATCCTCTAGGTGTAAGTGAATTTTAAGACGTTTTCTTGTCATTCTAGATGAAATAAAGAGTCTCATGGTTGCCAAAGTTGGTTTTGTGCTAAATTAAACATGTCGTCTCTCCTACTTACCATAAATGGCTCGGTTTGTCTCAATTGAAAACACATATGGATCCAGATGATCCAAGGCGTGCTGGTGCACCTTAGAGTGTTTTAAAAATCTTCTATAAGTATCTAATATTCTCCCCGGCATTAGTGGTATGTTTGAAGCCGTATAAACCCGTAAGGTTCCGAATGAAGCAAGCCGTGAAACCTTTATCTTTGAACTTTAATATATCCTGAACGAAAGCTGGTATTTACTTGATTCCAATTTGACATGTTTCTTTAATGTATCAAGATTGTAGAACAAGTCGATTTGTAGCTTAATTTCACATGGATTTTTCGGAAATCTCCAATGAGTGAAAGTATGTTCAAATCGAGTAAGTTGGGGATCAATTTCTTTGTAACTTGAATGTCTCCATCGTCTGAACACTGAATGGACTTTTTACACTTTGAGGTGCTTTTTAATTTAGAAAATAATGTATTCCAAGTGGTCTTGTGGCTGGGAACGTTGTTCTTGAACTATGTTAGGTCTGGACAAGGCTTCTAGGTCTTCTCGGATCTCCTTAGGTGATTGCGGCCAGCATTATGATTGTTGTTAGGTTCCATGAACGCATCATACCCTCCCCATTCAAAAAGTTTGGTCCTAAAAACTTTTTGATCTGCACCACGAGAAGCAAGTTAGGTTTCATTTGATTTTGAGAGTTTAGGGCCTTACCATTGTATGGTGGTGGTTTAGTGATGCGTGGTGCATTTACTTGTTGAGTTACTTCCTTAGCTTCTTCTCGGGTTTTGACTTGGAGCCCTAAATTCAGTGGTTTATCTTTAATTAGCCACGTGTTTTGGACTCTTCTAGTCTCCACTAGGAATGGTGTGATCTCCAATGGCGTTGGTTCACTTTGGTTTTGGTACATATATGAGAACTACTAATACTCTGCAGCAAGGAAAATTTCTGGCTGCTGCAAAACTTACTGACAATGCATTGACATTGTGGGACATAGAAGAATAAGAGAGAAGGAGATTGAGACATGGGCAGATTAATAACTGGGATGACATGAAGTTTGTTCTAAGGAAGCTTACTACCATAGAGATCTTCAGAAGAGGTTCATGAAGCTTTCTCAAGGCAACAATACAGTTGAAGAGTGCTTTGAGGAGCTTAAAAACTTGAAGAATAGGCTGGAAGTAGAGGATTCAGAAGAAACTTTGATGGTCCAGTTTCTGGATGGTCTTCAAGACAGAGTTGCACGCATGGTGGAGAGACAATCTTATCAGGATCTTCAAGGAATGTTGCATTTAGCTATCCAAGTTGAGCAGAACATCAAAAAGGAAGGTTGTTGCGACCAGTAGAAGCAAACTAGCATGGAACCAACCATAGAAGTATGTAGACAAATTAAAAGCAGTAGAAGTGGATTCAAGGTTCAAGAAATCAGCTTATAAGCAGCCTAAGGTCACCAAACCATAAGCAAGAAACATCAGAACACAACCTCAACGACTCACAGACATTGTCTACTTCAAGTGTCAACCAAAAGTCCATTATGTAATAGGTTGTCCAAATAAGAGAGTTATGATTCTTAAGGACAATGGAGAAATAGAATCACAAGATGAGGCAAAGGATGAGCAGGCTGAATCGGAAGAAGAGGTTACTGACTATCCAGACGTGAGAGAGATACTGGTGACAAGTAGAGCTCTCAGTGCATTGTTTGAACCAGAAAAATTCAAAGGGAGAACATCTTCCATTCCAAATGCACCATTGACGCCAAGGTATGCAGTCTGATCATTGATGAAGGATCTTGTACTAATGTTGCTAGTAATTATCTTGTAAATAATTTGAGGCTTCAAAAGACCAAGCATACAAGACCCTACATACTAAGGTGGCTCAATAATGAGACAAAAAAATGCGGTTAGTTGAGTAAGCCATGGTACCATTCAGCATAGGTAAGTACCATGATCAAGTGAAATGTGATGTTGTTCCAATGTAAGCAGGTCATCTACTCTTATGAAGACCTTGGCAATTTGGCAAAGAAACCATGCACAATGGCCAGACTAGCATCTACAGCTTCACACACCAGAACAAGAAGCACAACCTAGCTCCATTAACACCACAAGAGGTGTATGAAATGCATAAAGCAAGGGACAAAGGTGCAAAAATAGCTTTTATATTTCACCGAGTAATGTTCTGAATTCTTTAGATCATAAAGAACATGTGCTACTTATGATCTTAGAGAAGGGTATTTTTCAAAACCAGAAGCACAAGAGTATTCCATGGCAGTGACTAAGCTATTAGAGAAGTTCAAAGATGTGTTTCCAGAAGACATACCAGCTGGACTTCCACCATTGAGAGGCATTGAACACTAAATTGATTTGGTATCAAGAGCTCCATTTCAAAACAGGCCAGCTTATAGAGTGAATCCATAAGAGGCTAAGGAGTTATAAAAACCAGTCCATGAGATCATGTCAAAAGGATACATCAAAGACCGCTTAAGTCCATGTGCAGTACAAGTGCTGCTAATTCCAAAAAAGGATGGTACATGGAGAATGTGTGTTGATTGTACGGCCATCAACAAAATTACCATCAAGTACATACATCTCGTTCCAAAACTTGATGACATGATGATCTGAGTGGAGCAACCATCTTACCCAAGAGGGTAGTAGTGGACATGATGCAAAAAGTACTGGTAACAATGTTCAGCATGAAAATGAATTGCATGTTAATCATGATCAATTTGGTTATCACGGAGAGAATAATTATCATGTCATGAGCATGACAGGTTTCATGAAATGGTTACAGATGCATTTCATGAAACAATAAGTAATGATCAGAATGATGTTGAAGAACCCAACTTAAATGTCAAACGATTTTATGATATGCTAGACACACCAAATCAGCTACTCTATGATGGATGTAGAGAAGAGTTGTCAAAATTATTGTTGGCAACTACGATTATGACAATTAAAACTGATGATAACTTAGCTGAGATTCGCATGGATGAATGGGCAGATCTTTGAGTATTTACCGGGGGCTAATTTGGTTGTCGAAAGTTATTATGAGATTTAGAAGTTGCTTAATTTAAAAACAAAACTATGAGAAAACTCTAGAGTTAAGCATGCTTGAGTTGGACTAGTTAAAATATGATGACTTACCAGGAAGTGATTCGCGGTATCGTGCCAGTGAGGACAAAGTGCGAGGAAATATCACGTGGTGATTGCAGAGACAGTAAACAAGTCTTTCGAGTATCCCAAACTTGTGCACCGGACGTCGGACGAGGGTTTGTACGTGGACCAAGAAAGCGGGTGTGAGAACCACATACAGGGGAAGTTGAGACATTACAAGTGGTATCGGAGTTGAATCTGAAAACATGTGTTTAGTCATGTGGGCTGGTGCGCAACGAAAGCATTGCGCTTTGTGAGAGGGGATGCATGTAAAATCAAATAGTTGGTATATTAGGAGATGCTTACAAGAATTGATATGGCTATCTAAGACACTAAAGTGTACATATATTTTTGATCACTTGTCCGGGAACTCTAGAGTTAAGCGTTCTTGACTTAAAGTAGTTTAAAAATGATTGATCTACCGGAAAGTGTTTTGGAGTATCACACATATGAAGATAAAGAACAGAAAAAAAAAACCCACGTAGTGATCGCAGGGACTGTAAACAAATTTTTAAGCCTTCCAAACTAGCACACGGAGTGCGGATAGGAGTGGGTCGACGGACTGAGAGAGTTAACATGAGACCCATGGACAGAAAAGGTCGAAGCGTTACAGATTGTTGGTTGGTCTCCAAGCACTCAGGTCTCCTCAATTTTCCATCTGATGTCGTGAGATTATATGGACTGTGACACCAGAAGATTTTCATTAGGTAATGGCTTCAGAAATCTGAATAGTTTGCGTGTAGACATCAAATTTTATTTTTGTATTGTTTTGACAATCATAGGCTTATTGAATGCATTGTTACGTAATGTTAGAATTATGCCTTTGGAAGTTGTTTAAAGGGTTGTAAGCGAGCTTGAATCACAAGGGGCACCAAGGAGTATAATGACTGTTTCATCACCTTATTTGCTGTGAGCCAAGGTTGGATGAGGCCTACATTGAATGTCATAGCAACTGATAATAATAATAATAATAAGAATCAAGTCCTCCATGTAATGTATGAATGGTATTCATGGATGAGGCCTTTCATGATTTTAACCATTTACTCAGGTACCTAATGTCTACACTCTGCAATATATATATATATATTTTTAACTCTGCAATATATTTATGTGAACTTCCGCAGTTTTCAAGGGAATTTTTGTAGTAAGGGCTTAAACTAGCTTAATAAAAAAAAAATAAGTACAACCGAAAACTGATGTGAATAAGCCAATATTCACTTTGCTACACTTGTAACACTATACGAGCTCTAACTACTTCATTCTTATAATATTAATATCAATAATTCATCGACTCTAAGTTTTGTTATTTTTCGTTGGTTTATTCGAAATTCTTGCCCAAATTTTCCTAAACACATTTATCATTTTTATAGCCCTAAATGTAGATTTTTTTCATTCACATGGATGTTTTTTTTCCTATCCTAAAGCATACATTTTAGGAAAATCATGTTTTCTATCGATTCTATTTTTTGGAGATATCCATTCGCGTGTAAGCTCTGCTTTCCTCTTCAAATTACTAGGATTCGTGTCTCCCCGCACGTGCAGGTTCTTTTGCATTTTGTCTTCTATATTTTTTCTTCTTCTAATTGTTGTTTTTTTTTTCTTGTCAACTGAAACTCCATAAATTAAATCAATGTTGTTTGGATCGATTTATCACTTCATAAAGTAAACTAATCCGACTGTTCATGATTTACATGAGAAAAGATAATATTGCGTGCTCTCATTTTGCAAGAGAGTCGGCACGTACATTAGCAATCATAAGGATCAAAGCTAAAACCAAAGATATAAAAGAAGATCTAAGGGATGTGAATAGATTCAACTCCGTCCTAAAGCATGGCCAATCATGAGGGTCGTTTGTCATAGTGACTAGATCTGAGCAATTTGTCACTATTATCACTGAGGTGATTCCTCCCTCTAGGAGGCATGTCATTGCCCAAAGTAGTCCATCCAGCTCCGCATGGAATGATGAAAAGCTTCGTCTGCAGCCTTGTGCTCTTATGTATCTCCAGCCAGTTGGAATTGAGCAACCATCCTAGACCACTGGTCGCAACATGTTCCACCCACAAAGCATCAATTTGACACTTCGAGAGGGAAGTAGTATTGATGGATGAGTGGTGATCTCCTAAAGATCGCAAGAAGCACTCCACCACATCTTCCTCTTTCTGTTCCTTCTTGTTTGCCTCCCTCAAAACGTATGCCTCTATGATTACTAATTGAAGAGTCTTCATAGGGAAAACCTCATTACCTTCAAAATAAACTTAATGTTTTGGGCTTTCCAAATATACCACAAGATCCAGGGATAGTTCTTTTTTTGTGGGTCGGGGAAACCCATGCCGTTTGTCTCCAAAAGAGGAAATCCATGTTACAAAAGATAGAAGTATTCGGAAAGCAACTCGGAATGGACGGAAAGTCTGAAAGAGCCCATACTTGTACAGAAGGGGGCATTCGAAGAGGATATGATTAACAGTCTCCTCTGGAGCTCCACATCTGGAACATGATAACTCAGTCCCTAGGTGCATGTAAGCTAACCATTTTCAAGTTGGCAGACATTCTGAGATTACTTGCCACATGAAATGTCTAGTTTTCCTTGGTCCTTGGATCTTCCACACATGACTTTTTAGGGTACTAGTACTTGGTTCTAAAACTTGATGATTCAGATTTTTTGGATTCTTGCTCCTTGCAAGTTCATATCCCGATTTTGCTGTGTACATCCCATATTTAATATAACTCCAAGCGAAGCCGTCTGGTTTAACATCACGACCAGGTCTCATCCCTAAAATAAGTGGGACATCATCGGGATGGGATATATCACGGAGGCCTTCCTCATTCCACTCCTTTGTATTCTCTAATCAATGTGTGCATGAGTAATATGGGTCTCTATATCTCGTGTCATCACGTCTTATTGGTGGTCGTCTGGATTATCTGGAATCCATGGTTCCCACCATACTTTAGTGTTATATCTGAATCCAATAGTCTTCCGTAAACCTGGTCGCAGTGTTTGTCGTGCAGCCATGATACTACGCCACCCAAACGATGGAGAGTAAACCTTACGCTCTTCTAGTGGATTTGTTTGTCTATAATATTTCCCACGTAGCACACGTGCTAGTAGGGATGAAGGATATTTAAGTAGCCTCCATAGTTGTTTTGCGAGTAGTGCAAGATTTTGATCTTTGAGGTCTCTGAATCCCAAGCCTCCCTCTTCATGGGGAATACATATTTTATCCCATGCTATCCAATGGATGCCCCTGCTGTCCTGTTTGGAGCTCCACCAAAAGTGTGAGATAGCACTCCTTAGATTATTTCGTCACATCTTTTGGAAGAAGGTAGCATGACATCGCATATGTCGGTACTGCGTGTGCCACTGATTTGATTTGCACCTCTTTTCCGCCCTTATGTAGTACTTTTGAGTTTCAATTACTAACCCTGACATTAAGGCGATCTCATAAAAATGCAAAGCCCTTCCTCTTTAATCCAAAAAGTTGTTATATATGGAACGCCTAAATACATGCCCATACCACCTTCGTTTTTGATGTCAATCATCCTCTTAATTCCGCGATGTATCACCGGGTCTAATTTATTCCCAAAGGCGATTGAAGATTTTTCGTTATTGAGTTTTTGGCATGATGCATCCCCATAAGTCTTGATAATTTTTACTATCTCAGCACATTGCAGGACATCAACTTTGCAGAGGAAAAAACTGTCATCAGCAAAAAGCAGATGAGAGACTGTGGGGCTAGCCCGGGCTATCCTTAGGCCGGTGATCCGTTTTTTTGCTTCCGCTTCATTCAGGATGGGGATTAAACAGGAAGGGTGAAAGGGGATCTCCCTTTCTAATTCCTCGTGTGGGTCTGATACTTCCTTTTGCTTCTCCATTATTAAGGACTTGGTAAGAAACCAAAGAAACGCAAAACATCACTAGCTTAACATATTTCTCAGCAAATCCCATCTTTAGGAGTATGGATTCTAGGAAGCTCCATTCGATTCGGTCATATGCTTTGCTCATGTCAGTTTTAATGGCCATGAATTTTCATATACACATTGGGTTTGTGCGAAGGGCGTGGAAATTTTCTTGCGCAAGAAGTATGTTATCAGTAATAAGTCGTCTAGCCATAAAGGCTGATTGCGTCTCCGAGATTAAAGTTGGGAGGGTGGATTTTAGCCGTTTGCACAAAATTTGGAGATAATCTTGTAGCTAACGTTGCAGAGACTAAATGGCCTAAATTCCACCATGGCCTTGGGTTTGTTCTTTTAGGGGGATAAGGCAGATGTTGGCGTAATTTAGCTGTGTGTCAAATCTTCCGGTCATGAAGAACTTTTTAACTAATCTTATGATGTCTTGACCTAAGATCGGCTAGAATATTTGTTAGATTTACTTGTCATGTCATCCGGTCCTGGGGCCTTGTCCGGGTTTATATCAAAAAGAGCCTTCTTGATTTCCTCATTTGAGGGATCTTTCACCATATTACAATTAACTATATCTGGGACTTTCTCAGTAATGTACATGAGTGATTCTTTGGGTCGGTTGGGTGAGAAGTGGTAAAAAGACCAGTGAAGTAATTGGTGGAAACTCTTTCAACTCCCTTGGTATCTTCAACCCAATGACGGTTCTAATATTTTAGACATATGATATGGTTCCTTGCTTGTCGTTGTTTGGTAAAAGAATGGGAAAAAATCCCCTTCTCTATGAATCATGACCCTGCTTTTTTGTCTCCAAGAAAAAAATTTCCTGAAAACTGTGCAGAGTTTCCTTGTTAATTTCTCTATCTCTTTTGCCATTGTATACTTAGTCATCATCCTGAGCTAGATCAATATGGGTTTTAAGCTCTTCGATAAGCTTCGTTGTATTGTTGGCAAAGTTTTCTTCCATTTGGAGATATGTTTTCAGCATGGGCTGATTTTTGTTGGAAATTCCTACGTGGAATTCTATCTGTTTCAACCCACCAAGCACACATCTTCTTTAAGTCCTGGTTTTTCAACCCATCTCTTATCAAAGCGGAAGATTTTCTTTCTTCGTTTAGGCGTCACCTGGATACTAGCAAGTACCGACATATGGTCTGATCCCCAAAGCTTCAAATACTCCACCATAGCATGGGAGAAATGCACATGCCAATCCTCGTTACCCATTGTTCTATCGATAAAGGTATTTAACCTTTCCATATTTTCTTCTTCCTACCCAAGAGAGAGAGTTTCCTTTATATGGAAAATCTATCATTCCACAACTTTTAATCATTGTGCGGAATGGGAGGAACGACGCCTCCGATTTTCTTCGTGCTCCTCTTTTTCATGATTTTATTTAATTTCATTAAAATATCCTATCAAAATCCATGCATTTTGCCGATGGAGGTTCATACGAGTAAGTCATTCCCAAACGTAACCTCGCTTTTTGACAACCGGATCTCCATAAAAAATGTCATATAGATTTTATGTCCTTCAAAATTAGTTTCGGCATCGATCATGTGCTCATCTGAATATTTAATAAAAACATGTGGTTCATCCATATAAAAAACAACTAAACCTCCGTTTTGGCCTATCGGTTTTACAGTGTAAACATGCTCATATTCAAGAGAAACATGCAAATCTTGCAGAAAAATGGCGATTATTTTTTGTCACTGATAAAAATAAAAAAAGTTAGGGAAATAACACCGATGAAGTTCCTTGAGATGTTCTTTTGTGAGTTGGACCCCCGCTCCCTGACAATTCCACACAATCACATTCATTGGAATTTCTATTGTAACGTCTCAATACTAAAGGAAAATTAAGTGAGCCCAAATTTTGATTAGAAGAGACGTTAAAATTTGCTCTCGTGGAATCAAGATTTAAACCATGGTAAAACCTTAACGATTTTTCCAAATGGTTTTGTAATGACACGTTATATGAGGGAGCTATTTTATGGGCCAAAACCTATTAAAATTAGTTTTGAAAAGTGAATGAGCCAAACTGTAATTTTCTTGGTGTTTGCCGGAGCTAAGTAAATATGCTGGAGCGAAGTAATATGCCAGAGCTAAGACGTGAATAACAAGCCGTAAAGAAGTATCCCAAGAGGTTTGTCGGAACTTATTTGAGACCGCGGATACACCGGAGAGGGTGGGCTCATCTCTGCCACTGCAGCTGGGCAAAGAGACTTCTCGAAACAAGAAGATTTGGAGCCGAGAAGTCGGAAACGTCCAAGCTTTTTGGGTGGTTTTGAGAGAGGGAGAGAGAGAGAGAGAGAGAGAGAGAGTATGTTGTTTTTTTAAGTTCTACATTTCTATATTTTATATTCTTTATGTATTTTATGTCAGTATTATATTTTAGATGTTATAGGAGTCATTATCCACATGGGTAATATTAAAGATGTGAAACCAAGAGTAAGTACGGAAACATCAATAAGTTTGAGAGAGAGATAGAGAGAGAGGGTATGTTGTTTTTTAAGTTCTACATTTTTATATTTTAGAGAGAGAGAGAGAGTATGTTGTTTTTTTAAGTTCTACATTTCTATATTTATATTCTTTATGTATTTTATGTCAGTATTACATTGTACATGTTATAGGAGTCATTATCCACATGGATACTATTAAAGATGTGAAACCAAGAGTAAGTTCGGAAACATCAATAAGCTTGAAGTGTACTTAAACGATAATGGATAAGAATAATCCACATCGTGATGTATAATTTTTGTAATTATGCCATACTAATTCTTTAATATTATTATAATTCAATCTAATATATAGATTTAGGGAAGATACTTTGCCTTGCACTTTGTGGGAAATCAATGCAAATCAAGTAATTGAACATACTTCTAAAAATAGTTCATCTCTTGTTGTTATTAGTATGAGGTTGGTATGGATTAAAGAATATAGAGATAACCACATTTTCATCCATTCACATGTAATTCTTTAATTTCTATGTGTATTATTTCTATAACAGTCTAGGTAATTATATAAATAAATATAAATTTAAATATTGAGGCAATAAAAAGAAATATATGATGAGTAAGTTACACTTACAGGTGGTTAAAATTCAAAATATTTGTCAAAAAAATCTGGGAAACTAAAACCCAATTTGTAGTCCAAAACATTTCAATTACCCACCTGAACCCAATAATTTTCGATAAAGTGTCGAGAATTCCTCAATTACGATAAACCCAAATTTTATTATGTTCTTCTCCTTTTCCAAAATCTCCTTTGATTCATCTCGCTAATCTCTCTCTAAATCCTCTTCTATAACCACTCATCTCAAATTGGTACATCTTCTTTCAATCTCTTATTCGAGGCTATCAGTTTAATGGCTAACTGTGGCAGAAACCCTATCGACCTTCTCAAACTCTTCTTTGAATCTCTCAATCACGAAACCCCTGTGATACGAGCCCTACAGCTACGTGTATGATATGACGTTAGGATGTATGTTAAACCTCACTTGATTGAGCTTTGCTTTGCTTTAGAAACGGGATTGCTTATGAGTATGATTGTTGGTTTGCTTATGATTTAATTGTGTTTAACTTGTTTTGGAACAATTGATTTTGATTTTACATGTTTTAAACAACCGCCATATTCCTCCTTCTGCTTCAATATGGTCTCCATTCCTGGATAAGTTGATTGTTTTGTTTATAATGAGTGTTTGATGAGTTAGAGTCTGATGGTTATAATGTTAATCTTATAGTTATCAAGAAATTGAGTTTGATGTCTCTGTTTAACTACTCTCTGTGTTTTGTTGTGTTGGATTGTCTTGGCGTTTTACAAGATAATGTTTGTATCATTTGAGACATGACAAAACTATCCATAACTTTATTCTTAAACATTTTTTCGAGACTATCTATCAACGACGAATGAAAGTCATGGTCAGCACTCTAAAGGACTGCAGAAGCACTGCATCAGACTGCAACCTCGGGAGATAGATGAATATAACTACATATCTTCTGAGTGAAAGTAACATTTTCACAATCCATGCTTATAAAGTCATCTCATGCTCTTTACTTTTTTGGGGGGGAGGGGGGGTCAAATCTCATGTTCTTTACCTAATTGTTTTTTTCTTACTGTCTTTAGTTATCACATGCCCCTGAGAAAGATGAACGAGTAAATTCTTATGGAGTCAAAAAAATCCTTTAGTGGGCAAGTGTAGACGGTCCGGACACTTTTCAGCGTTTGTGGCCCACCAAGAGCAACTAAAGGAAGCCAACGTAAACTACAACACCATATGCATAAATTACTTATCTCTGTCTCTTGTACTTCTTCATTTTTTGGTATATGATTTGGAAACTCCTTAATGCTAGAGTTTTCATATGTAGATCGTTTGTGTCTATATACTAATGTTATTTTGAAGTAAATGTCTTTTATATTTCTTGTACAATTCAAATAACGGTATCAGCAATTACCAAATCGTAAATTTAATTAATCCAAATTCTTATTTTTATGAAGAAAAGTCAACAAACAGTCGTCAGTTATTAGCAAAATATTTACCACAGCGTATTCTGATTTTCCGAATAGTCGCCATATATTACGACTAAGTTGTGACTATATAAGACAGCTATACAGTAGTCGGCAAGTAATGACACAATCATTACCATAATCGAATCTGACTATTCCGATTTGACGATGCGTAATCGTTAATTTAGCCATACAATAGTCGCTAATTAATAGCAAAATGCTTACCATAATCATATATTGATTTTTTTGTTAGTCGCCACATCATCAGTAAGTTAGTCAAGAAACAGCGCCAAATAGTCATCTTATATTACAACTATGTTGTGACTATATTAGACAGTCACGTAATAGTCAACAAGTAGTGGCCGAACCAGTACCATAATAGTATTTGGGTGTTCCGATTCGTCGCTGGATAATCGTTAATATGATCATTATACAGTCGGTACATAGTGTCCAATTGTTACGACTACTTGGTGACTATATTAGACAGTCACATATTAATCGCCCATTAGTCACTTATTTTAACGATTGTTTGATGATTATATTTCTCCGACTACGTGTGGACACATCCTTTAGTCGCTAGTTTTCGCTGTGTAGTCGGAAGTTTATCCTTATATATTGCGATTAATCTACGTCTAATCGCCGACTACTGTTGTTAGTCGTATAAATAGTTGTAACTCGCCGATTTAGCGACAATGGATTTACAACTACCATAATTAGTCGTAAACTAGTCGTAAAACTGCAATTAATGACTATTGTGCGATTAAAAGTAGTCGCAAAAATATTGTTTTCTTGTAGTGATCATTTGGGTAAAATGACTATATTGTGAAGAATCATATTCCAATAAGCAGTATATTATAATAGTGATCAAATTGATAATCAGTGTTGGTAACATAATTTATGTTGTTAGTGTATGTAACTATTTAAATGCATTTTTTGGTAAAGGTATTTGTATATTAATTTATTCGGATGAGTTGTATTTGGTCTAGTTAGCAAAAAAATTTCTTTAAAGTTTACATTTACTAGTACATTGGAATAGTAATCAAATTGATGGTTATGGTGTTGATTATGTTAGTTACAACATACAAATCTTTTGTTAATATATTTATAAATATGACTTGGATAGCCATGTGATACTATACTTTAGTATAATTTTTAATCAGTTTTCTTAATTTTAATAAAAAATTAGTGTTTTATCCGCGCTGAACGCGGATGTTTTGAATTATAAATCTAAATTTTATATTACACATTTTCATTTTTATTTTTTGTAGATTTTAAATGTACGATATAGATATTTGATTTGAGTTTAAATTATAATTTTTGAATTTGAGTTCTTTTTGTTTTTTTTTTTTGGTTTCAATAATTTTTACGATGTTAAAGTTTACCTTAAATTTAAATTGAGTTTTATATTTGGTTTTATAGTTAAAATTTTCCATGTTATATTTTAAATCACAAAATATTACTAAATCATATCACACAATAATACTAAAATTTTCCATGTTATTCTGATTTTTATTTATTTATTTGAATGATGATTATAATTAATGTCATATGAATTTGAACAATGATTACTGAATTAGGGTATTTTATTTAATCCCGCTTATGGGTTCTATATCTCATGGCACGGCTATATATAATGTTTACAACTTTTTCTCTAGTATTATAATCTCTTTTATATTATATCATTTAAATATCATATAAAATCTTTGGCAAATCAATTCGGTTATGGTTATATTTAAAATTTTAAATAATAATATCTCTATGAGAATAGAGATTTGGGTTGAAGTTTAATATGACAAATTGAAAGAAATACGTTTAGGGGGTGTATTGAATTGTGGATTTTAAAAATTTGTGTGGATTTCAAATTTGGTGAGATTTGGGTGGAGTTGGAGAAAATCTAGGTGATTTGCGTGGGATTTTTTCTAAAAAATTAAAAAATTACTGATGCTTAATAGGATTTCTTCTAAAGTTTGAGAGTGTTTTAAATGATTTGATAACATATATAATTGTGGATTTGGTTTAGTTTTTATAAATGGTTAGTTGAATAACAGGGAATTACAAGTGATTTTTGATGACTTTACATAAATCATATATTCAATGATTTGAGAAAATTTATAGAAATTATTAGTTGAATAACAGTGGATTTTAAAATAAAATCAAAACATTCTAAAATCCACAATTCAATACACCCCCCCTTATTGTCTATAATCTACCAAATCTAATATGCATATAACAAAACATATATTACTAAGTATATATTCAGTTTAGATGCAATAATAAAGAGTATTGTAGAAATTTAATGAATCTCACACAACACTTAATTAAAGATAATAGGTATCTATACTATTTTGTTAAAAAAAATACACTCTAAAAATGTGTTTTTAATATGGTAATTTATCATTATATTCCCATAATAAACAAAAAAAATTATTTTAGACAATTAAAAATGAATATGACTTACTTTATTTAAAACAAAATCAAAATCTTACATTTTAAAAAAAATAGTGATGGCAAATATATTAGAGTCCAATTATAAGTTAAAAAAAAACCCAAATTATTGTAGCTCACTGTAGTATAGTTGAAAATGTCTCTATCCCATCTGAAATCAGCCATTTAATACAATCTAAGCACAAAATAGAAATAACGGCGATCGAGTATATAAGGCATTGGACTGCGTTGAGGTATACAGAGGAGATAAGAAGAAGATCGTTTCATTTCAACCACTCCAGAAACAAGGTAATTTGGTATTTTCACTTTGTTTTCTATAACCTAGGGTTTTGAAATGGTTCTATTGAAATAAACGGATTGTGAATGAACAATTGTGTTTCGTATATCTTCTTGTGGTGGTTTCCATTTTTGTCATTGATTCTTATTATTAGAACCAAGTTTGATTTTATAAGTAGACTTAGAGCTTGATTGGTTCACCCGCTGCCATCCGCAAACGCTACGTTTGCGGGCGGTTGCGGTTGATAGCGTTTAGAAACAATCATTATAACCGCTTTGCACCGTTTGGAATCGCTCCTTACCGCTAGAAATCAAAAGCTTCTTCCCGCAAGCGTTTGCGGTTGCGGACGGTTGGGTTTACAAAAATAAAAAAAAATAAAATAAAATATACGTATAAATCTAAAATTTTCTAGAATCTTAAACGATAACTATTATCATCATATCACTTATGTATAACTACTAATATAATTATCTATAACTATCACATCCCATATATATCTTATTCTTTAACACTATATATAATATCTTATTATATATATATATATCATTATATCCTACTTATTCTCTATATAATCAACCCTAAGATTTCTGCACTCATAAAAGAATAGTTATAAAATTTCTACGACCACAGACAACGATAAAACAGTGAAATTATGGCCTCTACACAACCAGAAGATGGTCAAGAATCAAGCATAAGCTTTTTTGTTCTATTAGTAGTTAAATTATTGTTTTCTTTTATGTTGATTTTTGTTATGCTTTTCTGCGTGAGTTATAAAGTTTATGTTTCATGCTTATGTTTGGTACTTGTGTGTTTACTTATTTTTGAATAAAAAATTAATTGGTCAAACAAGATGACCTATTTCTTACTAGAACTAATAACCCTAGAGAAACAAGCTGGATATACTAAATTCAAAAGAAGATCGTTTCATTTCAACCACTCCAGAAACAAGGTAATTTGGTCATTTTCACTTTATTTTTCTATAACCTAGTTTTAATTTTACTTTTTCGGTTTTTTGTTCTCCAAATAGAGGGTGTTTGATACAGTAACAAGTCTTTGGAAAAGTTAATTCACGTGGCTCCTTTTGGTCGAAATAATATGCTTGTCCTCTACAGTTGTCATGCAGCTTCCTCGTCCAATTGTGTTTCGTATATCTTCTTGTGGTGGTTTCCATTTTTGTCATTGATTCTTATTATTAGAACCAAGTTTGATTTTATAAGTAGACTTAGTCAAATTCTCAGATATTCTCTATTGTACTTCGGTCTATTCAACTTTTTATGTTTATTTCGATTTAGAGAATTTTATGCATGTAATGATTTTGGATTTCAATGATGAATATTAGCTTTGCAATATAAATCAGCAGATGGCAAAACCTCAATTTTCAAGCCTTTTATTCGTTACGAATGTCTTGATAGTGTGGTATGAAATCTTAGTTCTTTCTTTCGATTTCTTTAAAGTTGATTTTTCTTGGCAATATTTTTATTCTTTGTGCTGCACTATATCCCTGAAACGTTCTTTAAAAAGTTTATACTTGGAAAAACTAATGTTACAGTCGGTAAACTCACACATGATGTTCTGGACGAAAGTTTCCTATCAAACGACTTAGTGATAGGCTTACTGAAGGCTGGAGACGGTTCTTTGAGGCACATAATTTAAAAGCATATGACCTTTTAATTTTTGAGTACTATGGAGGTGCCGATTTTCAAATGGTACAGGCCTTCGAACCAGACTGTTGTGAGATCAAATTTGAAAATGTCACAACGGAGAGTGGAGAAGCAAGCACCAGTAAGTTTTTATGTTATTATCGAGACAATTTGTCTAGTCTTTTGTATTTTTTTGCCTAATAAAAGCATGTTTTCTAAAGGAACTGAGGAGAAGTTCCTTACGTTAAACGTCATGAGTGGCATCATCAAACAAAACAGAATCGTAAGTTCTTCCTTTTTATTTTGATTTAAAAAGATTGTTACATGATCAATATTATGATTTTGCAGTATTTTCCTAACTCAATCGTCGATGCAAACGATTTAGAGAAGATTGCGGGCAAAACCATATCTATGGTCAATGATGCTGGAGCGAAGTGGCTTGTTGAGCTGGCAGTGCATTGTGATAGTGACAGGTGACGTTTACATCTGAGTGGTAGCTTGAGAGACTTTATGTTGGCAAACAATGTCAATGCCAACCATACTATCGTGCTTGAGCTTATCTAGGAAAACGCCACCACTGTTGTCCTCAAACTCTCCTCCAAGAATCGTGTCTCTGCCTAACTCTCAAAATTTTATGTTGGAAATCGGTTTTCTTTTGGGACAAAAACTTATGTTTGATATTTTCCTTTGTTTTGTATGTGTGTTGAATTGATACCAACAAACTTGCATCTCTAAATTTTTATTCATAACCCTAAATTTAGAGAATAGTTTTACCCTTTATTATTTTGTTTTTTTATTTGAATTGCATGATATCCAAAGTTTGGAGAAAAAATGATATTGCATGTGAGGAATTATGCACGATTATAAAAATATTATATTTTGGATATACAAATATCTAACGTTTATGTTCGTATAAATGTTAATATTCAAATTTATAAGTTTTAAACATATATTTTTCCAAATTAATTTTTATGTAATATCTTTGTTTATTACGGAATACAATTTCACTAGAAAATACGAAAAATCAACTTTGGCGACTTCCGTATCGGCAATGACAATATGACTTGAATATGGAAATAGTTACCAAATGTAAATAAAAATATAAACAAATTATACTGTATAAAAGAACAGATGGAGAGTAAGTAGGAAACTGATGAGATATTCTTGTCATTAATATAGTAGATATTATACTAACTTATACCTTCCAATTTCTAAAACTATAGTATTAACATAATCAATGTGGCCGATATTAGTAAGAAAAAATGTGTCTAAGAAATCCTAATATCATAGTACTACATATTTTGATATTGTCTTATGATTCAAATCATTGCTATTTTTCATTTCTAATAGAAGCATTATTTTTTTTATAAAAATCTTTGGCATCTTAGTTTTTTTATATTCTATACATTTTGATTTTGGTTTAAACGTTTTTATGTTTTCATAAACATATCTAAATTTGTTTCATGTATTTCCGGACGTTTAGTTGATCCTAAGGAAATTTTGTCTATCGTTCTTTTTCTTCACAAATTGTTTTCGTCGAGGATGTCGGTTTAGAATATCAACAAAAAGAAGGTAAATTTTGAGTACGGATGAAATACAATCAAGTTTATCTTCAAGCAAAACGTCTTCTATATTCAGAAATAACAACTAAATTTGTTTGGGATAAAAAAAAATATCATGAATAAAAATCCCGCATAATAGGTAAATCGCGTTTATGTTGTCTACCAATATATGCAGAAAAAATTGGAGAAATGTACTACTTACACCTTCTATTGGATGTAATAAGGGGATCATTAGACTATTTGGATCTAAAGATGATTAGTGATATTGTTTATAACACATTCCGAGATGCATAGTTTGCCCTTAAAAATATTGAAATTCTCTAATTTATGTTCACTTATTTTAATTAGCTATTTAAGTGCTTATTTCAAATAATTATTGTGTTTCTTTTTAATAATATTCTATTTTAATGTTTGTCGATTTTTGTTTATTATTCTTAATTTTACTTTTAGTAGAATCACGCTTCGATTCAAGTTTGTACAGTTTCTAATAATTATACTTATTTTCTTCTAAATAAAGTGAAACAATCCTCGACAAAATCATTCACCCCGCAGGATGAGTCGTCTAATTTTAATATATTAGACGTGAAAAAGAGTAATCTACCTAATTAGTAGATTCATTAAAGCAGCAATAATATAATTTGGTATGAAAAAGAAAAGAAAAAGAACTGCTTTAATTTTCGAAGTGTGACATAACCAAAGGGAAAGTAAGGATGTCTGAGTGGGTGCAACCTGTTTTATCCCTCCCATTCATTCAGGTCGGACAAACGCCGCGAAGACGTCACCTCCACTATCTCTTCCATTTCACCCCGCCGGGAGAATTTCCGATCGTATTCTCACGGAATATTCCCCTTCTCCTACTTAGTTAGGTTATGGAAAATGACGTCAAGGTCGACGAGAAAGTGGAGGAAGCTGACCGCCTTCTTCCTCCCCAATCTCTTCCCTCGAATTCCGACGAAGAAGAATCCGAATCCGAGGCCGCATTCGAATCTCGTGATAAGATCGTGATCATCGAATCTGCCGAAGATCCCGCGGGAGACGACACCGCACCTCCTTTCTCGTGGCGAAAACTATGGTTGTTCACTGGTCCAGGTTTCCTTATGAGCATAGCATTCTTAGATCCAGGGAATCTAGAAGGAGATCTACAAGCTGGTGCCATCGCTGGCTATTCTCTGCTATGGCTCTTAATGTGGGCCACCGCTATGGGATTACTAATTCAGATGCTCTCCGCTAGAGTCGGTGTCGCCACTGGTCGTCATCTCGCTGAGCTCTGCCGCGACGAGTATCCGACTTGGGCGAGGTATGTGCTTTGGTCTATGGCGGAGATTGCTCTGATCGGAGCTGATATTCAAGAGGTCATCGGCAGTGCAATTGCGATTCAGATTCTTAGCCGTGGCGTCTTGCCGCTCTGGGCCGGTGTTGTCATTACAGCTTCGGATTGGTGAGTCTTCTTCTTCTTCTTTGTCCTTTGAATCTGTAGCTACTTGGATCATCTTTAGAGATATCGAGTTTCAAATTCAGAGATCACAAGAAACTTGGTTTAGGGATGCATGATTCAATCTGAAATTTCCTGTATGCTCTGTTCTTGAAAACTTGGCTAATATGATCCTCTGAATCTATAGCTTTTCGGGTCATCTTCGAACTAAACTCACAAATCAGTAAATAAAAAAAAATTCGTATAAAGATTTTGAACAATTGCTTTTCGTTTTTCTTGAAAACTTGGCTAATGAATTGTTTGCAAACAGTTTTTTATTTTTGTTTCTAGAGAATTATGGTGTGAGGAAGTTAGAAGCTGTTTTTGCAGTTTTGATTGCAACAATGGGTTTGTCTTTTGCTTGGATGTTTGGTGAAACCAAGCCAAGTGGAAAAGAACTTATGATAGGTAAAAAAAAATCTGATCATTGACTTACTTCTTTCTCTCTGTTTTTGACTCTCTTTGCTTTGATCGCTAAAAAAACAGATCTTTGTGGACATGGTAGGTATTTTACTTCCAAGACTTAGCTCAAAGACAATTAGGCAAGCTGTAGGTGTTGTTGGCTGTGTCATAATGCCTCACAATGTGTTTTTGCATTCGGCTCTTGTACAGTCAAGGAAAATTGATCCAAAGAGGAAATCAAGGGTTCAAGAGGCCCTAAATTACTATTTGATCGAGTCTTCTGTCGCCCTTTTCATCTCTTTCATGATTAACTTGTTTGTGACTACTGTCTTTGCAAAAGGGTTTTATGGAACCGAGAAAGCTAAAAACATTGGCTTAGTTAATGCTGGTCAGTATCTTCAAGAGAAGTTTGGAGGTGGGATTCTCCCGATTCTCTATATATGGGGAATCGGCTTGTTAGCAGCCGGACAAAGCAGTACGATAACAGGTACATATGCTGGACAGTTTATAATGGGCGGTTTTCTGAACCTGCGGCTTAAGAAATGGATGAGGGCAGTGATAACAAGAAGCTGTGCTATTGTTCCGACCATGATTGTAGCAATCGTGTTCAACACTTCTGAAGCTTCCTTGGATGTTTTGAATGAATGGCTTAATGTGCTTCAATCTGTACAGATTCCTTTTGCTCTTCTCCCTCTTTTAACATTGGTATCCAAAGAAGAAGTTATGGGAGACTTCAAGATTGGACCTATTCTCCAGGTTAGTTTCAACGTCTTTTTTACTATAAAATCTGAGTTTTACACTTGGATAGGATACAATAAGTCAATTATTATCAAATTAGGTCTATGCTTTTATAGGTGCCACGAGGCGAGGGTTTTGTGAATTCATTGGAGTTATTGATATATCTTGCAGAGAATAGCTTGGACTGTGGCGGCACTTGTAATGATTATCAATGGGTATCTTCTGTTGGATTTCTTTGTATCAGAAGTTGATGGGTTTATGTTTGGAGTTACGGTCTGCGTCTGGACAACCGCTTATGTTGCCTTTATAGTCTACCTAATTTCACACAGCAACTTTCTTCCTTATCACTGGTCTTCTTCCTCGTCTATAGAACTTCCCAAAAGAGTGACGGTCTCAGATAGCTAGCTGCACAAAAATAACTGGCCAAATGCCATCAGTTGCATTTTGAAGATACGGTAAACAAACTTCATCCTCTATACATATTCGAAACGCCAAAGTGGCGATAAAGAGTTACATTTAGCATTGTTTTTGCCAATGTGACATCACAACCCTCTTTGTTGTACCTTTTTGTTTTGTTTTTAAAATAATAATTCCAATATGATCTAAATAGGCTTTTACATTGGTAATATCATTAAAAGAAAACATAAGCAGAAAAACAAACGGCCAATCAAAAAGGAGTTCCTTAACTTTTGTTAGCAACTCTAATGACACTTATATACAAACCCAAATTCAGGCACTAGCATTTCCAACAACAACAAAAAAGCTTCAAGCTTCATTACGCTTTTTCTCTAATGGTAACATCCTCAAAGAAAGCGAGAGGCAGCTCAGGTGAAACAGGCATGGTCGCAACACACTTGAACTGTAGTACCCAAGAGAATCAGATATTAACCAACCTATTATTAAATCATTGCAACCCTGAATTTTTTTTTTTTTTTTTTACCTTATGTTGCTTGTATTTATTTCTAACAGCTTCTAGACAGTTCCCTCTTCTGCTTAGATACAAGTCATGTATGATTCCCACACATTGTTGCAGATCAGACGCCTTGTACTTTGTGTATTCTTCTAACATTTGGTTCTGTTTTACATCAGCAAAGGAGATTTAGATTAGAAACACAACAGCTGCTTGCTTTCTGTAAAAGTAATTGCTTACCCAAGGATGTTGTTTTGGGCGGATGATGAATCGCGCTAGAAAGACAGCAGAAGCAGCCATAAGAGACGGTAAAAACTTCACACAGCTATAATCTAACAGACTCAATTCTGATAGATAGCAACAGAGGAATTCTATTTGCAATAGTGACTCCTGCAAAAAAAAAAAAACAAGAGTTCACAATTATATTAGATGCTTTCCCACACTTCATAGTCTATATAAAGACTTTATAATAAAGGTAGATCGATACATTGAAATCTTCTTGTGCAACCCTTGTGAACCGTCTGCACATACCCAACATTTAAAAAAAACAATTAAAATGAGGAAAAGTAAAACCAGGCAATCGTAAGTATAAACACCAAACCATCTCATCACAACCGAACCTTAGGAATGTTTTAATGGTTGGACTTCCTAATTCAAACTGTAGAGCAAGAAGTATATCTGTCTCCATAGACACCACATCTTGTCTTGTAAACGTATTATCCGTGATGTAAACAAAATCTTCCACTTTAGGAGGACTTATCTCTTCGTATTTCCTACTTTTTTTCAAAGCAAAAAAAAAAAAGGATCCCTTAAGCCAACCATATAGACAACACCGATAAGAAAAAAAGAGGAGTAAGATGCTTACGACGCAATAAGCATTGCAGAAACTCCAACAAGCTGAAGCCTCTGCCTGTTAATAGGCTTTGCGGACAAGAATCTATCGACATAAGAGACAGTAAGATAGAGTGTGTCTGAGACAAGTTTGTATTCCTCAGCAACTTCCACTAACCAGTCCACCAAAACCCCTCTCATGTTCGGTGTTAGATCATTCTGAACCTTTTCGATATAATCATGTAGAGGTCTTTGTTTCAGCTTCCCCTGAATATCAGATTATCATAAAAATATCAGAAACTTTAAGATCAAAGCCACATTGCAACTAGCATACAGTGCCAATTTCCAAATGACATAAACTGAATCCATAGAAATTACCATAAGATCAAATTAAAAACAAATCAAAGGGGGTTTCAATGGTATATTATTGTAGCAATTGAGAAATCGAGATTTCTACAGATGTTTGTTTACCTCCATTTCGCGGAGATACGCACAGATGTCGGCCACATAAGGACCACACATCTGCGGATCAGCAGATCCGGATTCGGAATCTACGGTCGGTGGAAGAACCGCCACAGACGGCACCGGACCTTTCTTCGTATGCTTCTTCGCGGCGATAACAATTGATTTAGCCTTCTGGATCTCTCTTTCTTGATTGGGTATCAGTGGAACAGCAACATTGGACATATTCGGAAGCTCTCCGAGAACGACTCTTTTCTTGCTAACTGGGTTTTCTTCGGCCGGCCCAAACGCCATGGACGCCTTTCGTTTCGCCGCCGCCCTCGTCATCCTCGTGCAGTTCTGATTCTCCGCCATGGTTTCTCAGTGGGTAAGAGAGAGAGAGAGAGAGAGAGGAGATTAAGAGAAAATGAGAGAGAAAAGTACAAGAAATGGCAAGTGTAAAAGCGCCATTTTCTTTTGGGGAGTTTGCTTGAGCTTTTTAGGTCATGGCGCTTTACTTTCTGTACAGCTTTCGAATTTTTAGGGATTTGACCATCCAAAATTTGGGGCTTCTTCTTAGATTATCCCTCATTTATTTGGCGGCTGTTTTCTCCTTTTTACCCTTCTAAAAGTTTTCATAGTTTATTTTTTTTAGTTTATATAACTTTTTTTTAAGTTATATTTTTATTTAACCATAGAAAATACACGTTTTTGGATACAAAAGTTGGAAGAAAACAAAACTTTCTCCGCAAAACTAAGCCTAAAGAAAGGAAACTAAGTCGGTGGAATAAGTAGATAAAATCACCGAAAATAAAATCTACAACTAAAATAGAAAACAATCGATAAAATCCAAAGTCAATCAAAAGCAATCTGAAATTGCAAATCTTTATCCACGCGGAGATGCTTGAGCGAGATTTACCGTTGTAGTCTACCGCCCACCAACAATAATATCAGCTACACGAACAGTTGCTGAAAGACCTTTTCTCAGACTCAAAAAAGCCTCCACAACCCGACAAGAAGGAACCCCTACAAGGATCACTAAAACTCTTTCAGATACGGTTGCGACACACTTTTATACATCCAATAAACACCTAGATATAAGTCTAAAAATCCAAATCACAACAGATTTAAATCACATGAAATCATACCAACCCAAACTACCCCAAAGTTATAAAGAAACCTAGAGATAAAAACAGATTAGAAAACACTCACCACAATCTTCCACAATAACTCAAAAAATGCAAGACTGAAGCCAAAACTGAACCGTGAATCAACGAAAGTCTGCATAGAAGAGGTAACCAAAATTTTCTAAACTAAAATCGATACTCCATACCACCAACCTGAACGAAAAACCGGACAACAGCAGACCTAACATAAACCAACCCTTAGCCACGAACCAAAATCCACAGAACTGAGCATATCCTACAAAAACCCGACCACACCCAAACGAAATGAAGCACGACTGAGACCTCTTACCCCATCCGTAGCAAGATCTCGCCAAGGAGAGAAACCGCGACGGAGGCTAGAAGACACAACGCCAAACATGAGGAGTTGAGGAGGTCGAGATGTGCATAGAAGAATAGAGATAAGCGGCGGCGGCGAACGAGGAAAGAGGAGGCAGATGGTGCCGAAAAACTGTGGAGAAAGGTAAAGGAACAGAGAAACTAATCATTACCGGCGGCTACAGATCTCTTTCCCCGAAACCGGCCTAGAAACCGTGTGGGGAGCAAACAAGAAGGCGGCTGAAAACTTGCCTCGAACGGCGAGCCTAAAAAATCTTTATGTTAGGGCGAACTTGTTGTCTTCACTCATATAACTTATTATTGAAAAAAATTGTGAATCAAATACCAAACTTATATATATTCACCGAAAAATGTTATTATTATTTTTATTGATAAAAAGTATAAAAAATTTGAATTGATCAAACTAATTCATATATCAGATTAATTAATATTATTTTATTTAACATCTATATGTATATTACCAAATTATATTTTGAGAATGTCCACGTCACCATTTTCTTGGACCGTAAATTTTCTCAAACATATCATGATGCAAAAGTCTTAAGCCCATGGAAAACATCATGTGATGTAACCCTCTTCTTCCCTGTAACGCTTATATGCAGCCATCCTCTGCTCTGAAATAGTTATCCTCTATAACCGATGTTTCATTAATTCCCCTTTCCTTTCGTCTTCCTTCCATCTTCCTCACTGTAAACGCATCTCCATTTTGCTCATTCAACCTCTTGTACCCTTCCACATCTATGGCATTGCAATCATACGCCATCACACACAAAAAAGATAAGATTTTTAAACAGTAATAATTCAAAATATCGACTTTCTTCTCTCGCAAATGAGATTAAAATCACATTGTCGAGATTTCTATTTCCTCTCGGCGTAACTGATCGAAACGAACCGGATCAGACCTTTTGAGGTTCTTCAATGGCACAGCTACTGTCCTCTATTTCTGCATGTAACACTGTCTCGTCGAATACAAGTCAACGACCCTTTGACTTCACAAGTCATAGCTCCTGCTCTTACAACACCCATTTCTGCTCCCACAGTGGCTCCCACAACCGCTCCTGCTCCCGCAACATTTCCTGCTGCTCCTCCTGCAGCTCCAGCATTCCCAACTTGCGCCTCCTGAAGGGCGAGTATCTCTTGCAGAAGAGCGGCATCCACAACAACTTGTCCAGCTCCCAACGCTGCTCCTCCTTGGTTTGCAGCAACTGGTTCCGGGTTTCCGTGCACACTGGTAGCACTATTGGTCGAGGTAGCTGGTGACGGTGCATCAAGGTCGAGATGAGCTAGCGCGGCTCTTCTATTAGGCGGCATCATGTTGCAAAAGAAGGACGGATGAGTCAGTCGACGGTTGAATACTGAACTCACTTCCGGAGTGTATATAAGGAGGAGGTCGGAGTGGTGCTTCTAACATCGAACTTTTAGAAATCCCCATTTAGGAAAGATTTGAAGACACTTTGAAAACAACTTTGAAATCCGAATATAAATACACTACCCTACCCTACCTAGCCAGGACGGCACTGGCTAGGTCTAACCTGGGCTCTGATACCAAATTATAACACCCGTCCCGTCAGATCCAAGTCAACGACCCTTTGACATTCACAAGTTATAGTCCAAAAAACGCGAACCAAGCCATAAACCGGAACCAACTCTTAAACAATTGAAAAGGGTTTACTTTACTGAAATAGAAAAACCAAATCTTACAAGAAAACCAAACCAAATGAAATAGCTTAAACGAGAAACAGGAGAAACGCATAAGTCTTAACAAAACAAAGAACGAAGAAGAAAAGAAAGAAAATCCCGCTTTCCAAAACGTAACACCACACTGTCCGTCTACCCCTGCAACGCTCCAGGATTACCTGCAAAACAAACAACGAAGGAGGCCCGAGTAATTGGTTCAACACCAATACCCAGTGAGGGCGGATTCTAGGAATACCGCTATCTCTACTTTAAACTAGCACAACATCAAGAAACGAGTCCAAGGTTAATAACACCTTGCACCCACGCCCGAAGGCTCACACAATCTACGCCTAATCATGCATACGAGTTCTCAGCTCACACTCATGAACTCCTACAGGGCCTCGCCCACACACACACACTGCGTCTCACGCACGGTACGTCCCACGCAGCACAACACGGGAGGGCTCGTCATCAGGACCCTCCGACGACGATCAAGGACATCCCACGCCCTGCACACAAAGCCCTAGAATAGTTCTACCACACATAGCCTTCACACACAAGCAATGTTTTCAGTTTAATGCTAACCTATCGTCTAAGTTCCATTTTTGGTTTAAGCGACACCCTATCTTCTAGGTTCCATTTTTGGTTTAAGCGACACCCTATCTTCTAGGTTCTTTTCAATCACATCAACACCAATCATCCGCTAGATCTACACTACCTAGGAAAGACATTATTAAATAGGGATTTGAGTCCCAACATTGCAGTAGAATAAGGAAGAGATCACATTCGGTCCTCACCTTAGTCTAGATCTGAATAACAAGAGTAGATCTGGTGAAACCGACAATAGATCTGGAGATCCTGCACACATTTCTAGGGTTTTAGACGACATATCTATAGAAAGAGAACGGATCTAGGGTTTCGGGAAACAGATCTGTCGAAAAGGAAGATACGGTTCAGATCTACAACTTCTATCCATCAGAAGCATAGATCTGAAGCAGATCTGAGCGAGAGAGAGAGAGAGAGAGGAAAAGAGTGATACGGTTCAGATCTACAACTTCTATCCATCAGAAGCTTAGATCTGGAGCAAATCTGAGCGAGAAAGAGAAGAAAAGAGAGATACCGTTCAGATCTACGACTTCTACGGATCATATCTGATCTAGAAGCATAGATCTGAAGCAGATCTGGGGTTTTGGAGAAGAAAACGAAGTAGATCTGAGATCTGGAGATTCTCACCTTAAGAACGCAAAGAACGAAGCGCTCTGCACTCAAACGAATCGAGGACGACGACTAGTGGTCGGGGATCGAAAATGGGAGCGAACGACGGTCTCCGGCGAAAACTCCGGTGAGGCGCGGCGGCTCCGTGCGGCGGTCTGGCAAGCGGTCGGCGGTCGTCGGTCGACGGTGGTGGTCTCCGGTCGGCGGCGGTCGGTGGTTGGGTTGGTCGCTTGGCTAGCTCCCGTCACGAGCAGGGCTTCACTGTTTTGCCTTTTCTGCATAAATGAGGGGGCTAGCTCTCTTTTATAGGTAAAATCCCTAGGGTTTTGATAGGGTCTAGTTTTAATCCTATTCTACTGCAAGTGCACAGTTAATTGATTGTAGTATATAGGGTATCGAATCCACAGAGACTCTGGTCTCGATAGATAAAGAACCGTAGGAATTTAAACTAAGAAGAAAGCAAATTGTAGTAAACTAAATAGCAAAGCAAGAAAGTAAACAAGTAGCAGATTGTTTGTGGTGAAAGCAGTTAATTAAAGGCGCTAAGTCTAGGGCGTTCTCAGGAAATCAGACAAGCAGACAAATCAATCAGTCAGGATCTAATTAAGTACAGTTCTAGAACTCAAATCACGGATATATAATTAACAAAATCTCTTTGCGAGAATTCTCTAAGTCTAAGTGCAGTAATCCAAATCTCTTTGCAATTACTAACAGATTAAACCAGCATTAATTTCAAGTTCGATATGTTCACAATTAAACTAAACCAAATCTCTTTGCGAATAATTTAATTGCTCAACCTAAATAGTTCAGATTCTAAACCACACTCTCGTGTCGTATTTAGCAACCTAAGATCTAGATTCAAATTGATCATGTTAGAACTAGCATTAAACTCCATTTAGACCGAAGAACATTCTATTCATGTGAATCCTTAACTGAATTAAACAAGTCTAGCAAGTCATGGAATCCTTAATGAGAAACCCTAAACCTAACTATGAATATACTCAGACATGATTAATGAAACAGAAATCATAGAATTAATAGGAATCATAAAAGAGATTAAATAAATAAAGGGGTTCGAAATCTTCTCCAAAATAAAGTGAAGTACAGGATCAGATCAGCCCCAATAGCTCTAAAAACTCTCTGCTCTTAATTATGAAAGCGTATCTAAAATAAACACCAAAATCCTAATTATATAGGCTTAATCTCGGATGGGGCTTCTTTGTAAATACTGGAAACTTCTGGGCCAAAGTGCAAAATCTTGATTCTTCATTAAACCGCCGTAATCGGCCCATCTCGCTAGTGTGTCGATCGACACCAAAGTTGTGTCGATCGATGCATGATCTCAAAATCGGACAGTGAGCTCAATCTCTCGGCCAAGCACTCCAAAAATCCCCAAAATGCTCCAATATCTCCAATTCTGCTCCAAACCTGATTATACCTGTAAAAGACTCTAAAAGAACACAAAAGAACACTAAAACACAATTATATCATAGCATAAAACCGGTAAAAACCATGATATATCAACTCCCCCACACTTAGCCTTTGCTTGCCCTCAAGCGAAACATAGAACTAAAATGTAGTGAAGAGGTTTGAAAACTCTTCAGAAACTCTTTTCATCTTAGAAGCAGAAACACTCATATTCCCCTTAGTAAACCACATGAAAGAATCAACCTGCAGACATCAAGACCAACATATACTTCCCCCACACTTAGCAACTGTCCTAAGTAAACTCCGCAATCACATTCACACATTCATATTCACCCTACTGACTTCTGCAAGTATTTAAGTGCGGTCTCACCTAAGGAGTATCGATCAAAGGCACATGGACTCTTACCTTATCAGCTTTAGACCACCATACTATCTTTCTCTAGTCCCTTTCTTCTCTTTTCCCTTCCTTAGCATTCTGATATTTCCCATTGGGTATCATTTTATTTTTTTTATCAGTGCTCTTTCCGTTAAGGGGTGTACCTTGGACACATTCCATGGATGCACAGGATATGAAAGTTGTAGCTACCATTCCCATGACCACTTTGGAGTTACTAACTCATCCTCAGTTTATTATCTTTTTTTTTTTTAATGGAAGGGGAGAAGGGAACTAGATAGGACAGGTTTACAGGCTGTGTCAGAACTAACAAGGGAATCCGACACAAAGTATACCAAGCCCTTAGGTGAGAAATCTAAGTCAGTATTAAGGTTGAAGTCAGTAAAAGGATCCTCTGATACCTGAAGCAATGTGGGTGTCCTTAGTAGGTTGATTCATGTCTGAGTTTTCTAATAGTCAGAGATAATCTGCAGTTTCATCCCAATGGTTACTTAAGTTCCTGCAAGTGCTGCTAATCTTCTCAAAAAGTCATTGTTTCCTACTTAAAAGTTTTGACTCGATAAAACAAATTTTTAAAAAAATTTAACTGACTCTAAGAAAACAAAAGAAAGAAGTTAGTAGAACCTCCCCCACACTTAAGACACACTGTCCCCAGTAGTGTCAAGCGAAGGATTGGCAAAAAGAAAAGAAAAATTTGTTAAAAGGATTGGTTGAGTTCTGTCGGGTTTTACCTCTGTCGCTCAGGCATCGATCGTTGCACTAGGTGCATCGTGTTGGATTATCGTGTGTTCATGGTTCAATTAACAGATTGCAACCTAACACATAATCTTAAACAGATCTAGGTTCTTGTAACTGAATCATAAAACAAACCTGATCTTTACCTTTGCAGCGGAATGATTGGTGGTAATGACAAGATCAGATTAGAGCTGATGAGAACCGGCTCCTCCTCAGGTATCCACACTCTTACAAGCAGGGATGGCTGCTAGACCGGATGGATGATCAACAGAGAGAGAGGCTTAGAGAGAGAAAGGAGGCCACGGCCACACCAACCAAAAAATTGCCAAAAGGGTTACCAAACCTAATGTTGCAATCTCTCTCTTTTTATTCACTAATGGGCCCAAGTTTAATTAATTAATTAAACTAATGGTCCATTAGACTTTTGGACCCAAGACACAAATCAGACAAAAGCCCATTTGTTGTCTGTCCAACTCTCTGTACAAATACAGTAAATGCCTCAGCATCTTACCGTATTAATTCCATCTTAACTTTCCCGTTAGCTATGGTGTGTGACCCTTTGGGATCATACAATACTGGTAATAAGTCCTAAACTTATAGATCAAGAGCGGACTCTAGCAAGCCATCATGATCACCCAGTATTTATGACTTATGTCTGATCTCGACACTTATCATACTTTCTAGAGATAGTACGGTAGATTTCAGGACATTCCCAACAATCTCCCACTTGTACTGGAATCCTACACAGGACATTCCCAACAATCTCCTGATTGTACTGGAATCCTACATTCCCTAATCCTTTTGTCTCAATATCTCGATTTGGCATAAGGCAAGATGCGTGTCATCCTTATATAGCCAGACCATTTTAATCGGACCAGATTTGATACTGACAATTCAAACGACTTGGGCAAGTCCGTTTGGGAGTGGCCACTCTCTTACCAGCTATCAAGTCTCCGATTGGCCTAGAGATATTACCTCCGTTAAACGGCAGGGACAAATCCCATCTTGTTCCATCACTATGAACTACACACTTTATAATGCACCCAACCAAGGTCCTTATAGCTCCCAGTTACGAAACAGCGTTAGACAATGATCAAAGCGCATTACTCCATGTGCAGCCACATGCATGCGAACTCAGGTCTAAGGACTATACTCTATAGTCGTATATGAGAACCTCTTATGACACAGATATTAATCTTGTAGAGTTCTCATCAGCGGGCCATGTCCGGTCATATGCTCCCCTACATATACCTATGTGTCGACTTTGATGCCGCGCATCTATGACCCCTCGAAACTTGGTCATAAGTCTCAACACAATCTAGTCTCAAGCGGTTGTTGGTGTTCCAATTTCAACAACCTTCGACTATGGACTCTATGATTTATGTCATTTCGTTAAATATGGGGTTTCAGGATCAAGTCTACTCATGTACTTCGATGGCCCATATATAATGACATGAATCATTTTGTAACGATTATTTATATCACAGTTAAAATAATCCAGAAATCATAGATTTCATAAACATAAAATATTATGTTTACATGAACTTTTCAAAACAACTAAGTAAAGCCCTTTACAAACTCCCACTGAAATTAAGACTACATCTTAATTTCACTCATCCTACAGCTACAGTCCGCGACTCGTGCTTAGGCCTAAGGAGTGGCTTCGTTAATAGATTAGCAACGTTCTCATTCGATGAAACTTGCTTATCTACTTAACATCTCTGTCATTTATCTCACGGAATAGGTTATACCTATCCTCAAGGTGTTTGGATCTCTGATGTGCAGCTAGTCTCATCTATGCTGTGAATCACATCAAGTTCAGTGATGAACTCTTCTATCCAAGCAACCTCTTTCGCCGCTTCTCAAGCTGCGAAATGTTCAGCTTAAGTCATGGAGTCAGCAACAGTGCCTTGCACCGCCATACAGACACAAGATATAGCCGGACTGTGACCGGGAATTATCTTTGTCTATTGGAAACTTGCCTTTCAGACTCTATCGACTTGTAGCACCTCACTTTCTCCGTAAATCAAGAACTTATCCTAAGTATTCCTCAAATACTTCAGAATATTCTTTACGGCAATCCAGTGATTCTTTGCTGGATTTGACTGGTCTTTACTTGTCTTGCTTAACTTTAAAGCAACATCAAAACAAGTACGTGTCATGGCATACATGATAGATCCAATTGCCGTCGCATATGGAATCCTATCCATGCATTCAAGCTCAGCAGATATCGCAGGACACTATATCTCGCTTAATGAATTGCCATGTGACATTGGCATAAAACCCTTCTTGGATTGCTGATTACGTGTAGGACTTTGTCAATTTAAGAATCCTGACTTTGTCCTACCAGCTCTTTTGGATCTCTATCTTTAGATCCAAAATCCAAGAACTTTGTGGCTTTATTCATATCATTCATAAAACCAACTCCCAATCCAGTCCTTTACCAACTGCAGCATTGGGACGTTATATTCGAGAATCAGTATGTCATCGACATACACTATGAGAATTGCAATATTGCTCCCACTTATCTTTTAGTAAACGCACAGTTCCGCTTCGTTCCTGTTCGAGTCAAAACCTTGACTACTTCAACAGAACGAAGATTCCAACTCCGATATGTTTGCTTCCATCCATGAATGGATCAATGAAGCTAACTTACACATAGTGTAATTTTCGGAGTCCGGGCTTACTTTCGCTTCTTTGAATTTCGCAGATTCGTCGCTTTCAATGATCATCAGATCATGCGAACTTTCAATGATCATCAGATTCAACTAATGATGAGAAATCACTCTCGGATTAGTAACTGATTCATTCAGATCTGCGAACTTCAGGCTTTACAGGTGCAGATTCTACAGAAATCTGTAAATCCATCCGTTGCTCTCCCTCAACAGGTTGAGCAGCCTCCTGTATTTCTCGAATTTCTTCGAGTTATACTTTTACTCCCACTGTTCTTCTTGGAAAGTAACTTCCCTTCTTAGAAAACAGAATGGACGTAAAAGTAACAAGCCTTGGTTTCCCTAGGACAACCAGCGAAGTAGCACAACTACAAATACTCAGTAAAGACTAATTTGGATCGATTCCAATCCACATTTACGTGGTGTCTTTCAACTGATATTGGTAGAACTATTTCAGCGTAAACTTAGATATTTTAGAGCGTTATTCTTAAAGAATATCATGGAAGATTCGTGTGACTCATCTTGAATCATTTCTAATAAGATCTGATTCATTCTCACAGAAACACCTCTAGGTTTTCAGGAGAAGTGAGCTGTGAAACGACTTCACACTCATTCAGATGATCACACAATCAATGACTTAAGTATTCTCACTCGTGATCTAATCCAGAGTCTTAATACTTCTGTCATTCAGATTCTATACTTCATTTTGGAACTCTTCCGACCATGTCAAAGAATTCCGACTTGTGTCTCATCAAATGAACACAGTCACACTCACTGAAGTAATCAGTAGAGACAATGAAGTACAGGAAATTTTCTCTGGCATTACTGCTCATCGGACCACATACATGAGTATGTTCAATCTCCAATAAGCCTTTGGGCCTTTCTCTAGCTCGGCTAAGATGGGCCCTTTGTCTTTTGGTCCAGTAAGCAGAATTCAAGTCTTATAAGATATCCATTCAAATGAGCCCAAAAGTCCATAACTATGGGGTTTCTGAATCCAATTTACTCTATTTGACCAAAACATTTATGCCAAGAAAAATCAGGTTTAATTCATCAGATTTAAACCAATTTGGTATTTATGTTACATTTAGGCACTCTTTGGTTTAATATATAAAACCCATTCCTTGAATAGGGTGCTACAATTAACATTTCATTAAGATCAAAAGAACAAAACTTGTCTTTTATCAAAACGAAAAACATTCAAATTCTTTACAAGAAGATGAAAAACAACTCTGCTTAAAGCAGGTACATTGTAGCAATTACTTAATAAAACCAAGCCTCAAAGGCATCTACAAGTGAAAACCCTATGGCTGAGGCAGCTTCCCAAGCTCCTTCCAGACACGCAGTTCCACTTGCCCTTCCTCCAACGTTCTACTGGGTTGCTCAGGCTCTACATATTATAACAAATATCAGTGCCACAACCAGTATCCAATACCTATAAGGTATAACTTGAAGTAATAACATGAATACCTGAGGAAGTAGTTTCATACATCAACTTCAACTCCTCATAATCTTCCATGAATTTAATGCAATCTCTCTTCCAATGCCCAGTCTCTTTACAGTAGCAGCACTTACCAACGTAAGAGGTATCTGACTCGGGCTCAGAAGACACACGCTTGCCATGATTCAAAATCTGGACAACTTTGTCTTCACCCTTGTCAGCATTAGGTTTAGTAAACCTACCCTTCTCATTCATGAGATTGTACAGGGTACTCTTCACGTTTGGCTCAACTGTCTTGAGCATGTCATGCAGTTCAGTCAACGTCTTCGTTAAGCCTTTCTTGATATAGTCCCTTACGAACTTATCATAGCTTGACGGCAGTGACTGCAGAATGATATCAGTTGCCAATTCTTGGCTAACTGGATAATCCAGTTTCCTCAGGTTATCAACGTAACCCATCATTTTACTGACATGAGGACTTACTGGATGATCATTTGGTAGCTTGCAGCTAGTGAGATATTTAACCAACTGGTATCTCTCCACTCTTACCTGCTCCTGAAATTTCAATTTCAGGCTGCTGATCATCTCTATTGGCGACTCCATGTTCTCATATTGCTTCCGCAAATCTGAGTCCATGGTAGCCAATATCAGACCACGCACATCTACCGCATCATTATAATGCTTATTCCAAGCATTATATACTGCATGACTGGCTTTGGATCCGATCCTCTCGGGGAGAGCTTTCTCAAGGACATAGTCCTTTCTCTCATGCCTGAGGACTAGCCTCAGGTTCCGTGACCAAGTCAAGAAATTTGATCCGTTCAGTTTGTCCATCTCAAGGACAGACCGGATCGAGAAAGTGTTTTGATTGTTTGTGCTTGTCATAGCTGAAATTTAGAGATAAATAGAGTTTTAGTTATTTAGTTCATAAAAGAGTAATCTCAACAACTTATAAGAAAACTCGCATTGCATTCAAAATTTCTTTGTTTAACCTCATAAGAATGCAATGATTCCGAGACCCATGTTCAGCTAAATCCAAAGTGGGCCACTGGCCGTCACCCGGAATTAGCTTTACTTGGTAAGCATACACACAGCTAGTTATAACCAATAACTCTCGGTTGTGAATTGGACCCGAGGCCCAAATCCACCAGATGTCTCAAGGCCCGGGACTCCCGATGGCCCAGTCAAGGAAACCAATCTCTTACAGCCAAATAATCACTAAAATCTGGGACTCCCAATGAAATTAGTGACTATATACTACTTTACTTACGCGAAAACAGACACCTCACACTGTAAGCCATATCTGTAATCAAGTAAGCGTTAAGTAGCTGACAAGATTGGGCAAGACATCTAAGCTTGATATTGTTTTGAGGATTTTCAAGTTTTATTTCCAAAAATAGAAGATTACTATTTTGGAAAACTTTCTTAATTTAGAAACTTTCTAAATTTAGTAACCTACTAAAAATAGAAATTTCTAATTTAATATTTTATAAATATTTTAGGTTGGGTCACAAATTATAGGCCCAATTCTTGGCCCAAGACCATAGAATTCCAGCTGGCCCAATAATTTGACATAACCGATCCGGTTTATTAATTCTGGTCAAAGACCAAATTAACTATCAAAACCATCGGTTATTTACTAAACCAGACCAGCTCTTAATTATTTGGTCCAACCAAATCAAACTTAGACCAGCCTTCGGTTTAGGTTAAAATTCAATTTTATGAATTTCAATCCGGTTTAACCAGAAATAAAATTATTTCCAGTAAACTGCGATTTGGGTTAACCGCTTGAACCACCAATTAAATTGGATCGGTTTAGTTAAGTCCAAAACCGGGAAGAAACACCTTGTGTTTTAGCCAATTTTGACCTAACTTGCGGTTCTGGCTAAAGTAGACAATGAACCACAATCGGATTGATCGGTTCATTGTCTCGGTTTAGGGAAAGATGAACCACGAAGCTCGGCTGAACCGATTGGCTACTCGCGGATTATCTGCATCGCCTTCGTATCGATCGATATGAGTCTTTCATGTCGATCGATACTAGCGAGTATCAGCTCGGGTCAATCGGGTCATCAGGACCGCGAGATGTCAATCGGATCGATCGATATCGACCGATACCTCGCTCCCTCGTCGATCGACATGGGCATCGCCTTCGTATCGATCGATATGAGTCTTTCATGTCGATCGATACTAGCGTGTATCAGCTCGGGTCAATCGGGTCTTCGGGTCAGCGACACAATCGATCCGATATGCATATCGACCGATATCGCCCCCTCGTCGATCGACACAAGTGTCCAAATCGCACACCGATGGCTTTTCAATCGGATTAATGCGATTTCTTTTAGGTTTTTTGAGATTCTTAATCAAATTTCAACATTCAAATTCGATTCTAATCAGTAAAACAACCTAAGAATGATCCAAATTTACAAGAAACCTGAAACCTGGGCTCTGATACCACTGTTGGATTATCGTGTGTTCATGGTTCAATTAACAGATTGCAACCTAACACATAATCTTAAACAGATCTAGGTTCTTGTAACTGAATCATAAAACAAACCTGATCTTTACCTTTGCAGCGGAATGATTGGTGGTAATGACAAGATCAGATTAGAGCTGATGAGAACCGGCTCCTCCTCAGGTATCCACACTCTTACAAGCAGGGATGGCTGCTAGACCGGATGGATGATCAACAGAGAGAGAGGCTTAGAGAGAGAAAGGAGGCCACGGCCACACCAACCAAAAAATTGCCAAAAGGGTTACCAAACCTAGTGTTGCAATCTCTCTCTTTTTATTCACTAATGGGCCCAAGTTTAATTAATTAATTAAACTAATGGTCCATTAGACTTTTGGACCCAAGACACAAATCAGACAAAAGCCCATTTGTTGTCTGTCCAACTCTCTGTACAAATACAGTAAATGCCTCAGCATCTTACCGTATTAATTCCATCTTAACTTTCCCGTTAGCTATGGTGTGTGACCCTTTGGGATCATACAATACTGGTAATAAGTCCTAAACTTATAGATCAAGAGCGGACTCTAGCAAGCCATCACATCGACCGTTGCTAGGAAATTTTTCGTGTATGATCGATCGTTGCTCAGGACCGCAACGATCGCTGCAATGCGATTTCGATCGTGTTGTGACGATCGACACAATAGTGTGTCGATCGACGCACTGCGTTTCGTCCGAGACCTGCAAACAAAAACTCACCAAAACCAGAAACAAAACGTAAAATCCTACAAAAACACTAAAATTAAAATGCAAAAACGAAAACAGTGGGTTGCCTCCCACTCAGCGCTTGTTTAAGGTCATTAGCTTGACCGGACGAACAAGATCAGTTTGCTAAGAATCCTGACAGAGACTTTGATGACCTCTGTGCAAGCCTCCTCATCCATGGTGGAGAATAAGCTGTATCAGAATGATCATGTCCAAGAAAAGAAGGAGTAAACTGCTCTCCAGGATCCAAAACCGTAGTGTGACTTGACTGCTCATCATCTGAAGGAATGTTTAGTGTTAATCCAGATTCAATTCTTCAGATTCAACAGTCCTAAACATGCAGATCTAGGTTCTCTTGATTAGAAACTTAATAGATCTCACCTGTTACCTTTTTGTGCAGCGGAATATGAAGAACAGGTCAGAGATCAGCAGAGCCACCAAGTGATAACTCCTCCAGAGGTTCACACACGCACACCAAGCAGGAAGAAGGCTGCTAGACCAAGAGAGAGGAGGCGCAGGGAGAGAGAGAGAAATCGCAGAGGGGGCTAGGGTTAATTGGGATTCAGACTTAAGTTTTATTTATAAAACTTGTCTATTTCCTTTTTTGCTTTTGGGCCCAAATACCAATCTGATTAAATCCCTTAGATTTAATCAGACCCATTAATCTCTCTCTAAGTACGACAAATGCCTGACACTTTTACCGTACTTCTGCTAAGCCGTTCCTACACATTTTCCTGTTAGCTTAGGCGTGTGACCCATATGGGATCATATAATAAAGGCAATAAGTCCAAGACTTATAGATCATGAGCGGACTCTAGCAAGCCATCATGACCCCCAGTATTATATGACTTATGTCTGATCATTGACATACTCTTACTTTCTAGAGACAGTACCGAGATTACTGGACACAATTCCAACAATCTCCCACTTGTACTGGAATCTCTGTATTCATAATCCTTTTGTCTCAATATCTCGATTAGTCATAAGGCAAGATGAGTGTCATCCTTATAAAGTCTAATCATGTTCATCGGACTCTGATTTGATACTGACAATCCAAACGACTCGGGACAGTCCGTTTGAGCATGGCCATGCATTTTCCAGTATTCAAATCTCCGATTGGCCTAGAGATATTCACTCCATTTATATTGAAGGGACAAATCCCGTCTTGTTCCATCACTGTAAACTACTCATTTCGTAATACACCCAAACAAGGTCCTTATAACTATCGCTTAACAACAGCATTAGACAATGATCAAAGCGCATTAGTTCATGTGCAGTCACATGCATGCGAACTCATGTCTAAGGACTATACTCTATAGTCGTAGTAAGAATCTCTTATGACACAGATATAAATATCCTGAAGAGTTCTTATAATCGGGTCTTGTCCGGTCGTATGTACCCTACATACACCTATGTACTGACTTTGATGCCGCGCATCTATGACACACTGAGACTTTGTCATAAGTCACATACCAATCTAGTCTCACACGGTTGTTGGTGTTCCAATTTCAACAACCTTCGACTAGGGACATGATGATATAAGCCATCTATCAAATATAGGGTCTCATGATCAAGTTAAATGACTTTGATAACTCAAGATCAAGTCACTTACTTCGATGACCTATAAAATGGTTCATATCACTTTGGAACGATTATTTCATCACAGTTAAAATAATCTTGAAATAATAATTTCATTAAACATCATAAAATGTTTTACAAGAACATATCAAAAACTAAATAAAGCCCTCAAACTCCCACTCAAATTTAGATTACATTTCAATGTCTCTAATGCCTACAGCTTCAGTCAGGAACTCGAGCTTAGGCCTTGGGAGTGGCTTTGTCAACGGATCAGCGACGTTATCATCTGTCTGAACTCGGCTGATCTTGACTTCCTTTCTATTAATGATGTCACGTATCAAGTGAAATCTTCTTAGAACATGCTTGGATTTCTGGTGTGATCTTGGCTCCTTTGCCTGAGCAATAGCACCATTGTTATCACAAAACAGTGCCAGAGGCTCAGCCGCATTTGGTATCACACCTAGTTCAATAATGAACTTTCGTATCCAAACAGCTTCCTTCGCTGCTTCTGAGGCGGCGATATATTCAGCTTCTGTAGTGGAATCAGCAACGGTGTCTTGCTTGGAGCTTCTCCAACTGATTGCACCGCCATTCAGACAAAAGATATAACCGGACTGTGACCGGAAATCATCTTGGTCTGTCTGGAAACTTGCGTCCGTGAATCCACTGACTTTAAGCACATCACTTCCACCGTACACCAAGAACTTATCCTTAGTATGTCTTAGATACTTCAAGATATTCTTTACGGCAATCCAGTGGCTTTCACCTGGATTTGATTGGTATCTACTCGTCATGCTCAGTGCATAAGCAACATCAGGACGAGTACAGATCATGGCATACATGATTGATCCTATTGCAGATGCATAAGGAATATTCTTCATGCGCTCAAGCTCAGCAGCCGTCGTAGGGCTCTGCTTCTTGCTTAGCGTTGTGCCATGTACCATTGGCGTGAAGCCCTTCTTGGAATCTTTCATGCTGAATCTTTGTAGGACTTTGTCAATGTATGAATCTTGACACAAGCCTATCAGCCTTCTAGATCTATCCCGGTAGATCCTGATTCCAAGAACGTATGCGGCTTCACCCATGTCTTTCATGGAAAAACAACTTCCAAGCCAGTCCTTTACAGACTTCAGCATTGGAACGTCGTTTCCGAGAAGCAGTATGTCATCGACATACAGAATAAGAAATACTATCTTGCTCCCACTAGTTTTCTTATACACGCATTGTTCTTCTTCGTTTCTGATGAAGTCAAATTGCTTGATCGCTTCATCAAAACGAAGATTCCAGCTCCTCGATGCTTGCTTCAATCCATAAATGGATTTATGAAGTTTGCATACTTTCCCAGCATTCTTTGGATCTATGTAACCGTCAGGTTGTGTCATATACACATCCTCTTCCAGAATTCCATTCAGGAAGGCGGTTTTCACGTCCATCTGCCAAATTTCATAATCATGAAAAGCTGCAGTTGCTAGTAGAATCCGAATAGATTTCATCATAGCCACTGGGGAATAGGTTTCATCGTAATCCACACCGTGAACTTGTCTGAAACCTTTTGCCACCAACCTGGCTTTATAAATCTGGACATTTCCATCCACGTCAATCTTCTTCTTGAAGATCCATTTGCACTCGATGGCTTTTACACCAGTGGGTAAGTCAACCAACGAAAACACTTGGTTGACCGACATGGAGTCAATTTCGGAATCAGTGGCCTTACGCCACTTAGAGGAATCTGGGCCCATCATGGCTTGATTGAAGTTCGATGGTTCATCACCATCAATGATCAGAAGATCATGATAGTTAGTCACGAGGAATCCTTGATATCTCTCGGGTTCGTGACGGATCCTCCCGGATCTTCGAACTTCAGGTACTACAGGTTCAGGCTCTACAATTTCTTGTAGGTCCTCCTGCTGCTCTTCCTCATTAGGTTGAGCAGTATCCTGTTCATCTTGAATTTCTTCAAGCAGTACCTTACTCCCACTGTCTTTCTTAGAGAGAAACTCCCTCTCAAGAAAGTTACAATCCCGGGCAACAAAGATCTTGTTCTCGGAACGTAGATAGAAGTAATAAGCCTTGGTTTCCTTCGGATAACCAATGAAGTAGCATTTATCATACTTTGGTGTAAGCTTGTCTGAGATTAATCTCTTGACATAGCTTCACAACCCCAAATTCTAAAATAAGACAGCACTGGAGCCACTCCAGTCCATAATTCATATGGTGTCTTTGCTACTGCTTTCGATGGCGCTCTATTTAGAGTGAACACTGCTGTTAGCAGAGCATATCCCCAAAGGGATATTGGAAGGTCTGTGTGACTCATCATAGATCGAACCATATCCAATAAGGTGCGATTTCTCCTCTCAGACACACCATTCCATTGAGGTGTTCCAGGAGGAGTGAGTTGGGACACGATCCCACACTCACTTAGATGATCACTGAATTCTTGGCTTAAGTATTCTCCTCCTCGGTCGGACCGAAGAGCCTTAATGCTTTTGCCAAGTTGGTTCTGTACTTCATTTTGGAATTCTCTGAACTTCTCAAAAGATTCAGACTTATGTTTCATTAAATAAACATATCCATACCTACTGAAATCATCAGTGAAGGTAATGAAGTACTGATAGTTTCCTCTTGCATTTGTGGACATTGGGCCACACACATCAGTGTGTATCAGGCCCAATAAGTCACTGGCCCTCTCGTTAGGTTTATTAAAGGGGGCCCGTGTCATTTTGCCCATCATGCAGGATTCGCATTTCTCACATGACTCAAAGTCAAATGAGCCAAGAAGTCCATTCGAATGGAGCCTCTTGATGCGTTTCTCGCTGATGTGCCCTAAACGACAATGCCATAGAAACGTTCGGTTCTCCTCATTAGGTTTGAACCGTTTGGTATTAATGTTATAAATTGGCGCGGATTGATCGAGTATGTAAAGCCCATTCGTAAGAGGGGCACAACCATAGAACAAATTGTTGCGATTGAAGGAACATAATTTATTCTTAACTGAAAAATCATAACCTTCCAAATCCAACAAAGAAATTGAAATAATATTTCTGCTTATAGCAGGTACAAAATAACAATTATTGAGTTCTAAAATCAATCCCGAAGGTAAAGACAACAAGTATGTGCCTACAGCTAGTGCAGGAACTTTCGCTCCATTCCCAACTCGTAGCTCCACTTGTCCTTGCTTCAGCCTTCTACTGTTGCTGAGTGCCTGCATATTAGTACAAATATGAGCCCCACAACCAGTATCCATAACCCATGAGGTATTATCAGAAGTAGTTGTATTAACTTCTATAACAAAAATACCTGATGAAGAAGTCTCGAGAGTCTTCTTCTTCAATTCCTTTAGACCTTCTTGGAATTTCTTACATTCTCTCCTCCAATGCCCTGGTTCTTTACAGAACCTGCAGATGTCAGTAGGCCCAGCCTTAGACTTGGGCTTGGGCTTTGGCGTGTCCTTGTCCGAGACTTGGAGAGCCTTAGCCTTTCCCTTATCCTTAGCAGAGGATTTCTTAAACCCCTTGCCCTTTTGCACCATAAGCACATTGGGGTCCTTGGCGGTTTTCCTCAAGTTGGGCTCTGCAGTCTTGAGCATTCCGTGAAGCTCAGGCAATGTCTTACTCAAGCCATGCATATTAAAGTTCAGAATGAACTGATCATAGCTTGCAGGTAATGACTGCAGAATGATGTCGCAGGCAAGTTCCTGGCTGATAGGGCAGTCGAGTTTCTGAAGATGATCGAGATAACCCATCATCTTCAAGACATGAGGACTCACTGCCGCATTTGCAGCCAACTTACAGTCTAAGAGGTTCTTAACTGTCTGAAACCTCTCAGTCCTTGCTTGCTCCTGAAAAAGCGATTTCAGGCTTGCCATTATCTCGATGGGTGACAACACACTCTCGAACTGCATTTGCAGCTCATCAGTCATTGTCGCCAACATCAGGCAATAGACATTATTTTCATCTGACGAATGCTTTTCCCAAGCATTATGCAGAGTCCTGGCGGCATTGTTATGAGGCCTCTCGGGGAGGGGATCACGAAGGACATAATCCTTCTTCTCCTGCTTGAGGACCAGCCTCAAGTTCCTTGACCACGTCAGGAAGTTCGTTCCAGTCAGCTTCTCCTTCTCGAGAACAGACCGGATTGAGAATGTGTTTTGTGTGCTTGTAGTAGTCATAGCTGAAATATATGATAAAAAGGTTATTAGTTAATATGTTCAATATGATTAATCTTGTATTATACTTAATATGATTAATCACGCATTATATTCAATAACATAAGTTACCCTCAATAGAATATAATGATTCCAAGATCCACATATAACTAAGATCAAAGTGGGCCACTGGCCATCACCCAACCTTAGCTTATATCGGTAAGCCCTATGTCGGCTAATTATATCCGTGATATAACTCTTGGTTGTGAATCTGGGCCCGAGGCCCAATCCACTCTGATGTCTCAAGGCCCGGGACTCCCGATGGCCTAGTCAAGAAAACCAGACTATACAGTCATGTAATCATTAATGTCTGGGACTCCCAATGACATTTATGAATCACAAACCGTCTTACCCACGCAAAAGTAGACACCCTCACACTGTAAGGCCATGAATGCAATTGAATGGGCTTCGACAGCTGACATAGACTGGACAAGACATCCAACGCTTGATATTGTTTGAGGTTTGTAGGTTTATTAAAAAAATTCATCCCAAAATAGAAGATTACTATTTTGGGAAACTTTCCTTTTTGGGAAACCTACTAATTTTGGAAACTTTCTAAAATTGGAAACTTTCTAAAACCGGAAACTTTCTAACTTTAGAAATTTCTTAAAATCCAAAACATGCAAATCTAGAAACTTCTATTTTAAGAAACTTTCTAATTTCAAAATTTCGGAAACTTTAATTTAAAATCGATTTATATAATTTTATAAAAATAAACTTTAAATTAATTCTGAAGAAAAGACTCAAATAATTGGCCCAATTGTTTTAACTTCTTGGCCCGAGGCCCAAGAATTGGTTCATGTCCAAGACATAACCCAATTGCCCAATTAAATGACATAACCGGTCTGGTTCATTAAAATTGGTCTTAACCAAAATTAATTACTACGATGACCACAATTGTCAACCGGTTATTTACTAAACTGGATTTTCTCAATTTATTTGGTCCAACCAAATCAAATTAGAAAACCACTGTTTTAGGCACTAAATCCAATAATTCGACTTTGGATTTCTTATCCCGGTTTAACTAGAACTTAATAAATTTATTAAGTCTGTTTATTAAACCGTGACGTTTAATTTTAATCAAGTTTTAAACCGAAACGTCATGCAAAACCGAACCGATCAATTTTGACGTGAACCCTAGCTTCACACGACGATCGGGACAGCCGCAGCTGGTCGATGATCGAGGCGCGAAACCGGACGGGACAGGACGATCGGGACGAGTGATCGGGACGGGACGGTCGGGTCGTTGGCTTCACGCGATCGCCGAGCGATCGGGACAGCAACACACGCGAGCGGGACGATGGCCTCACGCGATCGCCAAGCGATCGGGACAGCTCTCGGTCACGCGGGACGGGCAAGACGCGATGCAAGCATCTGCCTTGCGCCTCACGGTCGATCGATCCGACCGGCCAACGCGATCCATGCTATCGATCCGTGATCGATACATGCGATCGGCTTGGCCGATCGGTTCAACACTCGGCCGATCGCAATCCAAGTCATATAGCTTGGTTTTTGCGATTTCAAATATGTTTAGGTTTCAATTCCTTGTTGCTTAAGTGATTTCTCTTATCAGTAGATTGATTCAAAACACTTCTTAAACAATCCTAAACATGATTCTAAACAAGAAAAACCACAGAACCAATAGCTCTGATACCACTGAAGGAATGTTTAGTGTTAATCCAGATTCAATTCTTCAGATTCAACAGTCCTAAACATGCAGATCTAGGTTCTCTTGATTAGAAACTTAATAGATCTCACCTGTTACCTTTTTGTGCAGCGGAATATGAAGAACAGGTCAGAGATCAGCAGAGCCACCAAGTGATAACTCCTCCAGAGGTTCACACACGCACACCAAGCAGGAAGAAGGCTGCTAGACCAAGAGAGAGGAGGCGCAGGGAGAGAGAGAGAAATCGCAGAGGGGGCTAGGGTTAATTGGGATTCAGACTTAAGTTTTATTTATAAAACTTGTCTATTTCCTTTTGGGCTTTTGGGCCCAAATACCAATCTGATTAAATCCCTTAGATTTAATCAGACCCATTAATCTCTCTCTAAGTACGACAAATGCCTGGCACTTTTACCGTACTTCTGCTAAGCCGTTCCTACACATTTTCCTGTTAGCTTAGGCGTGTGACCCATATGGGATCATATAATAAAGGCAATAAGTCCAAGACTTATAGATCATGAGCGGACTCTAGCAAGCCATCATGACCCCCAGTATTATATGACTTATGTCTGATCATTGACATACTCTTACTTTCTAGAGACAGTACCGAGATTACTGGACACAATTCCAACATCATCTCCATCCATAATGGTGAAGGTCTGCCCATCTATCAGTGGCTTGCGCAGCTTGTCCATCTCAAAATGCAGCGGCTCATCTCCCAGGTGGAGGTCTATCAGACTGTGTCTGACATCTATCATTGCTCCCGCTGTAGCCAAGAATGGTCTTCCCAATATCAACGCATCATCAGGATCACTGTCATACTTCAGCACTAGGAAGTCTGTTGGAACTAAATAGTTTCCAACTCTCACTGGGATGTCCTCAAGGAGTCCTTCTGGAACTCGTATAGACTGATCAGCTAGGACAAGAGAGGTCCTAGTAGGAGAAAAATCCAGCAGACCCAGCTTCTCTGCCACAGAATATGGCATGAGACTTCCAGCAGCTCCCAGATCACAAAGAGAGCGCCTAAAACTATCCTCAAAGATAGAACAACTTAGCAAAAAAATCCCAGGATCAGGCAGCTTCTTGGGAACCTTGGTTAACAGAACATCACTTATCTGTTGAGGGACTACAATCACCCAATCTTTCATCTCTTCATCTAAAGGCAACATCTTGTTCAAATACCTCTGCACACATGGGTGATAAGGTGGATCATCAGATGATGGAATTTCTTTTAACTCTTCACCAATCTCCTCTAGCTTCTTAAGCTCTTCAATCTCCTGCTTAATCACTTCAGATACTGAGCGATATAGTCTAGTGAATTGTGCATAAATCTCCTCCTGAGTAATCTCAGACACTCCAGGGAACAAGCGATCAAGCTCCAAATCTGCATCAATGCTATCAACATCCGGGGAGTCTGTCTGTTCACGACCTGCATCGACCGACACTAGGTGTGTGTCGATCGATGCAACACTGTTTTCACAGTTTTCACCCGAGAGATTTTCTCCAAAATCTGAAAATTCAACCTCTTCTACCAACTCAGTTGTGCTTAACTCAAATCCTTCACCTATGTGAGATCCATCATCAATGTACACAGACCAGGCCTTAATATGGGTGTCTGCTACTCCTTTTCCTTTCATAGAACTGGAAATCTGATTCACCTGAGTATCCAACTGCTTCATATGAGTGTTCAGAGACTCAAACTTTCCATTGAGATCCTCATAGACAACATCCAACTTCTTATTGCAGTCCACATAAATCTTGGTTCGACTCTCCAGCAGCTGTTCCATCATTGCCTCCATCTTACTCTCATGAGCAGTGGCTGCAGGAGGAGTCTGATAAGATGAAGATCCATAGGTTCTCTGAGTACCTTGTCCAAAAGGCTTCTGAAAACCATTTGTCTGTCCAAAACCAGCTGAGTTATGATTGCCTGTGAAGGCACTCTTCTGTCCTCCATTGAATAATCTGTTTCTCTGATGATTACCAAATCTGTTACCTTGGAAACCAGATCCTCCAATGTAATTCACATCTTCTTCCTGAGTGTCCTCCTCAGTCTGAATTACCTCAACATCTTGGGCAAAGTGGACAGCCTTCTTACTAGCCAGGAGATTGCAAATTGTGTCCAACTTAGATCTAAATTCAGCCATCTCTGAATTTTCTACATTTCCACCAGATTTCTTCCTCCTCTCATCCATAGTCTTGCAACTGTTACTGCTCACTAAGTTCTCAATCAACTGCTTAGCTTGTGCAGGAGTCCTGGTGTTCAAGTTTGCATTACTGGAGTTATCCAGCGCAGACTGATATGGCAGATCTATGCCTCTGAAGAAAATACCTAGCAATGTGACCTCAGTGAATCCATGGTGTGGGCAGCCACGCTGGTACTTCCTGAATCTCATCCAAGCAGTCTTAAGAGGCTCAGTAGGACCTTGGGTAAATGTCAGAATGTCATGTCTGGACTGATCAGAGCGTGCATCATCGTAGAAGTGACGCAGAAACTCACTCTTCAGGGCTGCCCAAGTATCAAACTGCCCAGGTGGCAGTTGCTTCAGCCATGCAGCATCGTCTCCAGCGAGACTGTACGGAAAGAGCTTAAGGAACATATAATCCTGGCAGACTCCATCATACTTCATGCCATTGATTAAGTCCTCAAACTGATCAATGTGATCCATAGGTTGCTCTGTGGGATGACCATGGAAGGCATTCTGTCTCATCAGCGAGTAGTAGATGGTTTTGATCTCAAAATCATTCCTCTCAAAACCAGGCATCACAAGAGCTGACCGGTTTGCATGAAACTCATCCGGTCTGTTGTAGTCAGCTAAGGTCCTCTCATGGACAACCATCTGTCTATTTTGGGCCGGTCTTTGACCTTGGTTCTGCTCCTGTTGCGGTTGCTCAGGGGGATCAGGGATTACATTCCCTTCAGCATCAATCCGTTGCCCAGCAGCATTGTACAGACTGTTATCTCGGTCCCTCAGGGTACCTTGAGTATCAGGCATAATGATTAGCTTCTGTACCACCATCCTTGCTCTTCTTTCTCTTCTGTTAGTCCTCTCTAGACGTCCAAGTTCTTCAAGTCCGAGATTAACGAGGTTCAGGTTCTGATTACTTCGAGTTTCACGCGTCTGCATAAACTGTATGTAATCGTCAAGCAACGATCGATGCTATCAGTGCAACGATCGATTCAATCTCAGAATCGCCTAGTGACGATCGACACAAAGGTGCAACGATCGACGCAAAGCGAAATCGGTACCTGCGACAGAGAGAAAACAGAGAGAAATCAGTAACTTAAAATAAAAACAAAACAAAACGAAACGAAAATAAAAAATCCTAGTAAAAACCCTAAGTTCGATCCTTTCGAAGACTCTAAGAGTCCCCGGCAACGACGCCAAAAACTTGATAGGGTCTAGTTTTAATCCTATTCTACTGCAAGTGCACAGTTAATTGATTGTAGTATATAGGGTATCGAATCCACAGAGACTCTGGTCTCGATAGATAAAGAACCGTAGGAATTTAAACTAAGAAGAAAGCAAATTGTAGTAAACTAAATAGCAAAGCAAGAAAGTAAACAAGTAGCAGATTGTTGGTGGTGAAAGCAGTTAATTAAAGGCGCTAAGTCTAGGGCGTTCTCAGGAAATCAGACAAGCAGACAAATCAATCAGTCAGGATCTAATTAAGTACAGTTCTAGAACTCAAATCACGGATATAGAATTAACCAAATCTCTTTGCGAGAATTCTCTAAGTCTAAGTGCAGTAATCCAAATCTCTTTGCAATTACTAACAGATTAAACCAGCATTAATTTCAAGTTCGATATGTTCACAATTAAACTAAACCAAATCTCTTTGCGAATAATTTAATTGCTCAACCTAAATAGTTCAGATTCTAAACCACACTCTCGTGTCGTATTTAGCAACCTAAGATCTAGATTCTAATTGATCAGGTTATAACTAGCATTAAACTCAATTTAGATCGAAGAACATTCTATTCATGTGAATCCTTAACTGAATTAAACAAGTATAGCAAGTCATGAAATCCTTAATGAGAAACCCTAAACCTAACTATGAATCTACTCAGACATGATTAATGAAACAGAAATCATAGAATTAATAGGAATCATAAAAGAGATTAAATAAATAAAGGGGTTCGAAATCTTCTCCAAAATAAAGTGAAGTACAGGATCAGATCAGCCCCAATAGCTCTAAAAACTCTCTACTCTTAATTATGAAAGCGTATCTAAAATAAACACCAAAATCCTAATTATATAGGCTTAATCTCGGCTGGGGCTTCTTTGTAAATACTGGAAACTTCTGGGCCAAAGTGCAAAATCTTGATTCTTCATTAAACCGCCGTAATCGGCCCATCTCGCTAGTGTGTCGATCGACACCAAAGGTGTGTCGATCGATGCATGATCTCAAAATCGGACAGTGAGCTCAATATCTCGGCCAAGCACTCCAAAATCCCCAAAATGCTCCAATATCTCCAATTCTGCTCCAAACCTGATTATACATGTAAAAGACTCTAAAAGAACACAAAGAACACTAAAACACAATTATATCATGGCATAAAACCGGTAAAAACCATGATATATCAGGTTTCTAGAATTAGCTTGTTGGGCCTTGGGTTTTTACCCCATTTCCTTATTATTTTTGGGCCCTAGGATGGGTATGTTACACTGCAAATCTTTTGAAGTTTCATAACTCTGTTCTTAGCTCCAGATCAGGTGTGTCACGGTTCTCAGCGAAGACTAGCAGTGTTGCTTTGTCTCGGTGCTTACCTGTGTACGCCAGAAAGAGGAGAAGTGCATTGCAACTGAGGATGCTTCTTCTCTTTCCGCCGATGATTACTATGCCGTTCTTAGACTGGTACTTTAGCATCCGCCCTTCTCTTACCCACCAAATATGTTCAAATCCGATTTGGTAATTGCGTTAGAGATCTTTCCACATGTAAGTCACTCTAACATGTGATCAAGCGAGGTTGAGTTTCCAAATGGATTACCTCCTACCACATCTAGAAGTATGCCATCTGTTTCATCCAAGGTTTGTCTAAATTTATAACTGATGTGTTTGGTTAAACAAATGGAAACGTATTTTGCTCCAATCAATGGTTTTTAACTATTTATTTCCGTACTTAGAGAATATACCAGCTTACTGTGGTGAAGAAATGGGCAAGGGATGACCTAACTGAAACCATCTCATGTCTAGAGAGTCAAGAAGAGAAAGTAAGGGGCATATTTATGTTCTTATACCAAAATATTGTTTCTTTGTTTCTGATGTCTAACCATTGCAACAGCCAGTACCATGTGAGATCAAGTGAATAGCTGCAGGAGTCTTCACTTGTTTACAAAACGCCATAGATTCTCTTGAGGAGAAGCAGGTTAGTCTATTTGAACAATAATAATTGCTTTTATCAATGGCTGCTTGGGTAAAACTCTAGAGCTGTTATGAAGTTTTCCTTCTTTATAATTTATCCAAGTTTGATTAGTTTCTTTGAGAAGATCATATGTTGAATCAAAGAGTTTGAATTGATCCTTGAATGCTCTTACTTTAGGACATTGGATCAGTTACAGGGTTGTGGATATATGTCCCTCGCGTAGTGAAGGAGCTTGGAAAGATGGAATCTTCTTCTAATACAGAAAATCCACAAGTTCAAAGGATCAACTTTGCAAACCAAAAAAGTGGTGGAAAAAGATTTACGAGGGTGAGCTAGCAAATCCATGCGAAGAAAAACCATCTGGAACAAAAAGCAGAGGGACCTCGCGGGTTGCTTCTGGATACGACAGTGATGAGACCGTTGAAATGACTGAAGTAGAGATCGAACTTGCTTATAGGAACGTTTCTTTAGACTCTCTTTAGATCAAGCTTCTTTCCTTTTACTTGCATATGAAAGCACAAGACGTTGGCTTATTCGGTTTGTTCGGTTCGAGAAGTTTTTTGAGTAATTAAAATTTTTATAGAGTATTTTGGATTCGGTTTAGATTTTAGTCGTTATTTTGGATCGATTGCAGTTTTGACCATGAATTGATCGGTTAATACAAATTTTCATCCGGTTAACCATTCTAATACATCATCTTAATTTATTCCAACCGGACGAGACGAATCTAAACCGGAAACATGTACCAATTTGGTTAGGAGCACAAATGAGCTCTCTCAGTAGCATAAGAAAATGGAGGCTTCCCTTCCTCCTAAAGAGGCCAACCTCTTCAAGATCGTTCGTATGTTCTGATTCTATGTGCTTGTCTCCTAAACACGGCTTAATTAAATTTAAACAATTACAATATCTAAGCATATATAACATTTATATATATATAATTTTTAAAATTGAAGTTTATTTGAAACAAAACATTTAATATTTATTATATAATTTTATTTAAAATAACATATTAAATAGGGAAAATTTGGAGAAATGCCTTCAAATGAGTTTTTTTATTTGAAAACTAGACCTGAATATAGTTTTTTTTTGAAAAATACACTTTTATATTAGTGAAATGACTATATTATCCAGTCTGATTATTTATAATTATTTTAATATTTTGTCATCATATTTATTTTAATAACTAAGTTAACTTATTTCAAAAATATTGGTTGAAAAATATTATGATATTTTTATCTTTCTTAGTTGCGATAACAAATAAGATTTTATAAAAGATTTTATTTTTATTTTGATAAAAAAATTAAAAATAAACACGGCGAGTCTAACAAAAGAAATTTACACGTAACCCACCTTGCTTCTTTTTTGTTCACTTTCCGAAATTGAACTAGCATTAACCCAAATTTTAATTTGAAATATCTTTAGTTTCTAGATTCTCCAATTTGTTTAATACTAGATTTCAGCCAAATTAATATACTCATGATTTATGTTATCGGGTAACGCCAAAAGAATAAAAGCAATCTAATGAAAAATGAATAGTCTTGTTTGGACCAAAGCTGATTTTTAATGTATATGCAATGACAATAACTGAGAATAGACGAAGAAGCGTAAACATATACAAGATTTACTGGCAAACGAATTTTCTTCATACCAAGAAAAAGCTTCAATGGTATTTAGCAATTGTGAGAAAGAAAGAACATGAACTCATTGAAACAAATATTTATTTTATCAGTTATAAAACTAATTTGTTTTTAAAGATAAAGTTTATATTTCGTAAAACTTATCAAATTTATTAAAAAATTTAATTATAAATGGACATGTTTATCTTAATCTTATATTTATCTTTAACAAAATAACAATAATACATTTTCGTATTTATTTATTTTATTTATGAAAATATTTTGTTTATAATTAAGTCTAGATAAAAATGTCATTTTACAATAAAGAAAGAACAATTTTCAAAAAAAATAAAAAATAGTGTAGAATGCAAAATTTAAAACATAAAAGAGGTATTTTTTAAATTATCCCTATTAAATATATCTACAAATTTATATTAGAGTTGATCTTCAGCATAAGAAATTGTGGCTCTGACACTGTTCATAAATAATTATAAACTTGAAACAATTACATAGTACAATTAATAGAAAGCCAAGATAACAATATATGACAATATTTTATTCGTAGGTTTACTCGTATTTCAACTATGCAAGGTAAAGCCAGTTTAAAATATTTTTAATGTAACAATTTACGACACATGTTAATGTTTAACATCGAAGCTGAAATGCAGATGCAAAAAGAGTGGCAAGATATATAGGTCATCAAATTTTAGACGCGGAAAGGAAGAGATATGACAATAAATACGCCTACATATATTTACATTTAAACCTTTCATTTTCATGGACTTTGAATTAATAAAGCGAAATATAAATGTGACATAAATTTGCTTGGAAATAAGGCAGAACAAAAACAAGAAACACGAGAACAATTATGAAAATACCTTAAAAAGTGTATAGTTAACGTATTTAAGCATGTATGACACAACTACATCTAACTAATAAATTACACAGTCAATACTACATTACAAATGCATTTGATTATATTTACTATAGAGTAACCAAAATATAGTTAGAACAAACCATTTCCACAAACGAATTGACGTGCGTGTATGGGAGAGGGAAATATCACTTATTAATACAATTAGTGTCTAGTCCGTGCTAAGCGCATATATTTTAATTATTAATTCAAACTTTATATTATACATTCTGTTTGTTTTGTTTGTGTAAATTTTTTTTTAAAATGTTATGATGTATTATTTGATTTGATTTTTTATTTATTTAGGATGTTTTTGGTTTTTCAGTTTTTGTTTTCGATTATAATTACGATTTTATCAGTTTTATAGTATTAAAATTTATTATATTTGGTTTATTTTTGATTTTAAATTTTAAAATATTATAGTTTTGGTATTTGATTTATTATTTATTGTTTTTTCTTTGGACTTCATTGTTTTGTTTTTGAGATATTCCAAGTTTAGATTGCACCTAATTGGATTTTATCCATTATTTTGTAATTAAAATTTTATATTTAGATCAAAATTATTTTATCAAATTATACTATATAATTATGTGATTGTATCATGTATTCTATTTTAGTTGAAAATAAAAACAAACTAAGCACACAAATTTTTTATTTAACATTTTATTTTTTTTCGAAATAAAATTTTATTATTTTCTTAATTTTATTATATGAAAATTCATTATTTTGATTTTTTATTTTAAAATTTAAATACTATAGTTCATATATATATTTTTTTTTTTGAAAATATCGTTCAATATGATTTTTTATTTTTATGTAACAAAACTTAGTTAATGTTAATTTATAATAATATTTTCATAATATTTACGAATTTAGTTTATTTTTAAAAAATATTTGAAATTTTTTTTTGTAAGATTTGATTGTGAGAAAAAATATATAAGATATAACAAGATATTATGAGTTAATTAGTGATAAATAGAATTGACAATTTTATCTTTGATAAAAATAAAAAACCCAATGTCAATTTTATCCTTTATAATAAAAAAACGACGTTATTTATTGGCCCCTGGAGTAAATTGAAAGTTGAGCTGAAACCATAAGCTATTATCAATGTTCCACAACAGTTTGGACTCGAACAAAATCGAAACAGGCATATGCATCATCGAAATCCACATCGAAGACGGGGCGAGAATCCCGGCGACGTAATCAATTGTTTTACTGGTAAGGAACTGCAGTGGTATACCCCGGATTTGTACCCAAAAAGGTATTATCTTCATGGATTCTTAAGAGATTTCGGATACCATCTAGTGACGGTGAGCATCCATTCTGCGAATGACTAAGGTGATATCCGGAGGACCATGTTCATTGCTTCCTTTTATTCAAACAGAAACTGCACTCTTTTAGATCCAACGACTCGTCCTCGAACAGAGTTTTCCAGACCCCAAACCCGTTGAAGTTGGGTTATCATGACGTGTTGGTTTTGTTTTCGCGGGTTGAGAGGAACCACCACCGGAGCGAAGCGATTCGATACAACGGCTTGTTAACAGATTGTCGTCGGGAGAGCAACCGGTTCGTCATCAATACCTAGGTGATGGTTTGCATTTTCGCCGAAGATTGTCAGCCCATAATGAGCTTTGATGTCAGATATGAAACATTCGATATGATATAACTACCATGAGATGTTAATTCAGATGATAACTTATAAGGGGAAGTTAGCTTTTCCTGATAACAAAAAATGATAGAAGATTGTGGATTTTGGAGGATGAAGAAAAACACAAGTGGTCGATGTAAGAGTAATTTACATGAACCCTAAGATCTTCAAACTAGATTAATCACATAATAGAATTATAAAGGAGGGTTAGCGGATTACCTCCATTCATTGTCGTAGAGAGTTCTTGATGAACGGAATCCTGGATGGAATACGGAAAGTCTAGATCTCTGCTTTAGGAGATTAGGTTTCTCTCCCCTTGCCTAAAATTTTGTGTTGTCTTTAGAATACCTTTATGATGGGCTAAAGGCATATATTTATAGGTGGAGAGAGGACCTAATTCCTCATTAAGATTTCCTTAAGATTAATCCCAGCCGTCCATCAAAGTAGAGATTTGTTAGGAATTATCTCATTTATTTCCAATTTAATTGGTCACCAATAAATATAAGGGATATCATTATTCCTATATAAATCAGATTAATATAAGACCATATAATGGGGGAAGAAATATTTCTTACAGTCTCCCACTTGGTCGTTATTTATATCCATTAATGTTTTTTTTATAGGAATCATAAGGCCGACATAATATGATATACCTTTGTTTGTTATTTGGTAATCATAAGTGTTTTGGCTTAATCTAGTAATCAATGGGAGTCATGGCAGTCACACATCATTTTGCAACATGCTCCCTTCCATGTACTACTGCATTGACCACCTTCATAGCTAAACCGTAAACATAAGTAGGAGTTATCATAATGGTCCCTTTATGTCTTTTATAATAAAGACGTATTCTGTTATCATAATTCCAACAACCAATAATGTGTGCACAAATGGAAACAGAATAAAAGATGTAAAAGTCATTATAGAGCTCAAATGTCATTATAGGCTAAACATAAACAAACAACATAATTTAAACGCTGTCCTCAAGACCCATACTTTCAGCATGCTTCATAAAGGTCTTTGGAGGTAAAGCTTTCGTAAATATGTCTGCAATCATGAGATCAGTGCCTATGTGTTCAATGACAAACTTTTCTCTTTTGACATCTTGCTTAAGAGATAGATATTTAAGGTCCATATGCTTGGATCCTTTCGATATCCTATCATGCTTAGAGAAGAAGATTGCAGCTTGATTGTCACAGTAAAGAGTTAAGAGGTTTGTCAACAAAGCTCAAAGCCTCAAACTCAGACACGAAATTCCGCAACCATGTTCCTTGAATAGAAGCCTCATAACATGCGACATACTCAGCTTCCATAGTGGATGTGTAAATCAGCTCTGACTTCTGGCCTTTCCATGAAATGGCACCTCCTCCAAGGAGATACACAAAGCCGAGAGTACAGTGCCTTGAATCTTGGCATCCACCAAAATCTGAGTCTGAAAATCCAACCATCTGTGGATGTGTTGATCTTCTATATGTCAGCATATAATTTCTTGTTCCCTTTAGGTATCTCAAAACTTTCTTTGCAGCTTGCCAATGAGCGAGTCCTGGGTTACTCTGAAATCTTCCCAGCATGCCAACTGCGTGGCTAATATCAGGTCTAGTACAAACTTTTGCATACATCAAACTTCCCACAAGAGATGCATAAGGGTACTTTTGCATTTCATTACGTTCCAATTCATTCTGCGGACATTGCTTCAGATTAAGCTTGTCACCTTTCTGCATAGGAACAATGCTAGAAGAACATGTCATCATACCAAATCTCTCAAGAACTTTATCAATATATGCTTTCTGAGACAGTCCTAGTATTCCAAGTGATCTATCACGGAATATTTCAATTCCTATCACATAGGACGCCTCACCCATATCTTTCATGTCAAAGTTCTTAGAGAGGTATGTCTTAGTCTCATGTAATAGACCAAGATCACTACTGGCCAATAATATGTCATCAACATACATAACCAAAAATATGAACTTACTCCCACTGATATTGAGGTATATACATGTATCTACAATGTTCTCTTTGAAACCGTAATTCATAATGGTTTCATCAAACTTTAGATACCATTGCCTCGAAGCTTGTTTCAGTCCATAAATTGATTTCTTTAATTTGCAGACCATGTCTTCATGACCTTCGATTATGAAGCCTTCAGGTTGACGCATATAGACTTCTTCTTGCAAGTCTCCATTAAGAAAGGCAGTCTTCACATCCATTTGATGTAACTCGAGATCATAATGAGCTACTAATGCCATGATAATTCTGAAAGAGTCTTTTCTAGACACAGGTGAAAAAGTCTCATTATAATCGATGCCTTCTTTCTGATTAAACCCTTTGGCTACAAGTCTGGCTTTATATCGTTCAACATTTCCATTACAATCAAGCTTGGTCTTAAAGATCCACTTACAACTGCTTTGTGTCCTTCAGGCAATGGAACGACATCCCAAACTTCATTCTTAACCATTGAGTCTATTTCATCTTTACTGGCATCAATCCATTTATCAGAATTAACATCTTTCATGGCTTGTGAATAAGAAACCGGATCTTTAATGTTTATTTCTTCAGATTCTACTTGATAAAGCACATAGTCATCAGAAATAGCATATTTCCTCTGACGAGTTGATCTTCTTAATGCTGGTTCCTCTTGTGCTTCATTTATATGATCATCATTGGCGAGATTTTCATCATGGAGTGGTTGATCATTCACTGGGTATTCCTCATTGTTTAACGGTTCAACAGGAGGAGGATTCCCAACATTCGGAACTAAGGGCAAAGGGATATTAACCCTAACTTCCTGAATGACCACTTCTTGAACTTTATCACTCCCATTAATCTCGCCATTTTCATAAAATCTGGCATTAGCGGTTTCTACTATTCTCGTACTATGGGTTGGACAATAAAATCTATATCCTTTGCTAGGAACCATGTTCAAGATATAGACAACAGTTCGTAACGCATCCATCCACAAGGATATATGAAAGTTAGCATGACTCATCATGGATCTAACCATTCTCATATAAGTACGGTTACGCCTTTCAGCTACACCATTCTGCCATGGAGAACCGGGCGTTGTGTATTGCGCAACGATTCCTAATTTTTGGAGAAGTTTGGCAAAAGGTCCAGGATGTTGTCCTGTTTCATCATATCTGCCATAAAATTCACCACCTCTATCTGACCGAATGATTTCCACCTTTCTATCTAATTGCCTCTCTACTTCAGTAATGAACACTTGTACAACATTCACAGATTGAGATTTTTCATGCAATAGATAGAGGTAACAATAACGTGAATAATCATCGATAAAGGTAATGAAATACTTTTCACCTCCAAAAGTTGAAGGTCCACAAATATCTGTATGTATGATTTCAAGAAGCTGTGTACTTCTTGTGGCTCCTCTTTTAGTGTGTTTAGTTTGCTTACCCTTAATGCAATCTATACACTCTTTAGAGTTGGTGAAATCAAGATTTGGAATGACTCCATCTTTTACCAACTTTTTGATTCTTTCACTGGAAATGTGATGCCACAAGAAATATGAGTCATTTGCACATGTTTTACGGTTAAGAAGACGTTTATCTTGCAGGGTAAGATGTGTTTCAAAAGGTTGATCAGCCAATTTTAACATGTAAAGGCCATTAACCAATATTCCTGAACCAATTTTATTAGAGTTCAAAAATAAATTGAAACAACCATCTCCTTGAGATGATTTAAAACCAGCCAAATCAAGTTTGCTTACTGAAACTAAATTACGAGAAATAGATGGAACATAAAGAGTCTGAAATAAATCCAAACTAAATACACTATCTAAAATGAGACGATAAGTGCCAATCTTTTCCACTGGCGCTTTGTCTCGGTTTCCCATAAGTAAGTAGTTTTCACTTGGATTTATGGTCTGGGTTGTAAGGAATCCTTGCAAGGAATTAGTGACATGTACATTAGCACCGCTATCAATCCACCAAGTTTTAGAAGAAACATGAGTAAAGTTAGAATCAGAAAAGCTTATGAAACCCATTAGGTTACCTTTCTTTTCAAACCATTCCTTTCTTTTATGGCAATCTTTCTGAAAGTGTCCAGACTTTTTGCAAAATTTGCATCAGTCATCTTTCTTCGCCTTTTTCTTCTCATTAGCTTGATCAGAATCATTCATTCTGGGTGGTGCTCTTTTATGGCGCACTTGATGCCTTTTCCCAGCTTAAGGTCCAGCTCCTTGGACATAATGGGCAACCTCAATTCCTTCACGACCAAGTCTAGACTCCTCTTGGACCAATTTGTTAGCCAATTCATTAGACGTCCACCTTTCATCAATGGCGTTGTAATTGATTTGGAACGGTTCATACTGAGGAGGCAGAGAATTTAGGATAAACTGGACAAGAAAAGAATCGTCCACACTCATTCCTAAATTCTTCAGCTTAGCCGCAAGGTTGGTCATTTCAATGCAATGTTCACGCATAGACCTTGTGCCATCATGCTTCATGGTTGTAAGATCTGCCATAAGTTTCCCAGCAAGGGATTTGTCTGCAGTCTTAAACCGTTCTTCAATGGCTGCTAGATAAGCCTTAGCTTTCTCTGCATCCGGAAGGGAAGTTTTGATGTTGCTAGCTATTGTCATCCTTAAGAACATAATGCTCAATCTGTTCGCTTTCTCCCACTCTTTATGGAGAACTTTTTCATCTCAGTACTAGTTTCCGTAAGTGGACCTGGCTCATCTTCACGAAGTGCCAAATCCAAGTCTAGTACTCCTAATGTGAACTCAACTTTCTCTTTCCATTCTGAGAAATTGGTTCCAGTTAGGATTGGAACACCAGAGACCATGGATGACAAATTAGCAGGAAAAGATGCTGCAATTTTGAGATAGAACAAGAGGTAATTAGGCTTCAAAACATATTATAATTCCCAGATGCACGAAATTTGTACGCGATGATATCTGAGAAAAATTTTATAATTTCCAGATGCGAAAAATGCGAGAATCAAAATTCGCAGATCCCTAATTTTGCACGGATTCTGTATGTCTGAAAACTCTCCCAAACGTACAGATTATGCACGCCCGGATTTTGCACAGACGAAAATAAACACAGACTCATATATGTAAAATTTTAATTTACAGATCTTTTATTTTCATTGATTCAAATCATAATTCTATTATTCTTAATAGATTAAACATATGTTTATAACCATGCTCTGATACCACATGTAAGAGTAATTTACATGAATCCTAAGATCTTCAAACATCTAGATTAATCACATAATATAATTACAAAGGAGGGTTAGCGGATTACCTTCATTCATTGTCGTAGAAAGTTCTTGATGAACGGAATCCTGGATGGAATACGGAAAGTCTAGATCTCTGCTTTAGGAGATTAGGTTTCTCTCCCCTTGCCTAAACTTTTGTGTTGTCTTTAGAATGCCTTTATGATGGGCTAAAGGCATATATTTATAGGTGGAGAGAGGACCTAATTCCTCATTAGGATTTCCTTAAGATTAATCTCAGCCGTCCATCAAAGTAGAGATTTATTAGGAATTATCTCATTTATTTCCAATTTAATTGGTCACCAATAAATATAAGGGATAGCATTATTCCTATATAAAACGGATTAATATAAGACCATATAATGGGGGAAGAAATATTTCTTACAGTCGAGTCAAGACTTTCTTTCACCTTTTCGGTCACAGTGATCCGAGGCTGGGTTTGAACAGATTAATGTCTTTCGTAGCCCTCCGTACTCAAATAAAATCTCATATGCCCCTCTAATTATTAGAATATTATTTATAATTATTTTTTAATCGAGAACAAATGAAATTACCAAAATACCTTAGGATTTTCGGATAATTACATGGAAACCAAACAGTTTACCCGACCAAACCGAAATCAGATTTCGAACCGTAAATGAACCGGTTTTTTCAAAAATCGTTGGTTCACCCGATTTACCGTGGTCGGATAACCAAGACAGTTGGGTCAGACTCGGTTAATTAAAAAAAACCCCAATTCTCCATTTGAAATCCCTAATTCCATTTGAATCCACCTCGTTCCATCTTCTTTCTAAGTTCTCCATTTTCGGACTGTTACTCTCCACTACATTCTCTCTTCTCCATCTTCCCCTTTTCGGATTCCCCATTATCTCTCAATCTTAACTTCTATTTCTTATTTCTCCCTTCTCCTTTCGAGTTCCTTCACGCGAGTAAAATATGCTGCCGAAGACTCGTCGAGCCACCAAGAAAATCGATGTCGAGAAGGAGAATCCTCCTCCTCCGGCGACGGTGAGTTGTGTAGTAAGCCCTACCACGACAACGAATGCTCCTCCTCCGGCGAGCGATGGTGTTGGTCCTACCACGACCACGAATCTGGTTGATAATGCTCAACAGGTCGATAATGCTCCTCCGGTCGATAATGCTCCTCAGACGGTTACTGACGAAGAACGAGAAGTTGATCTAGAGAAACAGAGCGAAGGAGATGAGAGTGAGAGTGAAGTAGAAGATGATGAAGATGATGACGACGTGACAGAGAGTACAGAAGACGGAGACGAGGTCGAGTCTGAGCAACAACAACCGCAACCGACCCAACCGAGACCGAGCTTGAGAGTCGAGGAGACAACCGTACCAAACAACAAGGATGTATCTTCGGAAGAAGACGAGGAGGAATCCAATGACAGCTTTGATTCCCAATCGGTAAGTGTTATACCCATTTAGTTGTGTAAAAGTTGGGAAAATTGTTCTTAGTTGTTTAGATGATGAAGTAAAACCTAGTAAAACTGAGTATAACTAATAAGTAAAACTGGTAAAACTTTGTAAAACTAGTGAAGTAAAACTGGTAAAACTTAGTAAAACTATTGAAGTAAAACTGGTAAAACTGAGTAAAACTAATAAAGTAAAACTGGTAAAACCGAGTATAACTAATTATGTAAAACTGGTGAACTTAGTAAAACTAGTTAAGTAAAACTGGTAAAACTATATATAACTAATAAAGTAAACTGGTAAAACTGAGTAAAACTAGTAAAGTTAACGGGTAGAACTGTGTAAAACTACGTATAACTAAGTATTACTTTGTAAAACTAAACATTGTATTAGTGGAATAACTTGGTAAAACTCTTTTTTTGCAGGATTCCGGTGTTGAATTGACAGCCATGCAACCTCTGAGAATGTACTCCCCCCGCCCCCAACGGAGTACAAGAAGAAAATAAAGATATCGACGCGGTGCTTCTATATTGATTTTCTGGCCACTCTAGATTCTTTGCAGCCTAAGCTAACAACTACTGAGAGGAAGTGGTTTGTAGAGCATCCGCAGTTCCAACATATCTTTCACCTGCCGAAACAGGGAAACCACAAGCTGATGGGCATGTGGATGCTACTCCTGTGAACTGCTTGCATCGAGAAGAGGATGGAAGTCTGGTTCGTGGTCTACGGCGTTTCGATACGTTATGGGCTGAGGGAGCATGCACTTATGTCCGGATTAGACTGCCACAACTACACGGTTGACTACAAGCAGTTGGATGGCCTTAAGTTTGTGAGGAAACATTTTGGGAACTCGATAGTTAGAGTTCAAGATGTGAAAAAGAATCTCGAAGGTATGGGAGCTGATCGAGATAGACTGCAGATGATCGTTCTTTACTTCCTTTGCAGCGTCCTCATCGGCCAGACGAAGAATAGAAACGATGCTACTCCGGTGGTAGATTTTTTTCTGTCGATGATATTGACTTGTGCCGAAGTTTTCCTTGGGGAAGATTGTGTTATGATTATATGGTCGGTGAGATCTCTCACACAATGGACCATTTTAAAGGGGTTATCAAGGAGAACAAATTGTGGCCGATTCCCAATTTCTGTAGGTCCAAGAAGAGATCCAGAAGACTAAGGCAGAGAAGAAAGCGGCAGAGAAGGCACTTGGAAAACAAAAGGTGGGGGATACATCCAATGCACCTGAGAAGCGTAACACAAGGCCGAGGAGGGATTAGGACTTGGTTGCTTTGAAGTTGTTTTGGTTTGAAGTTTTTTAAGTACTATGTAGGTTTGAAGTTGTTTTTGAACCTTTTTTGGTGTAAGTACATTGTTGTTAAACTGGATGTTTGGTTTAGTATCTATGTTTGGAAATGTTTCTGAGTAAAACTGGCAAAACAAAGTAATACTATGTATAACTGTTGGGAATGTCCTGAATGAAGGAATGTTTAGTTGATCCTGATTCAATTCTCTGATTCATATCATCCTAAACATGCTGATCTAGGTTCTTCTCGAATAGAAACAATTGATGATCTCACCTTTTACCTGTTAATTGCAGCGGAAGGAGATAGAACAGGTCAGAGATCAGAGAAACACCGAGAGATGAATCCTCCAAAGGCTCACACACGCGATCACAGAAAACGGCTGCTAGACCACTAGGGGAACTCGGCGCAGAGGGAGAGAGAGTTTCGGCTAGGGTTTTTGGTTCTGAACCCGAGTTTTATTTATAAAACTTGTCCGGTTCCGTTTGGGCCATTTGGCCCAAACACCAATTAACTCGACGGCATTCGCGCACTGTGTCGATCGACACCCCTTGTGTATCGATCGACACACAGTGGCTAAACCGTTTTATTCTCTCTAAGTACAGTAAATGCCTAGCACTTTTACCGTACTTCTGCTAAACCGTTCCTACACATTTTCCTGTTAGCTTAGGCGTGTGACCCATATGGGATCATATAATAAAGGCAATAAGTCCAAGACTTATAGATCATGAGCGGACTCTAGCAAGCCATCATGACCCCCAGAATTATATGACTTATGTCTGATCATTGACATACTCTTACTTTCTAGAGACAGTACCGAGATTACTGGACACAATTCCAACAATCTCCCACTTGTACTGGAATCTCTGTATTCATAATCCTTTTGTCACAATATCTCGATTAGTCATAAGGCAAGATTGGTGTCATCCTTATAAAGCCTAATCTTGTTCATCGGACTCTGATTCGATACTGACAATCCAAACGACTCGGGACAGTCCGTTTGAGCATGGCCATGCATTTTCCAGTATTCAAATCTCCGATTGGCCTAGAGATATTCACTCCATTTATATTGGAGGGACAAATTCCGTCTTGTTCCATCACTGTAAACTACTTATTTCATAATGTACCCAAACAAGGTCCTTATAACTATCGCAGAACGATAGCGTTAGACAATGATCAAAGTGCATCAGTCCACGTGCAGTCACATGCATGCGAACTCAGGTCTAAGGACTATACTCTATAGTCGTAGTAAGAATCTCTTATGACACAGATATAAATATACTGAAGAGTTCTTATAAGCGGGTCTTGTCCGGTCGTATGTTCCCAAACATACACCTATGTACTGACTTTGATGCCGCGCATCTATGACACACTGAGACTTTGTCATAAGTCACGTACCAATCCAGTCTCACACGGTTGTTGGTGTTCCAATTTCAACAACCTTCGACTAGGGACGGGATGATATAAAACATCTATCAAATATAGGGTCTCATGATCAAGCTAAATGACTTCGATGACTCAAGATCAAATCATTTACTTCGATGACCTATAAAATGGTTCATATCATTTTGGAACGATTATTTCATCACAGTTAAAATAATCTTGAAATAATAATTTCATTAAACATAAGAATGTTTTACAAGAACATATCGAATAACTAAATAAAAGCCCTCAAACTCCCACTCAAATTTAGATTACATTTCAATGTCTCTAATGCCTACAGCTTCAGTCAGAAACTCGAGCTTAGGCCTTGGGAGTGGCTTTGTCAACGGATCAGCGACGTTATCATCAGTCTGAACTCGGCTGATCTTGACTTCCTTTCTATTAATGATGTCACGTATCAAGTGAAATCTTCTTAGAACATGCTTGGATTTCTGGTGTGATCTTGGTTCCTTTGCCTGAGCTATAGCACCATTGTTGTCACAAAACAGTGCCAGAGGCTCAGCCGCATCTGGTATCACACCTAGTTCAATAATGAACTTTCGTATCCAAACAGCTTCCTTCGCAGCTTCTGAGGCGGCGATATATTCAGCTTCTGTAGTGGAATCTGCAACGGTGTCTTGCTTGGAGCTTCTCCAACTGATTGCACCGCCATTCAGACAAAAGATATAACCGGACTGTGACCGAAAATCATCTTGGTCTGTCTGGAAACTTGCGTCCGTGAATCCACTGACTTTAAGCACATCACTTCCACCGTACACTAAGAACTTATCCTTAGTATGTCTTAGATACTTCAAGATATTCTTTACGGCAATCCAATGGTTTTCACCTGGATTTGACTGGTATCTACTCGTCATGCTCAATGCATAAGCAACATCAGGACGAGTACAGATCATGGCATACATGATAGATCCTATTGCAGATGCATAAGGAATATTCTTCATGCGCTCAAGCTCAGCAGCCGACGTAGGGCTCTGCTTCTTGCTTAGCGTTGTGCCATGTACCATTGGCGTGAAGCCCTTCTTGGAATCCTTCATGCTGAATCTTTGTAGGACTTTGTCAATGTATGAATCTTGACACAAGCCTATCAGCCTTCTAGATCTATCCCGGTAGATCCTGATTCCAAAAACGTATGCGGCTTCACCCATGTCTTTCATGGAAAAACAACTTCCAAGCCAGTCCTTTACGGACTTCAGCATTGGAACGTCGTTTCCGAGAAGCAGTATGTCATCGACATACAGAATAAGAAATACAATCTTGCTCCCACTAGATTTCTTATACACGCATTGTTCTTCTTCGTTTCTGATGAAGTCAAATTGCTTGATCGCTTCATCAAAACGAAGATTCCAGCTCCTCGATGCTTGCTTCAATCCATAAATGGATTTATGAAGCTTGCATACTTTTCCAGCATTCTTTGGATCTATGTAACCGTCAGGTTGTGTCATATACACATCCTCTTCCAGAATACCATTCAGGAAGGCGGTTTTCACGTCCATCTGCCAAATTTCATAATCATGAAAAGCTGCAGTTGCTAGTAGAATCCGAATAGATTTCATCATAGCCACTGGTGAATAGGTTTCATCGTAATCCACACCGTGAACTTGTCTGAAACCTTTTGCCACCAACCTGGCTTTATAAATCTGGACATTTCCATCCACGTCAATCTTCTTCTTGAAGATCCATTTGCACTCGATGGCTTTTACACCAGCGGGTAAGTCAACCAACGAAAACACTTGGTTGACCGACATGGAGTCCATTTCGGAATCAGTGGCCTTGCGCCACTTAGAGGAATCTGGGCCCATCATGGCTTGATTGAAGTTCGATGGTTCATCACCATCAATGATCAGAAGATCATGACAGTCAGTCACGAGGAATCCTTGATATCTCTCGGGTTCGTGACGGATCCTCCCGGATCTTCGAACTTCAGGTACTACAGGTTCAGGCTCTACAATTTCTTGTAGGTCCTCCTGCTGCTCTTCCTCATTAGGTTGAGCATGTAGGAACTGTTTAGTTGATCCTGATGTAATTCACAGATTCATATCAACCTAAACATACAGATCTAGGTTCTCTTGATTAGAAACATTAGATGATCTCACCTTTTACCTGTTTGTTGCAGCGGAAGGAATAGAACAGGTCAGAGATCAGAAAGATGCACCGAGGGATGAATCCTCCAAAGGTTCACACACGCGATCACAGAAAACGGCTGCTAGACCGAGCTGGTGGGAGGCGCAGGGAGAGAGGATTTTCGGCGCTGGGGCTAGGGTTAGGAGAAAGAGATTTGGCTTTTAGTTTATTAAAAGCCTTCTCTTTCCCTTTTGGGCTTATGGGCCCAAAACACCAATCTGATTAAATCCCATTTAATCAGACCCATTAATCTTTCTCTCTTAGTACGACAAATGCCTGGCACTTTTGTCATACTTCTGCTAAGCCGTTCCAACACATTTTCCTGTTAGCTTAGGCGTGTGACCCATATGGGATCATATAATAAAGGCAATAAGTCCAAGACTTATAGATCATGAGCGGACTCTAGCAAGCCATCATGACCCCCAGAATTATATGACTTATGTCTGATCATTGACATACTCTTACTTTCTAGAGACAGTACCGAGATTACTGGACACAATTCCAACAATCTCCCACTTGTACTGGAATCTCTGTATTCATAATCCTTTTGTCTCAATATCTCGATTAGTCATAAGGCAAGATTGGTGTCATCCTTATAAAGCCTAATCTTGTTCATCGGACTCTGATTTGATACTGACAATCCAAACGACTCGGGAAAGTCCGTTTGAGCATGGCCATGCATTTTCAAGTATTCAAATCTCCGATTGGCCTAGAGATATTCACTCCATTTATATTGGAGGGACAAATCCCGTCTTGTTCCATCACTGTAAACTACTCATTTCATAATGTACCCAAACAAGGTCCTTATAACTATCGCAGAACGATAGCGTTAGACAATGATCAAAGTACATCAGTCCATGGGCAGTCACATGCATGTGAACTCAGGTCTAAGGACTATACTCTATAGTCGTAGTAAGAATCTCTTATGACACAGATATAAATATCCTGAAGAGTTCTTATAAGCGGGTCTTGTCCGGTCGTATGTTCCCAACATACACCTATGTACTGACTTTGATGCCGCGCATCTATGACACACTTAGACTTTGTCATAAGTCACGTACCAATCCAGTCTCACACGGTTGTTGGTGTTCCAGTTTCAACAACCTTCGACTAGGGACAGGATGATATAAAACATTTATCAAATATAGGGTCTCATGATCAAGCTAAATGACTTTGATGACTCAAGATCAAGTCACTTACTTCGATGACCTATAAAATGCTTCATATCATTTTGGAACGATTATTTCATCACAGTTAAAATAATCTTGAAATAATAATTTCATTAAAAACATAAAATAATGTTTTACAAGAACATATCAAATAACTAAAATAAAGCTCACAAAACTCCCACTCAAATTTAGATTACATTTCAATGTTTCTAATGCCTACAGCTTCAGTCAGGAACTCGAGCTTAGGCCTTGGGAGTGGCTTTGTCAACGGATCAGCGACATTATCATCTGTCGGAACTCGGCTGATCTTGACTTCCTTTCTATTTACGATGTCACGTATCAAGTGAAATCTTCTTTGAACATGCTTGGATTTCTGGTGTGATCTTGGTTCCTTTGCCTGAGCTATAGCACCATTGTTGTCACAAAACAGTGCCAGAGGCTCAGCCGCATCTGGTTTCACACCTAGTTCCATAATGAACTTTCGTATCCAAACAGCTTCCTTTGCTGCTTCTGAGGCGGCGATATATTCAGCTTCTGTAGTGGAATCAGCAACGGTGTCCTGCTTGGAGCTTCTCCAACTTACTGCACCGCCATTCAGACAAAAGACATAACCGGACTGTGACCGGAAATCATCTGTGTCTGTCTGGAAACTTGCGTCCGTGAATCCACTGACTTTAAGCACATCACTTCCACCGTACACCAAGAACTTATCCTTAGTATGTCTTAGATACTTCAAGATATTCTTTACGGCAATCCAATGGTTTTCACCTGGATTTGACTGGTATCTACTCGTCATGCTCAATGCATAAGCAACATCAGGACGAGTACAGATCATGGCATACATGACATATCCTATTGCAGATGCATAAGGAATATTCTTCATGCGCTCAAGCTCAGCAGCCGACGTAGGGCTCTGCTTCTTGCTTAGCGTTGTGCCATGCACCATTGGCGTGAAGCCCTTCTTGGAATCTTTCATGCTGAATCTTTGTAGGACTTTGTCAATGTATGAGTCTTGACACAAGCCTATCAGCCTCTTAGGTCTATCCCGATAGATCCTAATTCCAAGAACATATGCGGCTTCACCCATGTCTTTCATGGAAAAACAACTTCCAAGCCAGTCCTTTACAGACTTCAGCATTGGAACGTCGTTTCCGAGAAGCAGTATGTCATCGACATACAGAATAAGAAACACTATCTTGCTCCCACTAGATTTCTTATACACGCATTGTTCTTCTTCGTTTCTGATGAAGTCAAATTGCTTGATCGCTTCATCAAAACGAAGATTCCAGCTCCTCGATGCTTGCTTCAATCCATAAATGGATTTATGAAGCTTGCATACTTTTCCAGCATTCTTCGGATCTATGTAACCGTCAGGTTGTGTCATATACACATCCTCTTCCAGAATACCATTCAGGAAGGCGGTTTTCACGTCCATCTGCCAAATTTCATAATCATGAAAAGCTGCAGTTGCTAGTAGAATCCGAATAGATTTCATCATAGCCACTGGTGAATAGGTTTCATCGTAATCCACTCCGTGAACTTGTCTGAAACCTTTTGCCACCAACCTGGCTTTATAAATCTGGACATTTCCATCCACGTCAATCTTCTTCTTGAAGATCCATTTGCACTCGATGGCTTTTACACCAGCAGGCAAGTCAACCAACGAAAATACTTGGTTGACCGACATGGAGTCCATTTCGGAATCAGTGGCTTTACGCCACTTAGAGGAATCTGGGCCCATCATGGCTTGATTGAAGTTCGATGGTTCATCACCATCAATGATCAGAAGATCATGACAGTCAGTCACGAGGAACCCTTGATATCTCTCGGGTTCGTGACGGATCCTCCGGATCTTCGAACTTCAGGTACCACAGGTTCAGGCTCTACAATTTCTTGTAGGGCCTCCTCCTGCTCTTCCTCATTAGGTTGAGCAGTATCCTGTTCATCTTGAATTTCTTCAAGCAGTACCTTACTCCCACTGTCTTTCTTAGAGAGAAACTCCCTCTCAAGAAAGTTACAATCCCGGGCAACAAAAATCTTGTTCTCGGAACGTAGATAGAAGTAATAAGCCTTGGTTTCCCGTGGATAACCAATGAAGTAGCATTTGTCAGATTTTGGTGTAAGCTTGTCTGAGATCAATCTCTTGACGTAGGCCTCACAACCCCAAATTCTGAGATAAGACAGCACTGGAGCTTCTCCAGTCCATAATTCATATGGTGTCTTTGCTACTGCTTTTGATGGCGCTCTATTTAGAGTGAACACTGCTGTTAGCAGAGCATATCCCCAAAGGGATATTGGAAGGTCTGTGTGACTCATCATAGATCGAACCATATCCAATAAGGTCCGATTTCTCCTCTCAGACACACCATTCCATTGAGGTGTTCCAGGAGGAGTGAGTTGGGATACGATCCCACACTCTCTCAGATGATCACTGAATTCCTGGCTTAAGTATTCTCCTCCTCGGTCGGACCGAAGAGCCTTAATGCTTTTGCCAAGTTGGTTCTGTACTTCATTTTGGAATTCTCTGAACTTTTCAAAAGATTCAGACTTATGTTTCATCAAATAAACATATCCATACCTACTGAAATCATCAGTGAAGGTAATGAAGTACTGATAGTTTCCTCTTGCATTTGTGGACATTGGGCCACACACATCAGTGTGTATCAGGCCCAATAAGTCACTGGCCTTCTCGTTAGGTTTATTAAAGGGGGCCCGTGTCATTTTGCCCATCATGCAGGATTCGCATTTCTCACATGACTCAAAGTCAAATGAGCCAAGAAGTCCATTCGAATGGAGCCTCTTGATGCGTTTCTCGCTGATGTGCCCTAAACGACAATGCCATAGAAACGTTCGGTTTTCCTCATTAGGTTTAAACCGTTTGGTATTAATGTTATAAATTGGCGCGGATTGATCGAGTATGTAAAGCCCATTCATAAGAGGGGCAGAACCATAGAACAAATTGTTGCGATTGAAGGAACATAATTTATTCTTAACTGAAAAATCATAACCTTCCAAATCCAACAAAGAAATTGAAATAATATTTCTGCTTATAGCAGGTACAAAATAACAATTATTCAGTTCTAAAATCAATCCCGAAGGTAAAGACAACAAGTATGTGCCTACAGCTAGTGCTGAAACTTTCGCTCCATTCCCAACTCGTAGCTCCACTTGTCCTTGCTTCAGCCTTCTACTGTTGCTGAGTGCCTGCATATTAGTACAAATATGAGCCCCACAACCAGTATCCATGACCCATGAGGTATTATCAGAAGTAGTTGTATTAACTTCTATAACAAAAATACCTGATGAAGAAGTCTCGAAAGTCTTCTTCTTCAATTCCTTTAGACCTTCCTGGAATTTCTTACAATCTCTTCTCCAATGCCCCAGTTCTTTGCAGAACCTGCACATGTCAGTAGGCCCAGCCTTGGACTTGGGCTTGGGCTTTGGCGTGTCCTTGTCCGCGACTTGGACAGCCTTGGCCGCTCCCTTATCCTTAGCAGAGGATTTCTTAAACCCCTTGCCCTTTTGCACCATAAGCACATTGGGGTCCTTGGCGGTTTTCCTCAAGTTGGGCTCTGCAGTCTTGAGCATTCCGTGAAGCTCAGGTAGTGTCTTACTCAAGCCATGCATGTTAAAGTTCAGAATGAACTGATCATAGCTTGCAGGTAAAGACTGTAGAATGATGTCGCAGGCAAGTTCCTGGCTGATTGGGCAGTCGAGTTTCTGAAGATGATCGAGATAACCCATCATCTTCAAGACATGAGGACTCACTGCCGCATTCGCAGCCAACTTACAGTCCAAGAGGTTCTTAACTGTCTGGAACCTCTCAGTCCTAGCCTGCTCCTGAAAAAGCGATTTCAGGCTTGCCATTATCTCGATGGGAGACAATACACTTTCGAACTGTTTTTGCAGCTCAGGAGTCATTGTCACCAACATCAGGCAATAGACATCATTTTCATCTGACGAATGCTTTTCCCAAGCATTGTGCAGAGTCCTGGCAGCATTGGCAAGAGGCCTCTCGGGGAGGGGATCACGAAGGACATAATCCTTCTTCTCCTGCTTGAGGACCAGCCTCAAGTTCCTTGACCATGTCAGGAAGTTCGTTCCAGTCAGCTTCTCCTTCTCGAGAACAGACCGGATCGAGAATGTGTTTTGTGTGCTTGTAGTAGTCATATCTGAAATATATAAATAAAAAGGTTATTAGTTATTATGTTCAAAATGACTAATCTCGTATTAAAATTTAATATGATTAATCACGCATTATATTCAATAACATCAGTTACCCTCAATAGAATATAATGATTCCAAGATCCACATATAACTAAGATTAAAGTGGGCCACTGGCCGTCACCCAACCTTAGCTTATATCGGTAAGCCCTATATCGGCTAATTATATCCGTGATATAACTCTTGGTTGTGAATCTGGGCCCGAGGCCCAATCCACTCTGATGTCTCAAGGCCCGGGACTCCCGATGGCCTAGTCAAGAAAACCAGACTATACAGTCATGTAATCATTAATGTCTGGGACTCCCAATGACATTTATGAATCACAAACTGTCTTACCCACGCAAAAGTAGACACCCTCACACTGTAAGGCCATGAATACAATTGAATGGGCTTTGACAGCTGACATAGCCTGGACAAGACATCCAACGCTTGATATTATTTGAGGTTCATAGGTTTATTAAAATTCATTCCCAAAATAGAAGATTACTATTTCGGGAAAATTTCCATTTTTGGAAACCTACTATTTTTGGAAACTTTCTAAAATTGGAAACTTTCTAAAACCGGAAACTTTCTAACTTTAGAAATTTCTTAAAATCCAAAATCCGCAAATCCAGAAACTTCTATTTTAAGAAACTTTCTAATTTCAAAATTTCGGAAACTTTAATTTAAAATCTATTTTATAAATTTTATAAAATAAATTTTAAATTGATCTGAAGAAAGACTCAAATAATTGGCCCAATTGTTTTAACTTCTTGGCCCGAGGCCCAAGAATTGGTCCATGTCCAAGACATGACCCAATTGTCCAATTATTTGACATAACCGGTCTGGTTCATTAAAACTGGTCTAACCAAGTTTTAATTACTACGATGACCACAATTGTCAACCGGTTATTTACTAAACCGGAATTTCTCAATTTATTTGGTCCAACCAAATCAAATTAGAAATTCCTGGTTTAGGCACTAAATCCAATATTTCTTTCGACATTGGATTTCTTATCCCGGTTTAACCAGACTTAATAAATTTATTAAATCTGTTTATTAAACCAGAACGAATCAATTTTAATTAAGTTTTGACCCGAACCACCTAACCGAAATCGAACCGGCCCATCACACCCAAAACCCTAACCGGTCGAGAAACTTGTCCAAGCCGCAAGCCATCATGCTTGGCCGAGACGTGATCGGGACGGTTGGGCTGCGTGATCGGGACGATCGTTCGGTATGCTCGGGTCATGCGGGAGAGCCGCGATCGTTCCACGCCAAGCAGGAAACGATCGGGACACCGGGACGAACGGGAAGCGATCGCGATCGCATGATCCGATCCGCTCGATCATTCCGTCCGGCTGCCGCTCTCACGCTGGCTCTCGGTCGATCATGCGATCGATCATGGATCGATCCATGCATCAAACTCGTCGGCCGATCACAAACCCGAGTCATATAGCTCGGTTTGCGATTTCTTTAGTGTGTTTAGGATTCAAATTTGTTTCTTAAGTGATTTATCTTATCAGTATATGATTCAAAACACTTCTAAACAGATTAAAACAACCTAAACATGAATCTAAAACAAGAAATCCTAAGAACCAATGGCTCTGATACCACTGTAGGAACTGTTTAGTTGATCCTGATGTAATTCACAGATTCATATCAACCTAAACATACAGATCTAGGTTCTCTTGATTAGAAACATTAGATGATCTCACCTTTTACCTGTTTGTTGCAGCGGAAGGAATAGAACAGGTCAGAGATCAGAAAGATGCACCGAGGGATGAATCCTCCAAAGGTTCACACACGCGATCACAGAAAACGGCTGCTAGACCGAGCTGGTGGGAGGCGCAGGGAGAGAGGATTTTCGGCGCTGGGGCTAGGGTTAGGAGAAAGAGATTTGGCTTTTAGTTTATTAAAAGCCTTCTCTTTCCCTTTTGGGCTTATGGGCCCAAAACACCAATCTGATTAAATCCCATTTAATCAGACCCATTAATCTTTCTCTCTTAGTACGACAAATGCCTGGCACTTTTGTCATACTTCTGCTAAGCCGTTCCAACACATTTTCCTGTTAGCTTAGGCGTGTGACCCATATGGGATCATATAATAAAGGCAATAAGTCCAAGACTTATAGATCATGAGCGGACTCTAGCAAGCCATCATGACCCCCAGAATTATATGACTTATGTCTGATCATTGACATACTCTTACTTTCTAGAGACAGTACCGAGATTACTGGACACAATTCCAACAGAGCAGTATCCTGTTCATCTTGAATTTCTTCAAGCAGTACCTTACTCCCACTGTCTTTCTTAGAGAGAAACTCCCTCTCAAGAAAGTTACAATCCCGGGCAACAAAGATCTTGTTCTCGGAACGTAGATAGAAGTAATAAGCCTTGGTTTCCCGTGGATAACCAATGAAGTAGCATTTGTCAGATTTTGGTGTAAGCTTGTCTGAGATCAATCTCTTGACATAGGCTTCACAACCCCAAATTCTGAGATAAGACAGCACTGGAGCTTCTCCAGTCCATAATTCATATGGTGTCTTTGCTACTGCTTTCGATGGCGCTCTATTTAGAGTGAACACTGCTGTTAGCATAGCATATCCCCAAAGGGATATTGGAAGGTCTGTGTGACTCATCATACATCGAACCATATCCAATAAGGTCCGATTTCTCCTTTCAGACACACCATTCCATTGAGGTGTTCCAGGAGGAGTGAGTTGGGATACGATCCCACACTCTCTCAGATGATCACTGAATTCTTGGCTTAAGTATTCTCCTCCTCGGTCGGACCGAAGAGCCTTAATGCTTTTGCCAAGTTGGTTCTGTACTTCATTTTGGAATTCTCTGAACTTCTCAAAAGATTCAGACTTATGTTTCATTAAATAAACATATCCATACCTACTGAAATCATCAGTAAAGGTAATGAAATACTGATAGTTTCCTCTTGCATTTGTGGACATTGGGCCACACACATCAGTGTGTATCAGGCCCAATACGTCACTGGCCCTCTCGTTAGGTTTATTAAAGGGGGCCCGTGTCATTTTGCCCATCATGCAGGATTCGCATTTCTCACATGACTCAAAGTCAAATGAGCCAAGAAGTCCATTCGAATGGAGCCTCTTGATGCGTTTCTCGCTGATGTGCCCTAAACGACAATGCCATAGAAACGTTCGGTTCTCCTCATTAGGTTTGAACCGTTTGGTATTAATGTTATAAATTGGCGCGGATTGATCGAGTATGTAAAGCCCATTCATAAGAGGGGCAGAACCATAGAACAAATTGTTGCGATTGAAGGAACATAATTTATTCTTAACTGAAAAATCATAACCTTCCAAATCCAACAAAGAAATTGAAATAATATTTCTGCTTATAGCAGGTACAAAATAACAATTATTGAGTTCTAAAATCAATCCCGAAGGTAAAGACAACAAGTAAGTGCCTACAGCTAGTGCTGGAACTTTCGCTCCATTCCCAACTCTTAGCTCCACTTGTCCTTGCTTCAGCCTTCTACTGTTGCTGAGTGCCTGCATATTAGTACAAATATGAGCCCCACAACCAGTATCCATAACCCATGAGGTATTATCAGAAGTAGTTGTATTAACTTCTATAACAAAAATACATGTTGAAGAAGTCTCAAAAGTCTTCTTCTTCAATTCCTTTAGACCTTCCTGGAATTTCTTACATTCTCTCCTCCAATGCCCTGGTTCTTTACAGAACCTGCATATATCAGTTGGCCCAGCCTTGGACTTGGGCTTGGGCTTTGGCGTGTCCTTGTCCGCGACTTGGACAGCCTTGGCCTTTCCCTTATCCTTAGCAGAGGATTTCTTAAACCCTTTGCCCTTCTGAACCATAAGCACATTGGGGTCCTTGGCGGTTTTCCTCAAATTGGGCTCCGCAGTCTTGAGCATTCCGTGAAGCTCAGGCAATGTCTTACTCAAGCCATGCATGTTAAAGTTCAGAATGAACTGATCATAGCTTGCAGGTAATGACTGCAGAATGATGTCGCAGGCAAGTTCCTGGCTGATTGGGCAGTCGAGTTTCTGAAGATGATCGAGATAACCCATCATCTTCACGACATGAGGACTCACTGCCGCATTCGCAGCCAACTTGCAGTCCAAGAGGTTCTTAACTGTTTGAAACCTTTCAGTCCTAGCCTGCTCCTGAAAAAGCGATTTCAGGCTTGCCATTATCTCGATGGGTGACAATACACTCTCGAACTGTTTTTGCAGCTCAGGAGTCATTGTCACCAACATCAGGCAATAGGCATCATTTTCATCTGACGAATGCTTTTCCCAAGCATTATGCAGAGTCCTGGCGGCATTGGCAGGAGGTCTCTCGGGGAGAGGATCACGAAGGACATAATCCTTCTTCTCCTGCTTGAGGACTAGCCTCAAGTTCCTTGACCACGTCAGGAAGTTCGTTCCAGTCAGCTTCTCCTTTTCGAGAACAGACCGGATCGAGAATGTGTTTTGTGCGCTTGTAGTAGTCATAGCTGAAATATATAGATAAAAAGGTTATTAGTTAAAATGTTCAATATGATTAATCTCGTATTAAATTTAATATGATTAATCACGCATTATATTCAATAACATAAGTTACCCTCAATAGAATATAATGATTCCAAGATCCACATATAACTAAGATTAAAGTGGGCCACTGGCCGTCACCAAACCTTAGCTTATATCGGTAAGCCCTATATCGGCTAATTATATCCGTGATATAACTCTTGGTTGTGAATCTGGGCCCGAGGCCCAATCCACTCTGATGTCTCAAGGCCCGGGACTCCCGATGGCCCAGTCAAGAAAACCAGACTATACAGTCATGTAATCATTAATGTCTGGGACTCCCAATGACATTTATGAATCAAAAACCGTCTTATCCACGCAAAAGCAGACACCCTCACACTGTAAGGCCATGAATACAATTGAATGGGCTTCGACAGCTGACATAGAATGGACAAGACATCCAACGCTTGATATTATTTGAGGTTCGTAGGTTTATTTAAAAAATTCATTCCCAAAATAGAAGATTTCTATTTCGGGAAACTTTCCATTTTGGAAACCTACTATTTTTGGAAACTTTCTAAAATTGGAAACTTTCTAAAAACGGAAACTTTCTAACTTTAGAAATTTCTTAAAATCCGAATCATGCAAATCTAGAAACTTCTATAAATTAAGAAACTTTCTAATTTCAAAATATCGGAAACTTTAATTTAAAATCGATTTATAATTTTATAAAATAAATTTTAAATTAATCTGAAGAAAGACTCAAATAATTGGCCCAATTGTTTTAACTTCTTGGCCCGAGGCCCAAGAATTGGTCCATGTCCAAGACATGACCCAATTGTCCAATTAAATGACATAACCGGTCTGGTTCATTAAAATTGGTCTAACCAAATTTTAATTACTACGATGACCACAATTGTCAACCGGTTATTTACTAAACCGGATTTTCTCAATTTATTTGGTCCAACCAAATCAAATTAGAAAATCCTGGTTTAGGCACTAAATCCAATAATTCTTTCGACATTGGATTTCTTGTCCCGGTTTAACCAGACTTAATAAAATTATTAAATCTGTTTATTAAACCAGGATGAATTAATTTTAATGAAAACATTAAACCGAGCCTTAAACCAACCATGTCGATCGATGAACCAACCGTGTCGATCGATCCATCAACCGCATCGGTCGATGCTCTTAGCATCGATCCTGCATCGATCGTGCATCGATCCTGTATCGATCGATGCTTTCACGCATGCACGGAACCGAGCCAAAACCCTAACCGTGTCGATCGATGCACCAACCGTATCGGTCGATGCACCAACATCGAACCTGCATCGATCCTGCATCGATCGATGCTTTCACGCGTTAACAGGGTTAGCCGATAGACTGTATCGACCGATCCATGCGATCGTATCGATCGATCCATGCGATCGCAGTCGATACTCATTCTCTCGGATCAGATCGCATACCAAATCATATAGCTTGATCATGCGATTTTTTTATATGTTTAGGTTTCAATTCTTGTCACTTAAGTGATTTCTCTTATCAGTAGTTGATTCAAAACACTTTTAAACAAGAAAAACAATCCTAAACTTGAATCTAAACAAGAAAAACCAGAACCAAATGCTCTGATACCACTGAAGGAATTTTTAGTTGATCCTGATTCAATTCTCTGATTCATATCATCCTAAACATGCTGATCTAGGTTCTTCTCGAATAGAAACAATTGATGATCTCACCTTTTACCTGTTAATTGCAGCGGAAGGAGATAGAACAGGTCAGAGATCAGAGAAACACCGAGAGATGAATCCTCCAAAGGCTCACACACGCGATCACAGAAAACGGCTGCTAGACCACTAGGGGAACTCGGCGCAGAGGGAGAGAGAGTTTCGGCTAGGGTTTTTGGTTCTGAACCCGAGTTTTATTTATAAAACTTGTCCGGTTCCGTTTGGGCCATTTGGCCCAAACACCAATTAACTCGACGGCATTCGCGCACTGTGTCGATCGACACCCCTTGTGTATCGATCGACACACAGTGGCTAAACCGTTTTATTCTCTCTAAGTACAGTAAATGCCTAGCACTTTTACCGTACTTCTGCTAAACCGTTCCTACACATTTTCCTGTTAGCTTAGGCGTGTGACCCATATGGGATCATATAATAAAGGCAATAAGTCCAAGACTTATAGATCATGAGCGGACTCTAGCAAGCCATCATGACCCCCAGTATTATATGACTTATGTCTGATCATTGACATACTCTTACTTTCTAGAGACAGTACCGAGATTACTGGACACAATTCCAACACTGAAATCTATTGTACTTACTCTAAATGAGAGTTGTAGTGTCGAGATGAGACAGTCAAATAATACTAGACAATCATAATGCTTTGCTAGAAGCCACTTATGATCAATGAGTTTAGAACCCATTGCTAGTGTTATATGATCCTACAGGGTCACACACCTAAGCAAACTGAACATAGAATGTGAGGTTGATCATTAGTGTAATGATCTGATAAATGCATATTTGATATGCATTCAATATCGAGTTTCTGAGGCAGTGTCGATCGACACAGATCGCGAATGGCCAGATTAACTTCGGTTTAATCGTTGGTTATTCGGGTCGTGGTTTAAGTCAACATATATAAGATATATGGTCGACTTTTACACATAATCTGACCTAATTCACAGCCACAAAGTGAAACTAGAAACCTCTCAAGAGATCTGATCTCAAAAAGGCACTAGCATCCCAACTGTTCAGTTTGTGTGCGTGTGGATACCAGTAGAGGCGCAGCAATTGAGGCGCTGATAATCTCGAGTACTTGCAAAATCCTTCCGCTGCTAATCACCAGGTAACTTCGAGATCTGTAGATTCAATATAACATGAACCCTAGATCCTAGGCTACGGAATTCAGACTAGGGTTGCTAATCTAATTAGAACTGCTAGAAATTCCTATAGTGGTATCAAAGCCATAGGGTTCTATTGAATCAGTAGCATGTTGATTAGATTAGTTGAATCTAGATCAATGTATAGTTGATACAAGCATGCTAAAACTCGTTTTGATCATGATAATCTAGTTTAGGTTATTTGCTGAAAACGATTAGGGTTTATCGCCGTGTGTCGATCGATACCAATCCGGTGTCGATCGACACATAAGGATAACCCGAATGAAGCTTAGGTTTAACCTAACTGTGACGATCGACACAAGAGTTGTGTCGGTCGACACAGACCTTTCGGTCAAGTTGATCGGTTCAATTGGATTGGACCGGTTAGCTAACTTGGTTAAACCGCTAAATCGATTTATTGTGATTGAGTTGATAAGGTTAGCATCTACCGACACTAATGTAGTGTCGATCGACGCAGACCGGTTATCACAAAACCGGATCAATTGGGTTGATCGGCTATCGCAAATTGGTTTTGGTTAGTCTGTATCGATCAACACTAAAGTAGTGTCGGTCGACACAAGATCCGTTGATTTAGGTTATTGAACCTGAAATCACAGGACCAAACCAGGATAAATCAATTTTAATTAGAAGAATTAAAACATAATAAAACTGAACGTTTTAAAGGTTCTGTTCCTCAACCAAAATATCAAGTAATACTTCATGTCTTACCAATCTTGTCAACTGTCAAGACTTGTTTCATTGTGCGATAGACTTGCAGTGCAAGATGTCCACAATTACATAAGTAAGACAGGAAGTAATCGTGTTGATGAACTTGCAGTGCAAGACATCAACAATTACATGACTCAAAAGATTGGTTTACTTGAATGGGCCATCAAAATCGTTTTGGGCCCATAGACATCAGGTGGATTGGACATGAGACGTAAATCCACAACCAAGAGTTGTATTGGATACAACTAGCAAAGTTGTTGCTTACCTAGATAGCTAAAGTTTGGGTGATAGCCAGTGGCTCACTCAAATTTAGTGAAGTATGGATCTTGGATCATTATATTCATTTGAGGAAACATTGTTTGAATATAATGCGGGTTTTCTTAATAGTTACGATTTCTCATTTCTTGAACGTCATAACTAAATCCTTTCCTTTCTTTGATCTCAGCTATGACTAACACTCATCACAACACTTTCTCCCTGCGATCCGTCCTTGAGAAGGACAAGTTAAATGGATCGAATTTTGTCGAATGGTATCGGAACTTGAGAATTGTTCTCAAGCAGGAGAAGAGGGACTATGTCCTGGAAAATGTTCTCCCTGAAAAACCGAGAGCCAATGCTCCACATGCAAAAAGGAGTGCTTGGGATAAGCATTCTAATGATGTGGTCGATGTGACTTGTCTCATGTTGGCTACCATGAACTCGGACTTGCAGAAGCAATACGAGAACGTGGAGTCGCCCATGGAGATGATCACTAGCCTGAAAAGTATGTTTCAGGAGCAGGCACAAACTGAGAGGTACCAGACGGTTAAGTCTCTCATTGAATGCAAGCTACCAAAAGACGGTCCAGTAAGTCCTCATGTCATAAAGATGATGGGTTATATTGATAACCTGGGGAAGCTGGATTGTCCCATTAGCCAAGAGTTGGATACTGACATCATTCTGCAGTCACTGCCGTCAAGCTATGATCAGTTTGTTATGAACTACAACATGAACAACTTGACGAAGACGTTGACTGGACTGCATGATATGCTCAAGACAGCTGAGCCAAATATCAAGAAGGGCACTCCAAACGTACTTATGGTACAAGGAGGCAAGAAGTTTAAGAAACTTGGCAAGGGTAAGGGAAATGACAAGGCCGTCCAGGTTCAGAACCAGGACAAGCCTGCGCCAGCTGCCAAACCCAAGTCCGGCCCATCTGAGACTGATAAGTGCCATTACTGTAATGAGCTTGGGCATTGGAAGAGAAATTGCAACAAATTCCTGGAAGAGAAGAAGAAGAAGAAGAAGACTTTCGAGACTTCGTCTTCAGGTATTTATGTTATTGAAGTAAATGTTACTACTTCAGGTTCTACTTCTTGAGTATTGGATACCGGTTGTGGTGCTCATATTTGTACAAATATGCAGGGGCTAAGCAACAGTAGGACGTTGGAGAAAGGACAAGTGGACCTGCGCGTGGGGAATGGAGCAAGACTTGCTGCATTAGCCGTAGGAACATTTAATTTGTCTTTACCTTCTGGTTTGGTTTTATAACTTAATAATTGCTACTATGTACCTGCTATTAGCAGAAATATTATTTCTATTCCTGTTTTGGATATAGAAGGATATCAGTTTTCAATTAAGAATAAATGTTGTTCTTTTGATTACAATGATATATTTTATGGTAGCAGCCCATTAGAGAATGGGCTTTATGTTTTAAACCAAAGCACACCAATCTATAACATAAACACCAAGAGATTCAAGTCAAATGACACGAATCAAAACTTTCTATGGCATTGTCGTTTGGGCCATATAAATGAGAAATGGATTCAGAAGCTCCATAGTGATGGACTTCTGGGCTCATTTGATTATGAATCATGTGAGAAATGCGAATCTTGTTTACTGGGCAAAATGACCAAGGCTCCTTTCAACAAACAAAATGAAAGGGCCAGTGACCTATTGGGCCTTATACATACCGATGTGTGTGGCCCAATGAGAACAAGTGCCAGAGGAAATTTTCGATACTTCATCACCTTCACTGATGATTTCAGCAGGTATGGCTATGTCTATTTGATGAGACACAAGTCGGAATCTTTTGAAAGGTTCAAAGAATTCCAAAATGAAGTACATAATCAACTTGGCAAAAGTATTAAGGCTCTTCGATCAGATCATGGAGGAGAATACTTAAGCCAAAAATTCAGTGATCATCTAAGAGATTGTGGAATTATTTCACAACTCACTCCTCCTGGAACACCTCAATGGAATGGAGTGTCCGAGAGGAGGAATCGGACTTTATTAGATATGGTTCGATCAATGATGAGTCACTCTTCTCTTCCATTAACCTTTTGGGGATCGCTCTAGAAACGTCTGCGTTTACACTTAATAGGGTTCCGTCAAAGTCAGTTGCAAAGACACCACATGAGATGTGGACTGGAAATGTTCCAAGTCTGTCTTTCCTGAAGATTTGGGGTTGTGAAGCTTATGTTAAGCAGTTAATTACAGATAAGCTCGAACCCAAATCAGATAAATGCTACTTCGTTGGTTATCCTAAGGAAACCAAGGCTTACTACTTTTACAACCAGTCCGAGAACAAAATGTTTGTTGCTCGGAACTGCGTTTTTCTTGAGAGAGAGTTTCTTTCCAAGGGAAACAGTGGGAGTAAAGTACAACTCGAAGAAGTTCGAGAGCCACAGGAAACCGCTCAGCCCGTTGCGGAGGAGCAACAGTTGGATCTACAAAGAGTTGTAGAACCCACGCCTGTGGAGCCTGAAATTCGCAGATCCGAAAGGATCCGTCACGAGCCTGAGAGATATGGATTTCTCGTAACCAATTGTCATGACTTGTTGATCATTGACAGTGACGAGCCCGCAAATTTTGAAGAAGCAATGATGAGCCCTGACTCCGAAAAGTGGCTGAAAGCCGCTGAATCCGAAATGGGATCCATCTCACAGAACAAAGTATGGACTTTGGTCGATTTACCCAATGGTGCAAAAGCCATTGAGTGTAAATGGATTTTCAAGAAGAAAATTGATGTGGATGGAAATATTCAGATATATAAAGTAAGGTTGGTGGCAAAAGATTCCAAACAAATTCATGGTATTGACTATGATGAAACCTATTCCCCTGTCGCTATGCTTAAGTCCATTCGGATTCTCCTAGCAACAGCCGCTCATTATGATTATGAGATATGACAGATGGATGTGAAAACAGCTTTCCTTAATGGAATTCTGGAAGAGGATGTGTACATGACACAGCCTGAAGGTTTCATTGATCCTAATGCTGCTAGGAAGGTATGCAAACTTCATCGATCCATTTATGGGTTGAAGCAAGCATCACGGAGTTGGAATCTTCGTTTTGATGAAGCAATCAAAAGGTTTGATTTCATCAGAAACGAAGAAGAACCTGTTGGAATTGTGTCCAGTAATCTCGGTACTGTCTCTAGAAAGTAAGAGTATGTCAATGATCAGACACAAGTCATATAATACTGGGGGTCATGATGGCTTGCTAGAGTCCGCTCATGATCTATAAGTCTTGGACTTATTGCCTCTATTATATGATCCCATATGGGTCACACGCCTAAGCTAACAGGAAAATCTGTAGGAATGGCTTAGCAGAAGTACGGTAAAAGTGCCAGGCATTTACTGTACTTAGAGAGAATAAAAGGTTTTAGCCACTGTGTGTCGATCGATACACATGATGTGTCGATCGACACAGTGCGCGAATGGCCAAATGGCCCAAGAGGAACCGGACGAGTTTTATAAATAAAACTCGAGTCTGTTTTCTTCTTTAACCCTAACCGAGCCGCCAACTCTCTCTCTACTGCGACGCCTCCTCAGCTTGGTCTAGCAGCCGCTCTTCCTGCTTGGTGTGCGTGTGTGAACCTCTGGAGGAGTTATCACTCGGTGGCTCTCTGATCTCTGACCTGTTCTATCTCCTTCCGCTGCATTAACAGGTAAAAGGTGAGATCCATCATTGTTTCTATTCAAGAACAACCTAGATCCGCATGTTTAGGATAATCTGAATCTGAGAATTGAATCAGGATTAACTAAACAATCCTTCAGTGGTATCAGAGCCAGGTTCTGGTTTTTCTTGTTTAGATTCAAGTTTAGGATTGTTTTCTTGTTTAAGAAGTGTTTTGAATCAACTACTGATAAGAGAAATCACTTAAGCAACAAGGAATTGAAACCTAAACACATTTGAAATCGCAAAAACCAAACTATATTGATTTGGAATGCGATTTTTCAAAAGTGAGAATCGGCTGTGATCGCATGGATCGATCGATACGATCACATGGATCGGTCGACACAATCCGAGAATATCTCGGCCAAACCTGATAACCGTCCGTGCATGCGTGAGGGCATCGATCGATACAGGATCGATGCACGATCGATGCAGGATTGATGCTTAGAGCATCGACCGATGCGGTTGATGGATCGATCGATGCGGTTGGTTCATCGACCGATATGGTTGGTTTAAGGCTCGGTTTAATGATTTTATTAAAATTATAAACGTCACGGTTTAATAAACAGACTTAATAAATTTATTAAGTTCTGGTTAAACCGGGATAAGAAATCCAAAGTCGTAAATTGGATTTTGTGCCTAAACCAGGATTTTCTAATTTGATTTGGTTGGACCAAATAAATTGAGAAAATCCGGTTTAGTAAATAACCGGTTGACAATTGTGGTCATCGTAGTAATTAAAATTTGGTTAGACCAATTTTAATAAACCAGACCGGTTATGTCATTTAATTGGACAATTGGGTCATGTCTTGGACATGGACCAATTCTTGGGCCTCGGGCCAAGAAGTTAAAACAATTGGGCCAATTATTTGAGTCTTTCTTCAGATTAATTTAAAATTTATTTTATAAAATTATAAAGTCGATTTTAAATTAAAGTTTCCGAAATTTTGAAATTAGAAAGTTTCTTAAATTAGAAGTTTCTGGATTTGCGGGTTTTGGATTTTAAAGAAATTTCTAAAGTTAGAAAGTTTCCGTTTTTTAGAAAGTTTCCAATTTTAGAAAGTTTCCAAAAATAGTAGGTTTCCAAAAATGGAAAGTTTCCCGAAATAGTAATCTTCTATTTTGGGAATGAATTTTTTAAATAAACCTACGAACCTCAAATAATATCAAGCGTTGGATGTCTTGTCCATTCTATGTCAGCTGTCGAAGCCCATTCAATTGTATTCATGGCCTTACAGTGTGAGGGTGTCTGCTTTTGCGTGGATAAGACGGTTTGTGATTCATAAATGTCATTGGGAGTCCCAGACATTAATGATTACATGACTGTATAGTCTTGTTTTCTTGACTAGGCCATCGGGAGTCCCGGGCCTTGAGACATCAGAGTGGATTGGGCCTCGAGCCCAGATTCACAACCAAGAGTTATATCACGGATATAATTAGCCGACATAGGGCTTACCGATATAAGCTAAGGTTGGGTGATGGCCAGTGGCCCACTTTGATCTTAGTTATATGTGGATCTTGGAATCATTATATTCTATTGAGGGTAACTTATGTTATTGAATATAATGCGTGATTAATCATATTAAATTTAATACGAGATTAATCATATTGAACATATTAACTAAAATCCTTTTATCTTAATTTTCAGTTATGACTAGCACAAACAATCAAAACACTTTCTCGATTCGGTCTGTCCTTAAGATGGACAAGCTGAACGGATCAAATTTCTTGACTTGGTCGCGGAACCTGAGGCTAGTCCTCAGACAGGAGAGAAAGGACTATGTTCTTGAGAGAGCTCTCCCCGTGAGGATCGGGTCCAATGCTTCTCATGCAGTATATGATGCTTGGAATAAGCATTATAATGATGCGGTAGATGTGCGTGGTCTGATATTGGCTACCATGGACTCAGACTTGCGGAAGCAATATGAGAACATGGAGTCGCCAATAGAGATGATCAGCAGCCTGAAATTGAAATTTCAGGAGCAGATAAGGGTGGAGAGATACCAGTTGGTTAAGTCTCTCACTAGCTGCAAGCTACCAAATGATCATCCAGTGAGTCCTCATGTCAGTAAAATGATGGGTTACATTGATAACCTGAGGAAACTGGATTATCCAGTTAGCCAAGAATTGGCAACTGAGATCATACTACAGTCACTGCCGTCAAGCTATGATAAGTTCAGAAGGAACTATGGCCTTGATTGGTAACCTGCGGAATGGCGGAATCGCGTTTAAAAACGCCATTCCGCAAGAATTTTGCCAATCAAAAAAATTCGCGGAATAGGAAAAAAAAAAGCAAAAACGCAAAGTCTGCGTTTTCGCTTAAAAAAATACAAAGAAAAATTTATTAAGTGGAAAAGTGAACTATATGTAGATTATTTGTGGAATCTTAATATTCCGCCATTCCGCAAAACTCATCCAATCACACAAAACTTATTCTATAATTTTTTTTTCCAGCAAATTTTAAATTATTTCCGCAGCTTTATTTTATTTCCACCATTCCGCCATTCCACGAGTGTTACCAATCGAAGCCTATATCAAGAAAGGCTTAACGAAGACGCTGACTGAACTGCATGATATGCTCAAGACAGTTGAGCCAAACGTGAAGAGTACCCTGTACAATCTCATGAATGAGAAGGGTAGGTTTACTAAACCTAATGCTGACAAGGGTGAAGACAAAGTTGTCCAGATTTTGAATCATGGCAAGCGTGTGTCTTCTGAGCCCGAGTCAGATACCTCTTACGTTGGTAAGTGCTGCTACTGTAAGGAGACAGGGCATTGGAAGAGAAATTGTATTAAATTCATGGAAGATGATGAGGAGTTGAAGTTGATGTATGAGACTACTTCCTCAGGTATTCATGTTATTACTTCAAGTTCTACCTTAAAGGTATTGGATACTGGTTGTGGCACTGATATTTGTGATAATATGCAGAGCCTAAGCAACAGTAGAACGTTGAAGGAAGGGCAAGTGAAACTACATGTCTGGAAGGAGCTTGGGATGCTGCCTCAGCCGTAGGGTTTTTCACTTGTAGATGCCTTTGAGGCTTGGTTTTATTAAGTAATTGCTACAATGTACCTGCTTTAAGCAGAGTTGTCTTTCATTTTCTTGTAAGAATTTGAATATTTTTCATTTTGATAAAAGACAAGTTTTGTTCTTTTGATCTTAATGAAATATTAATTGTAGCACCCCATTCTAGGAATGGGTTTTATATCTTAAACCAAAGAGTGCCTAAATGTAACATAAATACCGAATTGGTTTAAATCTAATGAATTAAACCTGATTTTTCTTGGCATAAAAGTCTTGGTCACATAGAGTAAGTCGGATTCAGAAATCCCATAGTTATGGACTGTTGGGCTCATTTGATAAGATATCTTATGAGACTTGAATTCTGTTTACTGGACCAAAAGGAAAAGGGCCTATCTTAGCCGAGCTAGAGAAAGGCCCAAAGGCTTATTGGACCTGGAACATACTGATGTATGTGGCCCAATGAGCAGTAATGCCAGAGAAAATTTCCTGTACTTCATTGTCTCTACTGATTACTTCAGTGAGTGTGACTGTGTTCATTTGATGAGACACAAGTCGGAATTCTTTGACATGGTCGAAAGAGTTCCAGAATGAAGTATAGGATCTGAATGACAGAAGTATTAAGACTCTGGATTAGATCACGAGTGAGAATACTTAAGTCATTGATTATGTGATCATCTGAATGAGTGTGAAATCGTTTCACAGCTCATTTCTCCTGAAAACCTGAAGGTGTTTCTGTGAGAAAGAATCAGATCTTATTAGAAATGATTAAAGATGAGTCACACGAATCTTCCATGATATTATTTAAGAATAACGCTCTAAATTATCTAAGTTTACGCTGAAATAGTTCCACCAATATCAGTTGAAAGACACCACGTAAATGTGGATTGGAATCGATCCAAATTCGTCTTTACTGAGTATTTGTAGTTGTGCTACTTTGCTGGTTGTCCTAGGGAAACCAAGGCTTGTTACTTTTACGTCCATTCTGTTTTCTAAGAAGGGAAGTTATTTTCCAAGAAGAACAGTGGGAGTAAAAGTATAACTCGAAGAAATTCGAGAAATACAGGAGGCTGCTCAACCTGTTAAGGGAGAGCAACGGATGGATTTACAGATTTCTGTAGAATCTACACCTGTGGAGCCTTGTCCGAAGGAAACCAAGGCTTGTTACTTTTACGTCCATTCTGTTTTCTAAGAAGGGAAGTTATTTTCCAAGAAGAACAGTGGGAGTAATAGTATAACTCGAAGAAATTCGAGAAATACAGGAGGCTGCTTTACCTATTGAGGGAGAGCAGCGGAAGGATTTACAGATTTCTGTAGAATCTACACCTGTGGAGCCTGAAGTTCGCAGATATGAATGAATCAGTTACTAATCCGAGAGTGATTTCTCGTCATTAGTTGAACCTGATAATCATTGAAAGTTCGCATGATCTGATGATCATTGAAAGCGACGAATCTGCGAAATTCAAAGAAGCGAAAGTGAGCCCGGACTCCGAAAAAATTACATTTTATGTAAGTTAGCTTCATCGATCCATTCATGGAGGGAAGCAAACATATCGGAGTTGGAATCTTCGTTCTGTTGAAGTAGTCAAGGTTTTGACTTGAACAGGAACGAAGCGGAACTGTGTGTTTACTAATAGATTAGTGGGAGCGATATTGCATTTCTCATATTGTATGTCGATGACATACTGATTCTCGAAAATGACGTCCCAATGCTGCAGTCAGTAAAGGACTGGCTTGGGAGTTGGTTATAATGATTGACATGAGTAAAGCCACGTATGTTCTTGGATTTTGGATCTAAAGATAGAGATCCGAAAGAGCTGGTAAGACAAAGTCAGGATTCTTATCCCGACAAAGTCCTACAGGTTTTCAGCATTCCAAGAAGGGTTTTATGCAAATGTCACATGGCATTACGTTAAGCAAGACATAGTGTCCTACGATAACTGCTGAGCTTAAATGCATGGATAAGATTCCATATGCGTCGGCAATTGGATCTATCATGTATGCCATGAAACGTACTTGTTCGATGTTGCTTTAATGTTAAGCAAGACAAGTAAAGACCAGTCAAATCCAGCAAAGAATCACTGGATTGCCGTAAAGAATATCCTAAAGTATTTGAGGAATACTAAGGATAAATTCTTGAGTTACGGAGAAAGTGAGGTGCTACGAGTCGGTAGAGTCTGAAAGGCAAGTTTCCAATAGACAAAGATGATTTCCGATCACAGTCCGGTTATATCTTGTGTCTATCTGGCGGTGCAAGGCACTGTTGCTGACTCCATGACTTAAGCTGAACATTTCGCAACTTGGGAAGTGGCGAAAGAGGTTGTTTGGAAAGAAGAGTTCGTCACTGAACTTGATGTGATTTCCAGCATAGATGAGACTAGCTGCACATCAGAGGTCCAAACACCTTGAGGATAGGTATAACCTATTCCGTGAGATAAATGACAGAGATGTTAAGTAGATCAGCAAGTTTCAACGAATGAGAACGTTGCTAATCTATTAACGAAGCCACTCCTTAGGCCTAAGCACGAGTCGCGGACTGTTGCTGTAGGATAAGTGAAATTAAGATGTAGTCTTAATTTCAGTGGGAGTTATTAAAGGGCTTTATTTAGTTATTGGATATGTTCTTGAAATAACATTTAAGATGTTTAATGAAATTATTATTTCAAGATTATTTTAACTGTGATGAAATAATCGTTCCAAAGTGATATAAACCATTTTATAGGTCATCGAAGTAAGTGACTTGATCTTGAGTCATCAAAGTCATTTAGCTTGATCATGAGACCCTATATTTGATAGATGGATTATATCATCCTGTCCCTAGTCGAAGGTTGTTGAAATTGGAACACCAACAACCGTGAGAGACTGGATTGGTATGTGACTTATGACAAAGTCTCAGTGTGTCATAGATGCGCGGCATTAAAGTCAATACATAGGTGTATGTTGGGAACATACGACCGGACAAGACCCGATTATGAGAACTCTTCAGGATATTTATATCTGTGTCATAAGAGATTCTCACTACGACTATAGAGTATAGTCCTTAGACCTGAGTTCGCATGCATGTGACTGCACATGGACTGATGCACTTTGATCATTGTCTAACGCTATCGTTCTGCGATAGTTATAAGGACCTTGTTTGGGTACATCATGAAATGAGTAGTTTACAGTGATGGAACAAGACGGAATTTGTCCATCCAATATAAATGGAGTGAATATCTCTAGGCCAATCGGAGATTTGAATACTGGAAAATGCATGGCCATGCTCAAACGGACTGTCCCGAGTCGTTTGGATTGTCAGTATCGAATCAGAGTCCGATGAACAAGATTAGGCTTTATAAGGATGACACCAATCTTGCCTTATGACTAATCGAGATATTGAGACAAAAGGATTATGAATACAGAGATTCCAGTACAAGTGGGAGATTGTTGGAATTGTGTCCAGTAATCTCGGTACTGTCTCTAGAAAGTAAGAGTATGTCAATGATCAGACATAAGTCATATAATACTGGGGGTCATGATGGCTTGCTAGAGTCCGCTCATGATCTATAAGTCTTGGACTTATTGCCTCTATTATATGATCCCATATGGGTTACACGCCTAAGCTAACAGGAAAATCTGTAGGAATGGCTTAGCAGAAGTACGGTAAAAGTGCCAGGCATTTACTGTACTTAGAGAGAATAAAAGGTTTTAGCCACTGTGTGTCGATCGATACACATGATGTGTCGATCGACACAGTGCGCGAATGGCCAAATGGCCCAAGAGGAACCGGACGAGTTTTATAAATAAAACTCGAGTCTGTTTTCTTCTTTAACCCTAACCGAGGCGCCAACTCTCTCTCTACTGCGACGCCTCCTCAGCTTGGTCTAGCAGCCGCTCTTCCTGCTTGGTGTGCGTGTGTGAACCTCTGGAGGAGTTATCACTCGGTGGCTCTCTGATCTCTGACCTGTTCTATCTCCTTCCGCTGCATTAACAGGTAAAAGGTGAGATCCATCATTGTTTCTATTCAAGAACAACCTAGATCCGCATGTTTAGGATAATCTGAATCTGAGAATTGAATCAGGATTAACTAAACAATCCTTCAGAACCGTGTGTTTACAAGAAGACTAGTGGGAGTGCAGTTGCATTTCTCGTATTGTATGTAGATGACATACTCCTTCTTGGAAATGATATTCCGTTGTTGCAGTCTATCAAGACTTGGCTCGGAAGTTGTTTTTCAATGAAAGACATGGGAGAAGCCGCATACGTTCTTGGAATAAGAATCTATAGAGATAGATTAAATAAGCTAATTGGATTGTGTCAAGATATTTATATCGATAAGGTATTACACAGATTCAGTATGCATGATTCCAAGAAGGGCTTCATACCAATGTCTCATGGCATAAGTCTCAGCAAGAAGCAGTGTCCTGCGACACCTGCTGAGCGAGAACGCATGGGTCGGATTCCTTATGCTTCGGCTTTAGGATCCATCATGTATGCTATGCTCTGTACTCGTCCAGATGTTGCTTGTGCTTTAAGCATGACGAGTAGATACCAATCTGATCCAGGTGAAAGTCACTGGACAGCTGTCAAGAACATTCTGAAGTATTTGAGAAATACTAAGGATAAATTCTTGGTGTACGGAGGAAGTGATGAGCTGGTAGTAAGTGGTTACACAGACGCAAGTTTTCAGACGGACAAAGACGATTTCCGATCACAATCTGGTTACGTCTTTTGTCTGAACGGCGGTGCAGTTAGTTGGAAGAGTTCCAAGCAGGACACTGTAGCAGATTCCACGACTGAAGCTGAGTACCTCGCTGCTTCTGAAGCGGCAAAGGAGGCTATTTGGATCAAGAAGTTCATAACTGAACTTGGTGTGGTTCCTAGTATTTCTGAGCCAGTGGCTTTGTATTGTGACAACAATGGAGCCATTGCGCAAGCAAAGAAACCTAGGTCACACCAGAAGTCCAAACACATAGAGAGGAGATATCACCTTATCTGTGATATCATTAACAGAGGAGATGTGAAGATCAGCAGAGTCCCGACGGATGAGAACGTTGCTGATCCTCTGACCAAGCCTCTCCCAAGGCCTAAGCATGAGAGTCATACTGCTGCTATAGGCATTAGATTTCTTAAGATATGATCTTGATTTCAGTGGGAGTTGTATTTGGTTTTTAGTTATGACATGATGTTCGTAAAACATAATTTGGTTATGTTATTTTAATGAAATTATTTAAGTATTATTTAATTGTGTTATTAAATAATTGTCCCAAAGTAATTTATGACATTTTATAGGTCATCAAGTATGTGACTTGATCATGAAACCCTATAGGAAATAAATGACATAAATTACAATGGTCCCTGGTCGAGGTTGTTAAAGTGGGACATTAACGACCGCGTGAGACTAGTATGTGAGGTGACTGATGACTAAGTTTCATGAAGTCATTAATAAGAGTATTAGAGTCAATCACATAGATATGTGTTAGAGAACAAATGATCGGATTTGACCCATTGATGAGAACTCTACAAGATGGTTATATGAGTGTCATAAGAGTTTCTCATTACGACTATAGAGTATAGTCCTTAGACCTGAGTTCATCATGATTTCTTACATGTGGATTGGTCCGTCTTGACTTTGTCAAACGTCAACCGTAACTGGTGACTATAAAGACACGGATTGGGCGTATCATGAAATGTGAAAGGAACATGGATGGAACAAGATGGGATTTGTACCTCCTATATAACATGAGATAAACATCTCAGGGCCTATCGAAGATTTGATACTGGAAATGCGTGGCCGCGCTCAAACGAGGTGAATGTCAGTCGTTTGTCTTATCAGTATAAATCGAAATTCAATAAACATGATCTAGCTCAATAAGGATGACACAGTTTCTGCCTTATGCCAGATCGAGATATAGATACAAAGGGATTATAGGAATAGATGATTCCAGTACAAGTGGGAGATTGTTGGGAATGTCCTGAAATCTATTGTACTTACTCTAAATGAGAATTGTATTGTCGAGATGAGACAGTCATATTATACTAGACAATCATAATGCTTTGATAGAAGCCACTTATGATCAATGAGTTTAGAACCCATTGCTAGTGTTATATGATCCTACAGGGTCACACACCTAAGCAAACTGAACATAGAATGTGAGGTTGATCATTAGTGTAATGATCTGATAAATGCATATTTGATATGCATTCAATATCGAGTTTCTGAGGCAGTGTCGATCGACACAGAATGTGCATCGATCGACACAGATCGCGAATAGCCAGATTAACTTCGGTTTAATCGTTGGTTATTCGGATCGTGGTTTAAGTCAACATATATAAGATATATGGTCGACTTTTACACATAATCTGACCTAATTCACAGCCACAAAGTGAAACTAGAAACCTCTCAAGAGATCTGATCTCAAAAAGGCACTAGCATCCCAACTGTTCAGTTTGTGTGCGTGTGGTTACTAGTAGAGGCGCAGCAATTGAGGCGCTGAGAATCTCGAGTACTTGCAAAACCCTTCCGCTGCTAATCACCAGGTAACTTCGAGATATGTAGATTCAATATAACATGAACCCTAGATCCTAGGCTACGGAATTCAGACTAGGGTTGCTAATCTGATTAGAACTGCTAGAAATTCCTACAATAACTAGTCTGGTATAGCCGGTAAAAATATGTTTAACTAGTCTCGTATAACTGGTAAAACTATGTATAACTAGTCCGATATAACTGGTAAAACTATGTATAACTAGTCTAGTATAACTGGTAAAACTATGTATAATTAGTCTCGTATAACTGGTAAAACTATGTATAACTAGTCTCGTATAACTGGTAAAACTATGTGTTTGACCAAAAAAAAAACTGGTAAAACTATGTATAACTATGTATAACTGGGTAGAACTAGATTGTGCATTTAAGCATTAGGTAGCATTACAAACTGAAATTAACTTAAACATGTCTTAAAACCAAAAGGACAACATTCTAATAACATTAAACATTTCTTCCCACCAATTCCTTCAGCTTTTCAATCTCTTTGCCTTTTTCTTGAAGGGGCAATCCCAACTGCTCAATAGGATATTCATGGCTTTGAAGCTTCTCTGCCTGAGAGTCTACCATCTTCCTTAAGTTAGTGGCTTCTTCCTCGACGCCTTGAACCCATAGTTTCCGAATGTGTTGGTCATTGTCCTGCACATAAAAACTCTCCATCAAGAAAATATAGTTTCAAATGATGTGTTAACACCGAACCAAGGAATCACCAAATCAACATATCTCACCTTAAACGCATTACAAACAAAGTATCTCTTTCCCACGTCAAGTTCAGGCTCCACAATGATTCGACCACCACACGGACATCTTGTCGGTATGCCATTGTCACCATCTGCAATGAAGAACATCATGTCGTAATCCTTCTTCTTCCTCTTCATATCACTGTAGTAAGGATCAGATTCGAAATTGTTCATATCCAAGAGAAGACAGAAGAAGTTGAATTGAGAGAGAAGAAGAGTTCGCAAAAATCTCGTGAAATGTGAGAGAAGGAGAAGTGGGAAAAAGTGAGGTCCAAAAGTGAGAAGAGAAAAGTATGGTTTTTTTGGGTTTGGGCGCCAAAAGTCAGAAGAGAAAATTTGGTCAATTCTGAATTTTCCCGCAAAAAAAATTGGTCAATTTTGAATTTTGCCGCTCTAGAAAAAACACATAGTTTTACAGGAGTTAGTAGTTGTACAAAATTTGTTAATATTTGTACTTTGGCAGTTTTTAATATAATCAGTTTTACTGGAACTTTAAATTTGAGTTTATAGTTTTACAGTTGATTTCACTCAATTAATCTATGAATCTAATACTTCTGCATATTAATATGTTACAATCCTCAACGTTTGAAAATTTATCCTCCTAACTTGTCCATTATTCCAAAAATGATCTTGCAAGTATATGAACCTTGTTGGTGAAATTACTTAGTTGAGTGATTCTCAATCTAATTTGCTGTAATATCACCCATTGACCATTGTTAGGATAAAAGTGATCCTACAAGTTCAAATTTCATATAGTTATATGTTAAATATTTTCTCCAATGATATTCATTATAATTACGATAATCACTTAGTATTACACAATTTACCAACAGAAAAATGTGACATATAGGGTTACTTTTTTTCAAACAAGCATGTCTTGCAAATAAGAACCATCCACAACAAATATCAAATCAAAGCTTACACACAAATCAATCGTAGTTATCTTCAAATAACATCCATGGTAGTGTTCCTGGGTGAGTTCTTGGCCGCCTTTTATTTTGTGTCCTTCGCCGTTTCCCTCCTTCTCTAGCTGATGAAAATCTATCTACTCTCTTCCGACCCCTCGTTATCTTGTAATCCGGAGGTAGGATTTGCATCTCTTTGATGTAATCCGGGACGTTCCATGCAGACATATCAGGGACAACATAGATGGACCTATAATAAGCCAATGCACACATCTTCGTCAAATAATATTTCGAACACAAATCAAGGAGTGTTATTCTGGTATCAGTTGCACGAGCTCTATCGCTTTTTTTGTATGATCTGTATGCTGCTGAATATTGAAGAAACCACATGAGCAACTTTTCGATTCCAAGTTCACCAAATAAACCTTTCCATCAATATCATCGACTTCGTACTCGAGCTCGAAAGTGTTTACCTCCCTCACACCTAATGTCTTTGCAAGTTTCCAATTATCATGCACGAAGTTCTGGACCAAAGGCACGAGATTGTCATCAGGATGTCCAGACACGGCCTCTTTCCTATGCTTGTTAAACCAATCTGAAAATTTGCGAATGATAGTATCAAGCAGTGGTATTAAGGAGTACCTCCTCGCCTCAAGAAAAGTCTTGTTCATATATTCCGCAGAGTTGCTCGTGTCCAAGTTGTATCGTTTACCTGGAGAAAAACATTTTGCCCATTTTTTCTTGACGGCAGTTTCCTCCACATACTACATCGCGGAAGGATATCTCCTCTTAAATGTCTCGTAACGACTGTAGAACTAAGCATGTGTGTGACACCAACCTAGCTCCTGGAACCTTTCAGCGAATACGGCTTTGTTTGCATTCCCAGAATGTCCTTTCACGTTTTGGGCCAAATGCCATAAATAGTACCTATGATGAGCTTGTGGAAACATGTTTTATATTGCATTGATGAGGCTTGCATTTCTATCACTCACAAATACCAATTCGGACGAGTCGCCTACAACGCTTTTCAACATTTAAAAAAACCATGTCAAACTAGCTATATTCTCACCGTCGAGAACACCGAACGCTATGGGATAAATGTGACGATTAGGATCCTGAGCCACGACGAAAACTAGTACACCACCATATCCGGTCTTGAGGAAAGTTGCATCAACAATTATCACTTTCCTCATGCATGCAAACCCTTCAATGCTAACTCACAAAGCTATGAATAGATACTTTAATTTTTTTTCCTCATCCAGTTCCACAGCATTACCGTTCTAGGATTTACCTCTTCTAACACGTACAAATAACAATACAACATCTTGTAGCTATCTTCCGGACTACCACGCAAATCACAAACTGCTTGAATTTTCCCTCTTAACGCCGTCGAGTATGATATGTCTACGCCATATTTTCGTCTAACAAGATCCATGATGGTTATAGGCTTCGGTGTTTCGATTTTCCCAGGATATTCCTCACTCAAATACAATGCAACTAGCTGTGATGAGCCTCTCATACAATCAGCGCTTACAGCACTCAACTCCAGATGTATGATATGCTCAGAGTTTACTTCCCTAAGTTCAATTGCAAGTGCACAGGCAAATGTAGTATCTAGGGGTCAAATCCACAGAGACTCAAGAAATCTTACGATAGACTATATAATCTCAAGTTAAGTTAGGCGATACTAATCAGAAAATAAATAACTAAACAGAAAGTAAATCAGTAGCAAGAACGGTTGTTGTGAAGCAAGTACTAAAAGCGTTAAGTCTAGGGAGTTCTCAGGAAATCAGACAAGAAGATCAATTATCAGTCAGGATCAAATTAAGTTCGGTTTTAGAACTCAAACACAGATATAGAATGAACCAAATTCGTTGCGAGAATTCTCTAAGTCTAATTAGCAGAAACCCAAATTTCTTTGCAATTCCTAACAGATTAAACTAGCCTTAAGTGCAAGTTTGATTTGTTCACAATTCAATTAAACCAAATTTCTTTGCAGATAATTAAATTACTCAACCAAAATAGATCATATTCTAAACCACACTTTCGTGTCAATTTATAAACCTAAAGTCTAGATTCTAAGTGATCAGATTAGAAACTAGTATTAAGCACAATTCATGTTGAAGAACAAATAAGATATGAATCCTTAACTGATAAATTAATCTAGCAAGTCATGAAAACCCTTAAGAGAATCCCTAAACCTAACTATGAATCTACTCAGACATGATTAATGGAACACAAATCAATGAATAAATAGATTGCATAAAATAAAAGAGTAAAGAGTTAAAGAGGTTCGAAATCTTCTCTCTGGAGTACAAGAACGATCAGCCTCTAGGTCTCTCTCTCTAAAAAGCTAATAGTATGAATGCGTATCTAAAACAAAACACCAAAAACCTAATTATAAAGCCTTAATCACGTCTTGGGGTCTTTTCGCAAATATTGAAACTTTCTGGGGAAAAACTGCAAATCTCCAAAGTCTTCATTAATGTGCTGGTGCAGGGCTGCAATGATCGACGCTAATAGTGCAACGATCGTTGCATAGATCGATCAGACATGGTGAAATTAGCTCTCTCGGCTTAAGCTCCTCATTTTGACCAAAATGCTCCAATATCTCCAATAATCCTCCAAAGGTACATGTACCTAATAAACACCTGTAATGACTCCAAAGACACGACAAAAGACTCTAAAAAACACTTATATCATGGCTTAAAACAGGTAAAAACCATGATATATCAACTCTCCCACACTTAGCCTTTGCTTGCCCTCAAGCAAAACAGAAAACTAAACTCCTTTCATCTTAAAAGCACAACACTCAGATTCCCCTTAGTAAGCCACATGAAAGATTCACCTGCAAAACATCAAGACCAACATATACTTCCCCCACACTTAGCAACTGTCCTGAGTAAACTCCACAATCACATTCAGAGCATTCAAATTCACCCTACTGGCTTCTATAAGCTATTAAGTGCGGTCTCACCTAAGGAGTATCGATCAAAGGGCACATGGACTCTTACTCTGTTAGCTCTAGACCACCATACTATCTTTTTATGGTTCCTTTCTTCTCTTTTCCATTCCTTAGCAACTGATTTTTCCCCATTGGGTATCATTTTATTTTTTTTATCAGTGCTCTTCCCATTATGGGGTGTACTTTGGACACATTCCATGGATGCACATGAGGTAATAGGGGTCTCTACCACTCACGCGACCACTTCGGAGCTACTAGCTCATCCTCAGTTTATTACTCTCTTTTTTTTTTTACTTTAAGGAAGGGGAGAAGGGAACCTTACTTGGACGGGTTTACAAGTTGTGTCAGAACTAACAGAGGAATCCGACTCAAGGTATATCAAGCCCTTAGGTGAGAAAAGTAAGTCAAAATTAGGGGCGAAGTCAGTAAAGGATTCTCTGAATACCTGAATTGATATGGGTGTCCTCAGTAGGCTGATCTGCATTGGGGTTTTCTAATAGTCATAGATGCATCTGCAAGCTCATCCCAATGGTTACTTATGTTCCTGCAAGTGTTGTTGGCTTCTCAAAAATTCATTGTTCCTTACTTAAACTGTTTTGACTCGATAAAACTGACACAAAAGACACGACTGACTATAAGAAAAGAAAAAGATTAATGTCAGTACCACCTCCCCCACACTTGAAACACACTGTCCCCAGTAGTGTCAAACTTAGGGTCGGTAAAAGAAGAAAATGTTAAGGGATGCGTTAGGTTCTGTTGATTTTACCTGTCTCACACCTGCATCGATCGTTGCGCATAAATGCGACGATCGTTGCAGGGTGATTGCGATTTTGTGTCGATCGTTGCACAGGACCGCAACGATCGCTGCAGTTCTCAGACTCGTAATCTGCAAGCAAAACCCACCAAAAACAAAAACAAAACGTAAAATCCTAACAGAAACACCAAAATGAATATGTACAAACGAAACAGTGGGTTGCCTCCCACTCAGCGCTTGTTTAAGGTCATTAGCTTGACCGGACGAACGAGATCAGGCTCCTGGAGGTTTCGACAGAGGCTGTGAGTGCCTCTGCGAAAGTCTCCTCATCCAAGGTGGAGAGTAAGCATTGTCAGCGTGAGCTCGCCCAAGAAACGAAGGGATGCGATGTTCTCTTGCATTCACAGCAGTAAAGTTAGTAGAACTGAGTTTGGAAGACGCGTACCTTTGCTTTGGTGAGGTTCTGATGTTAGGAGCTTTCTACTTAGAAACAATTGCAAGCTCTGAAGATGTTAGAGTGGAATCTTCAAAAACCACCATCCTCTCCTCTCCAGGATCAGAAACTAAAGTCTCACTCTTCTGCCCTTCCTGTCCATCCTCAATGCTAAAGGTTTGACCATCAATCTTTGGCATGCGCAGCATATATATCTCAAAGTGTAGAGGCTCATTTCCCAGATGGAGATCAATCAGACCATGCCTCACATCAATCTTCGCAACAGCTGTGGCCAAAAAATGTCTTCCCAGTATTAGAGGATCATCTGGCTCACTATCGTACTTAAGCACCACAAAATCTGTCGGAACTAGGTAGTTTCCAACTTTGACTGGGACATTCTCAAGAACTCCTTCTGGAATCCTTATTGACTGATCAGCTAGGACCAGAGAGGTCCTAGTGGTTGAAAAATCTGTCATCCCCAGTTTCTCTGCCACATAGTATGGCATGAGATTTCCAGCAGCTACTAAGTCACACAAGGAGCGCCTGAAGCTATCCTCAAAGATGGAACAACTCAGCACAAATATACCAGGATCAGGTAGCTTCTTGGGGTTCTGAGTCAGCAACACATCACTGACTTGTTTAGGGATCACTATCACCCAATCTTTCAACGCTTTGTCCATAGGTAGCATCTTCTCCAAGTATCTCTGCACACAAGGCTGATATGGTGGATCATCAGGTTGTGGATCCTCTTCTAACTTCTCCTCCATTACTTCCAGCTGTCTGGCTTCATCAAGTTCTTGTTGAGATATCTCAAACACCTCAGGGAAAGGTGTAGTAGGCTTGGGATCCTTCTCTTCAGCAATACCACGAGAAACAAGTGAGGCTGATTCTTCACGATATGCAACGATCGCTGCAATTTGTGCAACGGTCGATGCAGTTAATTCATCACTGATGTCGATCGACACTGGTGTTTCAGTCTCGGGTTTTTCAGCTTCTTCAACGAGTTCAGCTGTATTAAACTCAAATTTATCTCCTTGGTTTGATCCATCATCAATCTGAACTGACCAAGCTTTGATGTGGGTATCCATGACATTCTTCCCCACGACTGAGCTTGAAATTTGGTTCACTTGTGTATCCAACTGCTTCACATGTGTACTCAAGGAATTAAACTTCCCATTCAGATCTTCATACACAGCATCCAGCTTCTTGTTGAAGTCTACATCAGTCTTAGTCTGACCCTCCAGCAACTGCTCCATCATGGCTTCCATCTTGCTCTCATGAGCACTAGCAGCAGGAGGTGTCTGATAGGAGGATGATCCATAAGTCCTCTGATAAGAATTACCTTGCTGAAAAGGTTTCTGATAACCAGCAGTCTGTCCATATCCAGAAGAGTTCTGGTTGCTTGTGAAAGCACTCTTCTGTCCACCATTAAAGAACTTGTTGCCTTGCTGATTTCCAAACCTGTTTCCTTGAAATCCAGAGCCACTGATGTAGTTCACATCCTCTTCCTGGTGATCTTTTTCAGCCTCAAACACTTCAACTTCCTGAGCAAAGTGGACAACTTTCTTTCAAGTAACAAATTGTGAACAGTGTCCAGCTTATTCCTGATATCAACAATCTCCAGATTATCGATCTTTCCACCAGACTCTTTCCTTCTTCTATCAGCAGTCTTGGTGCTATTACTGCTCACCAAGTTATCAATCAGCGTCCTAGCCTGTTCAGGAGTCCTTGTATTGAAATTGCCATTGCTGGCATTATCCATTGCAAACTGGTAATGGAGATCAATTCCTCTGAAGAATATGCCTAGCAGCGTCATTTCAGAGAATCCATGATGAGGACAGTCACGTTGGTACTTCTTAAACCTCATCCAAGCAGAGTTAAGAGGCTCTGTAGGACCTTGGGTGAAGGTGAGAATATCCTGTCTCGACTGATCAGAGCGAGCATCATCATAAAAGTGCCTCAAAAACTCCCTCTTCACAGCGTCCCAAGTGGTAAACCTCCCATGTGGAAGTTGTTTCAGCCAAGCTGCAGCCTCTCCACCGAGAGAATAGGGGAAGAGCTTGAGGTAGAGAAAATCATAGTTTACCCCATTGTACTTCATCCCAGTGATGAAGTCTTCAAAATCATCAATATGGTCCATGGGTTGCTCATGTGGGAGTCCATGGAAAGGATTCTGCCTCAGAACAGAGTAGTAGACAGTCTTGATCTCGAAGTCATTCCTCTCAAAGCCAAGAGGTACAATTGCTGACCGGTTAGCATAGAACTTATCAGGACGGTTGTAGTCAGCAAGAGTCCTCTCATCAGCAGGAGGATTAATCATCTGCCCTTGACCTTGGGCCGGTTCAGGATCAGGGATCACACGTCCCTCAGCATCAATCCTTAGCCTGTCATCATTGTATCGGTTGTTATGTCGGTCTCTCAGAACACCTTCAGCATCAGGTCTCAAAATCAAGCGATTGTTCATCATCCTTGCTCGTTGACCTTTTCTATTTGTTCTCTCTAGTCTAGCAAGTTCCTCAAGCCTGAGATTCACGAGATTCGCGTTCGGATTACTTCTGGTGTCACGCTTCTGCATAAACCGTCGGTAATCGCACTGTATCGAAAGATGCTAAGGTCTGCACTGATCGTTTCAACTCGGGATTCGCCTTGTGTCGATCGATTCAAAAGATGCGTCGATCGATGCTAAGCGATATCAGACCTAAAACACACGGAGATAGAAAAACAGAGAAATTAGTAACAAAAACAAAAAAAACAAAAAAACCTAGTCTAAACTTTAAATTCAAATCTATCGAAGACTCAAAAGAGTCCCTGGAAACGGCGCCAAAAACTTGATATGCTCAGAGTTTACTTACCTAAGTTCAACTGCAAGTGCACAGGAAATGTAGTATCTAGGGGTCAAATCCACAGAGACTCAAGAAATCTTACGATAGACTATAGAATGTCAAGTTAAGCTAGGCGATACTAATCAGAAAATAAATAACTAAACAAAAACTAAATCAGTAGCAAGAACGGTTGTTGTGAAGAAAGTACTAAAAGCGTCAAGTCTAGGGAGTTCTCAGGAAATCAGGAAAGCAGATCAATTATCAGTCAGGATCAAATTAAGTCCGGTTCTAGAACTCAAACACAGATATAAAATGAACCAACTTTCGTTGCGAGAATTCTCTAAGTCTAATTAGCAGAAACCCAAATTTCTTTGCAATTCCTAACAGATTAAACTAGCCTTAAGTGCAAGTTTGATTTGTTCACAATTCAATTAAACCAAATTTCTTTGCAGATAATTAAATTGCTCAACCTAAATAGATCAGATTCTAAACCACACTTTCGTGTCAATTTATAAACCTAAAGTCTAGATTCTAAGTGATCAGATTAGAAACTAGTATTAAGCACAATTCAGGTTGAAGAACAAATAAGATATGAATCCTTAACTGATAAATTAATCTAGCAAGTCATGAAAGCCCTTAAGAGAATCCCTAAACCTAACTATGAATCTACTCAGACATGATTAATGGAACACAAATCAATGAATAAATAGATTGCATAAAATAAAAGAGTAAAGAGTTAAAGAGGTTCGAAATCTTCTCTCTGGAGTACAAGAACGATCAGCCTCTAGGTCTCTCTCTCTAAAAAGCTAATAGTATGAATGCATATCTAAAACAAAACACCAAAAACCTAGTTATAAAGCCTTAATCACGTCTTGGGGTTTTTGCAAATATTGAAACTTTATGGGGCAAAATTGTAAATCTCCAAAGTCTTCATTAATGTGTTGGCGCAGGGCTGCAATGATTGACGCTAATAGTGCTTTGATCGTTGCATAGGTCGATCAGACTTGGTGAAATTAGCTCTCTCGGCTTAAGCTCCTCATTTTGCCCAAAATGCTCCAATAATCCTCCAAAGGTGCATGTACCTAATAAACACCTGTAATGACTCCAAAGACACGACAAAAGACTCTAAAACACACTTATATCATGGCTTAAAACAGGTAAAAACCATGATATATCAGTGAAACGCCACATGAACTGTCTCCCACTGGTATCTCCCTTGATCCACTGGCTGCTCTTCAGATGTGTAAAATCCATTGTGGACCTTGTAGTGCATTTAGTCATCTGACTCCTGTCAATCCGGAAGTGATCAAAGATAGGGGGTGAGCAGACTCCCAACAGACTTTGTCTTTGTTGCCTTTCCGCTGAATGCTCGTGTTTTGAGATCCTCCAGATGATGGGCAAAACCGGCTCCCATGTTCACATCAGCCACTAAACGAGCATCCTGATACACACTCTCATCAGTAGCGTCTCCAATCCCAAAATACAGTAGCAGGAGCTCAGCTATTCTCATCATTCCCGGCTCCATCTTGCATAGGATCGTGTTAGCGAATAGACGGACAAGGTATCTCAAAACCGGGTGGCGCACCGCAGACTGTTTAGTGACATGGGAGTCATAAACATCATTACCGAAGTGCTCCCAAAACACTTGCACATCGGTCCACTGCTCGGGCAGGTTTACGCGCTCCCTATTCCGGTTGAATGAATAGATGTCACACAACTCAGGGATAGAAATCTTGTACCTTACCCCATTGGTCATGAATGTCAACATCCCTTCAGAAGCCTTCTTTACCACTTCGTTAGTATAGTACACTCGGACTGTCGCCATGAACTATCTGACTAACTCCGGGTACATATCATAATACTTGGTGCAGATGGTACCCATGCCTATTACCCTCAGGACGTGCAGGATGTCTTGTCTGATCTTCAGCTTGTTCATCGAGGTTCTACAAGCAATCCGTGTGGGCAAGATGTCAACGCCACACCAAGCGTTGTAAAACAGAGAATCATAGTCATCCCACTGATCCAAGATAGGCATGTGGATACAAGCTGCGGTCTTAGACTCTGTCGCAAGATCGTTCGCGAAGCATGTGAGCTGAAACATAGTTCTTTCCTGCCTTGGCCAGGGTGATCTGAGCTCCGCGTTCGAGCTTGTCGCTTGATTGCATCTCCTGGGTCGTTTTCCGCGGTTCAAGGTGGGGTTCATCTGCAAAACATCGAACGAGCAATCGAAATACATGAGGTTCAAACACACCAAAAATTCAAAGTCATAATCTCATCAAATTGAGTATAGACAATCATCCACAGTACTCATATCAATCATATTCCACTACCAACTCATCCTAGATGTCCATAAATCAATCAAAAATCGAAGCTTTTTACCATTGGACACGATCTGAAAAATGGACATTCAGAGCCATACCTTCGCAGATCGATGAAATGAATACTAGAAATGGATATAGCACGAAAAATCGAGTGGAATAGAGCTTTGAATCGATGAAAACGGTGAAGAATTGAGGTCTGTGGCGATTTTTGGAAATTTTCGGCGAAGAGAAAAATGAGGAAGATGATGTACGGTCTCGGGTTTTTAAGCAGACTTACCTCGATTTCATCGGTGTTGACCGACATCAAGCTGGATGTCGGTCTACACTTACCTTTTTAGAACAAATCGACCTCTAAAATCGACCTCGGTCGATTATCGTCCGTGCTCGAAACTCCCTCGAATCGATGTCGGCCGACATCAAGGTGGATGTCGACCGACACTGATTCTGCAGTGCTACGGGTTCTGCGAAACTTGACACAAGAACTCCAAAAACGAAAGAAATCAAAATGCAAAACTTAAAATCCTAGTATTTACAACTTACCAGTGGGTTGCCTCCCACTCAGCGCTTGTTTAAGGTCATTAGCTTGACCGGACGAACGAGATCAGGTTCCTGGAGGTTTCGACAGAGGCTGTGAGTACCTTTGCGAAAGTCTCCTCATCCACGGTGGAGAGTAAGCTTTGTCAGCATGAGCTCGTCCAAGGAACGAGAGGTTAGGACCAGAGTGTTTCCCTGCATTCTCAGCATCAGAGTTAGTAGAATCAGGTTGGGAAGATGCGTACCTTTGCTTCAGTGAGGTTCTGATGTTTGGAGCTTTCTGCTTAGAAGCAGTTGCAAGCTCTGAAGATGCTAGAGTGGAATCTTGAGAAACCACCATCTTCTTATCTCCAGGATCAGAAACTAAAGTCTCACTCGTCTGCGCTTCCTGTCCATCCTCAATGCTAAATGTTTGACCATCAATCTTTGGTCTGCGCAGCATATCCATCTCAAAGTGTAGAGGCTCATCTCCCAGGTGGAGATCGATCAAACCATGCCTCACATCAATCTTCGCTCCGGCTGTGGCTAAGAAAGGCCTTCCCAGTATTAGAGCATCATCCGGCTTACTATCGTATTTCAGCACCACAAAATCTGTCGGAACTATGTAGTTTCCAACTCTTACTGGGATATCCTCAAGAACTCCTTCCGGAATCCTTATTGACTGATCAACTAGGACCAGAGAGGTCCTAGTGTGTGTAAAATCTGTCATCCCTAGTTTCTCTGCCACAGAGTATGGCATGAGATTTCCAGCAACTCCTAAATCACACAAGGAGCGCCTGAATCCATTCTCAAAAATAGAATAACTCAACACAAATATACCAGTATCTGGTAGCTTCTTCGGGATCCGAGTTAGCAACACGTCACTGATCTGTTTAGGGATCACTATTACCCAATCTTTCAACACCTCGTCCATAGGTAGCATCTTCTCCAAGTATCTCTGCACACAAGGATGATAGGGTGGATCATCAGGTTGTAGTTCTTCTTCCAACTTCTCATCCATTACTTCCAGATGTTTAGCTTCATCTAGCTCTTGTTGAGATATCTCACACACCTCAGGAAAAGGTGTAGGAGGCCCGTGAGCCTTCTCTTCAACAATGCTACAAATGGTTGGTGAAATTGGTTCCTCACGCCCTTTGTCGACCGACGTTGGAATGGTGTCGGTCGACATTAGCTAATTCACCACTGATGTCGACTCCATAATCGGTCATGCTCGATTTCCATTCGTCACGAGAACTCGAAATCCCGTTTGAAAGTGGGTGTCGACCGACATCAGAGTCGAAGTCGACCGACACTGGGATTTCAGTCTCGGGTTTTTCAGCATCTTCAACGAGTTCAGCTGTCTTAAACTCAAATTTCTCTCCTTGGTTTGATCCATCATCAATCTGAACTGACCAAGCCTTGATGTGGGTGTCCATGACGTTATTTCCCTTGACTGAGCTCGAAATTTGGTTCACTTTTGTATCCAACTGCTTCACATGTGTACTCAAAGATTCAAACTTCCCATTCAGATCTTCATACTCAGCTTCTTGTTGAAGTCCATCATAGCTTCCATCTTGCTCTCATGAGCACTAGCAGTAGGAGGTGTCTGATAGGAGGATGATCCAAAAGTCCTCTGATAAGAATTACCTTTCTGAAAAGGTTTCTGGTAACCAGCATTCTGACCATATCCAGAAGAGTTTGGTTGCTTGTGAAAGCACTCTTCTATCCACCATTAACGAACTTGTTACCTTGCTGATTCCCAAACCTGTTTCCTTGGAATCCAGAGCCACTGATGTAGTTCACATCCTCTTCCTGGTGATCTCCTTCAGCCTCAAACACTTCAACATTCTGAGCAAAGTGGACAGCCTTCTTATTAGTCAACAAGCTATGAACAGTGTCCAGCTTGTTCCTGATATCAGTAATCTCCAGATTATCTATCTTTCCACCAGACTCTTTCCTTCTTCTATCAGCAATCTTGGTGCTATTACTGCTCACCAAGTTGTCAATTAGAACTTTAGCCTGCTCACGAGTCCTTGTATTGAAATTGCCATTGCTGGCATTATTCAATACAGACTGGTGGTGGAGATTAATTCCTCTGAATAATATGCCCAGCAGCGTCACTTCACAGAATCCATGATGAGGACAGTCACGTTGGTACTTCTTAAACCTCATCCAAGAAGAGTTAAGAGGCTCTGTAGGACCTTGGGTGAAGGTGAGAATATCCTGTCTCGACTGATCAGAGCGAGCATCATCATAAAAGTGCCTCAAAAACTCCCTCTTCACAGCGTCCCAAGTGGTAAACTTCCCAGGTGGAAGTTGTTTCAGCCAAGCTGCAGCCTCTTCAGCGAGAGAATAGGGGAAGAGATTGAGGTAGAGAAAATCATAATTTACCCCATTGTACTTCATCCCAGTGATGAAGTCTTCAAAATCATTAATATGGTCCATGGGTTGCTCATGTGGGAGACCATGTAACGCCCCTTTCCCATTCTCCGCTGACCGTCGAGCTGGCCGGTCAACAATCAAACAAGAACATGACCGATCGAACCCGAGCAAGTCGAACAGGAAACGTTCGCCACAGGACGAAGCCAAAGTTAGTTCGGTTTGAGACAAAAGGCTCGCACCGATCTATCTTCAACTCCGCTATCCTCATATCCATAGTACAAGCAGTACTACTTGCACTACTTCAATGAGTTGTGTCAGTTCGGACTAAAACCTCATATCAGGGAAACAATTTCATTTATGAGAAATCAACGTTGAGTACAACGTTTAATAGAATTTCACAAACAATCGTCAAGTCAAATATACAAAGAAATCAACACACGAATAACAAAAACGCCGAACCGAGAAAACACCCAAAAATCCTGAATCAAATCCCGTCACAAGCAACCCGAAACCACACCGAGGACCTCCCGCGTCCGTCGCTGCTAAACCTGAAAAACACAAAAGAGTCTAATGAGCGATCTAAGATCACCCAGTGAATCGGCTCCCCACTAAAGGCTTGTAGTCTATCTAGAACTACAGATTCCCGCCCCAAAACCCAAAATAACAATCAGCAGGAATAAATGGTCGATCACGCACTACCACGTCGTGATAAACCCACACACAACAATCAATGCAAAAGATTAAGAGAGACTTAAGGGGAATCGAAGGCACTGCAGCACATGTCCTCGATTGGACTCGATCTATCTATCGCGCAGTAAAAGAGATAGCAAAACAACACTGGGCCCTACGATCTCGGTAACTTCCACGGGTTTACATCGTCACCTATATGGTAACTAACCCACGACTCCTAAACGTGTACATAAGGTCCCACGAATAGGACACCGTTCTCCGTCCATCGATACGCGGTGACTCGGACTACCCCTAGATAGACAGAGTTTCCATGTGATTCGGCCCTAGGACATGACCCCGTATTCTCCGAATCACACACCTACCGGCGTCACCCGAAAGGTTAACACCATAACCAGAATCACCGTGATCCGGTTAGGTAAAACCCGAGGATCCAATCGGGTCGGAAGTACCGGAACGTAAACAAAACCTAGGCTTGCGGAATCTAACGCACCCTAGAGTCCTAGTGCGGAAATATAAACACGCAGACTCGCTGGTGTTGGGAATGTCCTGAAATCTATTGTACTTACTCTGAGAGAAAGTCGTATTGTCGAGATGAGACAATCATATGACACTAGGCAGTCATAACGCTTTGCTAGAAGCCACTTATGATCAATGGGTTAAGAACTCATTGCTAGTGTTATATGATCCTACAGGGTCACACACCTAAGCAAACTGGACGTTAAAGACGAGGTTGATCATTAATGTAATGATCTAGTGAATGCATATTTGATATGCATTCGGTATCAAAATTATGGGGCCGTGTCGGTCGACACAGAGAGTGTGTCGGTCGACACAACTCGCGGATTAACCAGATTAATTCGGTTTAATCGTTGGTTAATTCCGTTGTGGTTTAAGTCGACATATATAAGATATATGGTCGACCTAAACTCAAACTTAACCTAATTCACAGCCACCAGAACTAGAAAAGAAACCTCTCAAGAGATTAGATCTCTATAGGCACTAGCATCCCTCCTGTTCAGTTTGTGTGCGTGTGGATACCAGTAGAGGCACAGCGTTTGAGGTGCTTTGTGATCTCGATTATCTGCAAATCTTCCGCTGCTAATTACTAGGTAAATCTGAGATCTGATAGATTCAATTACATGAACCTTAGATCCTAGGCTTGGAATTTATACCTAGGGCTGCTAATCCTGATTAGAACTGCTAGAAATTCCTTCAGTGGTATCAGAGCCTTAGGGTTCTATTGAATCTGTAGTATGTTGATTAGATTAGTTGAATCTGGATCTCTGTATAGTTGATACAAACATGTTAAAATTCGTTTTCATGAAAAAATCTAGTTTTAGGTTTTTGGCTTGAAAAACGATTAGGGTTTATCGCACTGTGTCGATCGACACCAATCCGGTATCGGTCGACACAGAAGGATAACCCGAATAAAATTAGTTTTCGCCTAGTGTCGATCGACACAAGAGTTGTGTCGGTCGACACAAACCTCGCGAGATTGATAAATCGGTTTAATTGGATTGGACCGGTTATCGAGCTTGGTTAATAATGGTTTAAAACTGTGAATGGTTTAATTGCGATTGGTTTGATTAGGTTGGTATCGACCGATGCTAATGTAGCATCGATCGACACTGACCGGTATTCAAAACCGGATCAATTGGATTGATCGGTTATCGCGGATTGTTTTGGTTATTCTGCATCGATCGACACTAAAGTAGTGTCGGTCGACATCAGATTCGATGGTTTGGGTTATGGAACCTGAAATCACAGAACCAAAGCAAGATAAATCAATTAATTATAAGAATTAAAACATAATAAAACTGAACGTTTTAAATGGTTCTGTTCCTCAATCAAATATCAAGTGACACTTGATGTCTTTCCAATCTTGTCAACTGTCAAGACCCATTTAATTGTGCGATAGACTTGCAGGGCAAGATGTCCACAATTACATGAGTAAGACAGAGGTAATCGTGTTGATGGATTTGCAGTGCAAGACATCGACAATTACATGTCTTAAGAGATTGGTTTACTTGACTGGGCCATCAAAATCGTTTTGGGCTCAGAGACATCAGGTGGATTGGACATAAGATGTCAATCCACAACCAAGAGTTATATTGGATATAACTAGCAAAGTTGTTGCTTACCTAAATAGCTAAATTTTGGGTGATAGCCAGTGGCTCACTCAAGTTTAGTGAAATATGGGTCTTGGATCATTATATTCATCTGAGGAAACATTGTTTGAATATAATGCGAGTTTTCTTAAAAGTTAAGACTTCTCATTTCTTGAACATCATAACTAAAACTTTTCCTTTCTTTGTTCTCAGCTATGACTAACACTCATAATAACTCTTTCTCCCTGCGATCCGTCCTTGAGAAGGACAAGTTAAATGGATCGAATTTTCTCGAATGGTATCGGAACTTGAGAATTGTGCTCAAGCAGGAGAAAAGGGACTATGTCCTTGAAACTATTCTCCCTGAAAAACCGAGAGCCAATGCTCCACATGCAGAAAGGAGTGCTTGGGATAAGCACTCTAATGATGTGGTCGATGTGAATTGTCTCATGTTGGCTACCATGAACTCGGATTTGCAGAAGCAATACGAGAACGTGGAGTCGCCAGTGGAGATGATCACTAGCCTGAAAAGTATGTTTCAGGAGCAAGCACGAACTGAGAGATACCAGACGGTTAAATCTCTCATTGAATGCAAGCTACCAAAGGACGGTCCAGTCAGTCCTCATGTCATTAAGATGATGGGTTATATTGATAACCTGGGGAAGCTGGATTGTCCCATTAGCCAAGAGTTGGCTACTGACATCATTCTGCAGTCACTGCTGTCAAGTTATGATCAGTTTGTTATGAACTACAACATGAACAACTTGACGAAGACTTGACTGAACTGCATGGCATGCTCAAGACAGCTGAGCCTAATATCAAGAAGGGCACTCCAAATGTACTTATGGTACAAGGAGGTAAGAAGTTTAAGAAACTTGGCAAAGGGAAGGGAAAGGGCAAGGCTGTCCAGGTTGAGAACCAGGACACGCCTGCGCCAGCCCCTAAGCCCAAGCCTGGCCCATCTGTGACTGATAAGTGCCATTACTGTAAAGAGCCTGGACATTGGAAGAGAAACTGCAACAAATTCTTGGAAGAGAAGAAGAAGAAGAAGACTTTCGAGACTTCATCTTCAGGTATTTATGTTATAGAAGTAAATGTTACTACTTCTGGTTCTACTTCTTGGGTATTGGATACCGGCTGTGGTGCTCATATTTGTACAAATATGCAGGGACTAAGCAACAATAGGAAGTTGGAAAAGGGACAAGTGGACCTACGCGTGGGGAATGGAGCAAGAGTTGCTGCATTAGCCGTAGGAACATATAACTTGTCTTTACCTTCTGGTTTGGTTTTAAAGCTTAATAATTGCTACTATGTACCTGCTATAAGCAGGAATATTATTTCTATTCCTGTTTTGGATGTGGAAGGATATCAGTTTTCAATTAAGAATAAATGTTGTTCTTTTGATTACAATGATATATTTTATGGTAGCAGCCCATTAAAGAATTGGCTTTATGTTTTAAACCAAAGCACACCAATCTATAACATTAACACCAAGAGATTCAAATCAAATGACACGAATCAGACTTTTCTTTGGCATTGTCGTTTGGGCCACATAAACGAGAAACATATCCAAAAGCTCCATAGTGATGGGCTTCTGGGCTCATTTGATTATGAATCATGTGAGAAATGTGAATCTTGTTTACTGGGCAAAATGACCAAGGCCCCTTTCAACAAACAAAATGAAAGGGCCAGTGACCTACTGGGCCTTATACATACAGATGTGTGCGGCCCAATGAGCACAAGTGCCAGAGGAAATTTTCGATACTTCATTACCTTCACTGATGATTTCAGCAGGTATGGCTATGTCTATTTAATGAGACACAAGTCGGAATCTTTTGAAAGGTTCAAAGAGTTCCAAAATGAAGTACAAAATCAACTTGGCAAAAGTATTAAGGCTCTTCGATCAGATCGTGGAGGAGAATACTTAAGCCAAGAATTCAGTGATCATTTGAGAGATTGTGGAATTGTTTCACAACTAACTCCTCCTGGAACACCACAATGGAATGGGGTGTCCGAGAGGAGGAATCGAACTTTATTAGATATGGTTCGATCAATGATGAGTCTCTCAACTCTTCCATTATCCTTTTGGGGATACGCTCTAGAAACGTCTGCGTTTACACTTAATAGGGTTCCGTCAAAATCAGTTGCAAAGACACCACATGAGATGTGGACTGGAAATGTTCCGAGTTTGTCTTTCCTGAAGATTTGGGGTTGTGAAGCTTATGTTAAGCGATTAATTACAGATAAGCTCGAACCCAAATCTGATAAGTGCTACTTCGTTGGTTATCCTAAGGAAACCAAGGCATACTACTTTTACAACCAATCCGAGAACAAAGTGTTTGTTGCTCGGAACTGTGTCTTTCTTGAAAGAGAGTTTCTTTCTAAGAGAAACAGTGGGAGTAAAGTACAACTCGAAGAAGTTTGAGAACCACAGGAAAATGCTCAACCCGTTGAGGAAGAGCAACAATTGGATCTACAAAGAGTTGTAGAAACCGCGCCTGTGGAGGCTGAAATTACAGATCCGAAAGGATCCGTCACGAACCCGAGAGATATGGATTTCTCGTAACCAATTGTCATGATTTATTGATCATTGACAGTGACGAGCCCGCGAATTTTGAAGAAGCCATGATGAGCCCTGACTCTGAAAAGTGGCTAAAAGCCGCTGAATCCGAAATGGGATCCATGTCACAGAACCAAGTATGGACTTTGGTTGATTTACCCGATGGTGCAAGATCCATTGAGTGTAAATGGATTTTCAAGAAGAAAATTGATGTGGATGGAAATATTCAGATATATAAAGCAAGGCTGGTGGCAAAAGGTTTCAAACAAATTCATGGTATTGACTATGAAGAAACCTATTCCCATGTCGCCATGCTTAAATCCATTCGGATTCTCCTAGCAACAACCGCTCATTATGATTATGAGATCTGGCAGATGGACGTGAAAACAGCTTTCCTTATGGAATTCTGGAAGAGGATGTGTACATGACACAGCCCGAAGGTTTCATCGATCCTAATGTTGCTAGGAAAGTATGCAAGCTTCATCGATCCATTTATGGATTGAAGCAAGCATCTCGGAGTTGGAATCTTCGTTTTGATGAAGCAGTCAAAAAGTTTGACTTCATCAGAAACGAAGAGGAACCATGTGTTTACAAGAAGACTAGTGGGAGCGCAGTTGCATTTCTCGTATTGTATGTAGATGACATACTTCTTCTCGGAAATGACGTTCCGTTGTTACAGTCTGTTAAGGCTTGGCTCGGAAGTTGTTTTTCAATGAAAGACATGGGAGAAGCCGCGTATATTCTTGGAATAAGAATCTATAGAGATAGATTAAACAAGTTGATTGGACTGTGTCAAGACACTTATATCGATAAAGTCTTACAGAGGTTCAGAATGCAAGATTCCACGAAGGGCTTCATACCAATGTCTTATGGCATAAGTCTCAGCAAGAAGCAGTGTCCTGAGACACCTGCTGAGCGAGAACGCATGAGTCGGATTCCTTATGCCTCGGCATTGGGATCCATCATGTATGCCATGCTCTGTACTCGTCCAGATGTTGCTTGTGCTTTAAGCATGACGAGTAGATACCAATCTGATCCAGGTGAAAGTCACTGGACAGCCGTCAAGAATATTCTGAAGTATTTGAGAAATACTAAGGATAAATTCTTGGTGTATGGAGGAAGTGATGAGCTGGTAGTAAGTGGTTACACAGACGCAAGTTTTCAGACAGACAAAGATGATTTCCGATCGCAATATGGTTACATCTTCTGCCTGAATGGCGGTGCAGTCAGCTGGAAGAGTTCCAAGAAGGACACTGTTGCAGATTCCACGACTGAAGCTGAGTACCTCGCTGCTTCTGAAGCGGCAAAGGAGGCTGTTTGGATCAAGAAGTTCATCACTGAACTTGGTGTGATTCCTAGTATTTCTGAGCCAGTGGCTTTGTATTGTGACAACAATGGAGCCATTACGCAAGCAAAGGAACCTAGATCACACCAGAAATCCAAACACATAGAAAGGAGATATCACCTTATCTGTGATATTGTGAATAGAGGAGATGTGAAGATCAGCAGAGTCCCGACGGATGAGAATGTTGCTGATCCACTGACCAAGCCCCTCCCAAGGCCTAAGCATGAGATTCATACTGCTGCTGTAGGCATTAGATTTCTTAAGATATGATCTTGTTTTCAGTGGGAGTTATATTTGGTTTTAGTTATGACATGATGTTCGTAAAACATAATTTGGTTATGTTATTTTAATGAAATTGTTTCAGCATTATTTAATTGTGTTATTAAATAATTGTCCCAAAGTAATTTATGACATTTTATAGGTCATCAAGTATGTGACTTGATCATGAAACCCTATAAGCAAGAAATGACATAAATTAAAATGGTCTCTGGTCGAGGTTGTTGAAGTGGGACATTAACAACCACGTGAGACTAGTATGTGAGGTGACTGATGACTATGTTTCATGGAGTCATTAATAAGAGTATTAAAGTCAATCACATAGATATGTGTTGGAGAACACATGATCGGACTTGACCCGTTAATGAGAACTCTACAAGATGTTATATGAGTGTCATAAGAGTTTCTCATTACGACTAAAGAGTATAGTCCTTAGACCTGAGTTCATCATGTTTTCTTGCATATGGATTGCTCCGTCTTGACTTTGTCAAACGTCAACCGTAACTGGTGATTATAAAGAGATTAGGCGTATCATGAAATATGAAAGGGACATGGATGGAACAAGATGGGATTTGTACCTCCTATATAACAGGAGTTAAATATCTCTGGGCCTATCGAAGATTTGATACTGGAAATGCGTGGCCGCGCTCAAACGAGGTGATTGTCAGTCGTTTGTTTTATCAGTACAAATCGGGGTTCGATAAAAGTGATCTAGCTTAATAAGGATGACACAGTTCTTGCCTTTTGCAAGATTGAGATATAGCTACAAAGGGATTAAAGGAATAGATGATTCCAATACAAGTGGGAGATTGTTGGGAATGTCCTGAAATCTATTGTACTTACTCTGAGAGAAAGTCGTATTGTCGAGATGAGACAATCATATGACACTAGGCAGTCATAACGCTTTGCTAGAAGCCACTTATGATCAATGGGTTAAGAACTCATTGCTAGTGTTATATGATCCTACAGGGTCACACACCTAAGCAAACTGGACGTTAAAGACGAGGTTGATCATTAATGTAATGATCTAGTGAATGCATATTTGATATGCATTCGGTATCAAAATTCTGGGGCCGTGTCGATCGACACAGAGAGTGTGTCGGTCGACACAACTCGCGGATTAACCAGATTAATTTGGTTTAATCATTGGTTAATTCCGTTGTGGTTTAAGTCGACATATATAAGATATATGGTCGACCTAAACTCAAACTTAACCTAATTCACAGCCACCAGAACTAGAAAAGAAACCTCTCAAGAGATTAGATCTCTATAGGCACTAGCATCCCTCCTGTTCAGTTTGTGTGCGTGTGGATACCAGTAGAGGCACAGCGTTTGAGGTGCTTCGTGATCTCGATTATCTGCAAATCTTCCGCTTCTAATTACCAGGTAAATCTGAGATCTGATAGATTCAATTACATGAACCTTAGATCCTAGGCTTGGAATTTATACCTAGGGTTGCTAATCCTGATTAGAACTGCTAGAAATTCCTTCAGCTGGGACTATAGCACAGATCACACAGTCAACAATAACAATAATGAATCCCCAACTATTCCGCAAGCCACTATACTATCAATACCACCGCTTTGACTAGGTAAGATACCTAGTCAGCACCTCTAACTTACCCGGTCCCGTGACCGGAGTAAGTGTCCACAATGATTTCTCGGCCCAACACCGAGCAATCTAATAAGCCTGCACACAAAGCTCAACACAACACAATAATCACAACAATCAAACACGCAAACACAATCAACACAGCAATCACCGCAACACAACACAGGCATCCCTATTAGGGTTCTAAGTCTTTTAATTTATTCTTATCTGCTACCTTGGGTTAGCGGATTGCTAACCCGTAGACGGCTTACAACACAAACCATTTCCTTATTTAAACCATTCTTAATATATTTTAATAACTCCTCGATCTGTCGGTTTAGAGTTAGTAAACTTACTAACTCCCCGACGTCTCATTATTAACTTAATTGATTCATTAACCAATCCCGCTATTAAACCTAAACCCCAATCCCGTTACATATTCCATACGTTCGTTTAGGTTTAATTCGTATTTTAATGTCGTCTTAATTCCAGTATATAGATTCATTCATTATCATTCTTATACATATATAGATGCATATACGGTCCTAAACAAACGGGTCTATATGAATGCATCAACCAATCGTTACTAACAACCTAGCGGCACACAATTGATTAACCTTTTAGTTCTAAAACCCTAACATGCTTAATTAATCTTATCCGGTTTATCATTAAGCGTCCGATTCATTATTAATTACTAATCATGTTAATTAACAAATATGCAACCTAGTGCTACGGTTTATTAATTCCCGGTCTATATGTAATTAAAAGGTTGTGAGCCGACTCACAGTGAGGTAGGCGCAGAAATGACGGCTCGATGCGGATGTGAATCCCGAGACACCCGACTCGAATCCCGAACTCCCGAATATCGAACTCCAAACCCCGAACACTCCTGAAATCTCGGAATGGCCATGAACCAAGCGTTGACCGGCTTGGTCTCTGACGTTGACCGGCGGTTGACCGTTGACCCGTGCGTTGACCGTTGACCCGCACTTGACCTTGGTGATTCCGAACCTCCGGATAACCCTCATATAATGGCTACTACAACCGTCTATCCTATTTCTAAATAAAAGAAATCCGGTTTATCGGGAAGATTATTACGTCGGAAAAATTCCTTTCCGAGGAATATTCCGACGTAGTAATATTCCTTTCCCCATCTTTCTTCTATTTTTCTCTCTCTCCCTCCTCCATTTCTCTCTCTCCTCCCTCTCTCTCTCTCCTCCGGCTCCTCCTTCTTCTCTCCTCCCTCCGGCTTCTTCTTCTTCTCTCGGCTCCTCCTCCTCCTCCTTCTTCTTGCCGCCTCCTTCTTCTTCTTCTTCCTCCCTTATCCCTCTCTTCTCCCTCTCTTCTTTCTCTCTTCTTTACTACTCTTGTTGAGAAGTGTTTTTGGTGTGAAGAGAAGTGAGGGGTGGATGCTTTTTTTTATAGCCAAAGTGAAGAGATCTCCATCTTCCACTTGTCTCCTCTTCCTCTCCATCTTAAGCCACGACCTCACGACCAAAAACCATCTACAAACAATGCATTTGATCACCCACCATCCATTTGTAGCCTTCTCCATGCAACCCTTAGATTGATGACAACACATCTTTTAGGTTCATGCACCTAAGAAGCTTCTAAAATTCTTGGGCTCAAATTTCGTGGCCCATGCTTCATTCTGAGCTGGATTTAGGTCCAATATAATCTTAGTAATTCGCCCTAAATACCCTGGTTCAAGCCCAAGCTCCAAAGAATTTATTTTGGATTTTTAGCCACTAATTACTCCTTAATGGTCTAAAAATTATAACTTCATCTAGGTGTCAAATCCTGCTGAATCCTTTCACCAATATCTTCTAAATCTTCTAATGGAGCTGTGGTCAAAATCTCATAATTTTTGGTGGACTTTAGAGGGTCTTATCGCTTGCCCGAACATTGTATCGGTTTCTCGGAAAAACTGGTTGTACGTTTAATATTTTAGAAACTTATTATCTGCTTACATAAATTTACCAAGCCTTATTTTCAGGTTCTAGATGATTTTATATGAATTTAGCAACTCGAATCACTCCGTTTGGACACCCGTAGCTCCGGTTATGGATTTTACAAGTTGATCGGTTCTATCGGTTTCCTTTCCCGATAGTCCGTAAAACCCATTTAATCTATGTTTCTTCCACATCTGGTCTTCTAAATGTTATTTATGAAAAAAAGAAGAACACTTGGCCCGTCTCAGCTTCCGCCTCGAACTTTTGCAAAATTACCATTTTGCCCCTCACTTGGCAAAAATGAAAATTTTATCCCCCGGTTGACTTCCTGCTGCCTGTTGACCGTATTTTGGATACGGGGTATCACAGACCATGGAAAGGATTCTGCCTCAGAACAGAGTAGTAGACAGTCTTGATTTCGAAGTCATTCCTCTCAAAGCCAGGAGGTACAATTGCTGACCGGTTAGCATAGAACTCATCGGGACGGTTGTAGTCAGCAAGGGTCCTCTCAACAGCAGGAGGATTAATCATCTGCCCCTGACCTTGGGGCGGTTCAGTATCAGGGATCACACGTCCCTCAGCATCAATCATTTGCCCCTCATCGTTGTACGGGTTGTTCTGTCGGTCTCTCAAAACTCCCTCAGCATCAGGTCTCAAAATCAAACGATTGTTCATCATCCTTATTCTTTGACCCTTTCTGTTCGTTCTCTCAAGTTTAGCAAGCTCCTCAAGTCTGAGGTTCACAAGTTCTTCGCTCTGGTTGCTTCGGGTATGTCGACTTGGCATACACAGAACTCAATATCCCTGTCTCGAGCTTGGTGTCGGGCCACACTAAGATGAGTGTCGGTCGACACTAAATGCGTCTGTCGATTCCTGCGCAACCAAAAACAAGCCAAACAAGATAAAAATCAGTATCAAAAGAAAATAAAACGATATAGACTCAACTCTAAAATAAAATCTATCGGCGAACTCAGTTGAGTCCCCGGCAACGGCGCCAAAAACTTGATAGGGTGTAAGGTTTTAATCCTATTCTACTGCAAGTGCACAGTTATGCAATGTAGTACTTAGGGTATCGAATCCACAAGGACTCACAGTCACACGATAGATTATATGTATTCAAGTTAAGCTAAATCAAACCATAGAATGCAGTAAACAAAAGCAATAAACTAAAAGGTGTTTTTCAGATGGAGAAAGGCGTCAGACTTAGGAATTTCTCGGAAATTATGCTATGCCAGATACTTAACTAACATGATTCAGATTAAGCGCAGTTCAAGAACTAGAAACACAATACTAAACAATCCAACTCTCGCTGAGATTGTTTCTATATCTAGCAACCTAGCGATCCAAATCTCTTTGCGATCCTAGAGTTCTAAACAAGCATTAAGTACAGGTTCTATCGGTTCACAATTTTCCTAGACCAAATCTATTTGTATCTAGTCAAATTGCTCACTCTAAGTTGTTTCAGATTATAGCTCACACTCTCGTGCTATTGTCAATTATCTCAGATCTAAACCCTAGGTGATCAGTCTAGAATTCAGTATTAAGCACACTTAGGTGATGAACGATAAGATAGTGAATCCTAATCAATCAGTTGTCAAACAAGCATAAAACCTTTGTGAGAATCCCTAAATCTAACTAGGTTACTACTCAGACATATTAGCAATTAAACAACACATCATGAATAGAAAACCAAAAGACTGAATAGATAAAGTAAAAGGGGTTCGAAATCCATCTCTCAAGGTTACAAGTAGCAAGGATCAGCCCCAACTCAATATCTCTCAATCTCTTAAAAGCAAGAACAAAGTCAAGAACAAGATAATAGAATATTAAGTCTGAAACCCTAATTAAACTCTCTAAACACGTTTTGGGGTCAGTTTAGAATTAAGGAAACTTCTGGGCAATTCTGCAAATCTTCAAAACTTGTCTTCAACTCTCGGGTATATGATTTGTCGGGCTCAATGTCGACCGACATCAAAGGTAGTGTCGGTCGACACTCCATCGTGGTCGAGACACCAACTTCAGCTCGTTGCATAAATCACCAGAAACGTTCCAAAATCCCTCTCTTTGCTCCAAACGCAAGCTTACCTATAAAAGACTCAATAGACTCTAAAAACCAGGTTAAAGACTCAATATATACAACTATATCATGGTTGAAAACCTAGAAAAACCATGATATATCACTTCTCATGGCTACGGATGCTGCTATTTTGCCCACACCTACCACTGCGAATCTGGTTCAAAATCGCACTCCTCAAAACAACAACTACCAAAAAAATCGGTCTAGACAAAATCACAACAACAACTGGAGGAATGCAACATCAAACTGGCAGACATCTAACTCGCAGAATAGAGGTGAACATCGTGGTCCAAGACCTTACTTAGGCCGCTGCCAGATTTGTGGAGTGCATGATCACAGTGCCAAAAGATGCTCGCAACTTCAATCCTTTCAGCAATCAACTCACTCGCAAACATCCATTCCCTTCACGCCTTGGAATCCAAGAGCAAATCTTGCTGTCGGTTCACAGTACAATCCCAACTCATGGTTCTTGGACAGTGGAGCAACACACCACCTTACCTCTGATCTTCAGAACCTTGATCTCCATCAATCATACCATGGAAGCGATGAGGTTGTCATTTCTGATGGCTCGACCATGCCAATCCAACATACTGGTTTTGCATCCCTTCCAACTAAATCTCGCAATATCAGTTTAGATAACGTCTTATATGTTCCGTTTGATTTCTGTGCACAAGAATCTGATTTCTGTGTACTGTTTATGCAATGCTAATCGTGTTTCCGTGGAATTCTTTCCATCATGTTTTCAAGTGAAGGATCTAGCTTCGGGGGTCCCGTTACTCCAAGGCAGAACTAGGAATGATCTTTAGGAGTGGCCAGTGAAACCATCTCCATCCTCACAGCTCATCGCCATGTCTGCTTCTCCATCCTCTAAAGCATCGCTCTCATCTTGGCACTCATGTCTTGGTCACCCGAATCTGTCTACTTTATCAAATGTTCTTTCTTAGTTTTCTCTTCATGTTGCTTCATCATCTAGAAATTCCTTTTCTTGTCATGATTGTCTTATCAATAAATCTCATAAACTTCCTTTCTCTCAATCAACTATTCAATCCAATCGTCCTCTTCAATATCTATTTTCTGATGTTTGGTCCTCTCCAATTCTGTCCACAGAAAATTTCAAATACTACCTCCTTATTGTTGACCATTACACTCGATATTCTTGGTTTTACCCTCTTCGCCAAAATTCGCAGGTTAAAGAAACCTTCATCACTTTCAAAACTCTGGTTGAAAACCATTTCCAGCTCAAGATCGATACATTATACACAGATAATGGCGGAGAATTTGTAGCCTTACGACAGTTTCTATCCAGCAATGGAATATCGCATCTTACCTCTCCACCGCATACTCCAGAACATAACGGAATCTCAGAGAGAAAGCATCGACACATTGTGGAAGTTGGTCTCTCGTTACTCTCTCATCGGTACCTAAGAAATTCTGGCCATTTGCATTCCAAACAGCCATTTATCTTATCAATCGATTGCCTACACCAGTGTTGTCAATGGGCTCTCCGTATCAGAAGCTGTTTAATCAAGCTCCAATCTATGACAAAATGAGAGTTTTCGGCTGCGCCTGCTTCCCGTGGTTAAGGCCATACGCTCCGAATAAACTGCAGGATCGATCTCTAAAATGTGTGTTCTTTGGCTACTCGACCACCCAAAGCGCATACCTCTGTTATCACATTCCGACATCTCGAGAATATGTCTCCAGGCATGTATGCTTTGACGAGCTCCATTTCCCTTTTGCGATTCCAATCTCGCAGACACGCGAAGCTATCAACGACAACGAAATGGTTTTCACACGGCCACTCAGCATTGTTCCCTGTCTTCCGCAACTGACACCAGCTAACCCCCAGACTTGGTCCTTCACCCACCGGCACACACAGCGCCGCAGGTAACCTCTCCTCCGCCGACGCAGGTATTGTCTTCTATCCCTCACACTTCTTCTTCTCCTTCCTCTATCTCTGAGCCCGCTACTCCAATCATACATGGGCCGACACCCACGGCCCAGTTACAACCACCACCAAATAATGACCCTCCTGGCCTATTATCCTTAACCCATTCTTTACCACCACTTCTTACATACCAAAGAAGACCCAAAATAATTCCTCAAACCAACCAAAATCCGCTCACAGGAAACCAAACAAACCGAGTTTTAAATTCCCAACCTTCAAATCCTCCCTTAACCACTCAAATTTCCCAACATACAAACCGGTCTTCTTCATCTCACCAAATTGAACAAGCGATGCCATCTTCCCTACCACAACCATCTCAATTACCTTCTCTGACTCATGTTGATCCTTCCCTTTCCACTCAAAACAATCCACTGCCCAAACCAGCGAGTAAACATACCATTTCTACTCGAGCGAAGTGTGGCGTGGTAAAACCAAACCCAACATATGCTATGGCTACTCGCCTTCATGAAGCTGAACCCCGTACACCGAAGCAAGCCCTACAAGATGAACGATGGCGAAATGCGATGAGTTCTGAGATCAATGCTCAACTTGCTAATCACACGTGGAATATTGTTCCCAAACCGTCCTCTGACCACACCATTGTTGGCTGCCGTTGGATCTTCACCTTAAAACATCATCCGGATGGTCGAGTAAGCCGCTACAAAGCTCGATTAGTCGCCAAGGGCTATAATACACGACCAGGACTTGATTACACAGAAACTTTCAGTCCTGTCATCAATTCGACAACAATTAGACTGGTCCTCGGAATTGCAGTTACTCGCTCTTGGCCAATTCGTCAATTAGATGTGAATAACGCCTTTCTCCAAGGTACGCTCACTGATGAAGTATATAAGATGCAAACTCCTGGATTTGTTGATACTGATCGACCTGGCCATGTATGTCCTCTACGGAAAGCTTTATATGGTCTCAAACAGGCACCTCGGGCCTGGTATATTGAGCTCCGCAACTTCCTCTTATCCTCGGGGTTTCAGAATTCAGTATCGGATACATCTCTCTTTATTCTCAAGAAGGACAGGTCCATTCTGTACATGCTAATATATGTTGACGACATTCTTGTTACGAGCAATGATGACTCCCTCCTGCAATGCACACTTCACTCGCTTGCCACCAGATTCTCTGTCAAAGATCATGAAGACATCCACTATTTTCTGGGCATTGAGGCCAAACGTACATGTACTGGACTTCTCTTATGCCAGCGTCGGTACATCCTGGATCTTCTCGCTCGAAAAAACATGCTTGCTGCTAAACATGTATCAACACCGGTACACGTCTCTCTGATCCAGCAGAGTATCGAACAATTGTGGGCAGTCTTCAATACTTATCATTCACGCGACCAGATGTCTCTTATGCGGTAAATCGTCTATCTCAGTTCATGCACGCTCCTACGACAGATCATTTGACTGCGGCAAAACGTGTCTTGCGCTACCTTGCCGGCACTCCTACACATGGCATCTTCATGGCTTGTGGTAACACAAATCGATTACATGGCTACTCGGACGCAGACTGGGCAGGAGATCCCGATGACTTTAACTCGACAAATGGATACATTATATATCTGGGAAAGCATCCCATTTCGTGGTCTTCCAAAAAGCAGAGGGGTGTAGCTTGTTCTTCGACTGAAGCTGAATATCGTTCTGTGGCCAACACATCTGCTGAACTACAATGGATACGCTCTCTGCTCCATGAACTTGGCATCCATCTACTTGACGTACCTGTTATCTATTGTGATAATGTCGGTGCGACTTATTTGTGTGCCAACCCGGTGTTCCACTCCAAGATGAAACATCTGGCCTTGGACTACCATTTCATCCGAAATCAGGGTCAAACAGGCCAGCTGCGAGTTGTACATGTCTCGACAAGAGATCAACTAGCGGATTCACTGACAAAACCACTCTCACGAGGACTCTTCACTCCATTTACAAGCAAGATTGGAGTAGCTCAACCTCCTCCATCTTGAGGGGGTGTATTAAGGATATGACAATATCTTTGATTGCTATAATTACTCTTAGACATATTCTCCTCTTAATGTAAAGAATATCGTGTATTAAATATCATAGAGCTGCAGCCCTAGTAGCAGTCTGTATATAATTGTATGCTTAAGTCTGTAATGAAAATAAGTTCAATTCAATAGTTTACAGTCTTGGTGATGAATCCATTAAGCAAATATTATCTCTCTTATGTCACAAAAATGTATCATTGTAATGTATTATTCCAACCTCCAAGGGTACATACTAATTTTGTTACAAAATGAAAAATCACACATCTTCACATTACAAACACAAATTATTTGTTGCTGCCTTCTCTTCACTTCCAAGAGTTCTCTGCTACACCAGCTTCAGCTATAGAATCTTTTTACTATTCAACCGGCAAGTCGGTATTGACAGATGTTTCATGAAATCGAAATGGTAACATCTTACCAAAAGGTAACTGGCAGCTCTGGTAATACTGGCATGGTCGCAACATACTGGAACTGGAACATAAGGACCACCATTAACGATCAAGAATGCTAATCCAAATGAACTATCATTGAATTTACCTTATGGTGCTTGTACTTATCTCTTACAGCTTGCAAAGCACCTCCTCTTCTGCTCAGATACAAGTCATGTATGATTCCAACACACTCTTGTAGATCAGCCGCTTTGTACTTTGTGTATTCTTCTAACATCTGATTCTGTTTACAATTATAGATTATTAGTGTCTCATTCAAAGAGTTTTGACTCAACGTTTTACATGTAGGAGAGTGAGAACAAAATGCTTACCCAAGGATGTTGTGTTGGACGGATGATGAATCGAGCAAGGAAGACAGCAGAAGCAGCCAACATAGATGGCACAAACTTCACAGCTTTGTAATCTAATATACTCAATTCTGATAAATAGCAAGAGAGAGGGTCTAGCTGCACCTGAAACAAAAGGAATATTTAGCAATTGACACTCTTCAGATTCCAAATCTATATAATTGTATATAATTTTGGGCTTACTTTGAAATCTTCTTGTGCAACCCTTGTGAATCGTCTGCACATAACAAAAAGGGCAAATACACACAAAATGAGAACAATGAACCATAGAAATCAATAAGTACAATCAGCTAAACACATAGTTTCATCATAAATCTAACCTTATAAAAGAATTGATTGTAGGTCTTCCTAATTCAAACTGAAGGGCAAGAAGTATATCTGCCTCCATCTTCACCACATCTTGTTTCGAAAATGTATTATCAGTGATGTAACAGAAATCTTCTACTTTGGGAGGAGTTGTCTCTTCATACTTCCTACTCATTTCAATAACCAAAAGAGGAAGAATTAATGCCATAAGCTTCATACAAACACAATGACTAGGAGAGATAGAACAATAACACAAAGATGCTTACGACGCAATAAGCATTGCAGAAACTCCCACAAGCTGAAGCCTTTGCTTATTGACAGTTTTTAAGGACAGGAATCTGTCGATGTAAGAGACTGTGAGATAGAGTGTTTCAGACAGGAGTTTGTACTCTTCAGCAACTTCCACTAACCAATCAACCAAAACACCTCTCATGGTTGGTGTTATATCTTTTTGAACTTTTTCAATATAATCAGGTAAAGGTCTTTGTTTTGGCTTCACCTGAATTTCACCAACCAAAAAAACAAAAGCAACAATCTTTCAGCTTCAAATAACATACCAATAATAATCATCAGAATCTTAATTTGTCCAAACCAAATCAGATTATCACAATGCTTATGTCCAATTACGAGGTTAATAAACTTATGTCAAACATAGAGTTTGTTACCTCCATTTCACGGAGATACTCGTAGATGTCGGTGACATAAGGTCCACACATCTTAGGATCATCCGATCGAGCATCAATGTCAGATCCTAATTCTACGGCTGGAGCCTTAGTACTCTTTGTGGGCTTGGGGATCACTCTTTTCTGATTGAGATTCGCGACGTTGGACACATTGAGAAGCTCAGCGAGGACCACTCTCTTCTTGGTTACCCGGTCCTCCTCCGTGGCCAAAGCCTTTCTCTTTGCCGCCGCCCTCGTTATCCTCACGCAGATCTCCTTCTCCGTCATGATTTAGGGACTGAAGATATTAGGAGAGAAAGAGAAGTAAGTGAGAGAGAGAGATTGAGATTGAGGTCGAGGTTTGGTGAGAAGAAGAAGTGAAGGTGAGGAAAAGGGGAGAACAAAAGCGCCATTTCATTTTTTCGACATGAATTGAGGTTCTCGCGCTCTGTGTGTGATTTTTGAGTTTTTTCGAGCCCGGCTACATTTTGGAGGTGCGAAAATAATTGTTTGGCGCGGTATTTCTTGTTTGTCGTTTATTAGATTTATCCTGAAAATTGTTCGACTTATTATTTTAATTTTTTAAAGTCTCAACAATAATCAAGCAAAGGCTGCTTTCTCTATCTTGTTAGAGGTAGAATTTTCTCAATCGAATTTCTTCTTCTCTTCTTCTCAAATTTCTAGCTTTTAGAAGAGAAATTTTCACTAGATTCAGCGGCTGTTATGTTTATTTTACTTTTTTTTTGGTGTGTTTCAATAAATTCCAGCTTCACTTTACCAGATTTTGTCTTTTGAATATCCCTAGAATTCTCGTCTTTGCGAGACTTTAGATCTCATCTCGACCTATTTCTTTCTTGTTGTTGCAGCCTTGATTATCTTTCTCTCATCAGTGATCCTCAACATCATGAAAATTGATATTTTTATAGCTTCCATTGTTTTTGAGGAGAAACTTCGTATGGGCAAGGGTTCGGATTAGTATATTGGGTCCAATCAACAAAGAAGTTTCTTTGGATTTGAAGATTTATGACCAAGTTGGTGCATTGGTTAATTTTCTTGCAATGTCTCTCTGATAAAAATCTTTTATGTTGGATGTGGGTTTATCACCCGTCCATAATATCATCAGAATCTACTCATTCAATCTAATCTTCCGGCTCAAGAACTGAAATCTGTTAAGAAGTCAACAACCAAATAAGAAGTTTGAACAGTTTTACTACAAATATAGCATTTAATGTTCATAATTCTCTATCTTATATTTTCCTAAGCTCCGAGCTAATTTTATAAAACAACGAGCCTTAATAACTTTTAGGGAGTTCGTCAATTGACGAATCCCTCTTCGTCCATCTTGTTCATTTATTAGCTTCATCCTAATTATAAATACAAAAAGTTTCCGACCCCATCTTTAATTTCTTTCTACTTGTTTGTTAGGATCATTTCGACCCCCAACTTTAACGCTCTTAAACTTAGTTGAAATCCCGCAACAACAATTGGTGTCGTCCGTGGGAACAATAAACTTCTCTTCGCTTTAGACGAGGTCATTAATGACATGCTCATCCTTGATCAGCGACAATCACAATTATTCTCAACAACAAAATTCGAGCTCGCCTCTTTTGAGCTCATCTCTGCCGAGCTTGACTACCGAGCCGACAACAACGCTGGAGCCGAACTCCCAAGCTTCAATAATCAACTACTCAACCGGCCAAACTCAAATAAACAACATGATCATGTGAGGACTTCTCGCTTGCAACGATTCAGTGAGATCAATAAAGAAGTACAAATGAAGGACATATGCATACTAGCGGTTAAAGCATAACATCAACTACGAGCTCGTAAGCAATTGCAAGATAACATTCACTGAAGACGACGAAAAAGGATTATACATGCCGCACAATGACACGTTGGTCGTCGAGCTACAAATAGGCGATTTCGAGTTGACCATGGTCTTGGTCGTTACTGGAAGCACGGTCGACCTTATATACGAGGAGACTTACAAACAATGGAACCAAACTATTATTACAATCAAATTACTAGTCCGCATATGCAAGACGACGAGGATAATCAAGTTCATCATCGTCCGCCGGCCAGCCATCTACAACACCATCTTGGGAACGCCGTGGATCCATGCAATGAAGGCAGTTCCGTCAACCTACTACCAATGCATCAAGTTCCCAACTCCAGACGAAATATTTACGCTTCAAGGGAGTCAAGAAGTCTTAAGAATATGTTTCCTCGGTGAACATATATTATGTCAAAATTTTGGGCCTGCCTAACTGTTGAACCTAAGATAGAACTACCATTGCATGACGGACCACAATGTGATACGATCACACATGTTAACATCAATCTCAGCGACCTAGAGCGATTTGTTGGAATGTGCCCGGAGTTGCGGGAGGATCTGAAAGACTAGCTCATCGAATTTCTCCAAAAAACACTTCAACCTTTGCTTGGTCAACTAGCGACATGATGGGTATCGATCTTATGTTCGCTTTCCATGAACTCAATGTCGACCCAGTATTCAAAACCATCAAGCAGAAAAAGGAAGCTCGGTTCAAAGCGCGCCAAATCAGTAAATGATGAGTTAGAGAGGTTGTCCAAGGTGGGTTCGATAACCTAGGTGAAGTACCCAGACTGGCTCGCAAACCTGTTGGTCGTCAAGAAGAAGAATGGAAAGTGGCAAGTGTGCGTTAATTTCACCGACCTTAACAAAGCTTGTCCAAAACACAGTTTTCCGCTGCATTATATTGACATGCTCGCCGAAGAAACAACATGCAGCGAGCTCCTTTCATTCATGGATGCGTTTTCTGAATACAATTATATAATGATGCACTCAGACGATCGCGAGAAGACCTCATTCATTACTGATTGCTACAAGGCAATGTCCTCCAGTCTTAAAAATGTTGGGGCGACGTATCAAAGGCTAGTCAATAAGATGTTTGCCGTTCATCTTGGCAGAACAATGGAAGTATAAATAGACGACATGCTGGTGAAGTTAACATCAGCCGACGACAACATTGCTCATCTAACTACCTTCTCGACATTTTAAATAAGTACAAAATGAAACTCAACCCGACCAATTGTACTTTCGGTGTCACTCCATGGGAATTCGTTGGGTACATAGTTACTAAGAGAGGAATTGAAGCGAATCCGCAATAGATCGCAGCACTCACCAGGCTTCCATCACCAAAAAACACCCGCGAAGTCTAAAGGCTCACAGGTGGAATCACAACCTTGAGTCGTTTCATTTCAAGGTCGACGGATAAACGCTTACCTTTCTACCGGCTTCTCCGATGAAACAAACGATTCAAATGGGATTCCAAGTGTGAGGACGCTTTCCGACAGTTAAAAGAGTACATATCGACGCCTATAATCCTGGAAAAATTAGAGGAAGGATAAAACTTGTATCTCTACATATCAGTATCAATCTCGGCAGTAAGAGGTGTCCTCGTCAGGGAAGATAAGGAAACCATAAATCAATCTTCTAGATCAGCAAGAGCTTTTTGACGCTAAAACCCGGTACTCAACTTTGTAAAAGCTCGCCTTGGCAGTTGTCACCTCGACAAAAAAGCTCCGGCTGTACTTTCAATTATACTCGATGGTAGTCCTCACCAACCAACCACTCAGAACTATAATGCAAAGTCCGACCAAATCCAGAAGGATGGGGAAATGAGTAGTAGAATTGAGCGAGTATGACATCGATTAAAAAAATGTAACATGTGTGAAATCCCAAGTACTGGCAGATTTTCTGGTTGAATTACCCCCGTAACTCACCAACGATGGCGAGCAAGGGACGGCTGAAAAATGGACTTTATTGGTTGACAGATCATCCTCACGCAGTGGATTAGGAATCAAAATTTGGTTGAGCTCTCTGACAGAAGAAATTCCGGAACAATCTTTTAGACTTGCTTCCAACATCAAACTATTCGAATGGGATGCGAAGTGCGAGGACACTTTCCGACATTTAAAAGAGTTCCTATCGACGCCTCTAATCCTGGCAAAACTAGATGAAGGAGAAAACTTGTATCTCTACATATCATTATCAAGATCGGCAGTAAGCAGTGTCCTCGTTAGGGAAGATCAGGGCGACCATCAATCAATCTTGTACATCAGAAAGAGCCTTGATGACACTGAAATCCGGTACTCAACTCTGGAAAATCTCGCCTTGGCATTTGTCACCTCGACAAGAAAGCTTCAGCCGTACTTTCAATCACACTCGATGGTAGTCCTCACCAACCAACCAATCAGAACTATATTGCACAGTCCGACCCAATCCAGAATTTTGGCGAAATGAGCAGTAGAACTGAGCGAGTACGACATCGATTACAAAAATCGAATATGTACGAAATCCTAAGCACTGACTGATTTTCTGATTGAATTACCCTCGTAACTCACCAGCGATGGAGAGCAAGCGACGACTGAAAAATGAACTTTATTCGTTGACGGATCATGCTCGCGCAGTGGATTAGGAATCATAATCTGGTTGACCTCTCCGACAAGAGAAATTCTGGAACAATCTTTTAGAATCGAATTTCTAACATCAAGCGATTCAAATGGGATGTCAAGTCTGAGGACGCTTTCCGACAGTTAAAGAGTACTTATCGACGCCTCCAATCCTAGCAAAACCAGAGGAAAGAGAAACCTTGTATGTCTACATATCAGTATCAAGCTCGGAAGTAAGCGGTGTCCTCGTCATGGAAGATTGGGGCGACCAAAAATCAATATTCTACATCAGAAAGAGCCTTGATGACACTGAAACATGGTACTTAACTCTGGAAAATCTCGCCTTGGGAGTTGTCACCTCAACAAGAAAGCTCCGGCCGTACTTTCAATCACACTCAATGGTAGTCCTCACCAACCAACCACTAAGAATTATACAACACAGTCGGATCCAATCCGGAAGGATGGAGAAATGGGCAATAGAATTGATCGAGTACGACATCGATTACAAAAATCGAACGAGTGCGAAATCCAAAGAATTGGTGGATTTTTTGATCAAATTACCTCATAACTCACCAGCGATGGCGAGCAAGCGACGGCTGAAAATGGACTTTATTTGTTGATGGATCATCCTCGCACAATGGATCTGGAATCCGAATCTGGTTGACCTTTTCGACATGAGAAATTCTGGAAAAATCTTTCCAAATCGCGTTTCCAACATCAAATAATGAGGCCAAATACGAAGCTCTGATAGCGGGATTGCGATTAGCAAAGGCAGTCGGAGCCTAGAACTGAAGGAATTTCTAGCAGTTCTAATCAGGATTAGCAACCCTAGTCTGAATTCCGAGCCTAGGATCTAAGGTTCATATAATTGAATCTATGGGATCTCAGATTTACTTGGTGATTTGCAGCGGAAGTTTTAGCAGATAATCGAGACCACGAAGAACCTCAAACGCTGTGCCTCTACTGGTATCCACACGCACACAAACTGGACAAGAGGGATGCTAGTGCCTATAGAGATCCAATCTCTTCAGAGGTTTGTATTCAAGTTCTGGTGGCTGTGAATTAGGTCAGAAATCAGTTTAGGTCGACCATATATCTTATATATGTCGACTTAAACCATAACGGAATTAACCAACGATTAAACCGAATTAATCTGATTAATCCGCGAGTTGCATCGATCGATGCACTATCTGCATTGATCGACACTGCCCCAGAATATTGATATCGAATGCATATCAAATATGCATTCACTGGATCATTACATTAATGATCAACCTCGTCTTTAACGCCCAGTTTGCTTAGGTGTGTGACCCTGTAGGATCATATAACACTAGCAATGAGTTCTCAACTCATTGATCATAAGTGGCTTCTAGCAAAGCGTTATGAGTACCTAGTGTTATGTGATTGTCTCATCTCGACTATACGACTTTCACTTAGAGTAAGTACAATAGATTTCAGGACATTCCCAACAATCTCCCACTTGTACTGGAATCATCTATTCCTTTAATCCCTTTGTAGCTATATCTCAATCTAGCATAATGCAAGAACTGTGTCATCCTTATTGAGCCAGATCACGTTTATCGAATCCCGATTTGTACTGATGAAAAACAAACGACTGACAATCACCTCGTTTGAGTGCGGCCACGCATTTCCAGTATCAAATCTTCGATAGGCCCAGAGATATTTAACTCCTGTTATATAGGAGGTACAAATCCCATCTTGTTCCATCCATGTCTCTTTTATATCTCATGATACGCCTAATCAGTGTCTTTATGATCACCAGTTACGGCTGACGTTTGACAAAGTCAAGACGAACCAATCCATATAAGAGAGGACATGATGAACTCAGGTCTAAGGACTACACTCTTTAGTCGTAATGAGAAACTCTTATGACACTCATATAACATCTTGTAGAGTTCTCATTAACGGGTCATGTCCGATCATGTGTTCTCTAACACATATCTATGTGATTGACTTCAATACACTTATTAATGACTCCATGAAACGTAGTCATCAGTCACCTCACATGCTAGTCTCACGTGGTTGCTAATGTCCCATTTTAACAACCTCGACCAGGGACCATTTATAATTTATGTCATTTGATTCTTATAGGGTTTCATGATCAAGTCACATACTTGATGACCTTTAAAATGTCATAAATTACTTTGGGACAATTATTTAATAACACAATTAAATAATGCTGAAACAATTTCATTAAAATCACATAACCAAATTATGTTTTACGAACATCAAGTCATAACTAAAAAAACAAATATAACTCCCACTGAAAACAAGATCATATCTTAAGAAATCTAATGCCTACAGCAGCAGTATGAAACTCATGCTTAGGCCTTGGGAGGGGCTTGGTTAGTGGATCAGCAACATTCTCATCCGTCGGGACTCTGCTGATCTTCACATCTCCTCTATTCACAATATCACGGATAAGGTGATATCTCCTTTCTATGTGTTTGGATTTTTGGTGTGATCTAGGTTCCTTTGCTTGCGCAATGGCTCCATTGTTGTCACAATACAAAGCCACTGGCTCAGAAATGCTAGGAATCACACCAAGTTCAGTGATGAACTTCTTGATCCAAACAACCTCCTTTGCCGCTTCAGAAGCAGCGAGGTACTCAGCTTCAGTTTTGGAATCTTCTACAGTGTCCTGCTTGGAACTCTTCCAGCTGACTGCTGAAGGAATTTCTAGCAGATTCCTAATCCAATTAGGCAATCCTAGTCTGAATTCCGAGCCTAGGATCTACAGGTTCATGTAATTGAATCTATCAGATCTGAAGATTACCTGGTGATTAGCAGCGGAAGTCTTAGCAAGTAATCGAGATCTAGAGCGCCTCAAGTGCTGCGCCTCTACTGGTATCCACACGCACACAGAACTGGACAGCAGGGATGCTAGTGCCTATCAGAGATCTGATCTCCAGAGAGGTTTCTATTCTGTTTCTGGTGGCTATCAATTAGGTTAGCTCGAGTTTAGGTCGACCATATATCTTATATATGTCGACTTAAACCGCAACGGGATTAACTAATGATTAAACCGATTTAATCTGCTAATCCGCGAGTTGTGTCGACCGACACACTCTTTGTGTCGATCGACACAGTCGATCCGTGTCGACCGATACACATAGTGCGTCGATCGACACTGCCCAGAAAAGATGACATCGAATGCATATCAAATATGCATTCATCCGATCATTACACTAATGATCAACCTCACATTCAATGTCCAGTTTGCTTAGGTGTGTGACCCTGTAGGATCATATAACACTAGCAATGAGTTCTAAACTCATTGATCATAAGTGGCTTCTAGCAAAGCATTACGAGTACCTAGTGTCACATGATTGTCTCATCTCGACAACACGACTTTCTCTCAGAGTAAGTACAAATAGATTTCAGGACATTCCCAACAACTGCACCGCCATTCAGGCAGAAGATGTAACCAGATTGCGATCGCAAATCATCTTTGTCTGTCTGAAAACTTGCGTCTGTGTAACCACTTACTACCAGCTCATCACTTCCTCCGTACACCAAGAATTTATCCTTAGTATTTCTCAAATACTTCAGAATATTCTTGACTGCTGTCCAGTGACTTTCACCTGGATCCGATTGGTATCTACTCGTCATGCTTAGAGCACAAGCAACATCTGGACGAGTACAGAGCATGGCATACATGATGGATCCCAACGCCGAAGCATAGGGAATCCGACTCATGCGTTCTCGCTCAGCATGTGTCTCAGGACACTGCTTCTTGCTGAGACTTATGCCATAAGACATTGGTATGAAGCCCTTCTTGGAATCTTGCATTCTGAACCTCTGTAAGACTTTATCGATATAAGTGTCTTGACAAAGTCCAATCAACTTGTTTAATCTATCTCTATGGATTCTTATTCCAAGAATGTACGCGGCTTCTCCCATATCTTTCATTGAAAAACAACTTCCGAGCCAAGCCTTAACAGACTGTAACAACGGAACGTCATTTCCGAGAAGAAGTATGTCATCTACATACAACACGAGAAATGTAAATGCGCTCCCACTAGTCTTCTTGTAAACACATGGTTCCTCTTCGTTCCTGATGAAGTCAAACTTTTTGACTGCTTCATCAAAACGAAGATTCCAACTCCGAGATGCTTGCTTCAATCCATAAATGGATCGATGAAGCTTGCATACTTTCCTAGCTGCATTTGGATCGATGAAACCTTCGGGCTGTGTCATGTACACATCCTCTTCCAGAATTCCATTAAGGAAAGTTGTTTTCACGTCCATCTGCCAGATGTCATAGTCATAATGAGCAGCTGTTCTAGGAGAATCCGAATGGATTTAAGCATGGCGACAGGTGAGTTGGTTTCTTCATAGTCAATACCATGAATTTGTTTGAAACCTTTAGCCACCAGCCTTGCTTTATATATCTGAATATTTCCATCCACATGATTTTCTTCTTGAAAATCCATTTACACTCAATGGGTCTTGTACCATCGGGTAAATCAACCAAAGTCCATACTTGGTTCTGTGACATGGATCCCATTTCGGATTCAGCGGCTTTCAGCCACTTTTCGGAGTCAGGGCTCATCATCGCTTCTGCAAAATTCGCTGGCTCGTCACTGTCAATGATCAACAAATCATGACAATTGGTTACGAGAAATCCATATCTCTCGGGTTCGTGACGGATCCTTTCGGATCGGCGAATTTCAGGCTCCACAGGCGCCTTCTCTACTACTCTTTGTAGATCCAACTGTTGCTCTTCCTCTATGGGTTGAGCATTTTCCTGCGGTTCTCGAACTTCTTCGAGTTGTACTTTACTCCCACTGTTTCTCTTGGAAAGATATTCTCTCTCAAGAAAAACACAGTTCCGAGCAACAAACACTTTGTTCTCGGATTGGTTGTAAAAGTAGTATGCCTTGGTTTCCTTAGGATAACCAACGAAGTAGCACTTATCAGATTTGGGTTCGAGCTTATCTGTAATTAATCGCTTAACATAAGCTTCACAACCCCAAATCTTCAGGAAAGACAAACTCGGAACATTTCCAGTCCACATCTCATGTGGTGTCTTTGCAATTGATTTTGACGGAACCCTATTAAGTGTAAACACAGACGTTTCTAGAGCGTATCCCCAAAAAGATAATGGAAGAGTTGAGAGACTCATCATTGATCGAACCATATCTAATAAAGTTTGATTCCTCCTCCCGGACACCCCATTCCATTGTGGTGTTCCAGGAGGAGTGAGTTGTGAAACAATTCCACAATCTCTCAAATGATCACTGAATTCTTGGCTTAAGTATTCTCCTCCACGATCTGATCGAAGAGCCTTAATACTTTTGCCAAGTTGATTTTGTACTTCATTTTGGAATTCTTTGAACCTTTCAAAAGATTCCGACTTGTGTCTCATTAAATAGACATAGCCATACCTGCTGAAAACATCAGTGAAGGTAATGAAGTATCGAAAATTTCCTCTGGCACTTGTGCTCATTGGGCCGCACACATCTGTATGTATAAGGCCCAATAGGTCACTGGCCCTTTCATTTGATTTGTTGAAAGGGGCCTTAGTCATTTTGCCTAGTAAACAAGATTCACATTTCTCACATGATTCATAATCAAATGAGCCCAGAAGCCCATCACTATGGAGCATTTGGATCCATTTCTCGTTTATGTGGCCCAAACGACAAGGCCAAAGAAAAGTCTGATTCGTATCATTTGATTTGAATCTCTTGGTGTTAATGTTATAGATTGGTGTGCTTTGGTTTAAAACATAAAGCCCATTCTCTAATGGGCTGCTACCATAAAATATATCATTGTAATCAAAAGAACAACATTTATTCTTAATTGAAAACTGATATCCTTCTACGTCCAAAACAGGAATAGAAATAATATTTCTGCTTATAGCTGGTACATAGTAGCAATTATTAAGTTTTAAAACCAAACCAGAAGGTAAAGACAAGTTATATGTTCCTATGGCTAATGCAGCAACTCTTGCTCCATTCCCCACGCGTAGGTCCACTTGCCCCCTTTCCAACTTCCTACTGTTGCTTAGGCCCTGCATATTTGTACAAATATGAGCACCACAACCGGTATCCAATACCCAAGAAGTAGAACCAGGAGTAGTAACATTTACTTCTATAACATAAATACCTGAAGATGAAGTCTCGAAAGTCTTCTTCTTCTTCTTCTCTTCCAAGAATTTGTTGCAGTTTCTCTTCCAATGTCCAGGCTCTTTACAGTAATGGCACTTATCAGTCACAGATGGGCCAGGCTTGGGCTTGGGGGCTGGCGCAGGCGTGTCCGGGTTCTCAACCTGGACAGCCTTGCCCTTTCCCTTCCCTTTGCCAAGTTTCTTAAACTTCTTACCTCCTTGTACCATAAGTACATTCGGAGTGCCCTTCTTGATATTAGGCTTAGCTGTCTTGAGCATGCCATGCAGTTCAGTCAACGTCTTCGTCAAGTTATTCATGTTATAGTTCATAACAAACTAATCATAAATTGACGGCAGTGACTGCAGAATGATGTCAGTAGCCAACTCTTGGCTAATGGGACAATCCAGCCTCCCCAGGTTATCAATATAACCCATCATCTTAATGACATGAGGACTGACTGGACCGTCCTTTGGTAGCTTGCATTCAATGAGAGATTTAACCGTCTGGTACCTCTCAGTTCGTGCTTGCTCCTGAAGCATACTTTTCAGGCTAGTGATCATCTCCACTGGCGACTCCACGTTCTCGTATTGCTTTTGCAAATCCGAGTTCATGGTAGCCAACATGAGACAATTCACATCGACCACATCATTAGAGTGCTTATCCCAAGCACTCCTTTCTGCATGTGGAGCATTGGCTCTCGGTTTTTCAGGGAGAACAATTTCCAGGACATAGTCCCTTTTCTCTTGCTTGAGAACAATTCTCAAGTTCCGATACCATTCGAGAAAATTCGATCCAGTTAACTTGTCCTTCTCAAGGACGGATCGCAGGGAGAAAGAGTTATTATGAGTGTTAGTCATAGCTGAGAACAAAGAAAGGTAAGAGGTTTAGTTATGATGTTCAAGAAATGAGAAGTCTTAACTTTTAAGAAACTCGCATTATATTCAAACAATGTTTCCTCAGATGAATATAATGATCCAAGACCCATACTTCACTAAATTCAAGTGAGTCACTGGCTATCACTCAAATTTAGCAATCTAGGTAAGCAACAACTTTGCTAGTTATATCCAATATAACTCTTGGTTGTGGATTGACATCTTATGTCCAATCCACTTGATGTCTCTGAGCCCAAAACGATTTTGATGGCCCAGTCAAGTAAACCAATCTCTTCAGTCATGTAATTGTCGATGTCTTGCACTGCAAGTCCATCAACACGATTACCTCTGTCTTACTCCTGAAATCGTGGACATCTTGCACTGCAAGTCTATCGCACAATTAAATGGGTCTTGACAGTTGACAAGATTGGAAAGACATCAAGTATCACTTGATATTTGATCGAGGAACGGAATCATTCAAAACGTTCAGTTTTATTATGTTTTAATTCTTATAATTAATTGATTCATCTTGCTTTGGTTCTGTGATTTCAGGTTCAATGACCTAATCATCGAATCTTGTGTCGACCGACACTACTTTAGTGTCGATCGACGCAGATTAACCAAAACCAATCTGCGATAACCGATCAATCCAATTGATCCGGTTTTGAGTACCGGTCGGTGTCGATCGATGCTACATTAGCATCGATCGATGCCAACCCAATCGCAATAAACCATTCTTAGCGTTTAACCATCATTAACCAAGCTCGATAACCGGTCCAATCCAATTGAACCGATTCATCAATCTCGCGAGGTTTGTGTCGACCGACACAACATTTGTGTCGATCGACACTAGGCGAAAAACTAAATTTTATTCGGGTTTTCGCCCTGTGTCGATCGATGCCTGATTGGCAACGATCGACACCATGCGAAAAAACCCTAAATTTTATTCGGGCTTTCGCCCTGTGTCGATCGATGCCGGATTGGCATCGATCGACACCATGCGAATAAGCCCTAAAACATTTTCGAACAGAACCCTAAACTAGATTTTCATGAAAACGAATTTTAGCAAGTTTGTATCAACCATACACAGATTCATATTCAACTAATCTGATCAACATGCTACAGATTCAATGGAACCCTAAAGCTCTGATACCACTGAAGGAATTTCTAGCAGTTCTAATCAGGATTAGCAACCCTAGTCTGAATTCCGAGCCTAGGATCTAAGGTTCATATAATTGAATCTATGGGATCTCAGATTTACCTGGTGATTTGCAGCGGAAGTTTTAGCAGATAATCGAGATCACGAAGCACCTCAAACGATGTGCCTCTACTGGTATCCACACGCACACAAACTGGACAGGAGGGATGCTAGTGCCTATAGAGATCCAATCTCTTCAGAGGTTTCTATTCAAGTTCTGGTGGCTGTGAATTATGTCAGAAATCAGTTTAGGTCGACCATATATCTTATATATGTCGACTTAAACCATAACGGAATTAACCAACGATTAAACCGAATTAATCTGATTAATCCGCGAGTTGCATCGATCGATGCACTATCTGCATCGATCGACACTGCCCCAGAATATTGATATCGAATGCATATCAAATATGCATTCACTGGATCATTACATTAATGATCAACCTCGTCTTTAACGCCCAGTTTGCTTAGGTGTGTGACCCTGTAGGATCATATAACACTAGCAATGAGTTCTCAACTCATTGATCATAAGTGGCTTCTAGCAAAGCGTTATGACTACCTAGTGTTATGTGATTGTCTCATCTCGACTATACGACTTTCACTTAGAGTAAGTACAATAGATTTCAGGACATTCCCAACAAGAACATCAACGCTTTTTGTGATTTGCAACTCCTCTCTAACCAATACAACGGGGAATATGAAGCCAAGAACGATCGAATGGACGTGTATCTAAAGTTTTCCAAGGTTTGGAAGTGAATTCGGCGCCTTTACGCTTACGAAAATCCCACGAAGAGATAACTGGTCAACTAATGTGTTAGCCGCCCTTGCCTCCACGTCTGACCCCGATCTCCGATGAGTCATACACGTCACAATCCAAAATTATCACCAACAAGCGACCCGGTACTATAACATGAAGGTCAAAGGCATGCACATTAACGAAGGAGGCCTCATCCTACGAAAAGTCTTCGAAAATACGCGAGAGTGGCGTGCTGGTAAGCTCGACGCAAACTGGGAAGGACCTTACATCATTTCAAAGGTGGTCAAATCAGGAGTCTACAAACTCGTCACCATTTAGGGCGAAGCGAAAACACGGTCTTGGAACGCAAACAAGCTCATAACATATTAATGCTAGCCGAACAACAACCTCCAAAAAAAAAACTCGGCTCGCTCTATGAGCCGAGGTTACTCTATCAATATATAAAATAAACTACGATTGGCTTGATCCCTCCTCGGAGGGTATGAAGGTAGCCTTCCACAAGTTTAAGCTGTTTTAATTTAAAAAAAATTATAAAATAATTCCAAGTACTCTCTCATACTTTACTTCATCGACATTATGGTCAAATGATCGATTTAAACAACATGTTACATAACACAGTGACTATGTACGTCACGTTGTCATATTGATATCAATATCAACGAATTAATCTGGGGCCAGCCCCGCACAAGTATTTGACCGAACAATTAAAAATAAGCCGAACATTCCCTTGCACAACTAGTTTAACCAATAATTCTACAGAATAAGCGAAGCACGTACTCGTACCTAAAATGATTACTTTATTACAATATAAGCAGAGCCCATACTCGCCCCCAAGCCTTGGACACGTAATGGATCTTTAAGTACTATTTCCATGCTCATTTAAAGGATAAGCCGACAAAAGTTCTGCACCTTGATACGAACTACAAGATAAGCCGAGCATGTACTCGTACCTAAACGTTAATTACATGATAAGCCAAGCACATATTCGCGCCTAAATAAACTAGCTTAAAGGTTAATCTGAACACAGTTTCACACCTAAAATTAATCACGGGATAAGCCGCACTAAGATCCGCACATATAAACAAAATGTAACCAAACTGAACAAAAAACACACAAACAGAAAATTCATTTTATTGCAAAAGGAGAACTGTTTTCATATACATCAAAAATTCTTGTTTCCTGAAAAGAGATATCTAACAAAAAGTCGGGGAAGAAAAATCCGAACATTGAATCTTCAGAAGCTCGGTTCTCCAAAAGAATGAGCTCCTCACTCAGAAGCCTCGTAGCTTGGGTAGCAGAAATAAGCGCCTCATTTGAGCCATATATGTCCCCCACTGGATGACTCGCTAGAGAATTCTCTCCACGACCATGTTCGCCGAGCAGAGTCATGTTGAGTTCCTCATTAAACATATGGGTAGCTTCCATCGAATGGAGCTTATCTCTCAAGATCGCTTCGTCAGTAACCAACTGCTCGATATTGGATGCTGAAACTTTTAGACCCTCCCTAACAAGGAGCAGGTAGAAAGCCAGAATGGAAACAACTTGGTTCAACTCCAAAATTTTATTCTGAGAACGAGCTTCCTCCTCCTTGTGCTTTTTGATCTTTGAAAGACGAGCTTCAGCTTTATTAAAAATTTCATTCCTCACTTGAACAAAATCTTCTGCACAAAGCAACCGAAGGCAATCACACTCGGATTTATGCTCGGCTCAAGCGACCAAAAGCGTATCCTAGCCTTTGTAGCAAAGCTACGAGCCGCATAGATGTTGTCAGACAATCCCCTATCCCCGCATTCAAATGAGCATCTTCTCGCGACAAATCAAAAATCTGAAGCTCAAGATCCTCAATCTTCCTCCTCCCTTGCTTTGAAACTCTGCCGCTATCTCTAAGCTCCCGAGTCTTATCTTGTGCCTCTAGAAGTCTCGCCTTCAATTCCTCCTTTTCAAGTCTAAGGGTCTTTATCTCAAGCTTCTAAGCTTCCACAAGGAGGTTCTCACTCGAGAAATCCTGACAAAAAGAGAGAATATAAAGGTCTAAGAAAACAAAAAAGTCAGAAACCTCGAAACGTCAGTTGACAAAAACTCTTACCCGAAGTTGGTCGCGACCCACTCTCCGGTGTGGATTGAATCTAAAAAGAGTAGTAATCGGAGGACATTACTTTGTCGGGCTCGATCTGACTGACCAAATAAGCCGCTCACACGCATTCAGATCATTAACGATCGCGTGAGCCCCAGAATATTCAAAACGAAAAGAGAAATCAGCCGCACTAGTATTACTACATCCGCGCTCCCCTGGTCAACAGACTCGTGGACCGGCAGCTCGGTCAAATTCCATTCTAGACCAATCTCTCCTTATAGATTGGCGGCATTTGCACCCTCAGTAGGATCCATGACATCCGCATTCACCGCCTAAGCAACAGAAGTTAGACCCCCTAACCGGATCCCTTCTTTTTCTTCTTCTTTTTACTCTCCTTCTCCTTCGGCACTGATTCATCATCATCATCATCATCATCATCATCTCCTTCGCTTTGAGTGGCGATCAGGGTAGTCTCATGCAGTCTCTTCCTCTTCTTCTTCCTCCTTTTCGTCGATTGCTCGACAACCACTTGGTTAATAATCTTCACCTCAGGAATGTTACTCGAATCATTATTCTGCTCTTGGACAATGACAGTCAAACATTTGGATCACATTTGCCATGTCGATCTAACACGAGGTCCCTTCTAGCAACGCGAAGATCTTCGAAAGTTCTTTCCTCAGGAAAAACATCAGAAAGGAGATCCTCGTCCATCCGAACAAAGGTGTCCTCAACACAAGGGGAAGAATCAATGTAAGTTCGGCAAACAACAATCCGCTCGAAAAATAGCAACCTGCTCGGCAAATAGCAATCTGCTAGGCAATTAACAATTTGCTCGGCATACAAAATTTTGTTCGGCAAACAATAACATGCTCGGAAAAAACCTTCTCGGCTGATAAGATCTAAGCAAGCCAAAAAAAGAAAGTTGCCAAGAACAAAAAGGAAAAGGTTTGTGAGCACAAAAAGAAAAATATTTGCCGAGCACAAAAAAAATCAAACAAAACAAAACATTTATGCTCAGTATACCTGAAGTAGGTCACACTTGCTCGGCAAATTTGTTACCTTGGTCGGGTCATTTTGGACGGACCATACTCGACCCAAAAAAACAAAAAGAAAACAAAAGAAAACAAAAAACCAACAACGACGATTTGTCCGAGCAGGATCTTGTTGATGAGCAGAACATGATGCGTGCAAGCTGAATGTGCGCATATAGGCAGTACCAAGCAGACCATGCTAAAAACGAAAAACCACAACAAATTTCAGAAAACTCAAAAAAAAACAATTACCAATAACAAGAAAAAAAGCAAAATAAGTATATTTGTTTCCTAGTATTCATTGTCTAAATATATATATAAAATAATAAGGGATTTCACAACTCATTTTAGGATGGATGTAACTTACCCTTTTCTTTAAAAAAAGAGAGGGGAGTGAGTCTATATATACTTATACTTCTACATTGAAAATTCTGAAATTTTCGAAACAAAATCCAGACTCAAACGTAACCTCCTCGGAAATTCCCACTCGACATATTACAACGAGAGTTGATCTCATCCTACGCAAAAAGTCCATATTAAGACACATTGAGACCGATGATCAGATTAACACTCCAACACATTCGGCCGCATATATGCTCGGCAACCTCGTTCGGAAAACCCAAATCCGGACACAGTGATCTCTGCTCAGACAAAACTGATCAACTATCCGCAATGAGGCTGCTTGGAAACTCCGAGCACGTAAGGCTGCTCGGAAAATCCGAGCATGTAAGGCTGCCTGGAAAATTAGAGCACGCAAGGCTGCTCGGAAATTCCGAGTATGCATGGCTGCTCGGAAAATCCGAGCACACAAAGCTGCTCATAAATTCCGAGCATGCAAGGCTGCTCGGAAAATCCAAGCATGCACGACTGCTCGGAAATTCCAAGTATGCAAGGCTGCTCGGAAAATCCGAGTACGCATGGCTGCTCAGAAAATCCGAGCAAGCCACACTACTCAGCTAGCGGCAAAACTTGCTCGCTTGCTCGTTTCGCTAGCTTCAAGACGTACTCGAACAATCCACTCGTTGCTTTCAGCCCGTGAAACATTTCATTCGGCACTCCCTCAAGAGGCTCGGCTCACCAGATCGCGACCATATAGCACGACGCCTCCGCAGACGCTCGGCTCATCAATCATACGCTCGGAAGTTTTCTGGTAAACGATAGACGATTTTCTTTTGTTATATTTACTTATCTTTACAAGAAAATTTAAAATTCGAATTTCATAACATAGCAAACCAATTCAATTCACTAACTGAGATATCATCCTTTAGGGATCCTAGTCAATACATCCTATAAGGATTGAGGTTCTATTACATCCTCCAAACCGATAAAAGCGCGCTATACAAATTCCAACCGAGTATACCTTGGTCTAATATCCGCAAGGTATACACTAGTTGATATTCATATAGGTTTACTATCGATAACAGGAATGTAAGTCGAGATGTCTCTTAAATCCCAAACTCTAAGTAAACTTCTAAACCCAGTAAACGTTGCCTAGCACACTGGTCTACGACGTTTCAAGCAAGTATACATAGGTCCAATATCTGCTATGTATATCATAACTGATTTTTATATCAATTTACTATCGACAACATAGATGTAAGAGGTCTCGCAAAATCCCAAACTCGAAGTAAACCTTTAAACCCAGTAAATGTTGCTTAGTACACTGGTCTACGACATCTCCAATGAGTATACCTTGGTCTAATATCCGCTAGGTATATCCTAGCCGATATTCGCTTATAGTTTACTACCGAAACGGATCTATAAGTCGAGTTTATCTTGCTAGCCTTCAAACTCGAAGTATAATTCGAAACCTAGTAAGTAGTAAGACACTTCCGAGCACACCAGTCTTAAGCATCATGGGTCCGTAAGTCGATTTTACCTCGCCAACCTTCGAATGGAAAACTTAACTCAAAACCCAATTAAACTCTTTCAAGCACACTGGTCCTGATTGTCATAGGTTTGTAAGCCAGGTATATTTCACCAACTTTCAAACTCAGAACTAGACTCAAAACCCGACAAAACACTTCTAAGCACACCAATTTTAAGAATGATCTCACTACCGAAATAGGTATATAAGTCGAGTATATCTCCCTAGCCTCCAAACCCAGAATATAGCCTGAACGCTTCCAAGCACAACAATCACGAAAAATATGTTCAAAGCATCAAGGATCTAACGCAAACAGAGAATCTTACTTTTCTCCTAGAACTATACGAAACTACTCGGAAAGTTTTCAAGCACAACTTGGCTTACTCAAACAACTCATACAAAGCCGATGAGGGAGATTTTCTTCTGACAAAATCTACTCGACTTTTCCGCATTATCAGCATAACGTCAACACGACTGCTTGGCTGCTTGGGAGTTTAGACCTTCGTGGAAGGGTTGACCAACTTTCTATGGACCAAACCTTGCTCAGAAAATTCAAGCAGATTCGTTCGGACAACGCGGTGCAATGTCCTTCTCGTAACCATCGCATTCGTAAACGCGACAGGTTTACGATTCAACGCACTTACTCGACCGCTCGCTCAACGTGAACTTGAAAGAAGTTATAAAAAAACCAACAACGGATTTCTGAACGTCTGATAATGTTCTTAAGGCTTGGAAAATGGGTCTTAAGAAAAAAACGGAACTTTCAATTCATAAAACGAACCAAGGTTAAGAGTTCATCGATTTTGAAATACAAAGCAACGATACAGAGATAAAAGGCACAAACAAACTCGACACTCATAGGTTGGAGCCTTAAGAATAGGATATGCGGGCCGACGCCGATACATCTTGACGCGACTTATCCCATTGCGACGGCCCACCGGAGTCTCACGAAAAGGGGAAATATCAAAGTAGCCTCCAGTCTCGGCCATCAGCCTATCATACTCAAGGACGTCGATGGCCTCGAGACTGGCCTTCGTCACCTCCAACTCTTCTTCCTCGGCTTCGAACGCCGGAGGATTCTGCGCCTTCAGCCCAGTGATCATCTCGAGATTATGAATACGAACATGTAAGTCGACACAACATTGCAAGTTGTAAGTTGACAACAACACTCGGAACCCATTAAACGCTTCCTAGAACAATGGTTTATAACATCTCGGCTCATCAAAACGAGCACTATAAGAGCAACACTCTTTACGCTTGTCTTAAAATCGAGTCGCAAGCTAACAGTTGGGGTTGAAATCCCCTCGATGAAATATATAGTCGAAAAATGGTCCACGTTTAATGTTTGGGCTTAGTTGGCGTTTCGTATAACTATATGTTTTATATATATCTTGTTTCGTATAAAATGTATGAAACTACTCGGCAAAGCTTCCGAGCAATCAGACTGCTCAGATGGACCGCTAGGATGGACGTGATGCTCAGGAAAATCCGTAAACAAGCTCGGATGATCGGACAATCCAAACTGCTCGGCTTCTTGGAATTCAATGTATAGTTAGTTCGGCATCTCGGCATGCAGGTTATGATAAGAAGAATCATGTCGTATAAACTGCGTTTCGTACAAACTGTGCTTCACATAAATTAAGCTCCGTATAGACTGCACTTTGTATGAACTGTTCGTCTCGTATATGAAGACCATCCTTCAGAAAAACATGCACGTCACTTCCACGTACAGATTGCTCAAAGAACTGGCCTTCTCGGAAACATTCTGACCAGCAACATCCTTCTCGGCAACGGCATGCTCTCCTTCTCGATTAATTGTGTTGCTTAGCATTTCCGATAAGTCCACGCTGCTCGACATTTCTGATCAGTCTATCCTGCTCGGCGCCATGAAGTGATGGTCTAATTTACAAAACTTCATGCTTGGTGTACTGACCTATCCTTTGACGAGCTGCTTGGTGCAATTTCTTCATCTGCTCGGCATCGTCTTGATCAATCTTGCTTGATGCTAAGAAAATTGTCGAGAAAACTCTCGGTTTATCGATAGTTTACCTTCAAAACACGATCAAGAAATAAGTACTCTCGTATGACTATTTCGTACATGCTCATATGTTCAAAACAGTTCAAAACTAATCATGCTCGGATTGACGATGTATGTTCAGCGAACCACATGCTTATCCTACTCGGTGTCCGCGTGCTGATCGATTTAGACAGACTGCCTGGATGGTCTGCTTGGTTTATTCCCCAATAAACATGCTCGGCATCCGACCAATCTCCACTGAGCAACAAAAAAACATTTTGACAACTTCTGGCGAAAACGTCTCGACAAAATTTTGTTGGAACAACTCGAAAACAAGAACACCTTTGACAAATCATGACTATATAACTTTTTAGAATAAATTAGCATGACTACTCTCCGAGAGGAAAAAAGTTAACATCTCAGCTACTAGAACTTACTCCGAATCAATTCAATGACTTACGACAAATAGGCCGAGCATATATAAGCCGAGAATCCATTCCTTTTCTTTCGTAGAAAAAGCCAACCACTGTGCCTCGCACGATTTCAAAAACTTATTAAAAAATCTCTATGCATCTCTGCACCAAAGTCTTCATCTCACAATCATCAAATTTTCGGTAAAATGCCTAAACAACTTCTCAAAGCTAAACGGCTCGATAACGACGATAACCTCACCTAAAAATCTTCTTACAGCTAGACTAAACTAGAACTTCGTCAAAAATGCCAAAACAGCTTTTCACGGCTAAAACGATTCGTTAACATCTTAAGAAGTGCTTCGACAATTTTTGATGGGAGATTTTCTCTCGAAAAAACAAAATCATAATGCTAACACGATCATTCAGACACAGCTAGGTAATTAGAGTTTTGTAAAAAACACACAAAATCTAAATTTAAATGATCAGAAAATCTAACAGTATGCATGGCAAGCATTGGCATATTAGCTTGTCGATAATGCTTCTAAACAAGTTTGACACTAATCCACCCGATCGGATATATAAGCTGAGTAGAGTGCACGATCATCCCGCAAAAAAATATTTGTGGCGTACGCCCCGCTCGGCGCGTACGTTCCGTTCGGATGACTCACTCATTTTCTTTTCGGCGAGAAAGCTTCTACATGCGTGATAACCGGCTCGATTCTTCCTGTTTGGAAATCATAACGAATCCTGCTCAGAACATTTTTCATCTCATGTCGTTACATCTTGCTCATCATTTCTGCGACCAATCTTGCTCGGCGCACTAACCCTCTCTAACCTACAACGATGATATTCAGACATTCTTCCGTTATGTCTAAATGATCATCGAAAAGAAGAACGGCCAGACAAAACTTTCGAACAATTGCTTTCGCCTCGACTACTTAGAACTCGCCATCATTGCACTTGAATATGACGATCTGGGGGCTAACTATTGGTGTCAAAATCTCTCTCGACGAAATCAATAGTCGAATACGAAATAAGTAATAAAATATAGCTATGTTCTGCACAACCAATGCTTTGTATGAATGACATTTAGTATAAATATTGTTTTCTCTAAAACATATAAAATCGTGTAGCCAACCTTCTGAGCAATAAAACTGCTCAGATGGATCACTCAAACAAGCATATCACTCGACAACATCTACGAGCAAGCTCAGACGCTTAGACAAGCTGCTCAAAATATCCGAGCAAGCAAAGCTCATTGGATAATCTGAGAAAAACATACTTCCTCGGACGTTCCGTGAAGAACACATTCCTAGGACGTTCCGAGCAAAATACAGTCCTCGGACGTTCCGAGCAAAACACATTTCTCTGACGTTCCAAGCAGAACATATTCCTCAGATAATTCGAGCAGAACAAAGTCCTCGGAAGTACCTAGCAGAACACATTCCTCAGAAGTTCCGAGCAGAACACATTCCTTGGAAGTTCTTGTTGGAATTCATACCGGTTTATAAAACAATTTTAGAAATCAACCTATGAATATACTAGCCAGGAACTCATGCAAATACCGAAATAAATCTAGATCTACGGATTCGAATATATCTGGATATTTTGCAGCGGAATGATGAACAAAAACAAACCGAGGTTATTGAGTACTCCAAGTGTAGTGCCTCTACCGGTATCCACACGCACACAAACTAGATCGAAACAGGATGCTAGTGCTGTCAAGATCATATCTCAAAAATACAACGAACAATTCATCTTCTAGGGTTTATTAGTTTCGGCGTGTTCTTATATGTATCTCAAACGTCACACGTCCTTAATATATATGCCAACACTAATCGTATTAGGTTTAGAATATATATTTGGTAGTGGGCTACTAAGCCCAACTATAATTCTAACAAGAATCAATTATTCTTGTTACGTACACATACATATAATATATATATATCCCATATATCATATATAGCGAACATATATATATATATCATTATTATTATTACATTAATAATAAAACCCAATATAATAATTGATGTAGTTTGTTTAGGTGTGTGACCCTGTAGGATCATATAATATTAGTAAGAGATTCTCAATATATAGATTATAAGCGGTTTCTAGCAAAACATTATAACCACCTAATATTACATGATTATTGAACCTCGACTAACTTGAGTACAAATTGATTTCAGGACATTCCCAACAATCTCACACTTGTACTGGAATCATATATTCCCATAATCCCTTTGTCTCTATATCTCGATCTCAGCATAAGGCAAGCAACTATGTCATCCTTATTAAGCTAGATCACGTTTATTGAACTCCGATTTATACTGATTAAACAAAAGACTGACATTCACCTCGTTTGAGAACAGCCATGCATTTCTCAGTATCAAATCTTCGATAGGCCCTGAGATATTATCTCCCGTTATATGGGAGGGACAAATCCCATCTTGTTCCATCCATGTTCCTTACAAAATTCATAGTACACCCAATCAATGTCTTTATAATCACCTGTTACGGCTGACGTTTGACAAGGTCAAAGTGAACTAATCCAAAAGTAAGAAAACATGACGAACTCAGGTCAAAGGACTATACTCTTTAGTCATGATTGTTGGTGCTGGATTTCCCTCTAAGAAATTCGGCCCATTAACAAACAAAACAAAGGCCCATAATCATGAGTCCGCTCCATAATCAGGACAGAGAGATCGACCGTCATCCTTTCTGGGCCTATACGACCAGCATCTGGACAAGCCCCAGACAACGCCGAAGTGAGAGGCGATCGAGCTCGAGCTCGATAGGAGACGATGTAGAGGTAAAACGACCTGGTCTTCGTCGGATCAACCGATTCCCGCGAATCTCGGAGATCGTTATCACGGCGAGGCCAAAATATTGGAACAAGAGGGTCAAAGTCGAGAGTATCTAAAGAGGAAGTGGCGATTCATTCAAGACATTCCAACCCTAATCAAGAACACTTCAACTAGATAGCTCGATTATCATACTTTGTACTCTCTATTCGATTGTGTTTGTTCTATCTCGACGATCAATCTCAATAAAGTCTTTGATTCATAGGAAATCTATTTCATCTTTATATCCAAAAGTCCAAATCTACGATTACAAATTCTTGGTGTGAATCTCCGATCTCACATTTGGCGCCGACTGTTGGGACTATCTATAGTTTTTCCTGTCTTAAGAATCATATCCTAGATCCGATAGATCAAGATGAATCCCGACCAATCTGGCTCTCCCAGCACCACACCACCAGTCGACCACCCTCAAACGGTCGACAACGTTCCTCAGAACACCACCGCGGTAAGAACCATGGGTCAGACCGATGGCGTGTTGACGAGCCCTGCCTCAGTCTCCACGACTTTGGCACCATCCGGCTCAGTCGCTCAAACGATCGCGACGAGCCAGACTCCGACAAATATTTTGTCAGGAACTAACGATCCGAGCAGGAACTAGGTATGGATGAGAAATAATTCGACTTCCGCCCCTGCTTTAGGAGACGGATCTGGAACGCTCAGGCCTAACTCGCCACTGCCTGCTCCACAGCGACAAAGCCCAGATGACCTCGCGGAAATCCGTTCGATGTTAAGCCTATTAGTAAACCAAACGAGAAGCAACGAGGCAAACGCACGGGCCCAAGAGATCGCAAATCGTTCTTTGGCCGCGAAGCTCGATGAAAAAGAACGGCGCATCAACGCCCGTCTTGAAGAGCTCGCCAGCCAAAACCAGGGGGGGTAGATCAATGCGCGATATGCGAACCCCCATAAGTCCTCCACCGCGAACACGCTTGGACTTCTCCCAAGTGGTAACACCCCCGGGAACTTCGGGAAATTTTGCTAGTATGTCATATAGCGGCTTCCGCCCTATAACGACCCCTATTACGACACTGACTCCATTCGGTTCGAGTTCTATGGTCACAGATCCGACCGGATCGGGAAACCGACCATTACCCGGACCACCACATTTCCCGAGTAACTCTAATATCCGGCCGAGGCAACTAGGAGGCCCTGCTTTCGCCTCGAGCTCGGGACATCTTAGCGGATCGAATACGATACAGTTCCAAACGCCACAGATCGACCAGACAGGACCGATTCCAACAATCGATCTTCTCGATCCGGTTTTCCCGGAATGAACGTCGAATCAGGCACGAGCACAGTTTGCACCTATAGCAGGCGACGAACACGACATACTAAGATAATACATCGAACAGGCTGAAGCCCAATTCGTCAGTCCAAGCTTGGAGGTTCACATGGCAACAAGCACGGCACCCGACATCGATCGAGTGATCGAAGAAACGCGACAGACGCCATTCACGGACCGGATCACCTTCGCGAGAATCCGAGAAATAAAGAAAACGAATTTCCAGAATTCTCTGGGAAATCGGACCCGAAATCCCACATCAGGGCATTCCGTTTATCAATGGCAAGGGTATACCTTACTGACGAGGAAAGAGAGCCGGCTTTCTGTAGGCTCTTCGCCGAAAACCTATCGGGCTCCGCCCTAGAATGGTTCGCCGGACTGGAAGAAAGATCCATCGATAAATTCACCCAGTTCATGATGGATTTCCTCAAACAATACTCCGTCTTTATCGAGGAAAAGACTATCGAGGCAGCTTTATTTGGCGTCTCTCAAAAACCCGACGAGACACTTCGCTCGTACATTGACCGATTTAAGGAAATAAAGTCCAAAATCGCGAACCCACGAGACGAAGTAGCTATAGAAGCACTGAGACGTGGACTGTGGTACTCTACCAGATTCCGCGAGGAAATAATAGTCCGCGAACCCCAAACACTCGAAGACGCGCTTCATCGCGCATCGGCCTTTGCTCGCCTCGAGGACGAAACCACGTCCCTCAGAGAAAAGCACCGAAAAGAAAAGAACTCGTCGGGCTCACAGAACTCGAACTCAATAAAGGATTCCCGTAAATCAAGAAACGTTAATGCGGTCGAGAGCCCAAAGAGCTCGAAGAAATTCGAGTTCGACAAGGATAAATTCTATGACTTTCACAACAAAAGAGGACACTCGACTGAAGAGTGCTATACTCGAGCTAAATCTGAGGCTCAAAAGCGAGAGTCCGAAAACAAACAAGAATCAGAAGTCGAGGAGGAAACTCCATCTGACAAAAAGGAAAGTAAGCAGACCAAAGAGTCAAACACCAAAAAGCCTTCTCAGAACAAACGAGAACGGTCTAAGGAGCCAGAATCTCCCGAAACCCTCCCTCAGGGGTCGCGAAAGCGAGTCGAGGTCATTCTCGGCGAACTCAGCTTGTTTGGCAGCCCAGAAGGCTCGGCGCTATCTCCACCTCCAGCTCCCGTTAAGAGTTTACGCTCACGAATCAATCTCCCTCGTCTCTGCGGAGGGGGGGGGGGTGTATGGGCCATACCCTCTAAACGAGTCAACTTCATCTTTGGTGGCTCCAAGCTATGCCGAGACTCGGTCAATTCAATCAAAGCTCTTCAAAGGAAAGTCGAGATCGACAAAGGGGGGAAAATCCCAATGTTAGGTCCAGACCATGAAATCACTTTCCACGAGAGCGAGACAAACAATCTTGACAAACCACACGACGATGCTCTCCTCGTTTGTCTAGTAGTTGGAGATGTCGAACTCTCGAGGATAATGATCGACACAGGAAGTTCGGTGGATGTCCTCTTTTACGACGCATTCAAAAAGATGGAGTTCAACGACTCCGAGATCGTCGAGGAAAAGACACCATTGGTAGGGTTCGCTGGCAAAACAACATATTCAATGGGCTCTGTCTTCGCCCCAGTAATAACTGGAGGAGTTTGAAGAATGACAGAGTTCGTCGTAGTAGATCGACCAGCTCCCTAAAACGCAATTCTAGGTCGACCGTGGATATACGACATGAAAGCGGTACCATCGACCTACCATCAATGCGTGAAATTTCCAACTCCGAAAGGAGTAAAAACCGTTTACGGAAGTCAAAAGATTTCCCGTAATTTCTATATGAACGGGTACAAGCAGATCGAAAAATCCCACGCGTAGCAATTACAGAAAGAGGAAGAGCTCGCCACTATGGAAACCAAAAGGTCGAACGACCCAAGCCAAAAAGAACCTCCAAAGGACCTCACAACCCAAGTTTTCATAGACGACACTCATCCCGAAAGACTTGTCGGCATTGGAATTGACCTATCGGAGCCAGTTAAAAATGAACTGATCTCTTTTCTTAAACAGAAGGTCGACTCCTTTGCCTGGTCTTCAGCAGACATGACAGGGATCAACATCGACGTAACCAGCCACGAGCTGAATGTCGACCCAACTTACAAACCGGTAAGACAGAAGCGTCGAAAACTTGGCCTGGAACGAGCTCAAGCCGCCAATGACGAGGTCGATCGATTACTGAAAATCGGATCGATCAGAGAGGTCAAATACCCCGACTGGCTTGCAAACCCTGTAGTGGTCAAGAAAAAGAACGGGAAGTGGAGAGTATGTGTAGATTTTACAGACCTCAACAAAGCATGTCCGAAGGACAGCTTCCCACTCCCACACATCGACCGGCTGGTCGAAGCCACCGCCGGACACCAACTATTGTCCTTCATGGATGCCTTCTCGGGGTACAACCAAATAATAATGAACCCCGAAGACCAAGAAAAGACTTCGTTCATAACTGATCGAGTACTTCTACAAAGTCATGCCTTTCAGACTAAAAAATGCAGGGGCAACTTACCAACGCCTCGTCAACAAGATGTTTTCTGGACTCCTAGGAAAAACTATGGAAGTCTACATTGACGATATGCTGGACAAATCTAGGTATGAGGATCATATCCCCCAACTAAAGAATGCTTTATCATTCTCAATAAATACAGGATGAAACTCAACCCAGTGAAGTGCACATTCGGGGTCCCATCAGGAGAATTCCTTGGTTACTTAGTAACCGAAAGAGGGATCGAAGCGAATCCTAAACAGATCGCGACATTTATGGAGATGATATCTCCCAAAACAACGCGAGAAGTCCAGCGTCTGACTGGTGATATATCATGGTTTTTACTAGTTTTAGACCATGATATAAGTGTGTTTTAGTGTCTTTTGGTGTTCTTTTAGGTTCCTTTACAGGTTTTATTAGGTACAAGCACATTTGGAGCAGAAGTGGAGATTTTGGAGCTATTTGGTGCATTTTGGAGATTTGGTCCGAGAGACAGAGTTCACTGTCCAGATTTGAGGATTGCGTCGATCGTTGCACACCTGCATCGATCGATGCATAGCGCGAGTGGGCCAGACTCGGCGGTTTAATGAAGAATGCTGATATTGCAGAAAAGCCCAGAAGTTCCAGATATTTACATAGAAGCCCAAAACGTGTTTTAGCTATTTAATTAGGTTTTAACTATACGCTTACATACACTATCATAACTTAGAGCAGAGAGTTTTTAGAGCTTTTGAGGCTGATCTGATCCTGTACTACATTCGTTTTGGAGAAGTTTTCGAACCCCTTTATTATTCTAATCTCTTTTATGATTTCTATGAATTCATTGATTATGTTTACATTATCTATGTCTGAGTAGTTTCATAGTTAGGTTTAGGGTTTCTCATAGGGATTTCATGACTTGCTAGATATAATTAATTCAGTTAAGGATTCACATCAATAGATGTTCTTGAAACTAAATTGTGTTTAATGCTAGTTCTAACCTGATCAATTAGAATCTAGATCTTAGGTTGCTAAATACGACACGACAGTGTGGTTTAGAATCTGAACTATTTAGGTTGAGCAATTTAATTACTCGCAAAGGAATTTGGTTTAATTAGATTGTGAACATATCAAACTTGGATTTAAAGCTGGTTTAATCTGTTAGTAATTGCAAAGGAATTTGGATTACTGCACTTAGACTTAGAGAATTCTCGCAAAGGAATTTGGTTAATTCTATATCTGTGTTTTGATTTCTAGAACTGAGTTTAATTAGATCATGACTAAATGATTTATCTGCTTGTCTGATTTCCTGAGAACGCCCTAGACTTTGCGCCCTTAGTTTATTGCCTACAACAACAACCTGCTACTGTTTACTTTCTTGCTTTCTTTCTAGTTATTCAATACAATTTGCTTTTTGCTTTCTCCTAGACTTTGCGTCCTCGTGGATTCGATCCCTAAGTACTACATTGACATTACTGTGCACTTGCAGTTAGTATAGGGTAAAACTCGAGACCTATCAACTGGCAAAATAGATGCTTTGAACCGCTTCATCTCGAGGTCGACTGATAAATGTCTACCCTTCTATCACTTTCTCAAAGTGAACAAGAAGTTCCTCTGGGACGAAAAGTGCGAAGAAGCGTTCGCTTAGCTCAAGTCTTATCTAAGCGAACCACTTATACTGGCGAAACCAGTAGAAGGGAAACCCCTCTACCTCTACCTAGCTGTTTCTACGGTAGCAGTAAGTGTAGTCCTGGTTCGCAAAGAACAAAACGAACAACGGCCGGTGTATTACATCAGTAAGACTTTAATCGATGTTGAAACCAGATACTCCGCCATGGAAAAACTCGCTTTAGCATTGGTGACATCGGCTCGGAAACTCCGACCATACTTCCAGTCGCACTCAGTCATAGTGATGACTTCTCAACCACTGAGAACCATCCTTCACAGTCCGAGCCAGTCAGGTCGACTGGTCAAATGGGCTATCGAACTTAACGAGTATGACATCGAGTTCAAGGCTCGGACGTGCCTAAAAGCGCAAGTACTGGCCTATTTCATTGTTGAACTCCCTCCAACCATCGAACTCGACCCAACTTCTGCCAAGAGATGGAAACTCCATGTCGATGGAGCTTCCTCGAGGCAAGGATCCGGGGTCGGAGTAAAACTGGTCTCCCCCACGGGAGAAGTATTAGAACAGTCATTCAGACTGGGCTTCGCCGCATCAAATAACGAAGCAGAATACGAAGCGTTAATAGCCGGGCTCAGACTAGCAATAGCGATAGGAGCCCGGGAAGTTGACGCTTTCACTGATTCCCAATTGGTCACGAGCCAATACCATGGCGACTACGAGGCCAAAGATGAACGCATGGAAGCATACCTGCGGGTAGTCCACACCCTCGCCGACCAGATCAAATTCTTTGATCTAACACGGATCCCGCGAGGGGAAAGTACCGCAGCCGACGCCCTAGCCGCGTTGGCATCGACATCAGATCCTAACCTCAAAAGAATCATACCAGTCGAGGGTATCGAAAAAACAAGTATCGACATAGCCCTAAAAGCTCTATCCTTGAAAGAGGACGAGCCTACCAAAAAGGACGACGTCGAGAACCAGGAACATCCCAAGGATACTATTCGTGACATATGGGGAATGGACATCGTGGGACCTTTAGTCGCATCCGGCAAAAAGAAAGCCATGCACCTGTTGGTGATGACAGATTACTTCTCCAAATGGATTGAAGCAGAATCGTATCAAAAGGTTAAAGACGTTCACGTTAAGGAGTTCGTCTGGCGAAACATCGTTTGCCGACACGAACTACCCCTCGAGATCGTCACCGATAACGGACCTCAGTTCATATCAAACACGTTCAAAGAGTTCTGTAGAACCTGGAACATAAAGCTGACTTACTCAACGCCCCACTATCCTCAAGTAAACGGACTGGCGGAAGCAGCTAACAAAGCAATCATGAACAACCTTAAGAAAAGACTCAATGAGTGCAAAACAAGCTGGAGCGATGAGCTCCCAGCCGTACTCTGGGCTTACCGGACTATCCCACGCAAATCTACCAGCGAGACTCCCTTCTCGTTAGCGTATGGAATCGAGGCGGTAGTACCGGCCGAAAAGAAGAATGCCAACAGCAAGAGGAACTTAACAACAAGATGATAACAGACGAGCTCGATCTCGTTGACGAAAGGAGGAATCTCGCACTAGCTCGAATCCAGAACTACCAACAAGCCGCAGCTCACTACGCTGGAAAACTCGAAGGTTTCAAGTAGGGGAGCTTGTCTTACGGAAAGTGTTGGACCATAAAAAGGAAGAACACGCTGGAAATTTAGGAGCAAAGTGGGAAAGTCCTTACTAGGTCACCGATGTTGTGAAGGACGGGGTCTACCGACTAAAGTCGGTAGAAACCCAGAAACCCGAACTACGACCCTGGAACATCATCAACCTCAAAAAATACTTTCACTGAAAGTACGCAACATAATCGAACTACGAAATGGCTTGATCCCCTTAAAAGGGTACGTAGGCAGCTCGACCTCGAGCGCAGCCGCCCCCCAGCACAAAGCTCTTACCGAGCTCGACAACTTCGAACGAAGTCATACTAGCTTATCTTTGTGAAATCAAAATAAGTCCCTCGATCAATGTCTCTTTCCGTTGTAAAAGTTAGAGTCATCGCGAAATACTCCGCCTTTACATTTTTACCAAGTGATATGAAATTATCTCTTCAAAAATTAAAGTGATATGAAATTATCTCTTCAGAAACAAACGATATTAAATTATCCCTTCCAAGCGACCTGAAATGGCCCCTTCCAAAATCAAGCGATATGAAATTATCTCTTCAAACCTAAGCGACCTGAAACGGTCCCTTCAAATTGAACGAGCTGAAATGATCGTCCCAAAATAAGCGACCTGAAACGGTCCCGTCAAAACAACCTGAAATGGTCCCGTCAAAACAACCTGAAATGGTCCTTCCAAAACTCAAAATTCTTCCAACCTTATACGGATTAGAAGAATTGGGGGGCTACCCCCTCCCTTTAAGCAAAAACAACGAGATCGAATCTGCATCAAGACAGAAAAAATAAGACAGTTGTTCACGCAAAACGACCTCCGCAACGAATCTATGTAAATCTACTTCGATTCGTCATCTACTTAAAAGAATTACATTTCAATTACCCGCCGAGCTCGACCTTTACGTCTCAAAAGAGTCGTACCTCGAACAAATACTAAGGAGGAGCCCGAGATCAAATATAATTGACCTAAAAGGTTGTGAAAATTTCCTAAGGCAAATCAAGCCGAACCGTTCATTCGACCCCTATTTAGAGGCCCGAGCTATCACGATAGCTGATTCTATGCTAAGGCATTAAAACAACTAAATATATGCTAAGGGATGAAAGATTGAAACACAATTCATAAAGAAAAGAGAGGAGACGATGTCCTCAAAATTCCCATGGGCAACGAAGGTTCAAAAAGGAAACTAAAAGCCCTCTCGGGCAACAACAACAACGGGGTATTCAAAAAGCAGAAAAAGAGGAATCCTCGACCTGGTCTTCCGTCTCGCCACCCACCTCTCCTCCTGGAAGGGATTCGACTTCGTCAAGCATCCTCGGACCAGTCTCAGCCGGAGGAACAGGCGAAGGATCCGCCATGGTCACAGAATCCTCCGACATCGCCGGCAAGACAAGCTTGCCAATGCTAAAGTCAGAGGCCGCCGCGGCCTCCATCTCCGCGGTGGCAAGTCGCTTCTTCTCAGCCAACTTAAGAACCTCCTCGGCCATGTCCACCTCCCCGGCCGCAATCTCAGCGATGAGTTCAATGTTGGCCAAAGTCTCTTGAAGACGAATTTCGGCACTGGTCTCGATCTTCCTCTTCTTGGCTTTCTCCTTGATACCGGCCAGAATCACAAGGTACTAGTCATTAAGCTCCTTTCGAGCCCTGCGAAGCGCGGCTCGGTTCGACTCCTCGACAGTTTGAACTTGAGTTTCAGCAGTGCTAAGCTGATGAGACAGCTCCTCTTCCCTCTTCTCGAGGTGCGCGAACCTGGCCTCCGCAACGGCGTGGTCCGCGACCTTCTTCTTCAAACGTTCCTCCCTAGCCAAAGCTTCCTGGAGTTCGGCGTTCATCTGGGTGGCAGCCTCCCAAGCGGACTCGAGCTCGTAGGTCTGAGCATCCAACACCTCGTTCTCAGACCGAGCCGCATATGTGGTCACAACCTCCAGAGCCTGCAAAGAACTTCGGGTTAGCAAAAAGTTAACGCTTCAGAAAAAAAGGAGGCCGAAGCAAAAAACCTCACCTTCCCAACGACATCCATCATCTCGGTATACGCGTTACCGAGAATCATTTCCCCGATAACCGGGAGTTGAGTGCCCGCGGGCCTAAGCACCTCAGCAGAAAGACCGCACCTTCTGGGTCGTCCACAATCGAACACTCTTCCCGATCCGATTCCCTCGGACTCCCTCCCGCGTCTACCTTACGACGCTTCGGCGAGGGAGGAAGAGACCCCACTCGGCTCCGACGATCTGCCCCCAGAGCCGTCCGAGTGAGGGTCGTATAGAGCGATCCCCCCCCCCCGGATTGAGGCATAACCACCTCCCGTTCGACCAAAGGAGGAGACGCGTTTGTCACCTCTGCAAATGTTTCCTTTGGTCCCGTCGCCGGAGGAAGCAGGGTCTGAGTGGGGGGAGGGGGTAAGCTGGAGGAAGAGGAGGGGCCCGACCAAGGGCAAAGAGAATAGCATTGCCCAGGTCGCCCGTCTCTATCTTGTCGACTAGTTCGACCGGATCTTTCCCGTTCCGGTGACTACTTACTCTATGAGACATTTTCTCATGAGGAGGGGTACTAGTAGTCGAGTTGTCGTCCGGAAGAGGTCGAGCTATAAAATAAAAGAAAGAGAATCAGACAAATCACAATGACGACAAAGAAAATTTCGCAACCTGACGACTCACTTTCTCCTGTACGCTCGGCAATACGAAGCGGAGGCTGAATAACGTGAGCTGGGGGAGCCTGGGAAGGCACATGAGGAATCAACAGGTTCTGGGGAACCTGAGGTCGATCCAGCAGAGCCCGCTCAGGGTCGATCCGCAGAGCAGCTTGCACACGATCAACCGTAAAGCTTCCCCAATTAACTGTATCCCTTCTCAGTCGGGCTATCAAAGTCTCCGTAATCGGGTTGATAGCAAACGATTCGGGAGCCTCTGTAATAAAAACCAAAACAAATAAGGAACGATCTGACAACCAAAAGGAATCTAGCGCTAAACCTCGAATCTTACCAACACATGAAATCTACCGAGACGGGATGACGGAGTAGTCGAACTCCCCGACCGAATGGTGAGATATCCTGAAGAAGAAGTATCGGTCCTTCCATACGTCCTTCGTCGGAACATCGTCGAGGATCCGTCCAAAACGAGGAGAAAGATAGTAGGTCCCCGGGAAGCGAGTATTATGCTTCACCGAGCAAACTCGCATAAGTTCCTCGGGCCCGGACGAATTTTGGCGTCATCTGATGGAACGCCAACTGGAGTTGGGCCAGTACCAAAGAAATTAGGCGGGGGATAGGGAAGAAGAGCCCGCACTTTTCGAAATATGTGTATGAGGCACAACAATAACCTTCCACCACAGTCTCCGGTGAGACTGCCGACGACGAGATTACTATCTCCACTTCTGGTGGAATCCGACATACCCTCCGCAACCGTTCGATATGGTTCACGGTTAAGGTAGACGGCGGTTGAGGACAAAACGATCCCGCCGCCGTGCTTGTACTAGCCCCTGTCAGAGCCATAGAAAGCAGTGTATCGGAATAAGGAAAACAAAAGGTTTTAAAAAAAAAAACTTTTCCGACGACAGAAGGAAAACCAGAATGAGAGAAAACACAAAGCAAAAGTGAGAAGAGAAGAAGTCACCCTCGGAAATACGAGAAATTATCTATAGTGAGAATCGTGCGAAATCTCGACCGTGCGATTCCAATCTCGAATTAGTTACGAGAAAATCGAGACGGTTGGGACTTCTCACTTTCCCCTTATCTTAACCGTTGATTCAAGATCGACGGCTACGAATGCATGACAGCCGGGTCATGTCAGCGAAAGATCGAGTCCGAAAAGACCCTTCGTAACCCTCGAATCTCAGCCATTAGTGATCGGCCAGATCCACGGTTTAAGATGAGATCCTCCTAACGAATATACGCTATAACTGCCGACGCGCTAACAAAGAGGTCAGTTTGATCCACGTGCCCATCCTTGACCATTTGATCGAAACAAGATCTACGGACGGGGCAAAAGTAATCATTAGGTCTTTCATACCCGAGGCGCGCGCTTCTTCCCGAGGACGTCCACCGCCCATAAACCTCGACTTGTCGAAATTAATGGGCTGGGGGGCTATTGTTGGTGCTGGATTTCCCTCTAAGAAATTTGGCCCATTAACAAACAAAGCAAAGGCCCATAATCAAGAGCCCGCTCCATAATCAGGACTGAGAGATCGACCGTCATCCTTTCTGGGCCTATACGACCAGCATTTGGACAAGGCTCAGACAACGCAGAAGTGAGAGGCGATCGAGCTCGAGCTCGATAGGAGACGATGTAGAGGTAGAACGACCTGGTCTTTGTCGGTTCAACCGATTCACGTGAATATCGGAGATCGTTATCACGGCGAGGCCAAAATATCGGAACAAGAGGGTCAAAGTCGAGAGTATTTAAAGAGGAAGTGGCGATTCATTCAAGACATTCCAACCCTAATCAAGAACACTTCGACTCGATAGCTCGATTATCATACTTTGTACTCTCTATTCGATTGTGTTTGTTCTATCTCGACGATCAATCTCATTAAAGTCTTTGATGCATAGGAAATCTATTTCATCTTTATATCCAAAAGTCCAATCCACGATTAAAAATTCTTGGTGTGAATCTCCGATCTCACAATGATGAGAAACTCTTATGACACATATAACAATCTTGTAGAGTTCTCATAGCGGGCCAGTCCAACCAAGTGTTCCCCAACACATGTCTATGCGATTGGCTTTAATACAACATATTAAATGACTCCACGAAACTTAGTCATCATCCACCTCACATACTAGTCATCTTCAGTTACTAACATCCCATTTTAATAACCTTGACTAGGGACCACGATAATTTATGTCATCTTTCACTTATAGAGTTTCATGATCAAGTCACGTACTTGATGACCTATAAAATGAAATAAATTATTTTGGAGCTTTATTTGTTATTCAATAACCAAATAAATATGAAACAAATTTCATAAATTTGAAAACATAACCAAATGTATGTAAACATGAACATCATATAAAAGGAAAATCCTCCCACTAGAATCAAGATCACATCTTAAGAAACTTAATGCCTATGGCAGCAGTATGACTCTCATGATTCGGCCGTGGAGGAGGCTTAGTCAATGGATCAACAATATTTGCATCCGTCGAGACTCTGTTAATCTTCACATCTCCTCTATCAACAATCTCACGAATGAGATGATATCTCCTCATAATGTGTTTGGACTTCTGGTGGGATCTAGGTTCTTTTGCTTGTGCGATAGCTCCATTGTTGTCACAATAGAGATCCACTGGGCTAGAAATACTAGGAACCACACCTAGTTCAATAATAAACTTCCGAATCCAAACAGATTCCTTTGCTGCTTCTGAAGCAGCAATGTACTCAGCTTCGGTTGTAGAGTCTGCTACGGTGCTCTGCTTGGAACTCTTCCAACTTACAGCTCCTCCATTAAGACAAAATATAAAACCAGATTGTGATCGGTAATCATCTTTGTCTGTCTGGAAACTCGCATCGGTGTAACCACTCACAAAAAGCTCATCATTTCCTCCATAGACCAAGTACTTATCCTTAGTATTTCTCAAATATTTAAGGATGTTCTTGACTGCTGTCCAGTGACTCTCACCTGGATCAGATTGGTATCTACTCGTCATGCTCAAAGCACATGCAACATCTGGACGAGTACAGAGCATGGCATACATGATAGATCCTATAGCAGAAGCATATGGGATTCTACTCATCCGCTCTCGCTCATCATGTGTTGAAGGACACTGAGTCTTGCTGAGAGTTATGCCATGAGACATTGGTAGAAAACCTTTCTTGGAATCATGCATTTGGAATCTGTGCAAGACCTTATCTATATAAGTATCTTGACATAATCCAATAAGCTTATTTAATCTATCTCTATAGATTCTTATTCCAAGAATGTACGCGGCTTCTCCCATTTGTTTCATTGAGAAACAACTTCCTAGCCAGGTCTTTACAGAATTAAGCATAGGAATATCATATCCAATCAGAAGTATGTCGTCCACATACAATACTAAGAAAACAACTGCACTCCCACTAGTCTTCTTGTAAACGCAAGGTTCTTCTTCGTTTCTAATGAAATCAAACTCTTTGATTGCCTCATTAAAACGAAGATTCCAACTCCGAGATGCTTGCTTCAAACCATAAATGGAACGTTGAAGCTTGCACACCTTCCTAGCACTTCCATGGACTGTGAAACCCTCAGGTTGTGTCATGTACACATCCTCTTCGAGATTTCCATTAAGGAAATCTGTTTTCACATCCATCTGCCATATCTCATAATCATAATAAGCGGAAATTTCTAGGAGAATCCGAATGGACTTAAGCATTGCGACTGGGGAATAGGTTTCATCATTGTCTATACCATGAATTTGCTTGTAACCTTTAGCCACCAATCTAGCTTTGTATATCTATATATTACCATACATGTTTGTTTTCTTCTTGAAAACCCATTTACACTCAATGGTTTTGACACCATCAGGTAAATCACCCAAAGTCCATACTTTGTTTACTGACATGGATTCCATTTCAGATTTTGCGGCTTCTAGCCATTTTCCAGAGTCAGAGCCCATCATTTCTTCCTCAAAGGACGTAGGTTCATCACTCTCTATTATCAATAGTTCATGATGATCAGTCACCAAAAACCCATATCTAACAGGTTCGTGACGTGTCCTTTCGGACCTACGTACCTCAGGTTCCACAGGTGTAGATTCTACGACTCTTCATAAATCTAATCGATTCTCATGTGTTTCTCGAACTTCTTTGAGATGTACTTTACTCCCACTGTTTTTCTTGGAAATTAATTCTCTTTCTAGAAAAGCACCATTACGAGCAACAAACACTTTGTTCTCAGTAGGGTTATAAAAGTAATAACCTTTGGTTTCTTTGGGATAACCAACGAAGAGTCATTTATCAGATTTGGGCCCGAGCTTATCGGTAAACATACGTTTAACATAAGCATCACAACCCCGAATTTTCAGAAAAGACAAATTCGGAACTCTTCCAGTCCATATCTCATATGGTGTCTTCTCAACTGATTTTGATGGATATCTGTTTAGCGTAAACGCAGACGTTTCTAGGGCGTATCCCCAAAAGGATAATGGAGGATCTGCATGACTCATCATTGATCAAACCATACGATACGATCAGGTTTTAATCCCTAGATCTACACTGCAAGTGCACAGACGTGAACCAGTAGTATATAGAGTATCGAAATCCACAAAGACTCAAGATCTTGCGATAGATTGTAGAATTTCAGGTTAAGCTAGGAAAAGCAGTAGAAAGCAGTAAATCAGAGCAGAAAAGTAAATAAATCGGTTTTGTAGACAATCAAACGAAGCGGATCTAATTAGGAAGTGTTCTAGAACTAGAATCAAGGGAGTTCTCAGACCTGGCTAGGAAGTTGTTTCTCAATGAAACAAATAAATCGGTTTTGTAGACAATAAATCGGTTTTGTAGACAGTCAAGGGAGTTCTCAGGAAATCAGGAACACAAGCTAATCAATCAAGATCTAATTAGGAACTGTTCTAGAACTAGAATCACAGAATTATAACAGACCAACTTTCGTTGCAAATATTATCTATGTCTAACAACCTAGCAAGCCAAATTTCGTTGCGAATCCTAGATTTCTAAACAAGCATTAATCTCAGGTTCTTTCGTTCACAATTCTCTTAAGCCAAAATTTCTTTGTGAATAGTCAAATTGCCCATCTAAGTTCTTTCTAGTTAATTAATCAACTTTCGTTGCAGAAATCAACCTAACATCAATAATCTATGTGGCCAATTCAGATCAAGCATTAAGAACAACCCTAGATGAAGAACTAGAAAGATATGAATCCCTACAGATTGATCAACCTACAATTCCATGAGATCCCCTGTGAGAATCCCTAAACCTAACAGGTAAACTACTCAGACATGGCAATTGAAGCAAAAGACATGATGAATAGAAAACCAAATATCATAAAAGAGAAACAAGGAATATGAGTTCCAAATCTCTCTCTCTGAATAAAAATAAAACTTAAGTCTGAAAGCGTAGCCTAAACAAGTGGCTAAAAACCCTAATATAATGAGCTAAACTCGGCTGGGGCTTCTTTGTAATTATGAGAAACTTCTGTGCTTTGTTGCAAATTCCAAACTCTTCATTAAACCGCCGAGAATTGCCTTTTCCGCAAGTGTGTCGATCGATGCACTGGTTGTGTCGATCGACACAATACTCTGTTTTCGACTGTGAACTCATCCTCTCGGGTTAATTCTCCAAATAGCTCCAGAATGCGCCATAATGTCGAAATCCGCTCCAAACGTGCTTAGACCTGAAAACATACATAAAAGAACTCCAAAGGACTCTAACAGACTCGATAAGAAGACATATACCATGGTTAAAAGTCCCAAAAACCATGATATATCAACTCCCCCACACTTAGCTTTTGCTTGCCCTCAAGCAAACAGAAAACCAAGATCAGGAGAAGAAGTTTGAAAACTTCAGAAACTTGTTTCATCGTAGGAGCACCACACTCAGATTCGCCTTAGTAAGCCACATGAAAATGAACCTGCAGACATCAAGACCAACATATACTTCCCCCACACTTATCAACTATCCTGAGTAAACTCCACAATCACTTTTAGAGCATCCAAATTCACCATACTGACTTCTATAAGCTATTAAGTGCGGTCTCACCTATGGGGTATCGATCAAAGAACACATGGACTCTTACTCTGTTAGCATCTGACCACTCAACTGTTGCTTCTGGTTCCTTTCTTCTCTTTTCCCCTCCTTAGCACTGATTTTTCCCCACTGGGTATCATTTTTTTTTTTATCAGTGTTCTTCCCTCATTGGGGCATACTTTGGACATGTTTCCATGGATGCACAGGAGGTAATAGGGGTCTCTACCACTCCCATGACCACTTCGAAGCTACTAGCTTATCCTTAGTTTTTTTGTTTTTTTTACTTTCAAGGATGGGGAGAAGGGAACCATAATCAGATAGGTTTACAAGCTGTGCCAGAACCAACAGATGAATCCGAATCAAAGTATACCAAGCCCATAGGTAAGAAAATTAAGTCAAGTTAAAGTTGAAGTCAAGTAATGGATTCTCTGAATACCTGAAGTGATATGGGTGTCTTCAGTACGCTGGTCTGTGTTGGGTTTTCTAATAGTCATAGATCATCTGCAAATCATCCAATCATCACTTAAGTTCCTGCAAGTGTGGTAATCTCCTCAAAAAGTCCTTGTTTCCTACTCAATTTGACTCAATAAAACAAAATTTTGACTGACTCTAAGAAAACAAAAAGCGTGCGTCAGTAGCTACCTCCCCCACACTTGAAACACACTGTCCCCAGTGGTCGCAAGCTTAGGCTCGTTGAGAAAGAAAACAGAATGAAAACAAACCGAAAAAGGGCCAGAACACTTACATGTCGTCGGCATGTGTCGATCGATGCCACTAGGGTGTCGATCGATGCAAGGTGATTATGCCCACGGTTATGTAAATAACCGGTGTCTGAACCGCAATTGAATCGGCAAACCTTAAATGGCAACTATGTCGACCGATGCAATATGTGTGTCGATCGATGCAGTGCGATTCTGTCTGTTTCTCACGCCTTTGAACACACAAAAATAGAAAATCAAAAACACCAAATCAAAACGAAAAAGGAAAACAAAAACGAACCTAACAGTGGGTTGCCTCCCACTCAACGCTTGTTTAAAGTCAATAGCTTGACTATGGATAGGAGATCGGACTTATGGGGGATTCAACAGAGACTTTGAGTGTCTCTGTGAGTGTCTCTTCAGCCAAGGTGGCGTATAAGCTTTCGGATCATGAGATCTCCCAAGATAAGAGCGAAGAGAACCAGGGTGGGAGCGAAGCGAGGGTGGGATACTGCATTTTCCTGCAGTCACAGCTTGGTGATTAGGAGGTCTGAGTTTAGAGGAATCATACATGTGCTTTGGTGGATGAGAGAGATCTGGAGCTTTCTGCTTTAGAGCAGTTGCAGGATCAGAAGATGTTAGAGCAAGTTCAGAATGAACTGCCATCTTCTCTTCTCTAACAGGAATCTCTGGTTCAACTTCCACACTGAAACTCTGTCCACCAATGGTGGATTTCTGCAGCTTATCCATCTTGAACCGAAATGGATCATCTCCCAGGTGGAGATCAATCAGTCCATGTCTCACATCAATCACAGCTCCAGCAGTAGCTAAGAAAGGTCTACCAAGTAGCAAATGATCATCTGGCTCAATGTTATACTTCAGCACTACAAAGTCCGTTGGAATCAAGTAGTTTCCAATTCTGACAGGAACATTCTCAAGAACTACTTTCGGATACCTTTTTGATCGATCAGCTAGGATAAGAGAGATCCTAGTAGGCTGGAATTCCATCATTCCCAATCTCTCAGCCACAGAGTATGGCATGAGATTCACACCAGATCCTAAGTCACACAGAGAATGCTTGAATCTGTCCTTAGAGATAGAACAGTCTATCACAAAGACTCTTGGGTCTGGAAGCTTCTATGTAATCTGAATCAGCTTCTTTTCCATCACTTTCATGCAGTTAGCCACGTCTATCTCCTGTTTAGACAGTTTAGGAGCCTTAGGATATGACACAGAGGGATTTTAGACTCGTTCTAGGACTGTTGCAGGTTTCTGGTCCCGTCTGCGATCTGTGTCGATCGATGCAAGAGATGTGTCGATCGACACAAGGCGATTATGGTCAAATTCATCAGACGTATTGGGGATGCATCGATCGACATCGAGGGTGTGTCGATCGACGCATGTCTCAGACAGACAGTATTCATCTAGAAAATCCGAGATGATGCTCTCTTCTTCTCCTAGCAAATCAATCTCATCTCTTATGGTCATAGCATTGACGAATTTGTTCTGTTCAGCTTTCCCAGCTCCATTCTGCCTTTGTACTGCTCCAGCTGTCTGTTGAACTTGAGCATCTAACTTCTTCACATGAGTGCTCAAAGATTCAAACTTCCCATTCAGATCTTCATAAATAGCATCCAATTTTTTGTTGAAGTCTACAGCAGTCTTAGTCTGACTCTCCAGCAACCGCTCCTTCATGGCTTCCATCTTGCTCTCATGAGCACTAGAAGCAGGAGGTGTCTGATAGGAGGATGATCCATAAGTCCTCTGATAAGAATTACCTTTCTGAAAAGGTTTCTGATAACCAGCAGTATGTCCATATCCAAAAGAGTTATGGTTGCTTGTGAAAGCACTCTTCTGTCCACCATTAAAGAACTTGTCGACTTGCTGATTTCCAAAACTGTTTTCTTGAAATCCAGAGCCACTGATGTACTTCACATCCTCTTCCTGGTGATCTTCTTTAGCCTCAAACACTTCAACTTCCTGAGCAAAGTGGACAGCTTTCTTTCCAGTCAACAAACTGTGAACAGTGTCCAGCTTATTCATGATATCAGTAATCTCCAGATTGTTGATCTTCCCCACCAGACTCTTTCCTTCTTCTATCAGCAGTCTTGGTGCTATTATTTCTCACCAAGTTATCAACCAGTGTCCTAGCCTGTTCAGGAGTCCTTGTATTGAAATTGCCATTGCTGGCATTATCCAATGCGGACTGGTAATGGAGATCAATTCCTCTGAAGAATATGCCTAGCAGCGTTACTTCAGAGAGTCCATGATGAGGACAGTCACGTTGGTACTTCTTAAACCTCATCCAAGCATACTTAAGAGGCTCTGTAGGACCTTGGGTGAAGGTGAGAATATCCTGTCTCTACTGATCTGATCGAGCATCATCATAAAAGTGCCTCAAAAACTCCCTCTTCACAACATCCCAAGTAGTAAACTTCCCAGTTGGAAGTTGTTTCAGCCAAGCTGCAGCCTCTCCAACGAGAGAATAGGGGAAAAGTTTGAGATACATGTAGTCATAGCTTACTCCATTGTACTTCATTCCAGTGATGAAGTCTTCAAAATCATCAATATGATCCATGGGTTGCTCATGTGGGAGACCATGGAAAGGATTCTGCCTCAGAAGAGAGTAATAGACAGTCTTGATCTCAAAGTCATTCCTCTCAAAGCCAGGAGGTACAATTGCTGACCGGTTAGCATAGAACTCATCCGAACGGTTGTAGTCAGCAAGAGTCCTCTCAGCAGCAGGAGGATTAATCATCTGCCCCTGACCTTGGGGATGTTCAGGCGCAGGTTCGGGATCAGGGATCACACGTCCCTCAGCATCAATTCTCAGCCCGTCATTATGGTACCGGTTGTTCTGTTGGTCTCTCAGAACACCCTCAGCATCAGGTCATAATCAAGTGATTGTTCATCATCCTTGGTCGTTGACCTTTTCTGTTTGTTCTCTCTGGTCTAGCAAGTTCCTCAAGCCTGAGATTCACGAGATTCGCGTTCGGATTACCTCTGGTCTCACGCTTCTGCATAAACCGTTGGTAATCGCATTGTATCGATCGATGCTAAGTCTGCAACGATCGTTTCAACTCGGGATTTGCCTTGTGTCGATCGATTCAAAAGATGTGTCGATCGATGCTAAGCGATATCAGACCTGAAACACACGGAGAAAAACAGAGAAATTAGTAACAAAAACAAAAAAAAAACAAAAAACCTAGTCTAAACTTTAAATTCAAATCTATCGAAGACTCAAAAGAGTCCCCGACAACGGCGCCAAAAACTTGATACGATCAGGTTTTAATTCCTAGATCTACACTGCAAGTGCACAAACGTGAACCAGTAGTATATAGGATATCGAAATCCACAGAGACTCAAGATCTTGCGATAGATTGTAGAATTTCAGGTTAAGCTAGATAAAGCAGTAGAAAGTAGTAAATCAGAGCATAAAAGTAAATAAATCGGTTTTGTAGACAATCAAACGAAGCGTCAGGTCAAGGGAGTTCTCAGGAAATCAGGAACACAGGCTAATCAATCAATCGGGATCTAATTAGGAACTGTTCTAGAACTAGAATCACAGAATTATAACAGACCAACTTTCGTTGCGGATATTATCTATGTCTAACAACCTAGCAAGTCAACTTTCGTTGCGAATCCTAGAGTTCTAAACAAGCATTAATCTCAGGTTCTTTCGTTCACAATTATCCTAAGCCAAATTTCTTTGCGAATAGTCAAATTGCCCATCTAAGTTCTTTCTAGTTAATTAATCAACTTTCGTTGCAGAAATCAACCTAACATCAATAATCTAAGTGGCCAATTCAGATCAAGCATTAAGAACAACCCTAGATGAAGAACTAGAAAGATATGAATCCCTACAGATTGATCAACCTACAATTCCATGAGATCTCCTGTGAGAATCCCTAAACCTAACAGGTAAACTACTCAGACATGGCAATTGAAGCAAAAGACATGATGAATAGAAAACCAAATATCATAAAAGAGAAACAAAGAATATGAGTTCCAAATCTCTCTCTCTGTATAAAAATAAAACTTAAAAAAACCCTAATATAATGATCTAAACTCGGTTGGGGCTTCTTTGTAATTATGAAAAACTTATGTGCTTTGTTGCAAATTCCAAACTCTTCATTAAACCGCCGAGAATTGCCTTTTCCGCAAGTTTGTCGATCGATGCACAGGTTGTGTCGATCGACACAATACTCTGTTTTCGACAGTGAACTCATCATCTCGGGTTAATTCTCCAAATAGCTTCAGAATGCGCCATAATGTCCAAATCCGCTCCAAACGTGCTTAGACCTGAAAACATACATAAAATGACTCCAAAGGACTCTAAAAGACTCGATAAGAAGATATATACCATGGTTAAAAGTCCTAAAAACCATGATATATCACCATATCTAATAAAGTTCGATTTCTACTTTCGGAAACACCATTTAACTGTGGCGTTCCTGGAGGAGTGAGTTGTGAAACAATTCCACACTCTTTCAAATTATCATCGAAGGTTTGACTCAAATATTCACCACCTCGATCTGATCGAAGAGATTTGATTGTCTTGCCAAGCGGGTTTTGTACTTCATTCTGAAATTTTTTGAACTTTTCAAAAGATTCAGACTTATGTTTCATTAGATAAACATAACCATATCTACTGAAGTCATCAGTAAATGTGATTAAGTACTGATAATTTCCTCTAGCATTTATGCTCATTGGTCCACATACATCAATATGTATAAGTTCCAATAAGTCTTTAGCTCTTTCACTGTGTCCAGTAAAAAGAGCCTTAGTCATTTTTCCCAATAAACAAGATTCACATTTCTCATATGATTCATAATCAAATGAGCTCAAAAGTCCATCACTATGAAGGTTTTGAATGCGCTTCTCATTTATGTAGCCCAAACGACAGTGCCAAAGAAAAGTTTGATTCGTGTCATTTGACTTGAATCTCTTGGTACTAATGTTATAGATAGGCACGCTTTGGTTTAGAACATAAAGTCCATTCTCTAATGGACCGCTACCATAAAATATATCATTGTAATCAAATGAACAACACTTGTTCTTAATTGAAAACTGATATCCTTCCAAATCCAAACAAGGAATAGAAATAATATTTCTGCTTATAGCAGGTACATAGTAGCAATTCTTAAGTTCAAAAACCATGCCAGAAGGTAAAGATAAATGAAATGTTCCTACGGCTAATGCAGCAACTCTTGCTCCATTTCCCACGCGCATGTCCACTTGTCCTTTCTCCAAAGTCCTACTGTTGCTTAGGCCCTGCATATTTGTACAAATATGAGCACCACAGCCGGTATCCAATACCCAAGAAGTAGAACCAGAAGTAGTAACATTTACTTCTATAACATAAATACCTGAAGATGAAGTCTCGAAAGTCTTCTTCTTCTTCTTTTTCAGATCTTTTAGGAATTTATTGCAGTTTCTTTTCCAATGCCCATAACCATTACAATAATGGCACTTATCATCTTTAGAAGGACCAGGTTTAACCTTAGGAGCATAGTTAGACTCGCTTGGATTCACAATCGAGCTTGTCTTGCCATCACCTTTGTTCTTACAATGTTTCTTAAACTTTTTACCCTTTTGTACAATAAGGACATTTGGGGTGTCCTTCTTGATGTTAGGTTCAGCAGTTTTGAGCATCCCATGCAACTCAGTCAAAGTCTTTGTCAATTTATTCATGTTGTAGTTCATAACAAACTGATCATAGCTTGACGACAATGACTGCAGGATGAGATCAGTAGCCATCTCTTGGCTGATAGGACAATCCAGTTTTGCCAGGTTATCAATATAACCCATCATCTTTATGACATGTGGGCTAACTGGATCATCTTTTGGTAGCTTGCACTCAATGAGAGTTTTAACCGTCTGGTATCTCTCAGTTCGTGCCTGCTCTTGAAACATTCCTTTCAGGCCAATGATCATGTCAATTGGCGACTCCACGTTCTCATATTGCTTCTGCAAGTCTGAGTTCATGGTAGCCAACATAAGACAACACACATCCACCCTATCATTGACATGCTTATCATAAGCATTTCTCTCTGCATGCTGAGCATTGGTCTTAGGTTTTTCAGGAAGAACCTTTTCAAGGACATAGTCCTTTTTCTCCTGTCTGAGAGCAATTCTCAAGTTTCGATACCATTCGAGGAAATTTGATCCATTGAGTTTATCCTTTTCAAGGACGGATCTCAATGAGAACGAGTTGTGGGGAGTTGACATTGCTGGATGATAAAGAATAACAATGTTAATATGATGTTCGGGAATAAGAGAAATCTTAACAATTAAGAAAACTCACGTTATATTCAAATAACAATTTCCTCAAATTGAATATAATGATCCAAGATCCATATTTCACTAGAATTCAAGTGAGCTTTGGCTCAACCCCTGAATGTCTAGTTATTTAGGTAAACAACACCTTGTTAATTATATCAAATATAACTCTTGGTTGTTGGATGACATCTTATGTCTTATCCAACATATGCCTCTAAGCCCAAAACCGTTTTGATAGCTTAGTCAAGTAAACCAATCTTGTTTCACATGGTAACCATTACCATCTACCTCACTTATGTAATTGCGGACACCTTGCTTTGGCAAGCCCATCACACAACGAAATAAGCCTTGATAGTTGATAAGATTGGGGAGACATCAAAATACTTGATATTGATTGAGGAACTGATTTTAATCCAGTTTTAATTTATATCTAAATTTTATATCTATATATATAATACATATCTTATATGTATTTCATTTGGATTATAAATAATTATTTAATTTAATTCATATTTAATCAAATTAAAATTAGAATTAAATAAATATCAAAGCTTGCCAACAATTGATATTCTCTCTATATATATAAGTATGTATTTATTTATTTATTTATTTGAACTATCAAATAACCATATTAATAGCATATACTTATCACCAATTGTATTTATTCATAATAAACTATAAGACACTAACGTGTGGCTATTGGAATCAAATCGTTGTTATCAGATTCATACCAATTCAAGTGCAAAATAATGACCACCACTAATGCGCATAGTGACGAACGGTATAAAACACATTAGATTACATGCTTTACAAATCTGATAATTTAATCACATTAAACATTGGCAAAAGCAAGCGATAACTTATTACGATTAATAAGATCAGGTTCACGAAACAATTTCTAACCAAATCGAATATAACAAATTAATTTCTATATCCAATATAGATGAGATTAAGTTCAATTTCAGTATTAGACAAGTAGGCTCTGATACAACTGTTGGAATTCATACCGGTTTATAAAACAATTTTATAAATCAACCTATGAATGTACTAGCCAGGAACTCATGCAAATACCGAAATAAATCTAGATCTACGGATTCGAATATACCTGGATATTTTGCAGCGGAATGATAAACAAAAATGAACCGAGGTTATTGAGCACTCCAAGTATAGTGCCTCTACCGGTATCCACACGCACACAAACTAGATCGAAACAGGATGCTAGTGCTGTCAAGATCAGATCTCAAAAATACAACGAACAATTCGTCTTCTAGGGTTTATTAGTTTCGGCGTGTTCTTATATGTATCTCAAACGTCACACGTCCTTAATATATATGCCAACACTAATCGTATTAGGTTTAGAATATATATTTGTTAGTGGGCTACTAAGCCCAACTATAATTCTAACAAGAATCAATTATTCTTGTTACGTACACATGCATATAATATATATATATATATATATCCCATATATCATATATAGCGAACATATATATATATATATATTAATATCCTTATTATTATTATTACATTAATAATAAAACCCAATATACTAATTGATCTAGTTTGTTTAGGTGTGTGACCATGTAGGATCATATAATATTAGTAACAGATTCTCAATATATAGATTATAAGCAGTTTCTAGCAAAACATTATAACCACCTAATATTATATGATTATCGAACCTCGACTAACTTGAGTAAGTACAAATTGATTTCAGGACATTCCCAACAGTTCTTAGCAAAACATATTCCTCGAAAGTTCCGAGCAGAAAACATTCCTCGGAAGCTCCGAGCATAACACATTCCTCGGATAATCCGAGCAGAACATAGTCCTTGGAAGTTCCAAGCATAACATATTCCTCGGAAGTTTTAAAAAGAACACATTCCTCAGAATTTCCGAGCAGAATACATTCCTTGGAAGTTCTGAGCAGAACACATTCCTCAGAAGTTCCAATCAAAACATATTTTAATCCGAGCAGAACACAGTCCTTGGAAGTTTCAAGGAGAACACATTCCACGGAAGTTCCAAGCAGAACACATTCCTCGGAAGTTCCAAGCAGAACACATTCCTAAGAAGTTCCAAGAAGAACACATTCCACGGAAGTTCTGAGCAGAACACATTCATCTAAAGTCCGAGAATAACATAGTCCTCGGATAATACGAGCATGACACATTCCTCGGATAATCCGAGAATAACACTGTCTTCGGAAGTTTCGAGCAAAACACATTCCTCGGAAGTTCCAAGCAAAACATATTCCTCGGAAGTTTCGAGAAGAATACTGTCCTCGGACATTCCGAGCATAACAAATTCCTCGGACATTCCGAGCAGAACACATTCCTCGGATAATCCGAGCAGAACACAGTCCTCGGAAGTTCCCAACATAATACATTACTCAGAAGTTCCGAGCAAAAACATTCCTCGGAAGTTCCAAGAAAAACACATTCCTCAGAAGTTCCGAGAAGAACACATTCCTAGAAAGTTTTGAGACGAACACATTCATTGGATTCTGAACAGAACACAATCCTTGGAGGTTCTGAGCAAAACACATTCCTCAGAAGTTCCAAGCAGAACACATTCCTCAGAAGTTCCGAGCATAACACATTCCTCAGAACTTATGAGCATAACACATTCCTCGGAAGTTCCGATCAGAACACATCCCTCGGAAGTTCTGAGCAGAACACATTCCTCGGATAATCCGAGCAGAACACCGTCCTCAGAAGTTTCAAGCAGAACATATTCCTCGTAAGTTCCGAGCAGAACTCATTCCTCGGAAGTTCCGCGCAGAACACATTCCTCGAAAAGTCCAAGCAAAACACATTCCTCGGAAGTTCTGAGCAGAACATATTCCTCGGAAGTTCCAAGCAGAACACATTCCTCAGAAGTTCCGAGTATAACACATTCATCAAAAGATCCAAGCATAACACATTCCTCGAAAGTTCTGAGCAGAACACGTTCCTCGAAAGTTCCGAGGAAGACCGATTTCTTGGAATAACTGCTTGGACACTTGCCAATATCTTCCTCCGAATGCGCGACTAGCCGCAACCCATCTTCATAACGACAACTTACACACTACTAGTTGTTGACATAATCGCCGAATAAGTTATAAGAATACGAACTTGGGCCAAACCCACTAGGTTCATATTCTATAGACTTTGGGTCAGACGAAGAAGACATATACTCAAACAGACTCGGATCGTCCCTTTTCGACCCATTCAGAAGATAAAGTCAAATTGCGGAAAGATAACTACAAAAACGAAAAGATAAACCCAGATAATAAAAGAGGAAGATAATTCTGAGCAAGAAGAGGAAAATCCAAGCATAAAAGTAAATCCGAACGAAAAATGGAATATGCGATAACATGAAGATATCCAGAAATCTTGCAGGCGGATATCTTCTAACCGACTCGCCACGACTATATAAGATGAAGGACTTCCTACGATCAAACCATTCTGAAAACCCTAAGAAAATACTAAGACCTTTTCTTTGGCTCTTACGCTTTGTACTCTTTTCCTGTCAATCATATCAATAAAACTATTCTCCGAATCTCCTTTCGTGTCGTTTACATTAGAATCTTATGTTTCCCAAAAGTTAGCTTTACAAGAATCGATTGTGCAAGTTTCGACTCCCACAATAAAGATGAAAGCCTTGAAGTCGAGCATGATACAAAAAATGTGAGATTCCGTTAACTATGTCCAAGACTAAAAGTATGGGTAAGACATGAAATTGATGACTTGTATAGAATATTCTCATTTTTTGTATCTAAGGAAATTGATCATGAAAATGATTATTCGGATCCAAGTTCCATACTAAAATGTCAGAAAGACATGATTGAGAGAAATTGAATATGACCATACAATTTGAATGACTCTTCATTAATAAAAAGGTCTTTGGACCTATTGTCACAATACCTGAAAGTTTACTCCCAATTGGGTATAAGTGGGCGTTTCAGAGAGAAAAATGAGAAAATAAGATCACAAGATATAAAGCCCGACTAATTGCCCAAGGGTCTTTTTTAAAAACCAATAATTGATTATGAAGAACATATTATCCGGTGATGGATGCAATCATATCCAGGTACAAAATGAGCCTAACAACATCTAGAAATCTTGAAAATGTACTTCATGGATGTTTTGACAACATATCTATATGGATCACTTGATAGTGATATATATTTCAGAAGGAATGAAAATGCCTTAAGCATTAAATTCAAAAAATTAAAAATTCAGTCAAACTACAACGACCTCTTTACAGACAATGTTATGAAGGTGCTTCCCACTAAAACATTAATAAATATATTCATAATATTGGAATGCGCCAACTACATGATTTATGAATATTCATAATATGTCACAAATCAGGATTATGATGGATATATATATGTCTAGTGCTACAATGCATACTATACTTAAAGATAGACGATACTTAATCGACACACAAAATATAAGTTGATAACAAACACTTTTTACTCTCTCTCTCTCTCTCATACACTTCTGTGTGAACAAATATTACTATATGATATTAAGCTATATATATATATATATATATATATTAGAATATAATTTCTCAACAATATTATATCAAACAAACATATAATTCATAATAACTTGTAATTTATTCTAAATTTCAACAATAATAATTACGTTGAAGAGATCATAGGAAATAACTGCGTAATTTTTTGGCAATTGCGTTGTTATCTTCATCACTGAAATGATCTTTGTCAATAAAATTGTTGTTCTCTCATCACCGATATGATCGACAAGCTAATGAAAATTTATGATACAAGCTGGAAACATTTTCACTAATCGTCGGAAAGATCACATGTGGTGATTGTTGACTATTAGTTATGGTTTATTTGCATCAATGATTAGGCAGCGTACCAAATCAGTTAATCTCATAACCTATTAAGCAAACTTATGTAACTCTTCGCAAAGTATCTCTTGAATAAACATATGTGATTCTTCGTAAAGTGTCACTTAGTTGTGTGTGTATATATGAGGCACTACAGAGAGAATTCTATGAAATGAACATAATTAAGTGGTTGTTGATAAAAGTACATAATTTTAGGGAGAATTCTAGAGAGAAAACATTTTAGAAAGAGAACTTTTAGAGAAATCAATCGGAAGGATACCTGAACAGTGACTTGTGGTTGATTTTTGTATATGATCTCTTCCCCAACTCATCCATAAACTAGGCTAAGGTGTGTGTTCGGTTTACATGCTTTCACATAAAATTCTAACATTGAGATCAGAGCCTTTGGATTAGGTTCTGTCATATCAATGTTTTTAGTAATCATGATTTAAAGTGCTATATTTTAGTCACACTCCTTTAGGATTAATTGAAGAACATAGTTAATATTAATAATGATTGCAAATGTGAGTATGTGCATACTAGATTAAGGGAATTGAATCTTTGCATGTGTGTTCATGATATTAGCTTAAATGTTTCTGGAAAAGATCACATTAATTGTAATATACTGTAAAAATTTGGACAAATAATGAGTAAAATAAAAAAAATATTATCTCGTTTATATCTCTTTTCATTCAGAATCATAATTGTGTGATCTTGGTGTATATGTATAGATACTGAGATATTTTTATTAATATATAAAACACATGATTTTGTTACATATTAGAGAAACATTAGGGAAAAAGTTTTTGACCAAATTGTTGTTATGCAATATGTGTTAGAAAGAATCTGAATAATAACTGTCACATTTTTTCTGATTTATATAAAAGTTCATAAAAATAAAATAATGTTTGTATGTTCAAAATCAAAAATAAAATATGCTAGATTTGTAGTATTGAGTAAATTAAGAATCTAAATTTATTTGACTAAAATATGATCAGAAAAATAAATTAATTTAATAAATATTTATTATTTTTTAACCATTGGGAGTTATGCTTTGTTTAGAATAATTTTGTGTGGAATAAATTATTTTCTTATAATGAGATTTTAATCGGGTTATAATGTGAAACATATTGAACTTTCTGTCTTGTATATTAAATCGAGTTATGATGGATTAATTTGTGTTCATTGCAAGATTATGCGTTATGCAGCTTATTGAGTCACATTGTTCGTGATTGCACTGAGGAAAATAAAGTAATATCCCTAGATTGCACTTGTAAGTATGCTTATGTTTCTTGTTATGTAATGCTTATAGAATCTCAACATTATTTCTACTAATGTTGAAATAAATATATGGCATTTTAGACTTGCTCACGTTGGTATTGATCGAATGAATAAATTGGTTAAAAATCTTTTATGGCTCGCTCGCCCGAGTTGATCGTGACATATGTAAACCATATTTGGCTGGAAAAGAAACAAATAAACCATTTGGAAAAGCAACTAGAGCTTCCATTGCACTTAGTCATTTAGTAATTTGTGGTACAATGAATGTGAGGACGAGGCATGAAGACTCATATCTCATCATTTTATGGATGATTTCACTTGATTTGGGTATGTATACATGATTTCTCATTAGGCATAAGCGAAAGAGTGCTTTAGCCAGTATATCACTTTCGTCGAAAATCAGTATGAGAGTACGATCAAGTGTTTAAGAATGGATTGAAGCTGTGAAAATCTATCTGAACAGTTAAAGAGAATGTGTGATAAAAGGGTATTGTCATACAATTGACTACACCATATACATGTGAACCAAAATTTACAGCACTACGTTAAAAGCGATTTAATCACGAATAAAACATAAGCGTTAAGGAAACGATATCAAAACACTCAGACAGAAGGAGTATAAATCAAAATATATGGAGGCGAGATTTGATCTATTTCTTTAACTCAAAGAATCACCCGTAGTATGACAGGTTAAATCAAGATTCATGATTCCCAAGATACAACCATATGAAACCGTATCGCAACACTCGATATCGGTTCTGTCGAACATATGAACTACGATACTCTCGAAATTAGAACACTAACCTAAAAACAGAAGAGAATTGAAGGAACTTTTGTTTGTGTTTTTCTCTGTGTGATTTTTGTTCTGGATGCTCTAAAATAGAGGCTTGGGGGTCCTTTATATAGGATTCACAAGTTTCCACAAAATAGAAATTTACTTGTCTAACAAGTTTCCACAAAATGGAAATTTACTTGTCTAGCAAGTTTACACAAACTGGAAATTTTACTTGTCTAGCAAGTTTCCACAAATTAGAAATTTACTTGTCTAGCAAGTTTCCACAAATTGGAAAATTTCCCTTCAATATCTTTATGGGCTTAACACATTTCTTTTCACACAAACACTTTTTAATAAAGCTCATGTCTTAACATGTCTTTATTAAATAATTGTTCCAACAATCCCCCACATGAATAGAAATGACTCTAAACATATGTAGATGCAACTATCTAGACATACTCAGTGAACTAGATAGACTTGACTAGACTAGACTTCACTAGACTAGACATCTTTGAACCAATCATTTTTGATATTTGTCGGGTTTACTCGGCCAGGAGGTGAACGCGATGTCTTGAACCACCCGGACTTTGATGTAAACCGAGACAACAGATATCGCACAGCGACATTTTCTCGTAGAAATATGTTCTCTATTATGTTCATTGTGGCCTTGAACATGCCTGGTATTTGTGAGTGAAGTTGGAGAGTATAGCCTTACATTCATTCTCCTAGAAACGGCCCCATTTCACACTCACTAGGTGATCTGCCATCAGCTTTCTTTCCAGAAGTATCCGTCTGTACTCCACTATTACAAATCTATGGAAACATTAAAAGCCAACGCTTAACCTCATCACACACATATAGCAGTATTTATCATCCGAGGAACTGGGCAGAGTTATAGTGCTCAATCCTGAATCAGTTCAATTTTGTTTTCCCTTTGAACCTAGATCTTGGGATCTCCAGTCACATAGGTGGGGTGTCCATCAAACGTCATCTTTGTTCATAGGCTTAAACCCATTCCTTTTGATGATTTCACAATTTGATCTCTCGGCAAGCTTTTTGTGAACGGATCCGCTAAATTATCAGCCGACTTGATGTAATCTATCGTTATTACACCACTTGAGATCAAATGTCTAATGGTCTTATGTCGTCTTCGTATATGACGAGATTTGCCATTGTATAGATTACTCAGTGCCTGTGAGATAGCCGACTGACTATCACAGTGTACGTGTAGAGCTGGCACTGGTATTTCCCACATCGGGATATCTTCCAAAAAGTTCCGAAGCCATTCTGCTTCCTCCGCAGCTTTATCTAAAGCTATGAACTCTGACTACATGGTTGATCGGGCCATGAGTGTTTGCTTGGAAGATTTCCAGGATACTGCTGCACCAGCAAGAGTGAATACATATCCACTCGTAGATATGTTAGTTTTTTGAATCTGAAATCCAATAAGCATCACTGTACTCTTCTAGTACTGCTGGTTCTTTTCCAAAATGAAGCCCATAACTCTTAGTATTTCTCAGATACTCTAGTTATGGCTTTCCAATGAGTATGACTTGGATTACTCGTGTAGCGACTTAGTACATTTACTGAGTGCGCTAAATCGGGTCTAGTACAATTCGTTAAGTACATTAGACTCCCAATCACTTTTACATACTCCACCTGTGACACAGGTTCACTTGAATTCTTTGTCAAATGAAGTTGAGGGTCAACTGGAGTTTTTGTTATCCTGTTTGAGTAGTTCTTAAACCGCTCTAGGATTTTTCAGAATAATGATCTTGAGACAGGATTATTCCTTCGGAATTTCGAGTGATCTTAATTCCCAGAATTACATCTGCTAGTCCCAAGTCTTTCATATCAAACTTCCAACTAAGCATGTTCTTAGTTTGTTTGATGATATCCTTACTGCTTCCCATGATGAGCATGTCATCGACGTATAAACAGAGAAAAACGTATCCATGAGGAGTACTTTTGATGTATATACACTTATCACATTCATTAGTGTGAAAGCCATTTGACATCATTACATTGTCAAACTTTTCATGCCATTGTTTTGGCGCTTGTTTAAGTCCATATAATGACTTCACAAGTCTTCACACTCTCTTCTCCTGCCCAGGAGAGGCATAACCCTTAGGTTGATGCATGTAGATTTCTTCTTCTAAATCTCCATTTAGGAAAGCAATTTTTACATCCATTTGATGGATTTCGAGATCTCTTAATGATGTATTTCCAATCAGCATACAAATCGAAGTTATTCCCGTTACCGGAGAATATATGTCAAGTAATCCAACCTTCTTTTTGTCGGAATCTTTGCACCACAAGTCTGGCCTTGTACTTGTCTATGGATCTATCTATTTTCATCTTTGTAAGAAAAAAATCCATTTTCACCCAAGAGGTTTACACCCTTGCGGTAAATCAACCAACTCCCATGTATGGTTTTGCATAATGGAATTGATTTCTCTGTTAGCAGACTCCTTCCACAAAGGTGCATCAGGAGTAGACATGGTTTCACTGAAAGTTCTTGGCCCACTTTCTGCTAGAAATGTCGTTATGAACTTTGAACCGAATGTCTTTTCTTTACGAGCTCTCTTGCTGCGTCTAAGTTCAATTTCTTCTGCAACTTCGTTTGTAGAAGTGCCAGAAGTGATTGCCTCATAGGTAGCATCTCGTTCATCACGAGTTCTCTTAGGATTTCCCTTATCCCTGCATGGAAACACCTCTTCGAAGAAGGAAACATTCCTTGACTCCATTGTCGTGTTCACTTGGATATCTGGTATATCTGACTTATATACCAGATAGGCACTACTATTATGCACATATCCGATGAATATGCAGTCTACTGTCTTAGGTCCGATGGTGACCTTTTTTCGGGAGTGGCACTTCTACTTTTTCCAGGCACCCCCACACTTTCAGGTATTTGTACGAAGGTATTTTACCTTTCCAAAGTTCATATGGAGTTTTTCCAGTCACTTTGTGTGGTATTTTGTTCAGGTAAGCAGCGCTTCCCCCCACATTTCTGGGCTAACCCAGATTTCTGCAATATTGCATTCATCATCTCCTTAAGAGTTCGGTTCTTTCATTCCGCAACTCCATTAGACTCTGGTGAGTAAGGAGCGATTATTTGATGAATAATACCATGTTCTCTACAGAACGCATCGAAAGGTTTATTTTATTCACCTCCTCGATCACTTCTAACCATTTTGATGGTTTTAACAAGTTGATTTTCAACTTCGAGCTTGTACTCTTTGAACTTGTCCAAGGCTTCATCTTTACTATGAAAGTTACGAAGTACTTTTTCCCACCTCTAGTTTGCACAAATTTTAAATCACACAAATCCGTGTGAATTAAATCTAGAGGTTCGGTTGTTCTTACTACGCTCAGTGATGGCGTTTTTGTGAGTTTGGCTTGGACACAAACTTCACATTTGCTTATCTTATTTTTAGGAATCAAGTTCATGTTCATCAATCTACTCATAGACTTGAAATTAACATGTCCTAAACGTTCGTGTCAACATAAGAAACTGATTTCTTTTCATTCACCTTAAGGTTTTTGAAGTAGAAACCTCAGTTTCATTGGTTACGATTGTCTCAAAATTACAAGCTAATCAGCTTCGAAATTGACAGTAAATTCATGCTGACTTAGCATTGTGCTATAAATCAGATTTTCCGCAAATCTGACACATGCTTGACATTGCTGAGAGTGAGCTTCGTCACCACTTCACCACAACCTGCAGCTTTTGAAAGTGCATTGTTTCTCATGACCAACTTCTAGTTGTTTTATGATAGGTGGGAAACATTCCCTTATCAACATATATGTACCGTCACATCGGTATCATACCTCCACTCATGTGGGCTATGCTCAACCATATTGACTTCAGAGATAACACCAAACATGTATATCTTGATCAAATTGGCTTGAGCCATTCTCTTGTCTTTGCAATGAGTTAGCATTATGACTCGCCTTGTCACGTTTGAGATGTTTTTCTAAAGAACTTCATATTAGTTCATAAGACACATGGGAAATCAAGTGGCTGTCCTCTTCCAAACCGCAATTTGGAGTATCAACTCCCTAGATCCGTTGCTAATCACATAGGTATGGTTAGCTATATTGAAATTCAAGTCTGTTAACGAGAACAAAACTGAATTAATATACTAACCAAAACCCCAAACACATCACTTTACTAGTGATTTACTAGTGATTAAGCACTTTAAACAATGCGAAGACAACTATAGACAATTTTATCCATTAGAATAAATTGTTTTATTATTGAAGATTATCCAGTTCGTGGAATAATCGTAAGCAAATTAGTTCAATTGGTCAACTCACTTTGTTTCAATGATTTAATTTGACCAATTAACCAAAATCTTTAAACTGTAGAGAACCATACCATAATCTAGTCTCTCTCATAAACGATTATATCGTTGACTTATTTAGGATTTTAGAAACCCTAATCAATACCGTTTTAATTAATAGATAATTAAACAGAAAGAGAATTCGATCAAAATCTGAATAAACTCTTTGCTTCGATACGGAATTTAAATCGCAATTTACACAAACCGTTATTGAACCGATTAGAACCGCTGAAAGCGCATTCTCAACATCGAATCTTCGCAGAGCATTCGTCAAAGCGTTTAGAACGCGTTTGATAATCGGGTTTATTTTCAATAAAATGCGATTCTAACGATTAGAAACCATTGAGAAATCGCAGTGAAACAGTTTATTGATCGCAATCAATAAACTTGTATGAAACGCACAAAGTAATCGCGAAGATCGCTACGAAACGATTCGCGATGTACGCTGCGTTATACTTTCAAAACCGTTTTGAAAACAGGTTTTAATCCGCCTCTACATTAACGAATCCTTGCTAAAATTAGCGTTGATAACGTTCTTAGTATCATAAGCAGAAGAGAAATCATTTGAAAACGTTTATTTACTCGCGATTAAAATCCGTTTGATGTTCATAAAACAAAAACGGATTTCTTTGAGTTAAGATTGTAGAACCAAAATTTACAGCACTACGTTAAAAGCGATTTAATCACGAATAAAACATAAGCGTTAAGGAAACGATATCAAAACACTCAGACAGAAGGAGTATAAATCAAAATATATGGAGGCGAGATTTGATCTCTTTCCTTAACTCAAAGAATCACCTGTAGTGTGACAGGTTAAATCAAGATTCATGACTACCAGGATACAACCATATGAAACCGTATCGCAACACTCGATATCACATTTGTCGAACATATGAACTATGATACTCTCGAAATTAGAACACTAACCTAAAAACAGAAGAGAATTGAAGGAACTTTTGTTTGTGTTTTTCTCTGTGTGATTTTTGTTCTAGATGCTCTAAAACAGAGGCTCAGGGGTCCTTTATATAGGATTCACAAGTTTCCACAAAATGGAAATTTACTTGTCTAACAAGTTTCCACAAAATAGAAATTTACTTGTCTAGCAAGTTTACACAAACTGGAAATTTTACTTGTCTAGCAAGTTTCCACAAATTAGAAATTTACTTGTCTAGCAAGTTTCCACAAATTGGAAAATTTCCCTTCCATATCTTTATGGGCTTAACACATTTCTTTTCACACAAACACTTTTTAATAAAGGCCATGTCTTAGCATGTCTTTATTAAATAATTGTTCCAACAATACATCACAACAAAATTGTGTAGCTGAAAGAAGAAAATGTACGCTTCTTGAAATGGTTAAGTCTATGATGGCACAAGCTAACCTTCCAATTTCATATGGTGAGGGAGAGGTGCACTATTTACTACTGCATATATACTTATCCTTATGGCATCAAACTCGGCTACAATAACTCCTTTTGAATTATGGATGGCAAGAAAACATGTTGTAAGCATTTGACAACATTAGGGTCTGCAGTATTTGTTCGTGATACTTCACATTCTCATGGGAGATTGGGCCCTAGAGAAAAGAAGTGTATCTTGGTAAGATACTATGATCATTCTATAGGTTATGTGCCTATCGGTAAACAAGTGGAGAAAAGTGAAACAAAAATCGAATCACGAGATGTGACATTCTTGAAAAATGTTTTTTATCAAATGTAAGAGATTGAAAGGAAATTCCATCTTGAAGAGATTGTTGACCCAACTAATGTTTGTGGTGAAAGTTCTCGATAAATATTTTAACTTAGTTTTGAGAATCAATGCTTAACAATTCTGTTAGAAACAAATCGCGAGTTTGAAATGCGTAGAAGTGACTGTGCTAGAGTTCCTCGACGTTGATTTGAGATTGATGGGAAAGTTTTCATGGTTGCTCTGCATGAAGACTTAGATCCTATACCAGTTAAAGAGGCTCTCTCTTGCCCAAAATGAGCTGAATGGAATGGTAAAACAAGAGATTAAATAGAATCTATGAAGTTAAACCATTTGAGTGACAAAAAAATGAAGTTAAACCATGTATGGGACTTGTTTATCTTTCGCCAGAGCGTCGAGCAAACAGATACAAATTGATTTTTAAGATATAAAAAATGCGGGTTGGATCGATAGATATGTATAAGACTCTCTTGGTAATGAAAGGATATATCCGAGTATATACTATGAGGAAACTTTTTCAGATGTGGTGAGGTTTTCCTCAATTCGCCTTATTCCAGCCATAGTTGCAAGATTAGATTTAAAATTTCATAAGATGTACATTAAGCCCGCCTTTCCTAAAGGGGAGCTAGAAGAAGAAATTTACATAGAACAACATGTTGGTTTCATTGCAAAAGGCTAGGAATGAAACATTTGCAAGCCCTGACGCTCAATATATAGTCTAAAACAATCTATTAGGCAGTGGTACCTTCGTTTTCATCGAGCTATAAACTCATATGAATTTATGATGATTAGTGAAGCCAATTGTGTTTATGTCAGGAGCACTAGCTAATTCTTTGTAATTATATATGTATATGTTGGCGACATCGTGTTGTTTGGAAATGATATGGAGTTTCTTACAACCGTTAAGAAATGATTATCATCTTATTTTGAGATGAAGAATATAGGAGAAGCATAATATGTCCTTAGTGTTAAGATACACCAAGAGCGATCAAGAAAATAACTAGCTCTATCACAAGAGTCATACATTCGTACAATCCTTTAAAATTTTAAGATGCTTGATTGTAATCCCACTGAAAATCCAATTAAAAAAAAAAGTGAAGGCCTAAGCCTTAAAATGTGCCCTCTACCCAAAAATGAAAAAAGAAAGATGGAACGAGTCACATACTCTAGCATTGTAGACAGCTTGATGTAAAATGTGATGTGCATATACATCCAAATATTTTTATGTGGTTTGCTTGCTAAGTCGTTACTAGTAAACCCGAGAAAAAACATTGGATGGCAGTGAGTAGGATCATTTGATACTTGAAGGAAACAATGGATTATTTCTTGTGTTATAAAAGAAGTGATTTGCGCTTAATGAGATAGACAGTGCTGACTCGGTTGGCGATTTGGATAATTGTAAAGCAACTTCAAGATATGATTTCTTGCTGAGTGATGGTGTCATTACTTGGAATAGAAAAAAACAAATTTGTACATCTTTATCCATGATGAAAGATTTGCATATTCAATATCAGTTCATGAGGGTGTATGGTTGAGAATATTTTTATACAGTTTACAAGCCACAATGGAGTCTTCGTATCCCACGACTATTCATCGTGATAGTCAATCTTGTATTAATTATATGAAGGATCTCAAATATCATGGGAACACATTGAAATTAAAAAACAAAAGTTGTGAGAGGCATTAAGGCAAAAAAAAAGGTGGTTCTTAAGTATATATCTATGTATAGAATGGTAGATAATCGTTCACTAAACTCATTCCTAGGATGTTTACTTTACTCATGTTTTAGTTTAGCTTTGCCATTTGATATTGTATGTTTGATTTTTATTATATATATAAGTATCTTTAAAACATCATGTACAACAGTCTATTTTTGCTTTGAATACTTACACATACATGTTAAAAATTGTGCAAAGTTGGAGATTGGTTCATTCACATGAACAGTCACCTTATATTTATGAGTTAAAGATTGAGATGATACTTGTAAGGCCAATAAATGTCACATTTGAGATATGTTTTTTGTATCAATAAAGAATGATCCAAAATCATGATAAAGCTAGATAAGTACATAATCATGTGCTATATCTTAAACTGATATTAGCTTGATTCACATAGCGGTGTTTGGTTCTATCCATTTAACATATGCTCTTGAGGAAAAAGTTAACCACTATGATATGCTAATCCTACCACATGTGCTATTTACAACTAAATAGGAAGCGAATGATTATATTATTTTAATCTATGTCTTCACAATGTGAATTCCTATAAACCTACTTATGGTTACAAGGTTAACTCTAAACCTTCTACTATGTTTTCGAAGGAGAAATCTAATGTTTGCTACTTTAATATATTTTTTGACAGTGATAAAATAATTAGTCTTATAGGACATGCTATAAAAATAGTTAGTTCAAAATTGATGGACATGAGAACGGAAGGGAAAACTATTGTTTTTTTATATTAACATATGTTTTTGCTCACTACAAGAATATTGAATGTTTACAGAAATTGCAGATAGCATTTTAAGTATCTCTGTTATAGTTGACTAAACCTTGATTTTTAGATAGCAATTGTTTATTAGTAAAAGCTATTAATTTATAGGTCATACTAAAAATTTCATGCGATAGTTAATTTGTCTCGCACTTGCTATTTAATAGCACATACAGCATTAAAATGCTATGTAATTATTGAGTGGGGCAAAATAATTTTTTTGTCCGCTAAATATGTAAGTTTTGAATGGTTATTGCGGTCACTTCGGACAAAATTAAGTGCGGACAAAAACACTTAATTTTTAGGATGGACACAAACTGCTGCAGACTAAATCTGTTTCATCACAAAAATAGTCCGCACTTGGTCCGCATCGGACTTTTTGATTATTTTCTATCCGCACCACTTTGACCAAAAATTGTGAATGGTAAACAAAAGTGGTATTGACCATTTGCGGAAAAAACCGCCCTAACCGCAGTTACCATTCAAAGCCTTAGTAAACAAAAGTGGGCATTTTTTTGACAATTTGACTTAAGAATTTAAATTTTTTTTTTTAGTTCAAAGTTGTTTCTTCCGATTTTCTTTTACACATTATTTTCTCCTTATTTTTTTTTTGGTCTCACTCTCTAGATCTAGGGCTCTCAGTTATGTACCTTCTTCTCATTGCTAATGTCGACCCTTTCTCCGACCTCATTACGAAGCACATAAAGAGATCCCTAACCAATCTCTTTGTTGGAGATAGTTTTAGCACCCTTTTTAGGCCCGGCCCAATAGATGAACGACCCATCGAAGATCCATTCCCGGCCTAACGAAGTAGCTCGGCAACGACAAGAAGGCTTGGCGATAATATTCCGGCCGACCTGCATAGAAAGAGATAAATATGTTAATTTAGCATATTTATCAAGAGAAAGATGATAAATGAAAATCTTCTTAAAGAAAATAAAATATATGTTAGTTCAGATTTTGTAAATAATATCAGAGAGAATCCAAGGGAAACTCCTAGATCATCTGCTATAAATATCCTTCCCCTGTGATGCAGGCACAAATAGAGATGGATCCAAAGCCGTTGGTTGTGTAACACTCTCAGCCTTGAACAGAAGATGGATGCGAGATGGTTGATGATGGAGATGAAGCAGCTGGTTGTGTAAAACTCTCTGCTTGATCTAATTGAATGAAATGGAAGTGCAAATGGATCGATGGTCGCCACAAAGCTCTATGGACAGGAACTTTGATAAGACAAACAAGAGATGCTTCTCACAATCTCTCAAGAATTCAGACTGGAATTCAAACAAGTTCAGAATGCTCTCTGGACAAAAGGTTGCGTTTATTTCATCTAGGGTAAAGAGTACACGCCTGATTTTGGGACTTTATAAATAGTCCGAGCAGGTTTGCCCTTCTAGGGGTCTTTGAAGCAAAATACAATGTAATTAAAACAAACTCTGGGACTCTAAGACAAATAAAAACGAAAACAGACTCTTATGGAAAGCTAAAACACACCCAAACAAAGAAAAGAACCGTTAGAGACATAAGCAAATGAATGTATTCAAAGACTTACCTTAGCTTGCTCTTTGGACGGTTTAGTTGATGTTTTAGACCGTTGGGAGAATGGTAAACATGGTAAGCTCCTTTGCACTCTCTTTGTTTGCTGAATGGGCAGTGAGCAGGCTTAGATTGATGCTTGGTCCATCTTGAATTTTTAATAGCTTGCCCTTGTTGCAATCTGCTTGTTCTTGATCAGAAGCTTCTAAGATAGGCTGGTGCAAGTTGAGTAGATGTTCCACTGCCTTGTTGAACTCCTCTCTTAGCACTCTTGTTCCTGATCTTGTCCTTGGTCCAGCTCTAACAAGTGGTACTTGTGGTTGGTTTGGTTCCATGACCTCATCATTCCCTCCCCCTTGGAAAGGTTCTGTCCTCAGAACTTCTTCTTCTTCATATGCATTGTAGTGAGACAAATCAGTGACATTGAAGGTAGAAGATATCTGAAACTCACCTAGAAGCTCCAGCTTGTAAGCATTGTCATTGATCCTTTCTAGCACTTTGAATGGTCCATCTTCTCTTGGTGCAAGCTTGGACTTCCTCTGGTTTGGGAACCGGTCATGCCTCATGTGCAGCCACACCCAATCTCCTGGTTGGAATATCACTTCCTTCCTGTGCTTATCAACTTGTTGTTTGACTCGTTCAGCCTTCTTCTCCAAGTTTTGTTTAACCTTCTCATGAAGCTTTTTAACAAACTCAGCCTTGGTTGCTCCTTCTGGACTTGAATAGATAGCCTGTGGCAGTGCAGTAAGATCTAAAGGAGTAGTGGGTTTAAACCCATAGACAACTTCAAAAGGAGAATGATTAGTAGCATAGTGTGTAGCATGGTTATAAGCAAACTCAATGTAGGGTAAGCAAGATAACCAAGTCTTTAAATTCTTACCAACCGTGGCTCTCAATAGAGTTGAGAGTGTGCGGTTCACTACCTCTGTTTGGCCATCAGTTTGAGGATGGCAAGTGGTTGAAAACAACAGCTTTGTTCCCAACTTCCTCCAAAGTGTCTTCCAAAAGTGGCTAAGGAACTTGGTATCACGATCAGACACAATGGTTCTTGGTATCCCATGTAGCCTCACCACTTCTTTGAAGAACAAATCAGCTATTTTCACAACATCATTGGTCTTGTTACATGGAATGAAGTGAGTCATCTTTGAGAACCTGTCCACAACTACAAAGATAGAATCTTTGTGGTTGATCTTTGGTAGCCCTAAAACAAAATCCATAGAGATATCCACCTAAGGTGCATTAGGAATAGGCAATAGTAAGTATAAACCGTTTGGATGTAACCTGGATTTAGACTTTAGGCAAGTGATGCATTTGGCACAATGCCTCTCCACATCTCTTCTCATGTGTGGCCAGAAGAAGTGCTCCTTAAGAACACCCAACGTTTTGTCCCTGCCAAAATGACCTACTAAACCACCTCCATGAGCTTCTTTGGTTAGTAGCTCTCTCATGGATCCTTGAGGAATGCATAGCCTTCTATCCTTGAAGAGGAACCCATCATGTTGATAAAATTCTCCAAAGGCTGCTTCGGTGGTTTCTTTGTAGACTTCTTGAAAGTCTGGATCAGCTTCATACACACCTTTGATGTGTTCAAATCCCATGATCTTAGCCTCCATTGTGGATATAAGAGTATGCCTTCTAGACAATGCATCAGCTACAATGTTTTCTTTGCCTTTCTTATACTTGATAATATATGGAAATGTCTCCACAAATTCCAGCCACCTTGCGTGTCTCTTCTTGAGATTAGTTTGTCCTCTTAGATGCTTAAGAGTCTCATGGTCTGTATGAATCACAAACTCTTTAGATAGTAAGTAGTGTTGCCAAGTTTCAAGTGACCTCACCAAAGCATAAAGCTCTTTGTCATAAGTAGGGTAACTGAGTGTAGCACCACTGAGCTTTTCACTAAAGAAAGCTACTGGTCTCCCTCCTTGAGTTAGAACAGCTCCTATTCCTGTTCCAAAAGCATCACATTCAATCTCAAATGGAATGTCAAAGTTAGGAAGTACCAAAACATGGGCATGGGTTAAGCATTGTTTGAGCTTGTTGAAAGCTTCTTCCTGAGCTTGTCCCCACACAAAGTTTGTGTACTTCTTGATCACAGAGGTTAATGGTGCTGCTATTGTGCTGAAATCCTTCACAAATCTCCTGTAAAAACTAGCCAAACCATGGAAACTCCTCACATGACCGATGGTAGATGGTGTTGGCCACTCTTGGATGGCTTTGATCTTCTCCTCATCTACCTTTAATACCTGTGAACTCACAACAAATCCTAAAAACACCAATTGATCAGTGCAGAAGGGACATTTCTTTAAGTTTGCATATAAGCCTTCTAACCTAAGCGTGTCTAGAACCTGTACTAGATGTTGGATATAATCAGATAAGCAATGGCTATATATCAGTATGTCATCAAAGTAAACAACAACAAACTTACAAATGTACTGCCTTAGGACGTGATTCATGAGTCTCATGAAGGTATTTGGAGCATTTGTAAGTCCAAATGGCATGACAAGCCATTCATAAAGCCCTGCTTTGTTTTGAATGTTGTCTTCCATTCATCTCCCTCCTTCATCCTCACTTGGTGATAACCACTCTTAAGATCTATCTTTGAAAAGATAGTGGCTCCACTTAGCTCATCTAGCATGTCATCCAGCCTTGGTATTGGATGCCTATACTTGATTGTAATGTTGTTTATAGCCCTGCAATCAACACACATTCTCCAAGTACCATCTTTCTTAGGCACCAACAAAACAGGCACGGCACATGGGCTAAGACTCTCCCTGATGTACCCCTTTGACATGAGTTCATGAACTTGTTTCTCCAGCTCCTTAGCTTCTTCAGGATTGATTCTATAGGCTGGTCTATTTGGTAGAGGTGCTCCTGGTACCAAATCAATCTGATGCTCTATGCCCCTTAGAGGTGGAAGGCCTGAAGGTATGTCTTCTGGAAAAACATCCTTGTACTGATCCAAGAGCGTGTGTACCTCCTTTGGCAGCTCCTGATCTACAATCCCTGAAAACAAGCTTTCTCTAAAGATCATGAGTAGCACCTGCTCTTTATGATCTAAATGTAGGAATTTCTAGCATTTCCTAATCAGATTAGCAACCCTAGGTATAAATTCCAAGCCTAGGATCTAGGATTCATGCTTAGAGTTGAATCTACATTCTCAGATCTCGAATATACCAGGATGATTTGCAGCGGAAGATGATTAGGTATTCAAGATTCACGAGCGCCTCAGGTGCTGCGCCTCTACTGGTATCCACACGCACACAAACTGGAATCCGCCGGGATGCTAGTGCCGGGAGATCGGATCTCTCTGGGATATCTCTGTTTCTGAGAGGCGGCTGCGATTAGGCTAAAACTTGTGTTCCAGGTCGTGCTATATCACATATATATAGACCTGGAAAAACCTAATTAATCACCGGACCGAACCGAGATTAATTAAGTCATTGAATCGAAACATTGTTTCGATCTGCGCCTTTGCATCGATCGACACAACACTTGTGTCGATCGACACACCCTCAAAACACGTATATTAATGTGTATCAAATACACATTTGATCATTACATTAATGATCATTCCCACATGAAGTACATCCAGTCTGCTTAGGTGTACTATAATGAGTGAAGGGTCTCTCCTGGTGTTGACACCTTAGCACCCGTATTCAAGGAGAGACTGACACATCGTTTAATGAAAAAAATATTTAAACCAATCTGAATAAAACATTAGTCCATGTCATCTGCCAATCTGTAAACTTAATCTTCTCCCAATTTGTCGATTGAATTCATCGATCAAATCACCAAACCCTTTTCGAAAAACAACGATGGTTTGCACCCATTATCTCTTCTGATTCTGATCATGCGAAGGTTGCTATTTCGGATCCTCTATCAAGAGGTTACATATTCTTTTGGATCTTAATAATCTATACCGGTCTACAGTTCAGTCTGCAATTTGGTACTCGTAATATACGGATGGAAGAAAAATCGATGGTTTTTGGAAATCTCAATTGAACACAGGGAGGATCCAAGAGGTGGTTAGTTCAAAATCGGCAGGAAATCTGGTCATCGGTTAATCTGGGATTTCTTTTTACAGAGTATTATGAGGTTAGTCCATTTTTGGATTCGTACAATTAAGGTTTTGATATGTGAATCAAAGGTTTGGATCTGGGAATTTAGTGTAGTTGCAATACGTTTGGAAAACATCACTGATCGAGTATCACATAGAGATATTATATCTCACTCGATTTTGCAGATGGTCTATATGTTTTCTGAAAGTGTTTTTATAGCTATTGGGAAATTCCTTATGTATGCACAGCTTTATGTTGGGGAAAAGATTTGAAAATGATAATTTTTGGTTTCTATGGAGCTTACTTTTTTCTAAATAAACAGACATGTAGTTTCCACATCCAGCTATCGTTTTAAGCTGTGTAATAGTATAATAAGTGATAATAAGATGATTGATGACTATTTGAGTATATTACTGGATCAATGTTTACTCACCAAATGCTTCTGTTATGTTTTCAGCCAAAGCAATATATGAATATGCTTCTCAGATCAAAGGCAGTCGAGTCAAATGAGATGGTGGACACTAATCCTAGGCTGGAGGCCATTGTTGAAAGAATGCTCAAAAGTATGTATGCTACATATTTTAATAATGCTTTTGTCATATTAGTGCCTCAATTTTTCTTACGTGGGTTACCATGTGCAGATGCATCATTGATGAGAAGTATCAACAGGCTATGTGCATATCGATAGAATGCCGGAGATAGGATAAGTTGGAGGAAGCTATCACAAAGAGCGATAATGTTGAGGGGACTTTAACATATTGCATCAATGGTTCTCATTCTTTTGTTAACAGACATGAGGTAAGATTGCGGGTGTCAGACAATTTATTGAGTAGAATAGTATGGTTTTGCCATATCTGGTAGTCGATATGTTGCATCTTCAATGTCGGGTAATATATATGCTAACATTCTCTGTTTCTAAGCTGCAACTGAAAATACTGTTCCAATTTTTACGATAGTTTAGCATTCTCTGTTTTTGATAAATCCCATTATCTAAGAATTAATATTATATTTTTGACGGAAATAAAATCTAAAGCGTATTTGTACATAATTTACAGGGTTATACATAATTTACAGGGTTATTTTCGACAACGGTGTTTGTTCTTCAGCGACAATCGTCAAGGTTTGCTTCTTTTTTTATATATAAATTATCTGAACCACCATAACAAAAATTAATAGCTTCAACCCAATTGATTCATTATATGTCCAAATAATAATTCAACAATTCCATTTTTTTCTTATCAGGTTGATAGTCCAAGAGGGCATGGTATATTTTTAGAGCCGTACAAATCCTTACCGATTTGAAGCTCTCCATTAAAAAAGCTTGCATATCTTCTGATGGAAAATGGAACATGGATGGTAATTACAATTTAAATTTCGGAATATATATATATATATAACTATTTTCTATTTTATTTATAACTGTGTTTTTCCTAATTCCTTTTGTTTTTTTTCTCACTATTTTTCTGCAGTTTTCCATGTGTCTGACTTAAACGGAAACAAATTGAATGATCACAGCGTCTTGAGTTACATTGAACAGGTAATATATATATACATATATATACTCATTTGTTTAAGAAATATTTGTATATTCAAGAACATGGTGGATTCTAAAAATAGAAACCTTTTTCTGTTTGTGGTTTCATATTCTATGTAACTGATGCGAATGGAGATGAAGCTGACTCAAAACTGATTGAATCGGTCAGGGAGAAAATCGGTTTAAGGTGGTTAATAGTGAAAGAAATGCCATCAGTGAATCATAGGAAGGGAGATGGAGAAGAACAGCAACAACAGACTAAAGCAGTGTTGGTCTCACTTGGGTGTATGGTTTGGAGAAATCTATTCAGCTTTGGTCTTATCAAATCACGTTCTTGAGACTTTCATATTGTGGCTTAACCGAACCACCAGTTCAGTAGAATTTATCCATTAAAAGGCACACTGACTTTATTCCGGAAGAAGTCCGCGTGCCTTGAAAAGGACTAATATTTTTTTATTGCTGTGATTTGGTTAATTCAAGTTTGAGTTAGGCATGGTTTGTTCATGTTATTGTAAATAGAGAAAAATAGGAAAGGGATGATTAGAACTCAGAAATTGCCTACTGTTTTTTACTATGGGGTATTAGAGAAGGCTGTACAAAGCTTCTTAAATTAATTATTATCCATTATTGTTCTAAAGTTTGACATTTTTGTGGATGCTTTTTTAGTCTATTTTTATATTATAAAAAGTTGGAAACCGGGACTAAAAGCCATTTACAAAGACATACACTAAAGCCGACTATCAACATGATATCGGAAAACAAAAAAATGAAAATTCAACGCTCTTAATGCTTTAAGAAAAGCTAAAGCTGTAAAGAGAACTTCAACAATCTTAGAATGTTATTATATTTTAAGATTTGGTCCAATTATTTTAAATTATGGAAAAGTCTAAGTGTGGTTATGAATATATGTCCCACATTGGTTTAATTTCCCTAAATAATGTTTCTATTCTTTCATAAACATTTACGAACAATTCTTTAAGTAATTTATTTTTAATTTACATAACGTATACCATTAAACTTTAACTATAAAAAAACCCCAAAATATTTTTCTTAAACAATTAAAAACAATAACTAAATCATCTTGTTCGGAATTTTTTACTAGCAAATCTTAAAGTAATTCAAATCTAAATTGCATATATTATAACCTTTAACTATAAAATAAAAACATCAGAAACCAGAAAAAAAAATATTTTTAAAAAACTTTCAGCAAAAAATATTTTGAATAAACCCGCGGATGGAAACACATATTGTGAGATTTTAAAAATAATTAGACAAAAGATGTAGGAAAAGAAGAGGAAGATAAAAACCGACGAATGACATAAAGGATTGATGTAGAACACAAGACAGAAAAAAGTAGAACAACTGAATATATCTATTTACATACATTTTGGACGTAAGTTATCTTTTTGATTTTCAAATAAGCAAAAAACATGCGCAATTCATTTTAGCTCTTTATGTTCCTATTAAACTAAATTTTTTTACTAGCAAATCTTACAATACTACATTACAACATTTGTATATTTTATAAAAAACACATATTTTAAAAAAAATACCCAGCTGCGTAGCGCGGGTCCATACCTAGTACTAGTAATGAGTTCACAACTCACATATCATAAGTGGTTTCTAGCAAAACATTATGACCATCTAGTATTGTATGAATGTCTAATCTCGACAACACAACTATCTCTAGAGTGATTACAGGTGTGATTTCAGGACATTCCCAACAATCTCCCACTTGTACTGGAATCATCTATTCCCATAATCCCTTCGTCTCTATATCTCGATCTAGCATAAGGCAAGAACTGTGTCATCCTTATTAAGTCAAAATCACGTTCATCGAACTCCGATTTATACTGACAAGACAAACGACTGACAATCACCTCGTTTGAGTGTGGCCACACATTTCTCAGTATCAAATCTTCGATGGGCCCTGAGATATTTATCTCCTGTTATATAGGAGGGACAAATCCCATCTTGTTCCATCCTCGTTTCTTCACACACTTCATGATACGCCCAATCAATGCCTTTATAATCACCAGTTACGGCTGACGTTTGACAAGGTTAAAGCGGACCAATTCATATGTAAGAAAACATGATGAACTCAGGTCTAAGGACTATACTCTATAGTCGTAATGAAAACTCTCATGACACTTATATAACTATCCCGTAGAGTTCTCATCAGTGGGTCATGTCCGATCCTGTGTTCTCCAACACATATCTATGTGATTGACTTTAATACTCTTATTAATGACTCCATGAAACTTAGTCATCAGTCACCTCACATACTAGTCTCACGCGGTTGTTAATATCCCACTTTAACAACTTTGACCAGGGACTATCATAATTTATGTCAATTATCACTTATAGGGTTTCATGATCAAGTCACATACTTGATGACCTATAAAATGTCATAAATTACTTTGGGACTATTATTTAATAACATAATTAAATAATATTGATGTCAGAATTCATTAACATAATCAAATTATGTCTTCATGAACATCATATCATAACTAAAATTAACAACAACAACTCCCACTAAAATTAAGATCACATCTTAAGACATCTGATGCCTGTAGTAGTTGTCTGAACCTCATTCGCTCTTGCTCAGCGTGTGTCGAAGGACACTGCGTCTTGCTAAGAATAATGCAAAATTAATAACAACAGCTCCCACTAAATTTAAGATCACATCTTGAGACATCCAATGCCTATAGCGGTAGTCTGACCCTCATGCGCTCTCGCTCAGCATGCGTCAAAAAAAAACTTCATCTTGCTAGGAGTAATGCCAAGAGTTATTTGCATGAAATGAAGCCCATCTTGAAATCATGCATACTGGGCATGTGCAAGACCTTATCCATATAAGTATCTTGACACAATTCAATTAGCTTGTCCAATCTATCTCTATAGATTCATATTCCAAGAATGTATACGGCTTCTACCATGTTATTGATCGAAAAACAACTTTCGAGTCAAGTTTTAACAGACTGAATCAATGGAACTTCATTTCCAAAAAGCAGTATGTTATCAACATACAATACGAGAAATGCAACTGCGCTCCCACTAGTCTTCTTGCCAACACACGGTTCCTCTTCGTTCCTGATGAAGTCAAACCTTTTGACCGCTTCATCAAAACAAAGACTCCAACTCTGAGATGCTTGCTTCGATCCATAAATGGATCGATGAAGCTTGCATATCTTCCTAGCAGTATTAGGATTAATGAAACCTTCAGGTTATGTCATGTACACAGCCTTTTCAGAATTCCATTTTCGGAGTCAGGGCTCATCATTGCTTCTTCAAAATTCGCAGGCCCGTCACTTTCAATGATCAACAGATCATGGCAATTGGTTACGATAAATCCACATTTTCTCGGGTTCGTGACGGATCCTTTCGGATCTGTGAGCTTCAGGTTTGTGCAAAAGTCGCGCATATATCTCATATATAGACTTTTACCACGACCTAATTAACCAAGATTTAAACCGTAGTTAATTAAGTCATAAACCAAAATCAATATTTTGGTTCGTGATCTGTGTCGATCGATACACCTTTGTGTCGATCGACACTTCCTCAAAAACTCGCCATTTGAATGTATATCGAATATACATTCACTAGATCCTTTGCAAACTTCAGGCACCACAGGTGCAGGTTCTACAACTATTTGTAGATCTAACTGCTGTTCTTCCTCATCAGGTTGAGCAGCCTCCTGTTATTTTCGAATTTCTTCGAGTTGTACTTTTACTCCCACTGTTCTTCCTGGAAAGAAAATCTTTCTAAAGAAAAACACAGTTCCGAGCAACAAACATTTTGTTCTCGAACCGGTTGTAAAAGTAACATGCCTTGATCTCCTAAGATAACCAATGAAGTAGCACTTCTCGGATTTTGGTGAGGGCTTATCAGAGATTAAAAACGTTTTACATAAGCCTCAAAACCCCAAATCTTCATGAAAGACAAATTAGGAACATTTCCAGTCCACATCTCATGTGGTGTCTTTGCAACTAATTTTATGGAACCCTATTTAGTGTAAACGCAGACGTTTCTAGAGCGTATTCTTAGAAGGATAATGGAAGATCTAAGTGACTCATCATTGATCGAATCATATCTAATAAAGTCCGATTCAGGAGGAGTGAATTGTAAAACAATTTCACAATCTCTCAGATGATCACTAAATTCTTGAATTAAGTATTCACCTCCATGATCTCATCGTAGAGCTTTAATACTTTTGCCAAATTGATTATTTACTTCATTCTGGAACTCTTTGAACTTTTCAAAAGATTCCGACTTATGTCTCATTAATAAGACATAACCGTACCTACTGAAATATCAGTAAAGGTAATGAAGTACTGAAAATTTCTCTTAGCACTAGCACTCATCGGGCCATACACATCCATATGTACAAAGCCCAATAAGCCTCCGGCCCTTCGCAAACTGTGTCGATCGTTGCATACATGCATCGATCGACACTACCTTTGTTGAAAGGGGCCCTTTTTCGTTTTACCCAATAAACAAGGTTCGCATTTCTCACATGATTCATAATCAAATGAGCCCAAAAGTCCATCACTATGGAGCTTCTGAATCCGTTCTCATTTATGTGACCCAAACGACAATGCCAGAGAAAATCTTGATTCGTATCATTAGATTTGAATCTCTTGGTACTAATGTTATAGTTAGGCACGTTTTGGTTTAGAACATAAGGTCCATTCTCTAATGGACTGCTACTATTAAAACATATCATTGTAATCAAATGAATAACACTTATTCTTAATTTGAAAACCGATATCCTTCCATATCCAAACAAGGAATAGAAATAATATTTCTGCTCATAGCAGGTACATAGTAGCAATTATTAAGTTCTAAACTATGCCAGAAGATAAAGACAAACAAATGTTCCTACGGACAATACAACAACTCTTGCTCCATTTCCATGCGCAGGTCCACTTGTCCTTTCTCCATAGTCCTACCGTTGCTCAGGCCCTGCATATTTTCACAAAATATGAGTACCATAGGCGGTATCCAATACCCAATAAGTAGAACCATTAGAAGTAACATTTACTTCTATAACATAAATACTTGAAGAAGAAGTCTCGTACGTCTTCTTCAGCTTCTCATAATCTTCCAGGAATTTCTTGCAATTTATTTTCAAATGCCCTTGACCATTACAATAATGGCACTTATCATCTTTAGAAGGACCAGGCTTAGCCTTAGGAGCATGGTTAAGCTCGCTTGGATTCACAATCGAGCTCGTCTTGCCATCACCTTTGGTCTTACCAAGTTTCTTAAACTTATTACCCTTTTGTACCATAAGGACATTTGGGGTGTCCTTCTTGATGTTAGGTTCAGCAGTTTTGAGCATCCCATGCAACTCAGTCAATGTCTTTGTCAAGTTGTTCATGTTGTAGTTCATAACAAACTGATCATAGCTTGACGGCAGTGACTGCAGAATGATGTCAGTAGCCAACTCTTGGCTAATGGGACAATCCAGTTCCCCCAGGTTATCAATATAACCCATCATCTTAATGACATGAGGACTAACTGGTTCGCCCTTTGGTAGCTTGCACTCAATCAGAGACTTAACCGTCTGGTATCTCTGAGTTCGTGCCTGCTCCTGAAACATACTTTTCAGGCCATTGATTATCTCTATTGGCGACTCCACGTACTCATATTGCTTTTGCAAGTCCGAGTTCATGGTAGCCAACATGAGATAACACACATCGACCACATCATTAGAATGCTTATCCCAAGCATCCTTATCTGACTGCCAGGCATTGGCTCGGTACTTCTTGGGGAGAACTTTCTCAAGGACATAGTCCTTCTTCTCCTGTTTGAGAACAATTCTCAAGTTCCGATACCAATAAAGAAAGTTGGATCCATTTAACTTGTCCTTCTCAAGGACGGATCGCAGGGAGAAATTGTTATGATGGTTTATGCTAGACATAGCTGAAAACAAGAGAGGTTTAGTTATGATGTTCAAGAAATGAGAAATCTTAACTATTAAGAAGACTCGCATTATATTCAAACAATGTTTCCTCAAATGAATATAATGATCCAAGACCCATACTTCACTAAACTTGAGTGAGCCACTGGCTATCACCCAAATTTTAGCTATCTAGGTAAGCAACAACTTTGCTAGTTATATTCAATATAACTCTTGGTTGTGGATTGACATCTCATGTCCAATCCACCTGATGTCTCTGAGCCCAAAACGATTTTGATGGCCCAGTCAAGTAAACCAATCTCTTAAGTCATGTAATTGTTGATGTCTTGCACTGCAAGTCCATCAACACGATTACCTCCTGTCTTACTCATGTAATTGTGGACATCTTGCACTGCAAGTCCATCACACAATGAAACAAGTCTTGACAATTGACAAGATCGGGAAGACATCAAGGATTACTTGATATTAGTCTGAGGAACGGAACTTTTGGTCTATCGCATATCATATATGCATCCTATAAAGTTTAGAACTTATAAAACAACTAATCTAATTAGGCTTTAATAATTCTAAGAATTGGGTTTATTTCTGGTTTGGTTCTGTAGTTGCAGGTTCAATAACCGAACAATTTAACTCTTTGTCGATCGAAACTACACTAGTATCGATCGATGCAACATACCAGAACCAATTTACGATAACCGATCAATCCAATTGAACCGGCTTTGATAACTGGTTAGCATCGATCGGCACAACACTTGCGTCAATCGACATCAACCCAATTCAATCAAACCGCAATTAACCCGTCAAACCGGTTTAAGCCAATTGCAATAACCGATCCAATCCAATTGAAAACGGCTTTGATAACCGGTCAGCATCGATCGATGCTACATTAGCATCGATCGTCACCAACCAAGTCAAACCAATCGCAATCAACCGGTCTGATCTGCTCAACCAATCGCAATGACTAATTCAATCCAATTGAACCAGTCGTGTCGCTTTGTGTCGATCGATGCAACACTTTGTGTCGATCGACACAATGCGATTTTCGGTCTGTGTCGATCGATGCAATACTTTGCAACGATCGACGCGATGCGATTTTCTGGTTGTGTCAATCGTTTCATCCCGAAAGCAACGATCGACGCAGGGTGATAACTCAGAGTGCGATTCAACTAGAATCCTTAGGCTCTGATACCACTGTAGGAATTTCTAGCAGTTCCTAATCAGATTAGCAACCCTAGGTATAAATTCCAAGCCTAGGATCTAGGTTCATGCTTAGAGTTGAATCTACATTCTCAGATCTTGAATATACCTGGATGATTTGCAGCGGAAGATGATTAGGTATTTGAGATTCACGAGCGCCTCAGGTCCTGCGCCTCTACTGGTATCCACACGCACACAAACTGGAATCCGTCGGGATGCTAGTGCCGGGAGATCGGATCTCTCTGGGAAATCTCTGTTTCTGAGAGGCGTCTGCGATTAGGCTAAAACTTGTGTTCCAGGTCGTGCTACATCACATATATATAGACCTGGGAAAACCTAATTAATCACCGGACCGAACCGAGATTAATTAAGTCATTGAATCGAAACATTGTTTCGATCTGCGCCTTTGCATCGATCGACACAACACTTGTGTCGATCGACACACCCTCAAAACACGTATATTAATGTGTATCAAATACACATTTGATCATTACATTAATGATCATTCCCACATGAAGTACATCCAGTCTGCTTAGGTGTGTGACCCTGTAGGATCATATAATACTAGTAATGAGTTCACAACTCACATATTATAAGTGGTTTCTAGCAAAACATTATGACCATCTAGTATTGTATGAATGTCTAATCTCGACAACACAACTATCTCTAGAGTGATTACAGGTGTGATTTCAGGACATTCCCAACACTAAAGATTTCAGAATACTCATTGGAGAAATATATAAGCTTGCCTTACTTGTATTAGCTCATTTGTCCATTGCAAGCTGCATGGTATGAACTTCTTGTGGTGTAAGAGGAGCTAGGTTGTGCTTCTTGTTCTGATGAGTGAAGCTGTAGATGTTGGTACGCCCATTGTGTATGGTCTCCTTGTCAAACTGCCATGGCCTTCCTAAGAGGATATGGCCTGCTTGCATTGGCACAACATCACACTTAACATCATCTGTGTACTTGCCTATGCTGAATGGCACCAAGACTTGTTCATTGATCTTCAGCTCAGTCTCATCATTCAGCCATTTGAGTCGGTATGGCCTTGGATGCTTGGTCTTCTTGAAACCTAGCTTATCAACAAGATACTTGCTAGCCACATTAGTACAAGAACCACCATCAATAATCAAGCTACATACCTTTGATTCAATGCTACATCTTGTATGAAATATGTTTTCTCTTTGAATTATCTCTGGTTCAAACATAGCACTAAGTGATCTCCTTGTCACTAAGATCTCTCCAGTCTCTGGATAATCAGTTACTTCTTCTTCAGATTCAGTATGCCCTTCCTCTTCCTCATCTTGTGACTCATACTCCCCATTGTCTCTTACAACCATTACCCTCTGGTTTGGACACTCTCTTGCATAGTGTCCCTTGCCTTGACATTTGAAACAGGTTATGTCACAGCTCCTTTGGGTCTTATTCTGTTCTTTTTGAGGTGTCTTGGATGAGCTTGGAGTAGTCTTCTTGAACTGGTTGTCTACCTCTGTAGACTTGCCTTTGTCAACACTCTTCGATGGCTGAGGATTCCAACTAGGCTTGCTTCTATTAGTGGCAGTAGTCTTCCGTTTGATATGTTGCTCTCCTTGTATGGCATGGTGCAACAATTCTTCCAAGTTCTCATAGTTCTGCCTCTATACTTTTCTTGCAATCCTATCTTGTAAACCATCTAGGAACTGAGCCATAAGTGTCTCCTCTGAGTCTTGAACCTCCAGACGGTTCATGAGTGTTTCAAACTCTTCAAAATACTCTTCTACAGACTTGTTTCCTTGTGAGAGCTTCCTGAAACGTTTTTGCAAGTCTCTGTAGTAATAAGCTGGAACATATCTCTTCTTGAGATGGAACTTCATGTCATCCCAATCATTGATCATCCCACGCCTAAGCCTTCTTCTTTCAGACACTTATCTGTCCCACCAAGCAAGTGCATTGTCTGTTAATTGAGCAGCAGCTACAGTCACTTTCCTTGCTTCTGAATGTTGGTAGTAATCAAAGATGTAGTCCATCCTTCTTTCCCAATCAAGGTAAGCTTCTGGATTGACCTTTCCAGCAAAGATAGGAGGCTTAAGCTTAAGGTCTTTGCCATAATTCTTATCCTCTTCGTGGTCTCTATCTCTGCTCCTGTGTCTGACATGGCCTCTATTCTGTTCTCTGTCCCTGCCTCTTTGATGTTGTCTCCTAGGCTGAGGGTCTGGTTCTGGATGTAAATCATCCTCAAGGTCCGGCATGTCCTCATCAGTCTCCTCTTCTACTTGCTGCCTCTGTTCTCTTTGGATGTTCCTGATTGGCTCTCTACGTGTTCTAGGAGGTATGCCTCTTTGCTCCTGACTTGGCATGCGTTCACTGATACTCCTCATAGCATCCAACAGCTGGTTCATGGTGATTTGTCCTTGGTTAGCTTCTTCTCCCATGATTATGTACCTGAAAGTTAAAGCAACAATCCAAGGTATCAATAGGTCCTAAGCTTCTGTTTTGAGAGTTAAAACAATGTTAAACACGTTTTTAAACCTCTAGACGAAGAAAATATGAATTAAAATCGGTTTGAAAAGGTTTAGGAAGTTTTGAAATTGATTTAGGAAGAATAGGAAAGTTTTTAAGAAAACCGGTTTTTACAACTTTCAAAAACAAAATGATTTTGGTTTTTAAAGTTGGACCACGTTTTGTTTGAAGAACTAAACTCTTTCTTTGGTTTAAATCAACTTGGAAACGGTTTAGGAAAAGTATTAAACCGGTGTAGGGTTTTGGACTTTTCGAAAAGAGGTTTAGGCGGCTGAAAACTTATTTGGAAACTCAAGCTTTCCGGATCTACTTCTTGCACACGTTTTTGGCTTCAAAAAATATGGAAAACAATCTTGAAAATATGGTAACAACTTCTTTTGGGTGTTTGGTTTAAGAAAAATCAGATCAAAGCAATAAAACTTCTTCTTTTTCTTTTGGAGTTTATGAAAACCAGACTAAGAACAAGCAACAAGACTTGAAAGAACTTGAAGCAAAAATGATTTTTCTTTTAGGTTTTTCAATGCAAAGTTTTAAAACAGAATGAACTAAGTGCAAGTGCAAACAAAAAAATGATTTTTATGGCTTTTCTTATGAGTATGAAAACAAATCAGAAACTACAACTAGGCAAGATGATAAGACAGACAATTTTTATGAGTTTTTGGATGTAGTATGCAATGAAAACAAAAGCTATGATCTAGATGCAATGGAAACCGAAAGTAAAAGGAGTAGATACACCTGATCTAAGAACCTTTCGGCTCTGATACCAGATGATGCAGGCACAAATAGAGATGGATCCAAAGCTGCTGGTTGTGTAACACTCTCAGCCTTGAACAGAAGATGGATGCGAGATGGTTGATGATGGAGATGAAGCAGCTGGTTGTGTAACACTCTCTGCTTGGTCTAATTGAATGAAATGGAAGTGCAAATGGATCGATGGTCGCCACAAAGCTCTATGGATAGGAACTTTGATAAGACAAACAACAGATGCTTCTCACAATCTCTCAAGAACTCAGACTGGAATTCAAACAGGTTCAGAATGCTCTCTGGACAAAAGGTTGCGTTTATTTCATCTAGGGTAAAGAGTACACGCCTGATTTTGGGACTTTATAAATAGTCCGAGCAGGTTTGCCCTTCTAGGGGTCTTTGAAGCAAAATACAATGTAATTAAAACAAACTCTGGGTCTCTAAGACAAATAAAAACGAAAACAGACTCTTATGGAAAGCTAAAACACACCCAAACAAAGAAAAGAACCGTTAGAGACATAAGCAAATGAATGTATTCAAAGAATTATCTTAGCTTGCTCTTTGGACGGTTTAGTTGATGTTTTAGACCGTTGGTAGAATGGTAAACATGGTAAGCTCCTTTGCACTCTCTTTGTTTGCTGAATGGGCAGTGAGCAGGCTTAGATTGATGATTGGTCCATCTTGAATGTTGAATAGCTTACCCTTGTTGCAATCTGCTTGTTCTTGATCATAAGCTTCTAAGATAGGCTGGTGCAAGTTGAGTAGATGTTCCACTGCCTTGTTGAACTCCTCTCTTAGCACTCTTGTTCCTGATCTTGTCCTTGGTCCAGCTCTAACAAGTGGTACTTGTGGTTGGTTTGGTGCCATGACCTCATCACCCTGCGCGTGAAAAGACTAAGCTGAAACATATACACTTTGTACTCGAAACCCTAAAGCTAGCGACTAATGTCGATTTTGGCTTTGATCATAATAAATACTATATTTTCCGGTTTATCCTTGTTATTGCTTTTCAATCATTTTAATCTTATGATTCAAGTCCCTCTTCTTAAGATCAGTTTATTGAACTGATCGTTGTGATTCTCTGAATCAACAACTGGCGCCGTATGTAGGGCTTAGGATATTTTTGATTAGCCAAAAGAAAGATCGGCATGACAGAAACACCTCTCTCATCACAGGAGACATGAGGAACCAGCAATGCAGGCGACATCACCACCGTCAATAACGTAGCAGGGGAAGAGCAGACCCAGCCCAATTCATCCCATCAAGGTGACGGAGCCCGCAACGAACCATAAACTCAGGACAACAGGATAGTGCACGGCCCGCGGGAAACCCGAATGCCCTGACCTCACCCGTGGCAAGATCAACTCAAGCAGCATCCGCAACTACCACTAGGCGCACAAGCGATATGGCAACGACAGTGAGACTAGCATGCACAGTGAACGCCGCGAGGCCGACCAATAGAATCGGGAGTTAAAACGTGATGGAGATGCTTCACATGCTCCTAGATCGAGTAGAAATCATGGGCAAAGCTGCAAACGAGCGCATCACCGCGATTGCTAACCAACATGCCTTGCTCCAAGAGAACCTACTCGAACGCCGAAGTGCACCCGCAGCGGAGAAAACCCTGGAACAGATACCATCTACTTAACAGCGCATCTTTCCGCACCTCGGACAACCATTGGATCGGCATTCAACCTGACAGGTAGAATGTCCACTCCAGATAACTCGGCATCAATATCCAATGATCAGCTCACGACCATACTCAGCCAAATATAGGAGCTAAACTCTAAAGTCCATCGAGTGGCCAGCTCGGCACCCGAACTCGATCGTGTGTTGGAACGGTCCCAACAAACATCTTTCATAGCCCGAATCATGAACTCAAGAGTCTTGCGCATCAAAAAGGTTAAGTTTTTGTTCTACGAAGGAAAGTCCGATCCTATCCAGTTCATGACAGCTTTCATGATAGCAATGGGTCGGAATCATTCACGAACGAGGAAAGAGATCGCAGTTACTTGCAACACTTCATAGAAAACCTTAGAGGGATGGATGGCCCTCACATAGTTCTCGCAACTCAAAGTGGGGTTGATCGACAGCTTCCACTAACTCTCGGAGAGGTTCCTAAACCATTACTCGCTTAACAAAACCCCCGTATTATCGGACGCCGATCTTGTTGGAATTGTGTCCAGTAATCTCGGTACTGTCTCTAGAAAGTAAGAGTATGTCAATGATCAGACATAAGTCATATAATACTGGGGGTCATGATGGCTTGCTAGAGTCCGCTCATGATCTATAAGTCTTGGACTTATTACCTTTATTATATGATCCCATATGGGTCACACGCCTAAGCTTACAGGAAAATGTGTAGGAACGGATTGACAGAAGTACGGTAAAAGTGCTAGGCATTTACTGTACTTAGAGATTAAAGGGTTCAGCAATCGTGTGTCGATCGATACACAAGGTGTGTCGATCGACACAGTGCGTGAACGCCTAGGAAATAATAAGACCGAGAATTGGGCCCGAAAGCCCATGAGAACTAAGACAGGTTTTAAATGAATAAGACCTGACCTAGCTCTCCAATTCTCTCTAAGTCTGCGCCTCTCTCTCTCTCTCTGTCGCCGCCCTCCGTGTGGTCTAGCAGCCTCTCTTCCTGCTTGGTGTGCGTGTGTGAACCTCTGGAGGAGTTATCACTCGGTGGCTCTCTGATCTCTGACCATACCATCCCTTTCCGCTGCATAAACAGGTATAAGGTGAGATCAACTATTGTTTCTAATCAAGAGAACCTAGATCCGCATGTTTAGGATAATCTGAATCAGAGAATTGAATCAGGATTCATCTAAACATTCCTTCAGTGGTATCAGAGCTATTGGTTCTGGTTTTTCTTGTTTAGATTCATGTTTAGGATTGTTTAAAGAGGTGTTTTTGAATCAATCTACTGATAAGATTAAAAACTTAAGAAACAAGAATTGAATCCCAAACAAACAGTTGAAAAATCGCATGACCAAGCTATATTGATTTGGTATGCGACCTAAACTGATTTTTGCATCGACTGAGATCGCATTGCATCGATCGATGCAATGCATGGATCGATCGTTGCAACCGCGAGAGATTGACCACGATCGCATGGATCGATCAAACGATCGCATGGATCTCGCGAGAATCTCTCGGCCAAATCTGTTAACCGTTCGTGCACGCGTGAGAGCATCGATCGATGCAGGATCGATGCACGATCGATGCAGGATCGATGCTGAGAGCGTCGATCGATGCGGTTAGGGTTTTGGCTCGGTTTAATGTAATTAAAACTTAAACCGTCACGGTTTAATAAACAGACTTAATAAATTTATTAAGTTCTGGTTAAACCGGGATAAGAAATCCAATGTCGAAATAATTATTGGATTTAGTGCCTAAACCAGGATTTTCTAATTTGATTTGGTTGGACCAAATAAATTGAGAAAATCCGGTTTAGTAAATAACCGGTTGACAATTGTGGTCGTCGTAGTAATTAATTTTGGTTAGACCAATTTTAATGAACCAGACCGGTTATGTCATTTAATTGGACAATTGGGTCATGTCTTGGACATGGACCAATTCTTGGGCCTCGGGCCAAGAAGTTAAAACAATTGGGCCAATTATTTGAGTCTTTCTTCAGATTAATTTAAAATTTATTTTATAAAATTATAAAGTCGATTTTAAATTAAAGTTTCCGAAATTTTGAAATTAGAAAGTTTCTTAAAAATAGAAGTTTCTAGATTTGCGGGTTTTGGATTTTAAAGAAATTTCTAAAGTTAGAAAGTTTCCGGTTTTAGAAAGTTTCCAATTTTAGAAAGTTTCCTAAAATAGTAGGTTTCCAAAAATAGAAAGTTTCCCGAAATAGTAATCTTCTATTTTGGGAATGAAATTTTAATAAACCTACGAACCTCAAATAATATCAAGCGTTGGATGTCTTGCCCAGTCTATGTCAGCTGTCGAAGCCCATTCAATTGTATTCATGGCCTTACAGTGTGAGGGTGTCTACTTATGCGTGGATAAGACGGTTTGTGATTCATAAATGTCATTGGGAGTCCCAGACATTAATGATTACATGACTGTATAGTCTGGTTTTCTTGACTAGGCCATCGGGAGTCCCGGGCCTTGAGACATCAGAGTGGATTGGGCCTCGGGCCCAGATTCACAACCAAGAGTTATATCACGGATATAATTAGCCGACATAGGGCTTACCGATATAAGCTGAGGTTTGGTGACGGCCAGTGGCCCACTTTAATCTTAGTTATATGTGGATCTTGGAATCATTATATTCTATTGAGGGTAACTTATGTTATTGAATATAATGCGTGATTAATCATATTAAATATAATACGAGATTAATCATATTGAACATAATAACTAATAACCTTTTTATCTTATATATTTCAGCTATGACTACTACAAGTACACAAAACACATTCTCAATCCGGTCTGTTCTCGAGAAGGAGAAGCTGACTGGAACGAACTTCCTGACATGGTCAAGGAACTTGAGGCTGGTCCTCAAGCAGGAGAAGAAGGATTATGTCCTTCGTGATCCTCTCCTTGAGAGGCCTGCTAACAATGCCGCCAGGACTCTGCATAATGCTTGGGAAAAGCATTCGTCAGATGAAAATGATGTGTATTGCCTTATGTTGGCGACAATGACTGGTGAGCTGCAAATGCAGTTCGAGAGTGTATTGTCACCAATTGAGATAATGGCAAGCCTGAAATCGCTTTTTCAGGAGCAAGCAAGGACTGAGAGGTTTCAGACTGTTAAGAACCTCTTAGACTGTAAGTTGGCTGCGAATGCGGCAGTGAGTCCTCATGTCTTGAAGATGATGGGTTATCTCGATCATCTTCAGAAACTCGACTGTCCTATCAGCCAAGAACTTGCTTGCGACATCATTCTGCAGTCATTACCTGCAAGCTATGATCAGTTCATTCTGAACTTTAACATGCATGGCTTGAGTAAGACATTGCCTGAGCTTCACGGAATGCTCAAGACTGCAGAGCCCAACTTGAGGAAAACCGCCAAGGACCCCAATGTGCTTATGGTGCAAAAGGGCAAGGGGTTTAAGAAATCCTCTGCTAAGGATAAGGGAAAGGCCAAGGCTGTCCAAGTCACGGACAAGGACACGCCAAAGCCCAAGCCCAAGTCCAAAGCTGGGCCAACTGACATATGCAGGTTCTGTAAAGAACCAGGGCATTGGAGGAGAGAATGTAAGAAATTCCAAGAAGGTCTAAAGTAATTAAAGAAGAAGACTCTCGAGACTTCTTCGACAGGTATTTTTGTTATAGAAGTTAATACAACTACTTCTGATAATACCTCATGGGTTATGGATACTGGTTGTGGGGCTCATATTTGTACTAATATGCAGGCACTCAGCAACAGTAGAAGGCTGAAGCAAGGACAAGTGGAGCTACGAGTTGGGAATGGAGCGAAAGTTCCAGCACTAGCTGTAGGCACATACTTGTTGTCTTTACCTTCGGGATTGATTTTAGAACTCAATAATTGTTATTTTGTACCTGCTATAAGCAGGAATATTATTTCAATTTCTTTGTTGGATATGGAAGGTTATGATTTTTCAGTTAAGAATAAATTATGTTCCTTCAATCGCAACAATTTGTTCTATGGTTCTGCCCCTCTTACGAATGGGCTTTACATACTCGATCAATCCGCGCCAGTTTATAACATTAATACCAAACGGTTCAAACCTAATGAGGAGAACCGAACGTTTCTATGGCATTGTCGTTTAGGGCACATCAGCGAGAAACGCATCAAGAGGCTCCATTCGAATGGACTTCTTGGCTCATTTGACTTTGAGTCATGTGAGAAATGCGAATCCTGCATAATGGGCAAAATGACGCGGGCCCCCTTTAATAAACCTAACGAGAGGGCCAGTGACTTATTGGGCCTGATACACACTGACGTGTGTGGCCCAATGTCCACAAATGCAAGAGGAAACTATCAGTACTTCATTACCTTCACTGATGATTTCAGTAGGTATGGATATGTTTATTTAATGAAACATAAGTCTGAATCTTTTGAGAAGTTCAGAGAATTCCAAAATGAAGTACAGAACCAACTTGGCAAAAGCATTAAGGCTCTTCGGTCCGACCGAGGAGGAGAATACTTAAGCCAAGAATTCAGTGATCATCTAAGAGAGTGTGGGATCGTATCCCAACTCACTCCTCCCGGAACACCTCAATGGAATGGTGTGTCTGAGAGGAGAAATCGGACCTTATTGGATATGGTTCGATCTATGATGAGTCACACAGACCTTCCAATATCCCTTTGGGGATATGCTCTGCTAACAGCAGTGTTCACTCTAAATAGAGCGCCATCGAAAGCAGTAGCAAAGACACCATATGAATTATGGACTGGAGTGGCTCCAGTGCTGTCTTATCTAAGAATTTGGGGTTGTGAAGCCTATGTCAAGAGATTAATCTCAGACAAGCTTACACCAAAGTCTGATAAATGCTACTTCATTGGTTATCCGAAGGAAACCAAGGCTTATTACTTCTATCTACGTTCCGAGAACAAGATCTTTGTTGCCCGGGATTGTAACTTTCTTGAGAGGGAGTTTCTCTCTAAGAAAGACAGTGGGAGTAAGGTACTGCTTGAAGAAATTCAAGATGAACAGGATACTGCTCAACCTAATGAGGAAGAGCAGCAGGAGGACCTACAAGAAATTGTAGAGCCTGAACCTGTAGTACCTGAAGTTCGAAGATCCGGGAGGATCCGTCACGAACCCGAGAGATATCAAGGATTCCTCGTGACTGACTGTCATGATCTTCTGATCATTGATGGTGATGAACCATCGAACTTCAATCAAGCCATGATGGGCCCAGATTCCTCGAAGTGGCGCAAGGCCACTGATTCCGAAATGGACTCCATGTCGGTCAACCAAGTGTTTTCATTGGTTGACTTACCCGCTGGTGTAAAAGCCATCGAGTGCAAATGGATCTTCAAGAAGAAGATTGACGTGGATGGAAATGTCCAGATTTACAAAGCCAGGTTGGTGGCAAAAGGTTTCAGACAAGTTCACGGTGTGGATTACGATGAAACCTATTCACCAGTGGCTATGATGAAATCTATTCGGATTCTACTAGCAACTGCAGCTTTTCATGATTATGAAATTTGGCAGATGGACGTGAAAACCGCCTTCCTGAATGGGATTCTGGAAGAGGATGTGTATATGACACAACCTGACGGTTACATAGATCCAAAGAATGCTGGGAAAGTATGCAAGCTTCATAAATCCATTTATGGATTGAAGCAAGCATCGAGGAGCTGGAATCTTCGTTTTGATGAAGCGATCAAGCAATTTGACTTCATCAGAAACGAAGAAGAACAATGCGTGTATAAGAAAACTAGTGGGAGCAAGATAGTATTTCTTATTCTGTATGTCGATGACATACTGCTTCTCGGAAACGACATTCCAATGCTGAAGTCCGTAAAGGACTGGCTTGGAAGTTGTTTTTCCATGAAAGACATGGGTGAAGCCGCATACGTTCTTGGAATCAGGATCTACCGGGATAGATCTAGAAGGCTGATAGGCTTGTGTCAAGATTCATATATTGACAAAGTCCTGCAAAGATTCAGCATGAAGGATTCCAAGAAGGGCTTCACGCCAATGGTACATGGCACAACGCTAAGCAAGAAGCAGAGCCCTACGACGGCTGATGAGCTTGAGCGCATGAAGAATATTCCTTATGCATCTGCAATAGGATCTATCATGTATGCCATGATCTGTACTCGTCCTGATGTTGCTTATGCATTGAGCATGACGAGTAGATACCAGTCAAATCCAGGTGAAAACCATTGGATTGCCGTCAAGAACATCCTGAAGTATCTAAGACATACTAAGGACAAGTTCTTGGTATACGGTGGAAGTGATGTGCTTAAAGTCAGTGGATTCACGGACGCAAGTTTCCAGACAGACCAAGATGATTTCCGGTCACAGTCCGGTTATATCTTTTGTCTGAATGGCGGTGCAATCAGTTGGAGAAGCTCCAAGCAAGACACCGTTGCTGATTCCACTACAGAAGCTGAATATATCGCCGCCTCAGAAGCTGCGAAGGAAGCTGTTTGGATACGAAAGTTCATTATTGAACTAGGTGTGATACCAGATGCGGCTGAGCCTCTGGCACTATTTTGTGATAACAATGGTGCTATTGCTCAGGCAAAGGAACCAAGATCACACCAGAAATCCAAGCATGTTCTAAGAAGATTTCACTTGATACGTGACATCATTAATAGAAAGGAAGTCAAGATCAGCCGAGTTCAGACAGATGATAACGTCGCTGATCCGTTGACAAAGCCACTCCCAAGGCCTAAGCTCGAGTTTCTGACTGAAGCTGTAGGCATTAGAGACATTGAAATGTAATCTAAATTTGAGTGGGAGTTTGAGGGCTTTTATTTAGTTATTTGATATGTTCTTGTAAAACATTCTTATGTTTAATGAAATTATTATTTCAAGATTATTTTAACTGTGATGAAATAATCGTTCCAAAGTGATATAAACCATTTTATAGGTCATCGAAGTAAGTGACTTGATCTTGAGTCATCAAAGTCATTTAGCTTGATCATGAGACCCTATATTTGATAGATGGATTATATCATCCTGTCCCTAGTCGAAGGTTGTTGAAAATTGGAACACCAACAACCGTGAGAGACTGGATTGGTATGTGACTTATGACAAAGTCTCAGTGTGTCATAGATGCGCGGCATCAAAGTCAATACATAGGTGTATGTTGGGAACATACGACCGGACAAGACCCGATTATGAGAACTCTTCAGGATATTTATATCTGTGTCATAAGAGATTCTCACTACGACTATAGAGTATAGTCCTTAGACCTGAGTTCGCATGCATGTGACTGCACATGGACTGATGCACTTTGATCATTGTCTAACGCTATCGTTCTGCGATAGTTATAAGGACCTTGTTTGGGTACATTATGAAATGAGTAGTTTACAGTGATAGAATAAGACGGAATTTGTCCCTCCAATATAAATGGAGTGAATATCTCTAGGCCAATCGGAGATTTGAATACTGAAAATGCATGGCCATGCTCAAACGGACTGTCCCGAGTCGTTTGGATTGTCAGTATCAAATCAGAGTCCGATGAACATGATTAGTCTCTATAAGGATGACACTCATCTTACCTTATGACTAATCGAAATATTGTGACAAAAGGATTATGAATACAGAGATTCCAGTACAAGTGGGAGATTGTTGGAATTGTGTCCAGTAATCTCGGTACTGTCTCTAGAAAGTAAGAGTATGTCAATGATCAGACATAAGTCATATAATACTGGGGGTCATGATGGCTTGCTAGAGTCTGCTCATGATCTATAAGTCTTGGACTTATTACCTTTATTATATGATCCCATATGGGTCACACGCCTAAGCTTACAGGAAAATGTGTAGGAACGGATTGACAGAAGTACGGTAAAAGTGCTAGGCATTTACTGTACTTAGAGATTAAAGGGTTCAGCAATCGTGTGTCGATCGATACACAAGGTGTGTCGATCGACACAGTGCGTGAACGCCTAGGAAATAATAAGACCGAGAATTGGGCCCGAAAGCCCATGAGAACTAAGACAGGTTTTAAATGAATAAGACCTGACCTAGCTCTCCAATTCTCTCTAAGTCTGCGCCTCTCTCTCTCTATGTCGCCGCCCTCCGTGTGGTCTAGCAGCCTCTCTTCCTGCTTGGTGTGCGTGTGTGAACCTCTGGAGGAGTTATCACTCGGTGGCTCTCTGATCTCTGACCATACCATCCCTTTCCGCTGCATAAACAGGTATAAGGTGAGATCAACAATTGTTTCTAATCAAGAGAACCTAGATCCGCATGTTTAGGATAATCTGAATCAGAGAATTGAATCAGGATTCATCTAAACATTCCTTCAGATCTATGGGACCTCAAACAAAAGCAGGATGATCCCTTACGAAAGTTCATCAACTGATTCAAGGAGGCCGTATCCAAGATAAACGTTGATGACAATGCATCTAGAGGAGCACTCAGAAAGGTTTATGCTATAACTCAGACTTCAGAAAGGACCTAAAGCTTAACAAGCCCACATCCTTAGAAGATGCGTTACACAGAGCGGTAGCATTCATCAATCTGGAGAAAGAAGACGCCATACTCTCCAAAAATCACGCCGGTTCAACCAAGAAAGCCTCTACGACAAAGGAAAAATTGAAATCCGATGACAATAACAACGGAAAAACATCTTCAACCTTTGCCGTCGGAAACACGTCACAAGGAAGGAACACGTACGTACGAAACCATCCACGATCTGAGGACGCCAACGATGATCAACCATACTGCGAGTATCATAAACAGCACTCTCACGATACCACGTCAAGCCGAAACTTGGCCGAATAATTATAAGATCAATATCATATAGGGAAGATAGTCAACCCCGAATAACGTGGTCGACGACCTAAAAATAATGAAAATAGGCAGGGAGATCAAAGGGAAGTCCCCATCCAAGAAGCAGAACCGGAAGAGCATCCCCCAGAAAAGGAGCCTAACATGCGTCCTCGGGACGAGGATGACGAGAACCGAGCGGCAAAGAAACCTCGTTACAGAATTAACATGATAATGGGCGGCTTACAATTGTGCTTGGATTCGGTGCGATCGGTCAAAGAATATGGCCAAAAAGTTTCAGAAACCAAGCGTCATCCACTTCCCATTGAAGAATGCATACCTCTTTCGTTCACCAAAGACGATTCACTCGGAGTAGATGTACCGCATAATGACCCTCTGGTAATCGATATCCTGATTGGAGACTGCGAGATCTCTCGTGTTCTAGTTGATACAGGAAGCTCGGTCGATGTGATACTCAAAGAAGCGCTTGAAAAGGCAGAATTCAAAAATTTGCGAGTCAAGGCAAAGGTGCAACCACTAACCGGATTCGATGGAGAATGGAAACCATGACGAAATTTGGTATCCTCGATAGAACAGCTATCTACAACGCGATCTTGGAAACACCTTGGCTACATGCAATGAAGGCAGTCGCTTCGACATACCATTAGTGTGTAAAATTCCCAACTCCAAACGGAGTCCATACACTCAGAGGAAATCAGACCACTTCAAGATTGGGCTTCTTAAGCGAACAAAAACTCCGTCATCCCTCTGAGCCCAAAGGGAAAAAGAAGACCGCACCAGGACCACCCACCAAGAGGAAAGCTCCAGAGGGAGGCGAGGGTACAAGTGGGATGAATGCACCTCGGCAGGATCAGGTCTGGACTCAACAACGCCGGAACGTTCCATTCGAGCTCTATTTACGGGTTTTAGGCAAAAAAGACTATTACCCTGTGTAATATGAACTATGAACGACTTGATCCTTGTTTGCGAGGTACGTAGGCAACTCTACCCAGAGTGCAGTCGTAAATCAATAAAAATAGACTTTTGTTGGAAAAAACAATAATTGTCTCAAACAAACGCCGACATCTTTGCTAGATGCTCGACTCAATCATATCCGCACAACAACGTGCAAGCACACTTACCTTTACCATACGACGAAGAATCTGATCTAAATCGTATTGGCATAAGGAAAAACCAGGAATCGCACCCGCTCCCTAACTCAGACGGACTAAATAAGCCAACCTGCCTCGCATAGCCGATCCCTAGTTAGGGATACAAAATTAATTCCAAGCCTTGCTCGACGAATAGAAACCGAGTCTTCTCTATTGTAACTAAAATCAAACCTTTATTCAAGGTGCAAACACAAGTCACGCTATATCCGAGAAAAATACTCGAGAAAGCCGAGTTCCAAATCAAGACTTCACAAAAGTCAAACCCCTTTTCAACAAAGTCCCTAAGAGGATTTTACAACGAAAAACATTCATGATAATTAAGCCCTTCTTTATACGCTTCCACGCTCACTCGAAAATAAAGTCCCTTACAATACATCGATAAAAAGCGAGAAGAATTTGTCATCAATAAAGAATTCTCCACGTATTCATTCAGAATAAACAAAAATAATAATCCTCGAGCAAAGTAATTCCTCGCTGGAAAGCATTAGTTCAAAAAAGAATCATTGATTTTAAACAAAATTTTGATCCACGGCAAAGAAATTTCTGCCCGTATACGATCGTAAAGATAAAAGAAGAAAAACAAAATTCCATTCCATAAAAAGGGGGACATCGTCACCCCACCAAAAGTTCTATAAAAAAGGAGAGATCAAACTACCCCAAAATCAGAACGAACTACAACAATAAAGCAAATAAGGCCTAAGTCGCCATAGGAAGGTCTTGAGCCAGGTCGATCAAGGGAGAAGACGAGGTCGAAGAAGGCATCATTACAAGCAATGACAAAGGAATTCCCGTCGCTACATGTAGAACACCATCATGACTCTTCAGAGCTTCGATCACATCCGTCGACATCGTACCAACGTTGGCGCCAAACTCATCAAACGGGACAACATCACCGGCTTCAGGAACGATGGGTGGACGTTGAAAGGGACGAGGTGAAGGAGGATTGAAATCACTCACTCTGAGCGGAACCGGAGAAATTACAAAGTAACAATCAATAATCTCCGGAGCATTGATCCGCTCAAGATCCTCGTCCCATTCCTTCTTCTTCTCCACGAGCTCGCCGAAGAGATCATATGGAATAAGGATTCCCCTATCATCCTGAAGAGATCGGAGATAATCGAGAGTCCCTGAGTACTCGCTCAAATGCATGTATGCATTGCTCTCAGCATCCTTCGCATCAAACGCCTCCTTCAATTCTTGGAGATGATACTCATACTTCCGGGATAAAATGCTGCGGGTGTTAATCATTTCACCCACCTCCAGCTCTGAGATTTTCTGCTTCTTCTTTACCTCCTCCCAAATCGACAGCCAGTTTCTCCTTAAACCTTTCGATCTCCTGGTTGCGGCTCTCGAGCAACTTAACGTGCTCGGAGAGAGAAGCAACTTGGCTTTTTAAGTTCGCCTCGCTCACTGGAGAAAGCTAGGAATAAATATGAAGCTTCTCCAACTCCCTCGTCTTCCAGGCGAGCTCCTTGTTGATTTTGGCACCTTGCTTCGATAACTGACGATTCATATCAAAGATAATTGAATTCATCAGAGAGGTTCCTGCATAACGAAAAGTGTCAAAATAAAGGAAAAATACCGAAAAGAAAGAAAACAAACACACTACGTTGACGATGAATTGGGAGATGTTGCAGTACACGTTCAGCTTGTAGACTTGATCCACCGGACGAGGCGAGATATCGTCAAAGGAGATATTTCGGACGAGCTCCCCGCAGTAGCGTGCATCTAGGATTTTAAGCTTGTTCCCGCGAAGGACGAAGGACTGGTCTATCAGCTCTCCGAAGAGTCACCAACCTTTAGCCACTTACTCGCACCCGAGCCTTTGGAGCGAACCGCTACCTCTGAAGATCTTTTCCTCGCCCCAGCATGCGAATCCAATGATCCGGAAGGTTCCGTAGCCAAAACCTGTTGAACAGAGGAAGGGGAAGAGTTCCTTTATCGGTCGAAGTAGCTATCTCGACTGTACCAATAGACTTAGAAGTCTTCTGAATCAATTGAGAATGGGGCTCCTCTAGCTCGTCCTCGACATACGAAGTCCCAACCTTCTTCTTCAGAGCATTAGTGCCATCAGCCACTCTCTTCGACCTTAGCTCGGACGAACGCTTCTTAGCCTCCTCGGCCTTTTTCTTATCGGCGTCATCGGAGGTCGGTTTTCCCCTCTCCTGGATTGAGACCTATGAAAAGCAGTTTGCTGGGCAACCGCAGATCTGCTAGGGCCATCTGCCTTGTCGCTGTTAGAAGGTCTCGAGGTCTTCTTTGGATCGATCACCATGCTCGGAATAACCTTCCTTACTTTCCACATTTTACTCTTTGTTTAAGATGATGCGGAAAGAAATTCACAAGAATGAGAACAAAAATTATAGCAACACCGGAGGAGATGACAAAGCAACAATAAACTCAATGGTTTTCTTTCGTTTAGTCTCCTCGGTTTCAGGCCAAATTTGCCAACCAAGCTCGGAGAACTTGATGCCGACGTCGTTCAAGTATTCCTGATTAAGTCTCTTCGGATTGAAATGATATGAAAGACAAAGAAAACTACGGTCAGAATCAATAGCAAGAAATGGTGTTGATGATTAGCCGATTTATCAACTACCTGCAATGAGGTTCCACTCATTGACGACTAAGGCCGTGGGATCGGGAAACGAAAATTTGTCAATCATGAGTCTTGCTGGATTTGATACCAGTCCACAACTTGTACTACGGCCATAAGTTAACTTGAATCCACGCCGGTTTCTTCGTCACGATGTTCAGCTGGCCGAAGCATTCGAATAGATCGACCGTCAGCAGGATTCCAAGAGATATGCTGAGCTCGAGTAGACTAGTTAAGTTAATAATACAAGCAAGATTAAGCTGGGTGAAAGCGATTCTAAACCTCGCGCAAAAATCAACCAGCACCCTCAGTATTGGGAATCGGAGATTCCCGACACGGAGAAACGATTCATAAAGCAAGCAAAGTTCAGAGGAGCATCCCATGGTTGTTGTGAGGAGGAAGGAAAAATAAATCCAACTCCTTCGCATCCAAGGAGGACACTCAATGATGCCAGAGATTCCTCAGTGGCAAGGTCGGAAAGACACCGAAATTGTTACCCATAACCCGCAAGGGGGCTGCTTCTATCTATTTCCCTTCCTCGGCTACCTTTTTACTACCTCGGCCGCAAAATGCGGCCATCAACGCGATAGGAACGCGTTCGTCAGGCTGATCGACAGCGTCATCGCAAAGAGACACGGTCTGCCTCGGAGATAATTATTGAACGAGTTTGACAGAATCCAATCTACGTGATGAAAGAGAAGAATGAATTATTTCCCCATCAAACACGCTGGCGCTTGCGACACTGGCAGAATTTTCGCTGGATTCGGCACGAATGCGTATATCGGTGAAAAGATCGGCAAAGGCGAGAAAGATATAAAAAAAGAAAAGAAAAGAAGAGAGAGTTTAGAAGAAGAGGTACGTGCAATTTACTTCTGGTAGCGGATAGTAAAAATGAAAGGAGAAAGCGATATTTATAGAAGTGAAGAGTTGGAAGACTTTCGAGGGATGCAACTCTACCTCTCAACGGACGCGACCATGTGCCTTCCCGGTACATGTGTCCAAATGCCATTGGTCATAACGAAAGTGTGCCGAGTACGCGGGATACCAGTGAGCCACGTGGCAATAGGATTGGCGATTCAGGCTACGGATCTCGGTTTGCAATGATTCTGATAAGCGGGCCAAAACCACGATTAAATTCGCCGACCTAAGCTCGACTCAGCACGACAAACTGGAGGGCTTACTATTGGAGGTGGGTTTAACACACCTTTTAGGCCCGGCCCATTAGCTGAACGGCCCATCGAAGATCCTGTCCACATAGGAAGGAGTCAGCCCAACACGAACTAGCTCGTCAACGACGAGGAGGCTTGGCGATAATATTCCGGCCGACCTGCATAGAAAGAGATGAATATGTTAATTTAACATATTTATCAAGAGAAAGAAAATAAATGAAAATTTTCTTAAGGAAATAAAATCTATATTAGTTCAGATTTTGTAAATAATATCAGAGAAAATCTAAGGAAAAACCCTAGATCCTCTACTATAAATATCATTCTCCTGCGCGGGAAAAGACTAAGCTAAAACGTATACACTTTGTACTCGAAATCCTAAAGCTAGCGACTAACGTCGATTTCGTGTTTGATCATAATAAATACTAGATTTTCTGATCTATCCTTGTTATTATTTTTCAATCATTTTAATCTTATTATCCAAGTCTCTCTTTTTAACATCAGTTTATTGAATTGATCGTTGTAATTCTATGAATCAATATTCCTAATGTAAAGAGAGAGATAAGACTTCAATCTTCGTTGATGTCCCATCCAAATCTTGGTTTCTTTCTTAGGTGAGCTCCACGAGCTCAATTGAGTCACATCAGACCAAGATAAAACCACCAGAGAAATCCTTAATCTCAGATTATGGATACGGCGAGCCCACCATTGTTACGGGACTGTCACAATGACCATCTTCTAGTTTAGCCAAGCTTATGTCAAGGACTGAACAAATAAGGGAAGAAAGCAACATGGAACGAAACCTATAGAACGACTTCTGTCTCAACAGCAAGACGATGTAGAGATTTACGCCAGCCCTTTCCCCGTCAAACAGCTTCAGATACAATTTGTCCAAGTTTTTCTTTTGCTTGTCAGGTAAATTTACATTTGATGCATAATCTTTTCCATATTTTGCGCTAATCGGGATGGGCTTGGCTTAGTTTCACTAGTTTCACTAGTTTTTCATCTTGGTGCAGGTTACTCTAGCGTTGTGGTAATCGGCGGAGGAAGCTTTACCGACCTTTTCGACGATAATGGATCAGGAGTTGTTGTAGACTTACAGTCGATCTCGTGTTGGCCATGCTTTCCTTCTCTCTGTTTCTGTTAAGAATCTCTGTGTTTGATGGTTATGTCTGAATTGAGTATTTAAATAAAAATCCTTTAGGATTTCGTCTTACAAAGGTGTCGATTCGCCGAGAAAGAGGTGGAGAGGTTTCAATTCGCCGATTTAGAGGTGTAATTATGATGGCTTGGGGGTTATCTTTTTGGGTTTGAAGATCGACGGCTAGTTGTCCCCTGTATTAAACGTTAGTGGTTTGACAATAGTCCGAGAAACAGAAACGTCAAATCGGTTTATATGAGAGACAATTACAGAGAACCGGAAGAAAGAGACGATGAGATTTTGGCTCCAAAAAATAGCACACATTATTACTTAAGATATTAGTTTTACGGAATTTGCAAATAGTTCTACTTTATCTGTTTTCAGTTTAATTAGTATTACATAATCTAAAATCGTGTTTTTAGCTTTACAATTAATATAATCGATTAACATGTAATTAAGATTATTTTATAAACTAATTTGTTTAAAATCTTGATTTTTTTTTTAAAAAAACTTACTTTGTGCTATTTTTTTAAAAGTATATGAACAATTTTGTTAGAATGATACTTGTTAATATAATTTTAGAAATTTCACAATTCTCTTAATAAAACTAGTATTATCAGTATTACCCAACATCAAACAAATATGACAAATAGTTATAAAACTTATACCAAAATAAATCGTACATACATATCTTATAAATTAGAGAAAAAGTCATACAAAACAAAAGGTCAAGATACAATACAACTCTATAACAACTTCCAAATAACAAACATGAAGTAATTATCTTGGCCGTCTTTTGTTTCACATCCTTAGACGAGTTGTTGCTGATTCTATCCTGAAGAAACAATAACAAAAACCTCATTCATTAACATTAAAACTCCACCATATTTTAATCAATAACTCATGATTTTCAGTAATACCAGTTTTACTAGTTATACATTATTTATCAATAATACTAGTTTTACATAGTTCTCCTATCGCATGAAAATTCAAATTGGATCGGTTTCGGGTTTTAGTTTACTTACAATGCACTACGATTCAACCACTGAAATGCTGACCCAATGCATTTGTAACCACTTTAGAGTCTTAATCGACCCAAAAGAATGGTAAAACACGAATCAAATCCAATGAGACCGCAATTAGCAAACCCAATGCAGCTCCAAGGATCTAGATTCTGACGACGGCGATGGAGAACGACATGGTCGACGGTGGCGGCGGAGCTCCCCAAACCAGGCAGGTTCGTGAACCCGTTTCGGTTCGTGAGCTGCTCGACGATCAGGTAAGATCGAATCGGTTCGCGAGCGGTCTGGTTTGTTTTTTAATTTGTTTTAATTAATTTTGTTTTCCAAAATCAACAAAGCAGGGGCAAGTTCATCTTTCGACATTTCATTAAATCAAAACGGGTATGGGAGATTAAAAGGGGATAGCCATGATTTTCATTTCATAAATAGTGGTATATTAGACGATTTCTCGTAACATTTAGGTACAGACCATGATGATGTTGATGATTAATCTAAAGAAAAGCATTCTGTAACGAAGCTTCCAACGCCTAAGAAAATTTTCCAAGAATCTCCACGAGTTTGTCATTGGCCAGGAAAATGCTAAGAAGGTCCGGTCCCAATTTCCAGTTAGATTCTTGTGTTTTTTGTTGGTTTAATTTCATTTACAGATTCTTTTTTTTTGTAAAAATGTTAAATTTACTCACAAAAAAAACTTCGGTTTAGCAGCTTACAACATAGAACCAGCTTAAAAACAACCCAAGAGCATAAACGACAACTCTACTATGAGCATAATATGAGACTAATGAGTTACACCAAACTACGTTTGAAGTGAATCTCCTAGTTTCAAACCCGGATAGGCTAGCAAAGAGAGTCTATTCTGAAGCACACGATCAATTCTCTGCACGAGGCTCATTGTTGGTGGTTGGAGGATCACCATGCTTCCTCCGATTCCGCTCCATCAAAACAAATAGAGTGGACTGAACAGTGAAACCCATACTGCAAGCTAAACATTTAGGCAACACATTACTTACCATCAGGTTCATAAGGGGTTCCCATTCATGAGTGAAGTGATTGTTTAGTAGCTTCACCATCAATCCACGCCACACTTCTTTAGAATAGGAACATTCAAAAAACTAGTGATTACGGGTTTCAACAGGGGCTTGACAGAAGCAGCAGCAGAAGCTAATTGCCGCATTCCAAGTGATCATTCGGTCACCCGTAGATACTCGATTTTTCACCGCTAACCAAACGATGAAAGATTAATTCGGGTTGCTTTAGGAAACCAAACAGCCTTGTTCCACGATGTTGCTGGTAACGATACCCTCAGCTGCTCCCATGTCTCGCTCGTAGAGAAAATCTTATGGTATGCTCCCTGCTTCCCTCTCCACAGGGCAATATCATCGATATCGTCTAGACCCCTCATCCGAAGACCATTGACCTCCTCCGCCACCCGGTTGAGAAAACCTTTCCTATGGTTTCGCCGACGATTAGCAGCAGCCACAGCAACTGTCGAGCCATTCGACAATCCCAAATAGATGAACCCTAGTGATCCCAATACTCAAAAGAGAGGACCAAGAGGACTCCAATTGCCATGCCAAAAAGAGGTAGACAAACCATTATGCACCTCCACCCGATGAAAGTCCCTTTGCCAAATCCCTATATTTTAGAATTTTTTTCACATCCAAGACCCAGAATGTTGCCCCTCTTGAACTGACCATATGGCAACTTCTTTTGAACGCAATCGACCCAAAGAGAATTTTTCACCAATAGCAGCAGCCAGATAAGCTTTAAAATACATACTTTATTGACCTCCAGCAGATTCTTTAGACCCAGCACACCCTCTTCCTTTGGAAAGCAAACCTCCGCCCAACAAACTTTTGTTTTCCTTGGGTTAAGCTCCGGCCCAGACCAAAAGAAAGGCGGAGTTGATTCGAACAATCTCCATTATACATCCCTTTGGTAAGAGAAAAGCTTGAAGCCAAAAGTTTGTAAGGCTGGAAATAACATATTTATGTAACTGCAATCTTCATGCATACGAAAGGAACCGATTTGTCCATGTACCAATTCGATTTTCGATTATTTGAATCAAGGGAGCATAATCTGACACTGTCACATGTTTTGTGGTAAGAGGCAGACCCAAATAACGAACTAGAAGGGAGCCTGGATCAAAGGGGAAAGCAGCCAGTAGAGCCAGCCTTTGCCTTCACGGAGCCTCGTCATGAAGATTTGTGATTTCTCAAGACTTATCTTCAGCTCAGAGACTTTTGCAAAATCGTTAAAACCCCGTAAAACCCATCTGTAGACCTCATACTTCCATCAGTAAAGACCATTAAGTCATCAGCAAAACAAAAATGAGTAATACAGAGATTTTTGCAACCTGGATGATATCCGAACTTCCTCTCAATCGCTGATTTATCCAACATCTTAGACAAGATGTTCATACAAATGACAAACAATTAAGGGTATAACGAGCATTTCTGTCGGAGGCCCCTTTTGCTCTGAAAAAACCCAACAAGCTCTCTGTTTACTTGCACCGAAAAAGATGCAGTCGAGATACACAATTCAATCCATTTGATGAAGCATGGGGGGAATATTCATCGCAGATAGCGTATTGAGCAAGAAAGACCATTGAACCCAATCAAAAGTCTTGGAAATATCGATCATCATGGCACAACGTGGTGATATGTCTTCGCGGTGATAGTTCTTAACCTCTTACAAACGCAGACTGATTGGGAGCAATAAACCAAGGCAGAATTACATTCAAGTGGTTAGCGAGAATCTTAGAGATCACTTTATATAGGACATTGCAACACGATATAGGACGGTAATCCTTCATAACCTAAGCCTCCTCCTTCTTCGGGATCAGGGCTAAAATTGTCGAATTAATTCCTTTTGGCAAGAAACCATACCTGAAGAATGATTCGATTGGTACCACACAATCCTTTTCGATGATTGGCCAAGCAGCCTTTAAAACTCTACCGTGTAACCATAAGGCCCCGGATCAGAAGATAACCTTATTAATCTCTTCCGCAGTAACCTCTTTAACCAGGGAGTTTTGTTCCTCAGCAGAACATTCCATACCTAATAGCTTGCGGGTACTATCAATAGGAAATCCCACATAATCCTCTGGTTCAAGTTGCAAAAAATCTGAGAAGAACTTCGCCGCCTCTTATTTAATATCCTCTTGAGAAGTCAGCGTGATTCCATCTTGAGAAACAACTTCACGAATTTCATTCCGCGCACGACAAGCTGTTATAGCATGATATAAAGCTTTTGAATTCTGGTCGCCAACCTTAAGCCAATGGAGCTTTGCTTTTTGTTTTAAAACCCGTTCCTCCAGCTGTGAAACACGCTCCCAAGGCTCATAAGCCATGGTCTCAGCACATGTATTCGCTATAGAAGGATCAAAACAAGCTGCCTCCTGCTTCAACTTCAAGTCCGCAAGAGCTTCTCGAGCTCGAACCATAATATTGGGTACATTCTTCCTTGTTGGGAATGTCCTGAAATCACACTTGTAATCACTCTAGAGATAGTTGTGTTGTCGAGATTAGACATTCATATAAAGTCGGGCAATCATAAAGTTTTGCTAGAAACCACTTATGATCAATGAGTTTAGAACTCATTGCTGGTAATATATGATCCTACAGGGTCACACACCTAAGCAGACTGGATATACTTCATGAGGGAATAATCATTAAAGTAATGATCAAGTTAATGTGTATTTGATACACATTAATATACGAGTTTTGAGAGTGTGTCGATCGACACAAGTGTTGTGTCGATCGATGCAAGGCGCATATCGAAACATTGTTTTCGATTTAATGACTTAATTAATCTCGGTTCTGTCCGGTGATTAATTAGGTTTTCTCAGGTCTATATATATATGATATAGCACGACCTGGAGAATAGTTTGGAGAGCCGAATCGCAGCCACCTCTCAGAAACAGACGTATCCCAAAGAGATCCGATCTCCCGGCACTAGCATCCCGGCGGATTCCAGTTTGTGTGCGTGTGGATACCAGTAGAGGAGCAGCACTTGAGGCGCTTGTGAATCTCGAATATCTGATCATCTTCCGCTGCATAATTCCCAGGTAATTTCGAGATCTAATGATTCAATATACCTGAAACCTAGATCCTAGGCTATGGAATTCAGACCTAGGGTTGCCTAATTGGATTAGGAACTGCAAGAAATTCCTTCAGTGGTATCAGAGCCTTTGGGTTTCTAATCTTGAATCTAGATGCATGTTAATGGTTAAAATCGGATTCATAAGATGAATTGAAAGGCATGCTAGAATCGGTTTTAAGAAAATCGTTTCAAGGGTTTCGCACTGTGTCGATCGACACCAATCCAGTGTCGATCGACACGCCGTGAAAACCCTAATTAAAATTTTAGGGTTTCGATCTTAAAGGTCGAAGTTCCTGATGCCCTAACGCGTCGATCGACACAAAAGTTGTGTCGGTCGACACGGACCTTGCGAATGGTTTAATCGGTTCAATTGGATTGGACCGGTTATCGCGCTTGGTTAAAATGGCTAAATCGGTTCAATTGGATGATTCGGTTCAATTGGATTGGACCGGTTATCACAATTGGTTTAAATCGGTTTGACGGGTTAATTGTGGTTTGATTGAATTGGGTTGACGTCGATCGACACAAGTGTTGTGTCGATCGATGCTAACTGGTTATCAAACCGGTTCAATTTGATTGACCGGTTATCGCAATGGTGATGATTTGGTAGTGTCGATCGACACACGGAGCTGCATTGATCGACACACCACTCAGGATTTTGGTTATTGAACCAGAAATCACATAAACCGAACCAAAGACTTAACCCATTTCTTAGAATAATTAAAACTTAACTAATTTCTAAGATACATATATGATGTGTATATTAGATTAAAAGTTCCGTTTCTCAAACTAAATATCAAGTAATCCTTGATGTCTTCCCGATCTTGTCAACTGTCAAGACTCGTTTCATTGTGCGGTAGATTTGCAGTGCAAGGTGTCCACAATTACATGAGTAAGGCAGGAGGTAATCGTGTTGATAGGCTTGCAGTGCAAGGTATCAACAATTACATGACTTAAGAGATTGGTTTACTTGACTGGGCCATCAAAATTGTTTTGGGCTCAGAGACATCAGGTGGATTGGACATGAGATGTAAATCCACAACCAAGAGTTATACTGGATATAACTAGCAAAGTTGTTGCTTGCCTAGATAGTTAAAATTTGGGTGATAGCCAGTGGCTCACTCAAGTTTAGTGTAGTATAGGTCTTGGATCATTATATTCATTTGAGGAAACAGTGTTTGAATATAATGCGAGTTTTCTTAATAGTTAAGATTTCTCATTTCTTGAACATCATAACTAAACCTCCCTTGTTTTCAGCTATGTCTAGGGCAAACCATCACTACAATTTCTCCCTGAGATCCGTCCTTGAGAAGGACAAGCTAAATGGATCTAACTTTCTGGAATGGTACCGGAATTTGTGAATTGTTCTCAAACAGGAGAAGAAGGACTATGTCCTTGAGAAATTTCTCCCTAAGAAGTACCGAGTCAATGCCTGGCAGTCAGAAAAGGATGCTTGGGATAAGCATTCCAATGATGTGGTCGATGTGTGTTGTCTCATGTTGGCTACCATGAACTCGGATTTGCAGAAGCAATTCGAGAACGTGGAGTCGCCAATAGAGATGATCACTAACCTGAAAAGTATGTTTCATGAGCAGGCACGAACTCAAAGATACCAGACGGTTAAGTCTCTAATTGAGTGCAAGCTATCAAAGGACGGACCAGTTAGTCCTCATGTCATTAAGATGATGGGTTATATTGATAACCTGGAGAAACTGGATTGTCTCATTAGCCAAGAGTTGGCTACTGACATTATTTTACAGTCACTGCCGTCAAGCTATGATCAGTTTGTTATGAATTATAACATGAACAACTTGACAAAGACTTTGACTGAGTTGCATGGGATCCTCAAGACTGCAGAACCTAACATCAAAAAGGACACCCCAAATGTCCTTATGGTACAAAAGGGTAACAGTTTTAAGAAACTTGGTAAGAACAAAGGTAATGGCAAGACTAGCTCGATTGTGAATCAAAGCGAGTCTAACCATGCTCCTAAGGTTAAACCTGGTCTTTCTGAAGATGTTAAGTGCCATTATTGTAATGGTTATGGGCATTTGAAAAGAAATTGCAAGAAATTCATGGAAGATTATGAGAAGCTGAAGAAGACGTACGAGACTTCTTCTTCAGGTATTATGTTATAAAAGTAAATGTTACTTCTTATGGTTCTACTTATTGGGTATTAGATACCAGCTGTGGTACGCACATTTTGTGAAAATGTGCAGGGCCTAAGCAAAAGTAGGATTTTGGAGAAAAGACAAATGGACCTGGGCGTGGGAGATGGAGCAAGAGTTTCTGCATTAGCCATAGGGACATTTCATTTGTTTTGCCTTCTGGCTTGGTTTTGAACTTAAAACTGCTACTATGTACCTACTATAAGCAGAAATATTATTTCTATTCCTTGTTTTGGATATGGAAGAATATCAGTTTTCAAATTAAGAATAAGTGTTATTCATTTGATTACAATGATATGTTTTATGGTAGCGGCCCATCAGAGAATGGACTTTATGTTCTAAAACAAAATATGCATATCTATAACATTAGTACCAAGAGATTCAAGTCAAATGATACGAATCAAACCCTTTCTCTGGCATTGTCGTTTGGGCCATATAAATGGAACAGATTCAGAAGCTCCATAGTGATGGGCTTTTGGGCTCATTTGATTATGAATCATAATGAGAAAGGCGGATCTTGTTTATTGGGTAAAACGACGTAGGCCCTTTTTCAACAAAAGGTAGTGTCGATCGATACAAAGGTGTGTCGGTCGACACAGGTCGCGAACGAACAAAATGAAAGGGCCAGTGACTTACTGGGCTTTATACATACGGATGTGGATGGCCCGATGAGCCCAAGTGCTAGAGGAAACTCTCAGTACTTCATTAACTTTACTGATATTTTCAGTAAGGTACGGTTGTGTCTATTTAATGAGACATAAATCGGAATCTTTTGAAAAGTTCAAGGAGTTCCAGAATGAAGTACAGAATCAACCTGGCAAAAGTATTAAGCTCTACGATAAGATCGTGGAGGTGGATACTTAAGCTAAGAATTCAGTGATCATCCGAGAGATTGTGGAATTGTTTCACAACTCACTCCTCCTGCATCGGACTTTATTAGATATATTTCAATCAATAATAAGCCACTCAGATCTTCCAATATCCTTCTAGGAATAAGCTCTAGAAACGTCTATGTTTACACTAAATAGGGTTCTATTAAAATCAGTTACAAAGACACCACATGAGATGTGGACTGGAAATGTTCCTAATTTGTCTTTCATAAAGATTTGGGGTTGTGAGGCTTATATTAAACGTTTAATCTCTGATAAGCTCACACCCAAATCCGATAAGTGCTACTTCGTTGGTTGTCTTAACGAGACCAAGGCATGTTACTTTTACAACCGGTCCGAGAACAAATTGTTTGTTGCTCGGAACTATGTTTTCTTGAGAAAGATTTTCTTTCCAAGAAGAACAGTGGGAGTAAAGTACAACTCGAAGAAATTCGAGAATCTCAGGAGACTGCTCAACCTGATGAGGAAGAGCAGCAGTTGGATCTACAAAGAGTTGTAGAACCTGCACCTGTGGTGCCTAAAGTCTGCAAATTTTGAAGAAGCAATAATGGGCCATGACTCCGAAAATGGCTAAAAGCCGCTGAATCCGAAATAGGATCCATGTCACGGAACCAAGTATGACTTGGGTTGATTTACCCGATGGTGTAAAAGCCATTGAAAGTAAATGGATTTTCAAGAAGAAAAGGTTGACATGGATGGTAATATTCAGACATACAAAGCTAGGTCGGTGGCAAAAAGTTTCAAGTAAATTCATGGTATTTACTATGAAGAAACCTATTTCCCAGTTACTATGCTTGAGTCCATTCGGATTCTCCTAGCAACCGTCGCTCATTATGATTATGAGATCTAGCAGATGGATGTGAAAACAGTTTTCCTTAATGGAATTCTGGAAGAGGATGTGTACATGACACAACTCGAAGTTTTTCATTGATCCTAATGCTGCTAGGAAGGTATGCAAGCTTCATCGATCCATCTATGGATTGAAGCAAGCATCTCGGAGTTGGAATCTTCGTTTTGATGAAGCAATCAAAAGGTTTGACTTCATCAGGAACGAAGAGGAACCGTGTGTTTACAAGATTACTAGTGGGAGCGCAGTTGCATTTCTAGTATTGTATGTTGATAACATACTACTTCTCGGAAATGAAGTTCCACTGTTTCAGTCTGTTAAGACTTGACTCGAAAGTTGTTTTTCCGATGAAAAATATAGGAGAAGCCGTATACATTCTTGGAATAAGAATCTATAGAGATAGATTGGACAAGCTAATTGGATTGTGTCAAGATACTTATATTGATAAGGTCTTGCACAGGACCAGTATGCATGATTCCAAGAAGGGCTTCATGCCAATGACTCTTGGCATTACTCTTAGCAAGACGTAGTGTCCTTCGACACATGCTGAGCAAGAGCGTATGAGAGACAGACTTCTGCTACAGACATTAGATGTCTTAAGATATGATCTTAATTTTAGTGGGAGTTGTTGTTGATTTTAGTTATGATATCATGTTCATGTAAACATAATTTGATTATGTTAAGGAAATCTGATTTCGGTATTATTTAATTATGGTTATTAAATAATACTCCCATAGTAATTTATGACATTTTTATAGGTCATCAAGTATGTGACTTGATCATGAAACCCTATAAATGACAAATGACATAAATCATGTTGGTCCCTGGTCAAGGTTGTTAAAGTAGGACACTAACAATCGCGTGAGACTAGTATGTGAGGTGACTGATGACTAAGTTTCATGGAGTCATTAATAAGAGTATTAAAGTCAATCACATAGATATGTATTAAAGAACACAGAATCGGACATGACCCGCTAATTAGAACTCTGCAGGATAGTTAAATAAGTGTCATGAGAGTTTTCATTAAGACTATTGAGTATAGTCCCTAGACATGAGTTCATCATGTTTTCTTACGTGTGAATTGGTCCGCTTTAACTATGTCAAACGTCAACCGTAACTGGTGATTATAAAGGCATTGATTGGGCGTATCATGAAGTGTGTGAAGGAACAGGGATGGAACAAGATGGGATTTGTCCCTCCTGTAAAACAGGAGATAAATGTCTCAGGGCCCATCGAAGATTTGATACTGAGAAATGTGTGGCCACACTCAAACGAGGTGATTGTCAGTCGTTTGCCTTGTCAGTATAAATCGGAGTTCGATGAACATGATCTTGGCTTAATAAGGATGACAGGGATCTTGCCTTATGTCAGATCGAGATATAGAGACGAAAGGAATATAGGAATAAATGATTCCAGTACAAGTGGGAGATTGTTGGGAATGTCCAGAAATCACACTTGTAATCACTCTAGAGATAGTTGTGTTGTCGAGATTAGACATTCATATAATGCCGGGCAATCATAAAGTTTTGCTAGAAACCACTTATGATCAATGAGTTTAGACTTCATTGCTGGTAATATATGATCCTACAGGGTCACACACCTAAGTAGACTGGATATACTTCATGAGGGAATAATCATTAAAGTAATGATCAAGTTAATGTGTATTTGATACACATTAATATACGAGTTTTGAGAGTGTGTCGATCGACACAAGTGTTGTGTCGATCGATGCAAGGCGCAGATCGAAACATTGTTTTCGATTTAATGACTTAATTAATCTCGGTTCGGTCCGGTGATTAATTAGGTTTTCTCAGGTCTATATATATATGATATAGCACGACCTGGAAAATAGTTTGGAGAGCCGAATCGAAGCCACCTCTCAGAAACAGACGTATCCCAAAGAGATCCGATCTCCCGGCACTAGCATCCCGGCGGATTCCAGTTTGTGTGTGTGTGGATACTAGTAGAGGCGCAGCACTTGAGGCACTTGTGAATCTCGAATATCTGATCATCTTCCGCTGCATAATTCCCAGGTAATTTCGAGATCTAATGATTCAATATACCTGAAACCTAGATCCTAGGCTATGGAATTCAGACCTAGGGTTGCCTAATTGGATTAGGAACTGCAAGAAATTCCTTCATTCCTGCCCAAGGCTTTTAAGGTTGGTTTCAATTCCTTCAATTTCTTAGTAAGCCGAAAGAGAGAAGAGGTAGAGCTATAAAGTTCATCCATTCCCTCCCAGAACTCTGACACTGTCGGAATAAATTCATCACACGATGCAACAACATTGACAAATTTAAAACGCCTTTCGGCTTACTGGACTCGCCAGCAAAATGGAAATGACCCCTCAAATGATCAGAGTACCCACCTGATCGAAAACGCAATATGCTTGGGGAAAAGCATTTAAAGCAACATCATTCATAAGACACCTATCCAATTTCTTACTGATTGGATTATCAGCTTGGCGGTTGCTCCAAGTAAACAAAGGCACATGTCTATTCATATCCGATAGTGAAAAATCACGCACAACATCCTGAAAGTGTGCCATTTCTCGACCACCCCATCCACAGAATGTTCAGTCAAATCCAGAATCTCATTGAAGTCCCCAAACCAGGCCACAGTAGACTGTTAAGATTAGCTGAAACTTGTTGACTCATCAACTCAGTGCAAAGAAAATTCCTTTCTTCTACAAAATTAGAAGCATATATAAAAGAAAAACAAAACTCCTCCATATTCTCAAGCTTAACAATACATGTAATCACATGAGCACTCCTTGGTAGGACCATCATTTGTACACTCTGATCCCAAACAACTCAAATATGTCCTATCCTATTGAACTTATAGTTAGACACTAGAGACCAATCTGGAAACACCGATTTACAAATATTCACCGACTTCGCCTCTTTAACCCGGGTTTCAATCAAACAACCAAAACTCAGATTTTCAAACCAAAGCCAATCACGCACAATTAATTGCTTATTTAACTTGTTAAATCCACAAATATTAAAAAAAAAAACAGACATTAATGACGGTTTTTGGAGGGGAACTCGGCCATATAAATCCCCAACTTTGCAAGAATAGCCAATTTAGACATCAACTTTTTGTGTGGCCACGAAAACACTAGACAATTCATTGACTTTCGTTAAAAACCCGAACTTCAGGCTGACTTACCAAATTAACACGCAGTTTACAGATTTAACCGAATTTTTTAACGCCATTAATCAGGCGTTAAAAATTCTGTTAAATCGGTAAACGGCGTGTTAATTTGGCAAGTCAACCTAAAGTTTGAGTTTTTAACGAAAGTCAATGATTTGTCTGGTGTTTTCGTAGCCACACAAAAAGTTGGTGTCTAAATTGGCCATTCATGCAAAGTTGGGGATTTATATGGCCGAATTCCCGTTTCTTTTTTTATTGTAAAACAAAGTTTATAAAATGTTTCTCGGTGCCCTTTCTATATTACGCTTCACTCTCACTTGTACTCTTTTAGTAAATACCCAGACACGGGACACCGTCAAATCGACTCATCTTTTCTCTTGCTCTTTTTTTCATACCTTGACCTCCTCTCTTCAGTGTCTTTGGGCTCTCCTTGACCGCTTTGTTTCAAAGCTAAGTATGCAAAAATGTCCACGTCCATATTCAAGAACTATACGCTTAGATGACAGAGAAATCCTTAGAAGGAAAAACTCTGAAGAACATAGAAACACAAGCCGACCCGTTCAACTCGAGCGGGCTTCGGAACCAACGGCTTTATGAGCGCACGGTGAAGCAGGTAACAGATAGAAGAGGAATCGGTGGTGGATGGCTGTGTAGCACCGTGGAATATATCGGAAAACCCGGAACCCTCTGGGAACAAGACCGAAAAAGATCGGGATAATAGCCTAACAAAGATTTGGATTATTACAAACCTACCACGATTCCATTTAATATGGTACACAAAGAAAACGGAAATCGTGAAAACTAGAGAACAAGGCTAACAAAAGTAACCCGGCCAAAGGAACCGACAAGATCCCCGGAACCGTTGGCCGGAAACGAGGATCAGTGAAAACGCGACTTTTGGGTAGAGAGAAGAGAGAGCGTCGAGGAGAGATTTAGGATCCTAATATGTAGTAGTTGATAAATTTAAAATGGAGAATTAATATTAAAAAATCTCGCCTTATTGGTTAAACCGCATTCATCAATTGGTTTTTTTTTAATATTCGGCCATATAAAACCCCAACTTTGCAAGAATGGCCAATTTAGACACCAACTTTTTGTGTGGCCACGAAAACACCAGACAATTCATTGACTTTCGTTAAAAACTCAAATTTTAGGTTGACTTGCCAAATTAACACGCCGTTTACCGATTTAACAGAATTTTTTAACGTCTGTTTTTAATTGCGTTAAAGTTCTGTTAAATCGGTAAACGGCGTCTTAATTTGGAAAGTCAACCTAAAGTTCGGGTTTTTAACGAAATTCAATGAATTTTCTGGTGTTTTCGTGGCCACACAAAAAGTTGGTGTCTAAATTGGTCATTTATGCAAAGTTGAGGATTTATATGGCCGAATTCCCGTTTTTGGAGGACTTCGCCCTATTCTTCTTCTTCTTCAAGGAACCTTGATTATTTCCAGCATTCTGAGAATTACCAGGATTCCCTGACTTTTTCTTAGCATCAGCAGGTTGTTGAGAACTCTCCAAGTAATAAGAAACATCCTTAACAACCTTATGATTCGACTTTTATTGTCTGGGCAACGATGATCTCAGCACCACTTCATTCTTCTGTTTATTTCCTTCGACCACAACCTGTGAACCTTTTAAATTTTCAAGAACAAAAAATTCGTCATTCATCACCTCCTCATCGTCATCTTCAATCTCATCATCCGTATCATCTGAATCAACGTCAGCATCCAATTCCTTTGCGAGAGATGAGTATCTAGACCCTGAAGAGTTAGAACTCTCACTCTCCTCACCAACACGTGGTCTACCAACTTTTTTAGGAGACATTGTTTTCCAATCACCTCCCTTTATCTCCTTACCCGCATCTTTTTTGGAATTAGAACAATCTGCCTTAGTATCATTCTTTGATGGCTGTGTCTTCTTCTCCAAAGAACCTGAGCTCTCCACTTGCGTTTTTGGGGACGCAGGAATCCCAACTTCAGGTGAGAACCTCCTCACTCCTTCCGTTTGATTCACCCGACCACTAACAACACCAGTAGATAAATCATCGATCGATTTGGTAGGCGAGCGTGCCGCATCACCCGAAGCAACCTTCCTCAATCCATCACATTGATCCTCCTTGCCTCCAACAACCGCCAATTCGCCAGGCAGAAACGAATCAACAACCTTGCCATGGGTGTTCGGAGGCACAACAACACCCACCACATTCGAACAAGGAGTCTCATGTGGTTGCCCCAAATTAGTTTCACGACGGAGTATCGAAATGGAACCCAACACAGCGAGACAATCCTCTTTGCTATGGCCCCATCGATTACATGATAAGCAGTGATAAGGAAGCCATGGATACTCGTCTGACACCATGACTTTCTCTCCACTCTTCAAAGGGACATTATAGCATTGTGGCAAATGTTTTGAGAGAACCACATCAACAAAGATACGAGCCTCCTCAAGTTTTTACACCAGAGTGTTTCCGGATGGAGCCGTTGTGTTTTTCCAAAATAACTCGTCAGCCCACCTAATCCTTCCCATGAGAAAAGACATCGTCGTACATTCTTCAAAACAACCCAAAGTGGCATTGTTTTCAACCCAGGCTGCACATCTTCAATAACCGGGCTCCATTTTGAAACCATCATAGGAATATTTTTAATATTCCACATCCCTCTCTTTGGCACACGAGCTCTCACGCCAGCATCATTAATACGGAATTTAACCGTCTTCTCATTAACAACAAACACTTCAACTTTTACTGATTTGTGACCAAGTGACCAAATCTTGTTAACATTTAAGTGTATTGCAGCCACATGAGGAGCCTTCTTAGGGAACCTCCCAATGAGACAATCCTCCAAAAGTGGCACTCCCTAAAACACACAATCCGGGAGAACCAAAGTCTCTACACCATCAACCACTTCCACCGATACATCGTACTGTTTTATAGCCGGAGATGCCTTAACAACAGCCGACCATGATTTAGCCTTTTCCTTCGCAAAAGAAAAACATCAGATCCTATCCTCACCTTTGAATCTCATATTGCTTTCGAGTCTTTCGAACCTCCATCACCGCTACCTTCTCCTACGACCACTGTCTTCTCCGCTGCAGCAGTCTTCGCCACTCCAATATCCTCCGCTACCATAGTCTTCTCCAAACCTACCTTCTCCATCTCTACAACCGTCTCCAGACCCATCCCCTCTGCTATTGATACTCCCCGATCGACTACAACCACCTCCTCCGCTACATATATTCTCCCGAAGCATTCTCAATCAACTCCATTTCCAAACTCGCCTTCTTCGAACTCTCCTTTACCATCCTAGAATCACCAGCCTCTGTTAGGGGTAGCTGCACCGCCTTTTCCTTTCCTCGAAAGTCATTTTCCGTCGAGGAACCTCCATGTTCCGATGCCATCATGGCCCCTACATGGGATGTATGCTTGAAACCCTAGTTCTCCTTTAGAATCGCCTAGCCAATCACCCCTTGCTAATGTGTCAAAAAAACTTTTTCTCCTCTTACAGATTCTTTGTCACTGGTACAGGTGCCTTCGTGGCTGTTTACAGTCACTACAAGAGAATATATCATGCTTCCAAGAAAAAGGAGCTGCTTTAAAATCATCTAGCCTTGATATGGATGATGATAATAGTAACATTGATCTCGTGGAGCTGGATAAGATAATTGTGTTATTGCTTGGCCCTACTGGTTCACGTGCATATAGTTCTTGAAAACTTGCACTCTTTTGTATGTATTCTTAAGTCATACAATTTGTTTTTTACTGCTTAGTATACTTACAATCTTCTTTTTATGTTTCTTGCTTGATTATAAGAACATGAACGACTTTACTGGTTTCTTGAAGTTTATTACTAAGTTTCTTTTGGTTTTGTAGGTTTCAAGTCATGTCCTTGAAGTCTTTAGGCCTCTCTATGAGTCCTCCAAAATTCTTGCTCAGAAAATGACAGTAGCTGTAAGTTCCATGTAAACCATGAACAATCCATAAACTGATTAAGCTCTATGTTTTTGAGTTCTTACTTCCAATATTTAAGGCACTGAGACATGTGAGGAAAATAGCTCAAGAGACAAGTGGAGAAGTTAAAATTCTGAAAATGAAGATGATGTGAGTTTAATTATGTTGCCTCTCATCTGTTTGAGCCCAATTCCCCTCCAGTGAATTCATCTGGATCAAGACCTCATTTTGGGCCAGCAGCCAAGGCACATATGCATCGCAATCAAGCCTAACTTGGCAGAAGACATATTTGACGGGCCGAATCTCCAATTGCAGGCCTAGACTTCGAACTCCAACTCGATGATAGAGCTAGAGGATCAACCACACCAACAACCCACAATCTGTTAGCTAGAATGAAGGAGGATATCAATGTCAGAGAGAATCCCGGAGATCACGCGAGACGTTGGAGTTGATTCCGAACATGAGGAAAAGCAGTTGAAGAAAGAAAGGGTATAAAGGAACAACTCCACACTCATTTGAGGGATCCGATTCCCAACTCAATCCTCTTTACTTAGCACTTGTAATCGCTCAATAGCTCTTGTTCTTTGTAAACACTTAAATCGATCAATACAAATCCACCTTTTTACCATTCTAAGCTTATTTCGATTGTGGTTCACTTTAGAGTCTAGCCCATCTTTTCTAAACCGTTACAAAAAATACTCCAAATCTTGAGTGTGGATTTTAGAATCCACATTTTGGCGCCATCTGTGGGGAGTTTCATAGATATCTTGTACACCCGAACCCGGTCTAAAGCTTGCTAGCGTGAAAATGAATCCTAACGCAACAGCTCCAATTGAAACGCCGAGATCAAAGGATCTCAACCAATCAAACGTAAATGTTCAAACCGAGATCACCGGATCAGAGTCGTCCTTGACTCAAGCATGATCCGGAACAGTGGACCGCGTCCATGTTTCTCATCCAACATGGGTTGCGCCGCCGGGCTCAACCTCGAAGACAGTCGAGAGGACAAACTCTCGGACTTGGGTATGATCTGAGGACCACCCCTTAGGGGATGCTCAGGTGCCTCATGTTAATTCACCCCAACCCAGCTCGCCATGCTTTACGAGATCTGTCACCGATGGCATGGCGGAGCTCCGCAAAATACTAATGGTTATGATTGACATGTCGCACGACCAGGAAGTCACTCAGCGAACGGTATTAGCTTGTCTAGATCAGCATGACAAGAGTCTGCTGAATCTGAGAAACAGACCATGGCCTGTTACCGAAGTGGCAGAGGATGGACCAGCAAGAAGTCTGCTGCCTCGCACACGTCTGGACTTCGAGGAGGAATACGCAACTCCCAAAGCTCCATGGAAAAATTCTGCGCCGAACGATAGCGGCTACCCGGTATTTAACCCAGCCGCGGGATCTACGCATCCCAATGCAAACTCCGTGGCCTTAACCTCGTTGGGTATCACAGCCTCCGAAGGAGCGCAACTGCCACCACCCCCACCTATGTCTACGAGCCATGAGACGAATAGGTATCGGGTGTTGGGAGCATCGGGTTTTGCCTCCAGTTTGCGACCACCCAGAACGGAACCCCAAACTAATACAGCCCGGCCTCCCCCGAGCGAGATAGCTCAACAAGCAGGGATCCGGGGACCAATTAACTAGCGCGGATAATGATGTCATTCATGCCAAGCTGCAACGCCTTCAAGCCGCAGTCCACTCGGCTACGAGCGCGGACCCAGACATAGATCAAGTGATCGAGGAAACCCGTCGAACACCGTTCACGGATAAGATCGCTAACGCAGAAATCCAGAACACTGGAAAGATCAAAATTCCAGAATACGCAGGAACTACGGATCCAAAAGCCCATGTTAGAGCCTTCCGACTTGCAGTCTTCTGAGCTCATCTTAACGACGAGGAGAAGGAAGCATGCTACTTCAGGCTTTTTGCCGAGAACCTCACCGGTACCGCGCTGGAATGGTTCGCTAGCTTGGAAGGAAATTCGATCGACAACTTCACCCAGCTCGTGTCGATATTCCTAAAGCAATACTCGATCTTCATCGAGGAGAAAACATCGGAAGCCGATCTCTGGGCTTTAAAGCAAGGGTCCGACGAAATCCTCACAGCCTACATCGGTAGGTTCCGCGAGGTCAGATCGCGCATCGCAAACCCAAACGAGATCATAGTGATCGCGGTTGTGGAAAACAGACTCTGGGTTACTTCGGAGTTCAAGAAAGAGCTCGGAGTTCGACCTTGCACGTCTTTAGACGATGCTTTGCACAAGGCCACATACTACGCAAATTACGAAGAAAATGTGGCCGCGGCCCTGGAATAATGCAGCTCGAGCCAGAAGAAAACCATCAAAAAGGAATCTTCTTGCAAGGGACAACACTACCTTACGGTAGACGGCAAGCCTCAATGGCGAAAAACTTACGACAAAAAACAAGTATTGCAAGTATAACGATAAAAACGGACACTCTTCTGAGGAATGTAGGTCTAAAGACTGTCTGCTAGCAGCCAAGAATGGCGGCAGCGGAGCAGAAGCTCCAGAAGAAGAATAGAAAGAAAAAGAAAACGAAAAGGAAAAGGGGAGCACGGGAAAAAGAAAACGAAAAGGAAAAGGGGAGCAAGGGAAAAAGCAAACAAAAAGCAAAAGAAATCCGCATTCTAAGCGCGAGAGAACCCCAGAGAAGGAAGAGTCTGCCTCTCCTCCTCCCTCTCATGTCAAGCGTATCAAGATGATTTTCGATCTAGCTCGTTTTGGAGGATCAATGAAATCGGTCATCGCCTCCTGCTCCCAAAACCCACCAATCAGTGCTTGCCAAAACTTGGACTGTGCAGCTCCCGTCTCCAAAAAACGATAAACTTCATATCGGGTAGCTCGAAATTATGCTGAGATTCACTAAACTCGATCAAAGCCCATCAAAGGCGGGTCGAGACTGACGCCAGAGAAATGGTTCCCATCGAGGGGCCCGACACTCACATAACTTTCTCTGAAAGCGAAACTGTCAAGCTCGACAAACCACACGACGACGCCCTAGTGATCGGACTCGATGTAGCCGGATTCAAGCTATCAAGAGTCATGATTGACATAGGAAGCTATGTAGATATAATTTTCTACAACGCTTTCAAGAAAATGGGCTTCAAAGATTCAATGCTTACCGGCGGACAAACTCCTCTAACCGGATTCGATGGTGAAACCACCTATTGATGGGAACTATAAAGCTCTCGTCTACCTCCGGGGGCAACAGGAAATCCTAGAGTTTGTCGTAGTCAAAAAACCATCCCCGTATAATGCCATATTAGGCAGACCGTTGATCTACACAATGAAGGCATTACCTTCGACTTATCACCAATGTGTGAAATTCCCAATCCCTACGGGGATAAAAACGATCCATGGCAACCAAAAATTCGCAAGATCATGCTACTTGACCTTTTTCAAGCAATTGGAAATATCACCAGTAAAGCAATTACAGAAAGAGTAAGAGCTCGCATCGCGTTTCGCGAAACGAAATAGCGACCCAATGGTTCGAGCTCCGCGCAAGGACCTAGTTGTTTCGGTTTGCATCGACGACGCTTGTCCAGAAAGATGTGTAAACATCGGATCGGAGCTCATAAGCTCCACCATAGATTAGCTCGTTAGCTTCCTCAAATATAACGTAAATACGTTTTCATGGTCCACCAAGGACATGAAAGGGATCGACATAGACGTTACATCACACGAACTAATTGTAGATCCCACGTTCAAACCAGTAAAACAGAAGCGACGTAAGCTGCTAAAGAGGGTAACGACGAGGTCGACAGACTGCTAAAGGTTGGGTCAATCATGGGGTGAAATACCATGACTGGTTAGCCAACCCGGTCGTCGTCAAAAAGAAAAACAAGAAGTGGAGAGTCTGCATAGACTTCACAGACCTGAATAAGGTATGTCCGAAAGACAGCTTCCCACTTCCACACATAGACCGTCTGGTGGAAGACACTGCCGGACATGAATTGTTGTCCTTCGTGGACGTATTCTCCGGGTATAACCAGATCCTCATGAACCCAGAGCACTAAGAAAAAAGGACCTTCATAACCGATCGCGGAACCTATTTCTACAAGTTGATGCCTTTTGGACTAAAAAATGCCAGAGCTACATACTAGAGATTAATGAACAAAATTTTCGCCGATCAGCTTGGGAATGGATGAAAGTTTACATCGATGACATGCTGGTGAAGTCCTCCAAGGAGAGCGACCATATAGAACAGCTCCGAGAATTCTTCGCGATCCTGCACAAATTCAGGATGAAGCTTAACCCAACCAAATGCTCCTTCGACGTACCATCGGGAGAATTCCTCGGCTATTTGGTAATAGAACGAAGGATCGAGGCGAACCTAAAGCAAATCGCGACCTTCCTTTAGATGTCTTCCCCAAGAAATACGAGGGAAGTGCAGAGACTAACAGGACGGATAGCAGCCTTGAATCGTTTGATCTCCCGATTTATGGATAAGTGTCTACCGTTTTATAACCTCCTCAAAGGGAACCGAAAGTTCCAATGGGACAAGGATTGTGAAACAGCCCTAAAAGAACTCAAGAAGTACCTCAGCGAACCTCCAATACTGGCAAAGCGTGTAGAGGGTGAACCTTTATACCTCTACATTGCGACCTCGCCAGCCTCCGTGAGCGTAGTCTTGGTTCGCGAGAAACAAAACGAACAGAAGCCCATATACTATGTGGGCAAGACGCTCATAGATGCAAAAACGAGGTATCCAACAATGGAGAAACTCGCGCTCGCAGTAGTAATGGCAGCTAGGAAGTTACGACCGTACTTCCAGTCACACACTATAGTGGTAATGACATCGCAGCCACTACGAACTATACTGCACAACCCGAGTCAATCCGGGAGGTTGGCTAAGTGGGCGATCTAGTTAAGCGGGTGAATACGATATTGAATATCGCACTAGGACGAGTGCAAAGGCTCAAGTCCTAGTAGACTTTATAATCAAACTCCCACCTATAGCTCCGGATCAAGAAAATCAAAATGATCACTGGACCCTCCACGCCGACGGAGCTTCATCCAAATACGGTTCCGGAATAGGAATCAAGCTCGTAACTCCAACAGGAGAAGTAATCGAGCAATCATTCATACTCGGCTTCAACGCTTCCAATAACGAGGCCGAGTATGAATCCCTTGTAGCCTGACTCCGACTTGCAATCGGGATCTGAGCACGAGAATTTCGCGCCTTTAACGACTCACAAATAGTCATGAGCTAGTATCATGGCGAGTACGAAAGTAACGACGAGCGCATGGAAGCGTACATAAAAGTAGCTCGCGAGCTAGCAAGTCAACTGAAAGACTTCACGCTCGAGAGAATACCTCGAGGAGAGAACTCCTCAGTGGATGCTCTGGCAGCATTAGCCTCAACATCCGAACCTCTGGTTAAAAGGATCATACCCGTATAAGGGATAGACAAACCGAGCATCAATTTGGCACTAAAGGGGCAAGCTGCAGAAAAAAACCACAAGAGCTTCGGCAGAACAAACCGAAAATCCGCCTCAAGCTTTATGCTCCGAAGTTCCCCTAGAAGCAATAATGGTATGCTCCGCAGTCTATGATATCGGCCTTACTAATAACCGACCAATCCCAGAAACCCCGGTTGAGGAAGAGTCCGAGCCCGAAGAACCGGACGTAGAATTCCTTAACAGGCCAGACTGGAGGAACCAATCTTGGATTATATTCGACTCGGCCTAGTTTCCAACGACAAATGGGAGGCTAGAAAACTAAAAGAGCCAAGCACCAGATATTGTGTGATCAAGCATTTCATGTTCAAACGCAGCACGACAGAACCTTACCTACGGTGCGTGCATGCGCAAGAAGCTCTAGCTGTAATGGGTAATACTCAAGAAGGCACCTGCGGAAATCACTCTGGAGGCCGAGCCCTAGCCATCCGCATAAAAAGGCAAGGATTTTTCTAGCCGACATGGATCGCAGATTGCGATAACAACACCAAGCAGTGTGATAAGTGCCAACGGAACGCACCAATCATCCATCAGCCTGCAGAAAAACAATCTTCGATCTCCGCACCTTACCCTTTCATGAGGTGGTCAATGGATATAGTAGGACCTCTCGTCTCGTCGGGACCAAAACAGCTCAAGTATCTCCTGGTCTTGACTAACTATTTCACTAAGTGGATAGAATCTAAGGCTTACCAGCAAACCACATATGTTGAAGTACGACACTTCATCTGGGCCCATCGTCTGCCGACACGGGCTTCCCTACGAAATAGTGACCGACAATGGTTCGCAGTTCATCTTCCGAGCTTTCAGAAACTTCTACAAAACTTGGAAGATACGCTAACGACCTCAACCCTCAGATATCCTCAAGAAAACGGTCAAGCAGAAGCTGCGAACAAGACACTTTTGAGTAGCCTCAAGAAAAGATTTGACTCTAAAAAGTCCAAATGGTCTGAGGACAGTTCCTTCAAATCCCACAAATCAAATCCTTCAGAGCCTACAACTCGCGAACCATCTTGGAACTAAACCCTAAACAACTTTGCACGAGTTATACTGGTATCCAAAACGCAGCAAACCAAAAGGCATTAAGTCGTCGAATGAACACTAAAACTAAAAACGTCTGGCCAGATTAAGCAATCAACACAAAGAGTTATGTCCCACGACCTAAAGGTTTACCATGCAAACTTGACAACGCATAAACAAAACTCAAATATTTTGCTAAAACGAAGTCCTAACTCTAAACAATACAAGTCTTAAAAACCGTGCATTAAAAGGATCATCCGAGCCAAAAGAGAGTTGAGGATTAAAGCCCTCTCGGGCAACACCAGAAGCAAAAAACAAAAATTCAACTTTAGCCCAAAAGGGGGTTTAGGGAATTAAGAAAAAAAACAGATTAAATTTTTAAAAGGAGCAGTCGTCAGCCCTATTCCTCACTTACAACCTCCTCACCCTCAACATCCTTGGTTCTTTCAACGTCCATGGCATCCTCGACCTCAGTCTTCATCGCCTCATTCTCCCTGGTACTCGCAGCTCCCGTCATCATCTCGGCATTCGACCCGAACTCATCAAAACCCGCGGAGCAAGCCACATGCTTCACCGAATCCTCGGAGATCTGAGGGATGGCCTTTAGCTCAGCGCTGAGGGAGAAGTCAGAGACTTGGGCTGCCTCGAAATCCTTCCCGAAAATCTCCCTTTGATCTTGTAGCTTGGGAAGCTCTTCATCAAAGGTAGTGACTCCGCTCTGCAGAAGCGCGATCAGCTAGATGTTGGCTTCAACCTCTTAAATCTTGATCTCGCAATCCGTCTCCTTCTTCTTCCTCCTGAACTTACTCTTATGAGCTTTGAACATGTCATAGTAATGACCATCCCTCGTTCTCATCCCGTCATTCTTAGCCCGACGAACTGCATCTTCCATCTTCAGGGTCAGCTCCATGTTCTGCTCCTCCAGGCAAACCGACATGTCCACCGCAACCAGACACTCAAACTTCGTGACATTGAGTTGGGCCTCGCGGAGCTGCAAGTCCTCCTGGCATTATTTGAGAGTTGCAGTCAGAAAATAGACCACGCTTCGGGCTTGCTCTAGCTCTTTTCTTGACAAGGAACGCTCAGAAGGCTCTGTTCGTAAAAGGCCACCACCTGGTTATCCGCAAGATCGGAACCAGCATTAGAAGAAAACTCTAAGCAGAAAACAAAGCTATAAAGACTACCTTTCCACGAGCGGTCATCGACTTAACATAGAGCTCGCGCCCTATCATATTCTTCACCGAAGGGATAGAACAGCCGGCAATCTTGCAATGGTGCAGCAGATGAGCAATCCCATCTGGATCATCCGCGATCGGGTAGTCCTTGGTGTGATCGAACTTCCAGTGGAAGGGCTTAGTCCCGGGAGCATGCGACGGGCCAAATATGGCATGCACCTCTTTCCTATCTGAAGCCTTCTCATGACGAGGCTTCTTGCTTGAGGGTTGCATAGAAGAGTCGCTCCCAGAACTCTTGGAGCCTAAGTAGATCACCTTGTCAGGAATCGCCATCTTCGGCTCCTTCTCAGACTCTGAACCTCGACGCGGGGGCGGACGCGGAAGTCCGTACATCCTGTGATTGATGGCACCGGTCAGAGCGTCACTCAACTGGCCAGGACGAATGGTCTGGTAACCACTGGACGCCGCTTTCTCGGCAGGCTTCTTGGATGACTCACGAAAAGTGGGGCGTCTCCTCATATCTCTTTTTTTGGTAGCGCTAGATGAACCCTCTTTGGAAATGGTTTGTGCACGGGTACCTACAGAATAAGAAAAAAAAAGAGGTTAACTAAAAGAAAGTCAAGGCAACCGGAGACTGCAAGACCAAAGGCTTACCAAGATGGGCTGCAACAGGGCAAACCCTAAACGGACTTGTAACGGCTGGAAGTTTGAGTGCGCGCCTGGCCATATCCGCAGTAAACAATGACCAAAGCACATCCCTAGAACCGAGGATGATCGAGAGATTCCTGATCGTGGGGGTTATACCGTACCTCTCGGGAGTATCTGCAACAGCAAAACAGAAAGAGCGGTTAAACACCCGAAAAGCAAAAAAAAATCGACATGCAGGTAAAGAAAACCTAGCTAAAGCTACTCCTAACCAATAGACTCGGCCCACGAGGTCACGATCCTGGAAGGATCGAAGTCTCCGACCGACTGACGATCGATTTTAAACAGAACAGGTCACTCCCTCCAGTGATCCTCCCGATTCAGGACCGCCACTAAAACTGCCAAACCTCTCCAAGGAGAGAGGTAGAAAGTTCCATACCCTAAGTTGTGTTTAATCAAACACAGGTCATGGAGAACAGACAGGTCAAAACAGACTCCTTCTCGAGCCCTAACCAACAGGCCGATGAGATGACGGACGAAGTTTGGGTTCATTTAAGGAAACGCCATCCCTAGCTCGCCAAGGACGTCCAACATGAACTGAGGAATCGGGAAGATCAGACTGCACTTCTCAAAATAGGCCTTATAGGCACAACAATAACCTGGTCTGACCAACTCCAGTGTCTCGCTCGGATGAAGGAGCTTTAGTTTCACCGTCTTCGGTACCCCATACGTTGAGTACAAACTCTCGATGTCCACAGACTTCGTAATCAGATTAGGATGATCAAATCCGACATCCTCTACGACCTGCTTTTCCTTCTTTACCACTACGCTAGTCGATTTCGACATCGATTAAAGTCTCAGAAATACGAACAAACAATTTTTGCGAGAGAAAGCAAAAAAAGAAATCGCAAAAGAAAACTGAAAAAGTAAAAGTAAAAGAGAACATTCGATATAAAGAAAAGAGAAGGAGAAGTTACCTGTAGTCAGCGGCTGTATCGTGAAGAGTGGAGACGTGGGAGTCGAGTTATAAAGCAGTAATTATTGCTTAACCTCGAGACTCAGCGAGATCTTTCAAATATCATAATCCCAGCCGTCGGATTTCTAGATTATCTTTTCACGTGCCGCGAGTACAGACGAGATAAACCCTAATGAAATTTGGATTGTCCATTTTGGCGAGATTCTCAATCCTGGCACGATCCGACGGCACGCGCGAGAAACCGAACAGTCCTCATATCTCGGAGACAATTCAAACGCCCAGATTCGGTCTCATCTGAAGTATATTGTGGGCCTTCGCAGAGATATTTCGCCCTTCAAGCTCGGGAGCTCGCTTAAAGGGTTGGGGAAAAATGTTTGGGCCCAATTCCCCTCCAGTGAATCCAGCTGGATCAAGACCTCATTTTGGGCCAGCAGCCAAAGCCCATATGCATCGCGATCAAGCCTAACTTGGTAGAAGACATACTTGACAGACTGAATCGCCAATTGCAGGCTCAGACATCGAACTCCGACTCGGTGATAGAGCTAGAGGATCAATTACACCAACAACCCACGATCCGTTAGCTAGAATGAAGGAGGATATCGAGTCAGAGAGAATCCCTGAGATCACGCGGGACGTTGGAGTTGATTCTGAACATGAGGAAAAGCAGTTGAAGAGAGAAAGGCTATAAAAGGAGCAATTCTACACTCGTTTGAGGGATCCGATTCCCAACATAATCCTCTTTACTTAGCACTTATAATCGCTCAATAGCTCTAGTTCTTTGTAAACACTTAAATCGTTCAATACAAATCCACCATTTTACCATTCTAAGCTTATTTCGATTGTGGTTCACTTTAGAGTCTAGCCCATCTTTTATAAACCGTTACACAAAATACTCAAAATCTTGAGTGTGGATTTTAGCATCCACATCGTCTATTTATCGTTGTTGGACAAGTCATCTTTACTTTGGTATTATATTAATAATATCAGGTGAAGAAGAAAGGACATGAAGCTTTAATCGAATTTGATAACCCTAACTGAGCAAAAACAAAGACCTTAAAAGCCAAAACCTTGATAAAAGTTAGTTCTCTATTGTGGTATTCGGTTTTTGTAAATCTGTTTTGTCTTAATTAAGGTTGATGTTTTCTTTGGTTCTTGTTCTTTCCGAGTTTATAATCAGGCGAGCAAAACCACAGAACTCTCAAGACGTGAAAGGTTTGTTGCATTCTAAAGGTTTCTCTATCATATCACATGTGTTGGTCTATGTTTAATGGTCTTTTTTCTTCTGATATAATATTGTAGAGAGGAGCTAGAGAAGCAGCGAGCTCACGAGCGATACATGAGGCTCCAAGAGAAAGGTAAAATCGAACAAGCAAGAAAGGATTTTGTTCATTTTGCTCTGATTTGCAAACAGAGGTAACAAGCAGCTAAGAAGCGAGAAGAAGAAAAAGCTGGTAAACGCCTTTTTGTAATTGATTTTGTTTCGATGAAACAAAAACTTTTCTTCTTCTTGATAATGTTTTCTTGCAGCTCGGGATCTACGGAAGTGGAGAGTGGAGGAACTAGAGAGGAGATTAGCTTCACTACGATGAATCTGAAACATGAATTGGAAAAAACTAGTGAGTTACTATACTTTACACATATATTTATTACTTTGTAGGAATATTAGATTATCTTTGACTCTTTGCGGTGGAGTTTGATTATGAGTTGAACTTTGTAAACTTGAATGTATTATTATGTAATTTATTTCATAAATAAATTGAAGTTTTTTTCCTCTAATATATTCATAACAAAATATATATATATATATATATAACAATTGGGTAAATATACAAAAATAACATAAAAATTTCTATTGTATTTTAAAAATAAATTATTGCGGGCAAAAAATGCTATTTTATATATACAAACAATAGTATGACTTATTATCGTGGACAATGACAGAGCATCTATTTAACTGTTATCATATTAAATAATAGCGTTTTCCAAATACTAATAATACTCGATAATCTTGTAGTGGCTGGCCAGCCACTATATCACACACTTGGAGTTTTTGATATAGTGAACACATGATGTAAGAAAATTTGAACATATGTCTTAGGGTTGAGTTTGGGAACAATGAGACATGCTGAAGTATACATATTTTCTTAAGATTATAGTACATATGTATCCCTAACAGGTGCATATTTTAGCTCCCAAGTGTAGTTGTATTCGCAGGAGTCACACAATTCATTTTTTTCCTTTTCTTTTAATTACAGTAACATGAGTATTTATCAAGAACTGCTGTAAGCCTGTAAGATCTCTCTTTTCTGCTTCCTCTTCCAACTCTCTATTGTGAGTCCTTATTAGTTCCGAGAGCGTGTCTCGAGCAGCTTCAAGTGTTGTTCTCTGTTTTGCAAAGAAATACTGGCTCGTATCAAATGGTAACATCCTCCCAGAAGGTAACCGGCAGGTCAGGTGACACAGGCATGGTTGCAACGCACTTGAACTGTATCCAGAGGAGCAACATTTAAGTATCAAGAAATGCTAATTCAAATGTTATCACCCACTCATTTGTAATGTTAATTTACCTTATGGTGCTTGTATTTATCTCTTACAGCTTGTAAAGCACCTCCTCTTCTGCTCAGATACAAATCATGTATGATTCCAACACACTCTTGTAGATCAGCCGCTTTGTACTTTGTGTATTCTTCTAACATATGATTCTGTTTACATCAATAGATTATTAGTGTCTCATTCAAAGAGTTGACTCAAAACGTTATACATGTAGGAGAATGAGAACAAATTGCTTACCCAAGGATGTTGTTTTGGACGGATGATAAATCGAGCAAGAAAGACAGCAGAAGCAGCCAACATAGATGGCACAAACTTCACAGCATTGTAATCTAATATACTCAATTCTGATAAATAGCAAGAGAGAGGCTCCAGCTGCAAGTGCGGCACCTGATATAAAGGAATAGAAAATAGAAAATTTAGCATACTCTTCAGATTCCGAATGTATATAAAGGTGAGCTTACATTGAAATCTTCTTGTGCAATCCTTGTGAACCGTCTGCACATAACAAAAAGAGCAAAAACACACAAAATGAGGATAATGAACCATACAAACCAAGAAGTATTATCAGCTAAACACATAGTTTCATCACAGATCTAACCTTATAAAAGAATTGATTGTAGGTCTTCCTAATTCGAACTGAAGGGCAAGAAGTATATCTGCCTCCATCTTCACCACATCTTGTTTCGAAAATGTATTATCAGTGATGTAACAGAAATCTTCTACTTTGGGAGGACTTATCTCTTCATACTTCCTACTCATTTCAACAACCAAAAGAAGAAGAACTAATCCATAAGCTTTATACAAACACAATGACTACCAGAGAGAGGATATCAAAGATGCTTACGATGCAATAAGCATCGCAGAAACTCCCACGAGCTGAAGCCTTTGCTTGTTGACAGTCTTTAAGGACAGGAATCTATCGATGTAAGAGACGGTGAGATAGAGTGTTTCAGACAGGAGTTTGTACTCTTCAGCAACTTCCACTAACCAATCAACCAAAACACCTCTCATGGTTGGTGTTATATCTTTCTGAACCTTTTCGATATAATCAGGTAAAGGTCTTTGTTTTGGCTTCACCTGGGTTTCGCCAACAACAAAAAAGTAATAATCTTTCAGCTTCACATAATAATGTCCAAACCAAATCAGATTATCATAAGAAAAAGCTGTGATTGGATAAATCTGAGAAAATTTAAGATCAAGTCCACAACAGAACTTCATCGATCCAATAGTCAAACTAATAACAATCATCAGATCAAACCCACAACTTCAAACTGAAACTAGTCAATGTTTATGTCCAACTACGAGGTTAACAAACTAGATATTATTCAATAAACTAGTCCAGACATAGAGTTTGTTACCTCCATTTCACGGAGATACTTGTAGATGTCGGTGACATAAGGTCCACACATCTTAGGATCATCCGATCGAGCATCAATGTCAGATCCTGATTGTACGGCAGCCAAAGCCACCGGAGCAGTCTTTCTCTGCTTCGCTGGAGCTCCAAGACTCTTTGTGGGCTTCGGAATCTCTCTTTTCTGATTGAGAATCGCGACGTTGGACACATTAAGAAGCTCACCGAGGACCACTCTCTTCTTGGTGACCCGTTCCTCCTCCGTGGCTATAGCCTTTCTCTTCGCCGCCGCTCTCGTCATCCTCATGCAGATCTCCTTCTCCGTCATTGTTAAGAGAGTGAAGGGATTGTGAGAGAGATTGAGATCGAGATTTGGTGGGAGGAAGAAGTGAGTGCGAGAAGGGGGAAGATAAATGGGGGGGGAGCAAAAGCGCCATTTCTGGGAATTTTTTTTCCGACTTGAAACCAAGTTTCTCGCGCTCTGTGTGTGATTTTGAATTTTTTGGGAGTCAAAACAAAATTTTGGAGATACGAAAATTATCTGAAATTTGTTTGGCGGGCAAATTTTTCATCAGATTTTTGTCTGAATTTGTTTTACCGGTAAGATTGCTCTGGTGGTTTGAAAACTTTCACGTTTATTATTTTCTACACAATAATATTTAAAATAATTACTATTTTGGTCACATTACCATAAACTTCTATTAACTAATAATAGATCATAATATTAATAAAATATTGTTTTATCGAAAATTACTCTTATCAAAATAATAATAAAACATATACAATATAATCTATCTAAATTAATATATAATAATTTAAATAATAATATTTATTTAAATATAAATAAAGCAACCCCTAATAGTTGGGGCTGGACATAATAATCGAACTCGAAGAACTAAACCGGATCCACATCGAAAAAGTTGGTATCGGTTCGGTTTCGGATCCAATAAAATAACTAATTGGATCCCAAGTGCAAGTTATTTTGGATATCGATTCGGTTCGGATAATACCCAATATCCAATTGGATACCCGAATTAACTTATTCTATACCAATATCTCTAAAAAATTACTAGTTCACCTCTTTTAATTTATATAAATTTTTTAAACTACATCAAAATTCTAAGGAGATATTCACTTATAAGTATTAAAATCTATTACTATTTAATTTACTATATAAATTAGTATTGTTTGGGGTGAGATATTTTTCGGTTTTTGGATTTTTCTAGTTTTGGTTCAGAATTTTCGGGTTATTCAGGTTTTTTCTGGGTATTTCGGGTTTTACTCCTGGTTTTTCGGGTTTTCTTCCGGGCTTTTCAGATTTTTTCGGGGTTTTCGGGTTTTTAAGTTATATTGAGTACTTTGGTTACAAAAAGAACCGAACACGATTGATACACGAAAGGATTTCGGGTTTGTTCGGATTTTACATTGAAGTACGGAACCGACCCGAACCCGACATGATCCGAACCGGACCGAACCATTTTTTTGTAAAATATCAATTAGGGCTTCTATGCATAGGACCAAAATACCTGAGAACCGAATGGGTGGAACCGAACACCGACTGGGTATCCGATTGCCCAAGACTACTAATAGCGATAAAATTTATAGATTTTACACTACCATCACCTTCTTCGGGGAGATGTTTTCGGACATCTGATAACTGGAGACAAACCTTCATCATGTCGGCTTCTTTCCACGATCTCTGGAATGCAGTATTTGTTGATGTAAGCTTGAAGCCCAAGCTACTTAAAAACTAAAATAGAAAAATTGATTATATTTGGGAGTTATCCAAATATAAGTTAAAGAGAGAATTTGTAAGTTTTTCCTTTTTATTAGGGGTCATCTAATTCTATATAAGGAGGTTCCAAGGTGTGGAACAACTTATGAGTTTGTAGGCTTGAGGTTTTTGAGTTATTTTTCCTTAAGATCAATAAGAAGAGAGTTATTCTATATTTCTAGATTTGGTATCAGAGCTTGATGATCTCAAGAACGTGAGTAGATCGGAGAAGCCATGGGAGATCCAAAACCCGAGTCAAAGAAGAAGGATGACGATGGAGAAGCGTCTTGCGAGTTCAAAACAAAAGATGGAGGACCTTCTTCCATTAAGTGCCCAATGCTCAACAACAGTAACTATACCGTCTGGTCCATGCGAATGAAGATAGCCCTAAAGGTTAACAAGGTTTGGGAGACAATCGAACCAGGAACGAAGGATGAGGAGAAAAACAATATTGCAATAGCTTTATTGTTTCAATCAATACCAGAGGCGCTAATCTTACAAGTTGGAGACCTAGATACTTTAAAAGCTATATGGGAGGCGATCAAAGCCAGACATATAGGAGCTGATAGAGTGAGAGAGGCAAGATTACAAACACTGATGGCTGAATTTGATAGAATCAAGATGAAGGAAACTGATAAGATAGACGACTTTATTGGAAAACTTTCTGAGATATCCTCTAAATCAGTTGCGTTGGGAGAAACGATCCCAGAACCTAAACTAGTCCAGAAGTTTCTCAGCAGCTTACCACGAAAGAGATACATACATATCGTTGCATCGCTTGAGCAGGTCCTTGACCTTAACACCACGAGCTTTGAGGATATAGTGGGTAGGTTAAAGGCTTATGAGGAGAGAATCGCTGAGGAAGAGGATTCTATGGAAGAAACGGGTCAAGGAAGGTTGATGTATGCAAACTCAGATTCTAATCAAATTCAGCCGTATCAAGAAAATTCGAGTAGAGGCTCTGGCAGAGGCAGAGGCAGAGGACAAGGTGGTCGCAGAGGCAGAGGAAGATTTGGTTATCGACAAGATCGTGAACGAACCGATGCTTCTCACATCACTTGTTATCGATGCGACAAGTTGGGACATTATGCATCAAACTGTCCTGACCGATTACTTAAACTCCAAGAAGTAGAGGAAAACAAAGAATAAAATACGAAAGAGGCCGATGCTTTGATGATGCACGAAGTGGTGTTTTTAAACGAGCGTAAGGTTAATCCAAGTATGTTCGAGTCAAGCTCGGATGATGATTGCATCTGGTATCTTGACAACGGAGCAAGCAATCACATGACGGGGAATCAATCTTATTTTTGCAGTCTTGACGAAACCATCACCGGGAAGGTAAAGTTTGGAGATGATTCTCGCATAGACATTCGGGGAAAAGGTTCAATCCGGTTCATCTTCAAGAATGGTGAAACGAAAGTTCTTCTGAATGTCTACTATATACCAGATTTGAAAAGCAACATCATCAGTCTTGGACAAGCTACGGAATCAGGTTGTGAAGTTAGAATGAAGGAAAGCTACTTGACTCTATACGATCGAAGTGGAAGATTGTTAGTAAAAACTAACAGATCACAAAATCGACTTTATAAAGTTCGATTGGAGGTGGAAAGTACAAATTGTTTTCAGCTGATTTCTTCTAGTGAATCCATCAAGTGGCACGCGAGATTGGGGTATACTAACTTCAGAAACTTGAAGATGATGGTTGACAAAAACTTGGTTATTGGATTACCAAAACTTAGTGTTGAGAAGGAGACTTGTGCATCTTGCTTGATCGGTAAACAAACAGGGAATAAGTTTTCTCAAGCAACATCATATCGGGCATCTCAAAAGCTTGAACTATTGCATGGAGATTTATGTGGACCGATTACACCACCTACACTCGGAAGAAATAGATATGTATTTGTAGTAGTCGATGACTACTCTCGTTATATGTGGTATATACTCCTGAAAGAGAAGAGCGAGACATTTGAAAAGTTCAAGAAGCTTAAGACATTCCTGGAACAAGAAACGGGGTTGGCTATCAAGACGCTACGGACGGACAGAGGTGGTGAGTTTACATCGTTGGAGTTTCAAAATTTCTGTGAGAAGAGTGGGATTCAGAGACACTTAACCGCACCATATTCTCCTCAGCAAAACGGAGTGGTTGAGCGAAGAAACAGAACATTGTTAGAGATGACCAGGAGCATTTTGAAACACATGAGCATTCCAAATTATCTATGGGGAGAGGCGGTTCGGCACGCTACTTACTTAATTAACAGAGTTGCAACGAGAACTCTGGCTGCTCAAACGCCCTATGAAGTTTTTAAGGGGAGAAAGCCAAATATCGAACACGTGCGAGTGTTTGGGTGTATCGGATTTGCAAGAACAGAGTCACCCTACAAGAAAAAGCTTGATGACAGATCACGTATGCTTGTACACCTTGGAACAGAACCAGGGTCTAAAGCTTATCGTCTACTTGATCCAACGACTAGACGGATAATAGTAAGCAGAGACGTGATTTTCGACGAAGAGAAAAGATGGAATTGGAATAACACGGAGGAAAACAGAGGAGATGAGGGAATGTTCAGCATTACCATAAGAGATTTTGGCAATAATGGTATAAGAGATTTCAATATTTCTCAGGGAATAGAAGAAGGACAAGCAGTTACTCGAGATATGAGTGACAATGATGCCATTGAAATTCTTTCAAGTGATGGCGAGCAGAGCGAGAACGATGCTACTGCCGAAAACAATGGAAGCTTGAGTGAAGAAGAAGAAGCAGAGGAAGATGATGGAGAAAGTGAAAGCACTCAGTTACCTCTACGAAAATCGACGAGACAAACTAAATTACCAGGTTATCTGAATGATTATGTGCTTCAAGTTGAAGAGGAATGCGAGCGTTTGTTAATGACAATAAACGAGGAGCCTTGGAGTTTCAGTGAAGCACGAGAATTACAAGTTTGGATTGACGCTTGTGAAGATGAAATTGATTCAATAAACAAGAATCATACTTAGAAAATGGTAGATCTTCCTAAGGGAGAAAAACCAATTGGCTTGAAGTGGGTTTTCAAGATAAAAAGAAATCCTGATGGGAGCATTAACAAGTATAAAGCCAGACTTGTAGCAAAGGGGTATGTGCAAAAACATGGGGTAGATTTTGATGAGGTTTTCGCACCAGTTGCACGAATAGAAACCATCTGTTTCATTATTGCTCTTGCGGCCTCAAGCGGATGGGAAGTGCATCATCTTGATGTTAAAACTGCATTTTTACATGATGAGTTAAAGGAAGAGGTGTTTGTTACCCAACCTGAAGGCTTTGCGGTCAAAGGATGTGAAAACAAGGTGTACAAGCTGAGTAAGGCACTTTATGGGCTGAGACAAGCACCTAGAGCCTGGAACGACAAGCTAAACAAGATACTCAAGGAGTTGAATTTCTTTAGATGTTCAAAAGAACCATCTTTGTACCGTATAAAAGAGGAGGAGCATCTTCTCATAGTGGTTGTTTATGTCGATGATCTACTTGTTGCAGGTTCTAGTCTAAAGATGATTCTCGAATTTAAAGGGGAGATGGCGAGTAAATTCGAGATGAGTGACCTTGGTAAACTCTCTTATTATCTGGGAATAGAGGTGTTTCAAGACGAATGTGGAATCACGTTGAAACAAGAAAGATATGCTCTAAAATGTCTTAAGCTGTTTGGAATGGATGGGTGTAACATGTGCTACGTCCCGATGGATCAAAAGACATCTTTATCTAAAGCGTGTGAAGAACAGAGCATTGACGAGAAGAGTTACAGAAGAAGCATTGGATGTCTCCGTTATTTGCTCCATACACGACCCGATTTGTCCTTTAGTATTGGGGTCTTGAGTAGATACATGCAAAATCCAAAAGAAAGTCACGTATCAGCTTTAAAACATGTCTTGAGGTATGTTCGTGGAACCTGTTCGCTTGGTCTCATGTTCAGAAGAAAGAGTGAGATAAAGATGATTGGCTACAGCGATAGCTCATATAGCGTGGATAAGGATGATGGCAAAAGCATCACAGGTCACATTTTCTATCTTGGTGATAGTCCAATTACTTGGTGCTCGCAGAAACAAGAGATCGTTGCACTATCATCATGTGAGGCTGAATTTATGGCGGCAACCGAGGCAGCCAAACAAGTTATATGGCTTCAAGAACTCTTAAGTGAAGTCGTTGGAAAAGATTGTGAAAAGGTAGTGATACGGATTGATAATAAGTCAGCAATTGCACTTACTAAAAATCCGGTATTCCATGGTCGAAGCAAACATATACACACAAGGTCTCACTTCATTAGAGAATGTGTTGAGAGAGAACAAGTGGAAGTTGAACATGTTCCCGACAATGAACAAAAGGCGGATATTCTTACTAAGGCACTCAGAAAGATCAAGTTTAAAGATATGAGAAATCTCATTGGAGTTGAAGATGTTGGAAAAAATGACTTCAAGCTTAAAGGGGAGATTGTTGATGTAAGCTTGAAGCCCAAGCTACTTAAAAACTAAAATAAAAAAAAATTGATTATATTTGGGAGTTATCCAAATATAAGTTAAAGAGAGAATTTGTAAGTTTCTCCTTTTTATTAGGAGTCATCTAATTCTATATAAGGAGGTTCCAAGGTGTGGAACAACTTATGAATTTGTAGGCTTAAGGTTTTGGAGTTATTTTTTCCTTAAGATCAATAAGAAGAGAGTTATTCTATATTTCTAGAGTATTGGCTGCGTTTCCCTTAATCTCAGGAAGTAAAATAACGATTTTAGACAATTTCAACCCATGATCTCCACTCACAAACTTCCTTGGATTGATCCTTACTTAATCATCACAAGCACTTCACCTTCGCACATCAATCTCTCTTGTTTGCGACTCTAGATCATCTTCTCAATATGAGTGATAATCTCCAAACTTCCTTGGATTGATTCTAATTCGTTTTTTAGTTTTTACACTGTTGATTGGACAATATACAACTCGATTACCGAAATTCAACAGTTAGTGTCCTCCTTAAGGGAGCTTCGATCATGTTTTGTTTGTAGATCTAGCAAAGCAACAGCTCATCAAATTGCTTCTAATTCACGACACATTTTTACTTTATTTTTAAAAATTCATATCTTCCACCATGATTATATGTTATTGTACTATCCCACTTTGTAAACTTTCATCATTAATATAATTTTTTCGGCAAATCAATACATTAATATCATAAAAAGTTTACAAAATCCAGAAACATTGTTATACAACCATTATCGCAAATAAAAGGAATTGAAAACAATTCCGATGAAGAGGTGGAGAGTCACCATGCTTTCCTTCGGAAGTCTTGTAAGCTAAAAGATAAAATTTGTTATGTCCCTTCTTCATGATTTTCTTGTTGGCTATCATCTTCTTGATGAAACTCCAATATGCTTTTCGCATTACCTTGACTAGAAAAATTAACTGAATTGTTGTTGTAGATGTTTCTGAATCACATCTTCTTACCCTGAATAAAAGATGATGTGTTTGCCTAGACGCATAACTATCCAACCCGAACATGACGATATATTCTACACTAAAGAGCATCGATGTATTGGTAAACCACCAATTCTGACCAAAACTAGTAAAAAAATGTTGCCTACACATAATGTTTTCCGCATATAACCACCAATATTCAACCCAATTATCCATCCCACAAACGATATGAAAGCAATTCTTTATCCATGGATCCCATATCCAAAGTTGATCACAATTTTGAATAATCGGGAGAGAGTCACATACTCTTGGATGATGAAAAGGATACATTTCAATGACGAAACGACAAGCACCGTTGGGAGATGGAATGAAGCCGACACAAATACTTGTGGACTGTGTGGTCCGGCTAGGGACGGAAATATCCTCTCCTCAAAGGAGAGAAGGAGGACATAAGGTTGAAAAGGAATCTTCAAATGCATTGATTGATGATGAAAAATCTGGTCACGAACGAAGACAACAATGGCCAATGTCGAATCCATATATCTCATGTTCTTTGATGGAATATGGGTGTTATAAAGCGCCGCCCAAACCAAGCATATGCCAGTATCGAGAACGTATATACATGAAATATTCACAACATACATGACACTGGTTTGAGATTATATTTTAAAACTATGCAGAGAAAGAAATTGATGAAACTGAAAAGAATGGAAAGAAAAAAGAAGGCCGACCGACGTTAGAGGGGCTGACGCCGGCCGGAAACATGATCAATCAAAGATAGTTTCTGGGTTTTGAAAAGGTGTGTTTGAGAGATGAAGGAAAACGGTTTCAGAAGGTAATATGTTTTTTTCATTAATATAAGTTTTATAGGGAAATATATATAATAATAAATTGTGAGAATTGTTTATTGGGCGAATCGCAAAAATAGCACAAAAACATGCATTGTCATAAATATAGTATCAAAGAGAAAAAATCACAAAATAACATTTATTAAAGGGATAAAACAAAATAACCCTAACCCTAAACCATTAAATACTAAACCCTAAACCTAAATACTAAACCCTAAACCCTAAATACTAAACCCTAAATAATAAACTCTAAACCCCAAATACTAAATCCTAACCCTAAATAATAAACCCTAAAGCCTATATAATAAACTCTAAATCCTCATTTATATAATGCTATAAAAAATTTTGTAATTAAAATAATGTTAAAAATGTCAATTTTTTTTTTTGGTGCTATATTTATGACAATATATACTTTTTTGTGCTATTTTATTTTATGTATTTTCTCTTGTTTTTATTAAAGAAATTAATTAAAAATATTAGCGTGTATTTAATTAGAACAACATCAATATGGCGATATTTACACACCGAACCAACCAATAAATGTCCGAAAGGCAATGCATATTCTCACTTTTAAACCGACGCCACAACTGAATCCTTTCCCCAATCACCAAAAACAAAAAAGAAAAAAAATCTGAAATTTCTCGGAATTCCTAAATTAAACTTGAAAATGGCAGAAGGCGCCGAAACAATCAACACCACCATCTCGCCGCCGCAGCCGGAATCCGAGGGCTCCACCACCACATTGCCTGCGACGACAGATCAGATTTCGGATGAAACCTCAAAATCCGTAGATCTGAAGAAACAAGAATCGGTCGCAGAGACGAAAACAGGAGGCATGTCGCTCCGCATTTGGCCGCCGACGCAGAAAACTCGCGACGCCGTCTTGAAACGTCTGATCGAGACGTTATCCACCGAATCCATCCTCTCCAAGAGATACGGAACGCTCAACTCCGACGAAGCTTCTGCCGTCGCGAAATCCATCGAGGAGGAAGCCTATGGCGTCGCATCGAACGCTGTGTCCGATGATGACGATGGGATCAAGATCCTTGAGGTTTATTCCAAAGAGATTAGCAAAAGGATGCTTGAAACGGTGAAGGATCGATCGGTAGCCACCGCCGGAAATGGGACTGAGACAAACAACGAAGCAGTGGAGGATGCGACGGAAGCTACAAAAGACGATGCGGCTACTGTGTCGGAGAAGAGTGAGGCTTAAGATTTGGCGTACTCTTTCTTATTCCTTTATCTAAATCTATAATCTACCTATTAGGGTTTGCTTTGCTTATGCTAGATTCTCAGAATTTATGACGACGTCATCTGTTATTGTAATGACTTTGTGTGGATTTGGTATTTGCCTATTTGAAGATGGTTCCTTTCTTCCTAATTCGTTACATGGTTTGGCTTGTTAACAATTATCGTCTTTGTTCGTAAGTTGTTTTCCTCTTTTGTAGTTTTTGGTTTGTTTTGCTCGATTCTTGCTTAATTACACCGTTTGCTCTGATGTTTTCTGCTAGTAGTATCATTGGGTTATGTCCTTGTGAATGTTGGTGCAGTGTGTTCAATTTCTTTCAATACATTTTGGACTTTCTTTCTATATGAAATTGGGTTTGAAACTTAACATTAGAGATAGGTTGAAGTTCTTTAGATTTTGAACTTGGGTTTGACTTAGGAGCATGTTTGAAGTAACTATTATGATTAACTTAGTTACATGCATTTTGGTTCTGATTGTTTGTTTCATCTCTGTTTATGTTCTTTTCTTTTGGATTAGTTAATGTGCTAATTGGTTGTTAATACTAAGTTATGTGAAATGTGTAGATATGCCTAGGTCTTGTGTTGTCTTACATAGAAAAAGTAGACTGTTCTGTATTTTATATCCTCCTTCTCGCGTCTTCATTTTGCTTTTCATGGTATACCTCTAACTGTAGTAAACACCCTTTTTTTTTTGCTTTGATTCTCTCTTTCTACGCTAAGTTGAGTATTTGTTGGAGTTCGTCGGTCTCTGCATTTGTTTAATGTGCACTATACAATTTTCACTGATACTCAGATCATCTCCCTCTAGTCTTCTCTATACAAGCTCAGTTTTTTTTTTTTTTGTTATCAATTCCAGACAGAATCTTCAAAAATTTCTTCATCCAATTCAAGAAATAAGCTCTTAAATTAGATTCAATAATATAGTAGCTACTTGGTTGATGAATTAAGTGTAAAAGAAAATAGACAAGCTTGATCTACATTACACTTAAAATCAGATTGATCCGGCAATTCCACTAAAACAAAGAATCGAAGAGTCTCAAGAATAAAAAAACTCGCCAGAGAAGATGAAGTTTGTTACAACACCGTCAACGGCCAAAAACACATTTCCCTTTTATAAGTTAAGGGATTACAGTAACCGGGTAAAAATCAAGATAGTCAAACTGACCTAATTGAACCATTAAAACAAATTCAATATAAGTGGTTAAGTACTTTCTAAACCCGTGTACTAGCCGTTAAATCAGATTGGTACTATATCAAAAATCAACATTCTCCACTTTTGGCCCAATATCAATCTTTTCTTCACTTCTCCTTTTGCTACCTTCTTTGAACTCTCTTGAGAATCACTTTCCGAATCTACACCATATGGCACAACTCCGCTTATTCAAGCCTTGGTGATATTGAGCAAGTCTAAAGCATAGCTCAACTTACTCACAGGGACAACTTCCGTCAAAATATCGGTTGGATTCCTACTAGTATGAATCTTAACTACCTCCACCTCATCATCATATATCACATCTATGATGAAATAATACTTTACTGCAATATGTTTTATGCTTCTATGGAAGACATTGTTCTTTGATAAGCATATGGCACTCTGTAAATCATACTAAACCCGAATAGTTCCATGCTCAAACCTGAAGTCTTTAAGACATCCTTTAAGCCAAACTGCTTCCTTCACAACTTTTGTTAATGAGATGTACTCTGCGTTTGTTGTTGACAAAGCTACCACTGGTTGAATATTTGATTTCCAGCTTACCACTAGTTGAAGATTCGACTTCCAACTTACCACATTACTACCAACACTGAATACATAACCAATGTTGACCTCCTTCTGTCTAAATCTGCGACAGTCTGAATCGCAATATCCCTAAATCTGTAACTCTTTCTCCTTCTTATATACCAACTGAACATCCATAGACCCTTTAATGTAATGTAACAACCATTTTATAGCATCCCCATGAATTTGACCATGCTTACTCATAAAACGACTAAATAGAGCAATTCCATAAGCTAGATTCGGCCTAGACCTTACATTGCATATACAATGCTACCAACAGCCAAAGAATAGGGTAACCTCAGTGTCAACGTCATCCTCATTATCTTCAACCGAAGACAACTTAAAATGAGCTTCAATGGGAGTTTGATAGCTCTTAGCATCATCCATTCGAAAGTTCTTAACGACTTTCTTCAAATACTCTGACTAGCATAACCTGAGTACTCCTCTTCCCCTCTCTCTCTCAAATACCAATCCCAAGTATTCTCCTTTTTTCACCTAAATCTTTAGTCTCAAAAGTATTACTTAATTCCTTTTCAAGGTTGTTAATCTCTGACATGTCTTTTGCAGTCAACAACATGTCATCCACATATAGCAATAAGTAGAAAAAACTTCCTTAAGCAACCTCTTTTGTGTAGACACAAATCATGCTCACTTCTGATAAACCCTTGAGTTGTCTTGACCTGATCAAATCTTTTATTCCACTGCTCTGGTGACTGTTTTAAGCCATACAAAGATTTCTTGAGAAAACACACTTATCTTTGTTTTCTAGATCTTCATAACTTTATGGCTGAAACATGTAAAGATACCCTTCCGAATTCCCATATAGAAATGCAGTTTTGACGTCCATTTACTCTTATTCCAAGTCAATGTTAACCACCAAGGACAAAGAGTCCTGATGGAAACATCTTTCACAACTGGAGATAACACTTCTTGATAGTCTATTCCCTTTTTCTGTGAAAACCCTCTTGCTACAAGCCAAGCCTTAAAATGATATGTCTCAGTTCCTTTTATTCCAAGTTTGGTTTTGAATAACCACATGCAACTGATGATCTTTCTGTCTTTAGGTCGATCAACTAGAATCCATGTTTCATTCTTTATTAAAGACACCATCTCTTCATCTGTTGCAGCACTCCATTTGACTACTACTTACTAGATTTTCTTTTGTCATATCTCCATGCTCTTCTACACTCATCATATCTGACATTGACAATGTGAACATGATCTCTTATTCATCATAATCATAATCCTGAAATCTTATTGAATTCATAATGATCCTCCTGGTACGATCCCTTGCAACTTGGTAGTTTGACAGATTTGTCATGGCTGGATTCCCTGATTCAATTTGTTTTTCATTATTGGCTCCTTCTACATGGAGATTGTAAACAACTCTACCTTGATCAGAACTGACTTCATCACTTACTGCCATAGAAGGAACTCCACGCTGCTCAGTCTCAGGAGGCTGGAATCTCAAGGCCTCCAGTGTATCAGTCTGTGTCCATCTAGGAGCAGGAAGCTCTATACCACACTTCCCAGAAGTCGGATCGTGGTAAACCCAAATGTGCCCCTCCTTAAGCCAGAGGGCGCTCTGCAAGTGGCTGAAATCTAGGAACTCCTTGGCTGTATCACACTCTGTGCTCTGTAGAGGAATCCCGCAGTGCATGAAGATGGGAGTAAGCAGGCTCCCCACTGTCTCAGTACGGACTCCATCAAATGGCTTCAGCTGCAGATCACATAAATGCTGAGTGAAAACAGCTCCCAAGTTGAGACCCTTAGTAGGATCTCTCACGCCAGAATCCTCAAACTGATCCCGCAGCCCGATGAACAACATCTCCATCTCATACTTACACATCTTGTTGGCCTCAAACTTGCACAACAAGCTCCAACACAAGATACACGAGACATATCTTAGCACAGGGTGTCTCAACTGCACCACCGGTGTAGTCCGTGAGTTGTAACGACCACTGCCGATACACTCCCAAAATGATCGAGCCTCCTCTGGATCCCACTCAAGTGGCATGCCAATGCACCTCGGCTCAGTGCTGAAACCGTAGATCCTGCAGATATCTAGTAAAGGAATCCGATACCTGACTCCCCAACTCATGAAGGTAAAGATACCTCCTGTAGCGCTCCTTCTATCTGGATCTGGGTAAACCACTCTGCAAGTGGCTAGCAACTGTCTGACCAGCTCTGGGTACAGATCATAAGGACGCATAGGCATCGTCCCTAGACCAATGCCCTTGCACACCGCAAGTACCTGCTCATCAATCCCCAAACTCTTGCAGGTAGAGTAGTCTGCAAACTTGGTTGGCTTGATCTTCTTCCCGCACCAACCACTGTATAGCAGCGAGTCATATTCATCCCACTAATTAAGCAGTGGGCTCTCTGTAAAATCGGCAGACTTGAGGAACTCAGGAATGTTCGCTGGCCACTGCGTGGCTGTCGGGATCGGTGTCTCATCTGCTCGGGGCCAAGGCAGTGCTACTGCTGGACCAACTCTCACATATGGCTCAGGTGGCTGAGAGTCTCTATGAAACCACTATGGTGGTGGAATGTACTGTCGTGTGGCTGTGGATGATGTTGCTTGGCGCTTGCGGGGTTGTCTGCGAGATGCCATCTGCATTCAACAAGAAATTAAAACCAATTAGTCTCGGCAATCTCTCTGTGAAATCGCGAAGCATCGACCGTTGCACCTAAGGCATCGATCGTTGCAAGGCGATTTCATTTTATCGAACATTTCCCCAAAATTGCAAAGCAACGACCGTTGCACAAGTGCAACGACCGTTGCAAGGCGATTTTGGCCATCAACAAAAATCTCTAAAATCGTTCTAAATACGTTCAAGCAACCACAAAATCAACAATAATCCATCACTAAACAACCTAAATCATGTTCATCTAAACACGCATTCATCAATTTCAATCCAAAATTCCTATTTCCTAAAACCCTAAAATTGAATCCGAAAATCAAAAAATGGAGGTACATTACCTTGGATTCGTGATATATGGGCTAGAAGAATAGATTGAGAGTGTAAAAACAAGAGAGTAACACTTGGAATCGAAGAAAATGATGAAGAAATGAAAGATTTAGGCGAGTATGATTGTTTCGGTGGCGTACGGACAGAAATGGAGAAGAGAAGAGAAGAGAAGGGTTTAAGGCAACTTACCTCGGTCGTGGGTGCAACGATCAATGCTGGTTGAATCAGATCGATTCCGGTTTAGCGCGCATACCTTAATTTTTGCAATTGAACAAATTGCAACGACCGTGGCACATGTCCGAAACGATCGTCACAATGCGATCACCTCTCCTCGTCGTAATCTCCTTGCAACGACCGGTGCACAAGTGCATCGGTCGTCACACATCTCCAGACTCGAGTTCTGTATCTGAACTTAGCAAAAACAAAAACGAAAACGTGAAATCCTAAGAAAAACACCAAAAATAAGAAAGAAAAACAACTAAACCTAACAGTGGGTTGCCTCCCACTCAGCGCTTGTTTAAGGTCATTAGCTTGACCGGACGAACAAGATCAGTTTGCTGGAGATCCTGACAGAGACTTTGATTGTCTCTGTGCAAGCCTCCTCATCCATGGTGGCGAATAAGATGTATCAGAATGATCATGTCCAAGAAAAGAAGGAGTAAACTGCTCTCCAGGATCCAAAACCGTAGTGTGACTTGACTGCTCATCATCTCCATCCATAATGGTGAATGTCTGCCCATCTATCAGTGGCTTGCACAGCTTGTCCATCTCAAAATGCAGCGGCTCATCTCCCAGGTGGAGGTCTATTAGACTGTGTCTAACATCTATCACTGCTCCCGCTGTAGCCAAGAATGGTCTTCCAAGTAGCAATGCATCATCAGGATCACTGTCATATTTCAGCACTAGGAAGTCTGTTGGAACTAAATAGTTTCCAACTCTCACCGGGACGTCCTCAAGGAGTCCTTCCGGAACTCGTATAGACTGATCAGCTAGGACAAGAGAGGTCCTAGTAGGAGTAAAATCCAGCATACCCAGCTTTTCTGCCACAGAATATGGCATAAGACTTCCAGCAGCTCCCAGATCACAAAGAGAGCGCCTAAAACTATCCTCAAAGATAGAACAACTTAGCACAAAAATTCCAGGATCAGGCAGCTTCTTGGGAACCTTGGTTAACATCACATCACTTATCTGTTGAGGGACTATAATCACCCAATATTTCAGCTCTTCGTCCAAAGGCAACTTCTTGTTCAAATACCTCTGCACACATGGGTGATAAGGTGGATCATCAGATGATGGAATTTCTTCCAACTCTTCACCAATCTCCTCTAGCTTCTTAAGCTCTTCAATCTCCTACTTAATCACTTCAGATACTGAGGGATATTGTCTAGTTAATTGTCCATAAATCTCCTCCTGAGTAATCTCAGACACCCCAGGGAACAAGCGATTAAGCTCTAAATCTGCATCAATGCTGTCAACATCCGGCGAGTCTGTCTGTTCACGACCTGCATCGACCGACACTAGGGGTGTGTCGATCGATGCAACACTGTTTTCACAGTTTTCACCCGAGAGATTTTCTCCAAAATCCGAAATTTCAACCTCTTCCACTAACTCAGCTGTGCTTAGCTCAAATCCTTCACCTAGGTGAGATCCATCATCAATGTACACAGACCATGCCTTATATGAGTGTCTGCTACTCCTTTTCCTTTCATAGAACTGGAAATCTGATTCACCTGAGTATCCAACTGCTTCATATGAGTGTTCAGAGACTCAAACTTTCCATTGAGATCCTCATAGACAGCATCCAACTTCTTATTGCAGTCCACAGAAATCTTGGTCTGACTCTCCAGCAGCTATTCCATCATTGTCTCTATCTTACTCTCATGAGAAGTGGCTGTAGGAGGAGTCTGATAAGATGAAGATCCATAGGTTCTCTGAGTACCTTGTCCAAAAGGCTTCTGAAAACCACTTGTCTGTCCAAAACCAGCTGAGTTCTGATTGCCTGCGAAGGCACTCCTCTGTCCTCCATTGAAGAATCTGTTTCCCTGCTGATTACCAAATATGTTACCTTGGAAACCAGATCCTCCAATGTAATTCACATCTTCTTCCTGAGTGTCCTCCTCAGTTTGAATTACCTCTACATCTTGGGAAAAGTGGACAACCTTCTTACCAGCCAGGTGATTGCAAATTGTGTCCAGCTTAGATCTAAATTCAGCCATCTCTGAATTCTCTACACTTCCACCAGATTTCTTCCTCCTCTCATCCATAGTCTTGCAACTGTTGCTGCTCACTAAGTTCTCAATCAACTGCTTAGCTTGTGCAGGAGTTCTGGTGTTGAAGTTTGCATTACTGGAGTTATCCAGCGCAGACTGATATGGCAGATCTATGCCTCTGAAGAAAATACCTAGCAATGTGACCTCAGTGAATCCATGGTGTGGGCAGTCACGCTGGTACTTCCTAAATCTCATCCAAGCAGTCTTAAGAGGCTCTGTGGGACCTTGGGTAAATGTCAGAATGTCCTGTCTGGACTGATCGGAACGCGCATCATCATAGAAGTGACGCAGAAACTCACTCTTCAGGGCTGCCCAAGTAGTATACTGACCAGGTGCCAGTTGCTTCAGCCATGCAGCAACGTCTCCAGCGAGACTGTATGGAAAGGGCTTAAGGAACAGATAATCCTGGCAGACTCCATCATACTTCATGCCATTGATTAGGTCCTCAAACTCACCAATGTGATCCATAGGATGCTCCGTGGGATTGCCATGGAAAGCATGCTGTCTCATCAGCGAGTAGTAGATGGTTTTGATCTCAAAGTCATCCCTCACAAAACCAGGAAGTACTAGAGCTGACCGGTTTGCATGAAACTCATCCGGTCTGTTGTAGTCAGCTAAAGTCCTCTCATGGACAACCATCTGTCTACCTTGGTTCTGTCCTTGCGCCTGCGGCTGTGGTTGTGGTTCAGGTTCCTCGACCTCAGGGATCACACGTCCCTCAGCATCAATCCTCTGCCCAGCAGCATTGTAAGGATTGTTTTGCGGATCCCTCAGGGTACCTTGAGCATCAGGCATAATGATTAGCTTCTGTACCACCATCCTTGCTCTTCTTTCTCTTCTGTTAGTTCTCTCTAGACGTCCAAGTTCTTCAAGTCCGAGATTAACGAGGTTCAGGTTCTGATTACTTCGAGTTTCACGCGTCTGCATAAACTATCTGTAATCGTCAAGCAACGATCGATGCTATCAGTGCAACGATCGATTCAATCTCAGAATCGCCTAGTGACGATCGACACAAAGGTGCAACGATCGATGCAAAGCGAAATCGGTACCTGCGACAGAGAGAAAACAGAGAGAAATCAGTAACTTAAAATTAAAACGAAATAAAACGAAACAAAAAATAAAAAAAATCCTAGTAGAAACCCTAAGTTCGATCCTATTGAAGACTCTAAGAGTCCCCGGCAACGGCGCCAAAAACTTGATAGGGTCTACGTTTTAATCCTATTCAACTGCAAGTGCACAGTTAAGTGATTGTAGTATATAGGGTATCGAATCCACAGAGACTCTGGTCTTTGATAGATAAAGAACCGTATGAATTTAAACTAAGAAGAAAGCAGATGTGAAGTAAACTAAAAAGCAGTGCGAGAAAGTAAATCAATAGCAGGATTGGTTGTGAAAGCAGTTAATTAGAGGCGCTAAGTCTAGGGAATTCTCAGGAAATCAGACAAGCAGACAAGTTAATCAGTCAAGATCTAATTAAACACAGTTCTAGAACTCAAATCACGGAATTAGAATTAACCAAATCTCTTTGCGAAAATCCTCTAAGTCTAAGTTCAGTAATCCAAATCTCTTTGCAATTACTAACAGATTAAACCAGCATTAATTTCAAGTTCTATATGTTCACAATTAGACTAAGCCAAATCTCTTTGCGAATAATTTAATTGCTCAACCTAAATAGTTCAGATTCTAAACCACACTCTCGTGTCGTATTTAGCAACCTAAGATCTAGATTCTAATTGATCAGGTTAGAACTAGCATTAAACTCAATTTAGATCGAAGAACATTCTATTCACGTGAATCCTTAACTGAATTAAACAAGTCTAGCAAGTCATGAAATCCTTAATGAGAAACCCTAAACCTAACTATGAATCTACTCAGACATGATTAATGAAACAGAAATCATAGAATTAATAGATTGCATATAAGAAATTAAATAGATAAAGGGGTTCGAAATCTTCTCCAAAATAGATGAAGTACAAGAATAGATCAGCCCCAAAAGCTCTAAAAATCTCTTAGCTCTAAGTATGAAAGCGTAAGTAAAATAAACACCAAAATCCTAATTATATATAGCTAATCACGTTTGGGGCTTCTGTGTAATATCTGGAACTTTTCTGGGCTCCTCTGTAATATTTGATAACTCTATAAACCACCGAGATTATGGCCCATTCGCTAGTGTGTCGACCGTTGCAGGTGTGCAACGATCGACGCATGATCCCAAAACTGGACAGTGAGTTCATTCTCTCGGACCAAATCTCCAAATCACTCCAATAAGCTCCATAATCACCACATTAGCTCCAAACGTGCATGTACCTAATAAAACCTGCAAAAGACTCTAAAGAAACACAAATAGACTCTAAAACAGACTTATATCATGGCATAAAACCGGTAAAAACCATGATATATCAGTAACCACCTCCCCCACACTTAAACTGCACTGTCCCCAGTGCAATCGCAGCATGGGTTCGGGAGAACAAGGTAGAAATCAACCGAAAACTTGAAAAGTCAGAAACCTTACCTGTAGGCGTGTTGTGTGTCGACTGACACCCAGCCAATGTCGAGCGACACGTGGCTTTGGTTGACATTCATCTGCTCCGAATCGAGTGTGGTCGATTTCTGTCCGCGTTTCCGAGTTTGGTGTCGACCGACACTAAGGAACGTCGGTCGACACTGCTGTTTGCAACCTGTTCTTCACGATTCTAACACACAAAAACCATAAAAATCAAAAGACTCAAGAACAAAAACCAAAAAGAAAAGAAAACTGACCCAACAGTGGGTGGCCTCCCACTCAGCGCTCGTTTAATGTCAATAGCTTGACTGTACTGCGATCAGGCAGTGGGTGGATCAGCCAGATGGACAATGTCGCCTTCTGGGATTGTGGTTTTCGCCCAATAGTGTTTCACCCTTTGCCTATTGACTGTGAACTCCTCGCCTTTGGAATTCATCAACATAACAGCTTCGTGTGGTCTAGCTTCCTTGACGGTGAATGGTCCTGACCAATGAGAACGCAACTTACCAGGAAACAGTTGTAAGCGAGAGTTATAGAGTACCTGGTCATTGGGTTCAAAGTTGCGTGAGATGATCTTTTTATCATGATACGCCTTTGTACGCTCCTTGTATAGCTTTGAGTTCTCATAGGCATGGTGGCAAATTTCACCTAACTCATTAAGCTGTATCAAACCCCTCTCAGCTGCAGGTTTGAGATCGAAGTTCATCTGTTTGACAGCCCATCTAGCCTTGTGCTCGAGCTCAACAGGAAGGTGGCAAGCTTTCCCAAAGAGGAGGTGAAAAGGTGTAGTCCCAAGTGGCGTCTTGAACGCAGTCCTGTAGGCCCACAACGCATCATCCAGCTTAACAGACCAGTCCTTCCTATTCTTTCCCACCGTCTTCTCCAGAATCTCCTTGATCTGTTGGTTTGAAACCTCAACATGTCCACTAGTTTGAGGGTGATATGGAGTAGCCACACGATGATTAACACCATGCTTCTTAAGCAACTTCTCGAAGACCTTGTTGATGAAGTGAGAACCACCATCACTTATCACAATCCTAGGCACTCCAAATCTGGGGAAGATGATAGTCTTAAACAGCTTAAGAACTACCGAAGAGTCATTGGTCGGACTAGCAAGCGCTTCAACCCACTTAGAGACGTAGTCCACAACAACCAAGATATACTTCTTCTCATAATAAGATGGAAACGGTCCCATGAAATCGATGCCCCAACAGTCAAAGACTTCAACCTCGAGGATGAAGTTTTGTGGCATATCAGGTCTCTTGCTTATCTTCCCCCTCCTCTGACACACATCACACTGCGAGACAAACAACTGAGCATCCTTGAACATCGTAGGCCACCAGAAGCCTGCTTGAAGAACCTTGGACACTGTCTTGAACGTAGCAAAGTGTCCTGCATACTCTGAACCATGGCAGTGGTACAACACGCTATCAACTTCAGACTCCGCAATGAAACGTCTGTAGATACCATCAGAAAAGTACTTGTACATGTAGGGTTCATCCCAATAATAGCGCATGATTCTCTAAGGAATTTCTTCTTGGCATAACCTTTAAACACTCCAGACTCATCCTCTGTAGCAAGGTAGTTGGCTATATCGGCGTACCAAGGTCTTGTAGAGAGATAACCTTGGGCAATTGCAGCTATGAACATGTCAGTTTGATCATCCAAAACAGCTTCCTGCATCTGCGACTTGTGTCGACCGACACTAGTATTGGTGTCGATCGACATCGTTCCTAATCGGCCAATCGATGTTGGGTTTGATCGATTATCGTCCGCCTTTTCGAATAGAGTGTCGACCGACATGAACTTAATGTTGACTGACACTTGTTCTGCAACTCGTGTAGAAGGCAGTGAACTCGCAGAAACTGCCTGAAATCCTGTCTCAACCTTATAGATGTTCTCTTTTGGTAGAAAATCATCTATAGGAACGTCCTCATCGATCCTGATCCGTGATAGATGGTCAGCAACACCATTTTCCACCCCTTTCTTATCTCTCACCTCTATATCAAATTCTTGGAGCAACAAAATCCATCTCAGCAGCCTTGGCTTAGCATCTTTCTTCTGCATCAGATACTTAAGCGCAGAATGGTCAGTGTGCACAACTAATTTAGAGCCAATCAGATATGGGCGGAACTTCTCAAATGCAAACACAATTGCTAGCAACTCCTTCTCAGTTGTTGCATAATTCATTTGCGCATCATCAAGAGTTCTACTAGCATAGTAGATGGCATAAAGCTTCTTATCCTTTTTCTGACCAAGTACAACTCCTACTGCATAATCACTAGCATCACACATCACCTCGAAAGGAAGATCCCAGTCTGGAGGTTGTACAATTGGAGCAAAAATCAAAGCTTGTTTCAGTTCCTGGAATGCAGCATGCAACTCATCTGTGAACTCAAACTTCACATCCTTGCAGAGAAGTGCAGTGAGTGGTCTAGCTATCTTGCTGAAGTCTTTAATGAACCTCCTATAAAATCCAGCATGCCCAAGGATACTCCTCACTCCTTTGACTGAGTCCGGCGCCTATAGCCCTGTCATCACCTCAATATTAGCTTTGTCCACTTATGTTCCTGCCTCAGATACTCTATGTCCATGTACAATGCCATCCTTGACAATAAAATGACATTTCTCCTAGTTCAAAACCAGGTGCTTTTCCTCACATCTAGCTAGCACCTTGCACAGATTATCCAGACAAGCATGGCAAGATGGTCCGTAGACAGAAAAATCATCCATGAAGACCTCCATAAAATCCTCTACCATGTTTGTGAAGATAAACATCATGCACCTCTGAAATGTCGCAGGAGCATTACACAGTCCAAATGGCATTCTGCGGTATGCAAATGTGCCATCAGGACAAGTAAATGTGGTCTTCTCCTGGTCCTCCGGATGGATTGGGATCTGAAAGAAACCAGAATGGCCATCCAAAAAAGCAGTAATAAGGATGATTTGCCAACCTTTCCAACATCTGATCAATGAAAGGGAGTGGAAAGTGGTCTTTTCTAGTGGCTGCATTCAACTTCCTGTAGTCTATGCACATCCTATGACCAGTGATTGTCCGTGTAGGAATCAACTCATTCTTGTCATTCTTCACCGCTGTGACTCCTCCTTTCTTAGGAACCACATGAACTGGTCTAACCCAATCACTGTCTGAGATAGGATCAATAATCCCATCTTGCAGCAGCTTCATTATCTCCTTCTTCACAACCTCTTTCAGGTTAGGATTCAAACGCCTCTGATTCTCAATTGACGACAAGCTCTCATCCTCATGGTGTATCATATGCATGCATAAGTCTGGAGAGATACCTGAAATATCATCAAGAGAATAGCCAAGAGCCTTGCGATGCTTGCGCAGCTTGCTTAGCAGTAAAGTGAGTTATGCGTTATTCAAATGAGCATTGACAATAACATGATAGGTAGAATTCTGACCTAATGCATATTTGAGGCCTGCAGGGAGCTGCTTCAGCTTAATCTTTGGAGCATTTTCCTCGCTCCAATCTCCAGGTGTGGCAACCTTCTGTGAAACGCCGACCAGATCTTCTTGAGCTACTACTTGCATCACATGCTCAACAGAATCCATCATCCTCAAATACCCAGCAGCAGCAGCATCCTCTAGCTCCAAATCCTGCTCAGAACTCAACAAAGCTCTCTCTAAAGGGTTAGCAGGATGCATCTAAGACATAAATTCTGCGGCTAGATTATCCAAGGTGTCCACATAGAAAGTCTACCCATCGATAATAGGGTGCCTCGTCAGCTTGTTCATGTCAAAATCCATCACCAAATCACCCACATTAAGTCCAATCTTCTCTCGCTTAACATCAATGATTGCACCAGCTGTAGCAAGGAACGGTCTGCCTAAGATAAGAGGATCCCTAGGTTCTTCATTGTACTACAAGACAACAAAGTCTGTGGGGATACAAATTCACCAATCTTCACCAGTACATCCTCCAAGAGACCTTCAGGAATCCTTATGGAGCGATCAGCTAGAATCAAAGAGATCCTAGTAGGTGTGAAATCTGTCATCCCCATCTGCTTAGCAACTGAATACGACATCAGATTAACACTTGAGCCCAAATCACACAATGATCTCTCAAATTTGTCTCTGAAAAATTATGCAGTCCAAGATAAAGCTTCCTTGATACTTTTGCTTCTCTGGAACTCTGTTCAGGATGACATCGCTAGAGACTTCAGTAATCATCATCACACATTTTTCATCTCCCATGTCAGAAGTCAACATCTTCTTCAAACACCTCTTCATCACTGGGTTGTTGTTGATGGCATCCATCAATGGCATTGGAAGAGTGAGATTGATCAGCATAGCCATGTATTTAGCCTTGAAGCGTTCAAACTTGGGCTGCTTCGGGTTTCTCGGGAAAGGTACCTTGGGTTTATACACATTCCCAGCAGCAACAAGAGCCTTTTTCATAGTTTCAGACTCTGCCCGCGAAGGATGCCGGTCGACACTGGGTTGGTGTCGGTCGACATCGGTCGATTCTCCATTGTTGTCGACTTCACAATCGACCTCGGTCGATTTCCGTTCGTCATGAGCATTCGAAGGATTGGGTGTCGGTCGACACCGAGTGTCAGCGTCGGTCGACACTCGTCTTTTGGCTTCAATTTCTTCATCCAATTCTTCCAAATCCTCGAGTTCCTCAACACTCACTTTCCTGTTGGGGATTGTTTGCAGCCTTTTCCCACTCCTTAGTGATATGCATTGCAGTGATGCTTAGGGTTGGTATCTGTACTTCTAAGAAGGAATCCGGCTTGCCTCTTAATAGCTCCATCAGTTTGAGCAACCTGAGTATCCAACTGCTTCATATGTGTGCTCAAAGACTCAAACTTCCCATTAAGATCAGTGTAGATAACATCCATTTTCTTGTTGAAGTCCACAATAGTCTTTGTCTGCCCCTCAAGTATCTGCTCCATCATAGCTTCCAACTTGCTCTCATGAGCATTAGTAACATGAGGAGTCTGATAAGAAGATGATCCATAGGTCCTCTGATAGGAGTTGTTCTGCTGAAAAGGTTTCTGGAAACCAGCATTCTGACCATATCCAGAAGAGTTTTGATTGCTTGTGAAAGCACTCTTCTGACCACCAGTGTAGAACTTGTCACTTTGCTGATTTCCAAACCTGTTTCCTTGAAATCCAGCCCCATCAATGTAGTTCACATCCTCTTCTTAGCAGCCATCTTCAGGTTCAAACTCTTCAACCTCTTGAGCAAAGTGGACAGCCTTCTTTCCAGTTAGCAAGCTATGAACAGTGTCCAGCTTATTCTTCATCTCAACAATCTGGAAGTTATCAACTTTTTCACCAGACTCTTTTCTCTTCCTATCAGCATTCTTAGTGCTGTCGCTGCTCACCAAGTTCTCAATCAATATCCTGGCCTCCTCAGGAGTCCTTGTGTTGAAGTTTCCATTGCTAGCAGGATCCAACGCAGTCTGGTAACAAAAATCCACACCTCTGAAGAAAATGCCCAGCAGCTGAACTTCATAGAATCCATGATGAGGACAGTCTCGTTGGTACATCTTAAACCTCACCCATGCAGCTTTAAGAGGCTATGTAGGTCCCTGAGTGAATGTCAGAAGGTCCTGTCTGATATGATCGGAGCGAGCATCATCATAGAAATGCCTCAAGAACTCTCTCTCCACTGCATCCCAAGTGGTTAGCTTCCCAGGTGGAAGTTGCTTAAGCCAAGCTGCAGCCTCTCTAGCGAGAGAGTATGGAAAAAGTTCGAGATGCAGAAAGTCATAACCCACTCCATTGTGCTTCATCCCAGTGAAAAAGGCTTCAAAATCCTCAATGTGATCCATTGGCTGCTCATGGGGAAGTCCATGGAAAGGGTGCTGCCTCACAAGTGCATAATATGCAGTCTTAAGCTCGAACTCATTCCTTTCAAAAGGAGGAGGCACAATCACAGACCTGTTGACATAGAACTCATCAGGCCTGTTGTAGTCAGCAAAAGTCCTCTCCGGTGGAGGATTAGGTTGTCCATTAGCTCCAGGATTAACTACCTGCCTTTCACCTTGAGGCTGCTCAGGTTCAAGGATCACATTTCCTTGGGCATCAATCCTTTGTCCCTGAGCATTGTACGCATTATTCTGCGGGTCTCTCAGAATACCTTCAGCATCTGGTATCAAAATCAATCGATTATTCATCATCCTTGAAGTTCTCTGAGCCTTTCTGTTTGTTCTGTCAAGTCTAGCAAGCTCCTCAAGTCTGAGGTTCAAAAGTTCTTCGTCCGGGTTACTTCGGGTGTGACGATTAGGCATACACTGATCTCAAAGGCGAAATCCGTGCTTGGTGTCGAGCGACACTGATTGATGTCGGTCGACACTGAGTGTACCTGTCGATTCCTGCAGCATAAAAACAAGCAAGACAAGAGAAAATGTCAGTAACAATGAAAATAAAAATGACCTAGTCTAAACTCTAGAACAAAACTATTGGTGAACTCAAATGAGTCCCCGGCAACGGCGCCAAAAACTTGATAGGTCAAGAAATATCCCTATTCTACTGCAAGTGCACATTTATGTGATTGTAGTATAAAGGGTATCGTATCCACAAGGACTCAAGATTCACACAATAGATTATATGCCTTCGAACTTAGCTAAATCAATCAAGAGGAAACAGAAGACAATGCAAGTAAACAAAAGGTTTGTTTCATTTGGAGAAAGACGCTAGACTCAGGGTGTTCTCAGGAAATCAAGAAATGCCAGACACTTAGCTAGTTAGGATTCAGGTTAAGCATATGTTCAAGAACTAGAATCACAATGTATAATAATCTAACTCTCGCTGCGATTACTATCTATGTCTAGCAACCTAATGACTCAAATCTCTTTGCAATCTTAGAGTTCTAGACAAGCATTAATAGCAAGTTCTTAAGTTCACAATTCTTCTAAACCAAATCTCTTTGCATCTAGTCAAATTTCTCACACTAAGTTCTTTCAGATTATAACTCACACTCTCGTGCCAAATTAACAATCTAAGATCTAAACCACAGGTGATCAATCCAGAATTCAGTATTAATCTCAACTTAGGTAATGAACAGATAGTTTTAGAATCCTAATCATTCAGTGATCTAACAAAGCATGAAATCCCTACGAGAATCCCTAAATCTAACAAAGGTTACTACTTAGACATGATATCAAATGAATAACACATGCTTGAATAGAAAATAAGACTGAATAGATAAAAACAGGGGTTCGAAATCCTTCTCTCAAAGGTTACAAGTAGCAAGAACAGCCCCAAGCTAGAATCTCTCGATCTCCCGAACAAAAGCAAGAACAAAGAACAAGATCTGAGTTACTGCTCAAAAACCTAATTAAAAACTGCTAAACACGTTTTGGGGCTAAATTAGAATTATGGAAAACTTCTGGACAACTTTGCAATTCTTCAAAAGATGTCTTAAACCTGCGCATAAGTTTCTGTCGCCCTCAGTGTCGACCGACACTAAGGTGAGTGTCGGTCGACATCACACCGTGGTCGAGACTCTCACTTCAGCTCGTTGCACAAGTCACCAGAAATGTCCCAAAACTCCGCTCCAAATGCAAGCTTACCTGTAAAAGACTCGAAAGACTCGAAAAACCAGGTTAAAGACTCAATATATACAATTATATCATGGTTGAAAACCTAGAAAACATGATATATCATAGGCCACGTGAATCTAATCATTTTTGGGAAGAAAAATCAGCTCCATTTCTAACATATCTTCATCAGGAAGAATGTTCAGCTATTCCTCACCAAAAACGCCCGTTATTTTTCTACAAAAACCAAGCAGCTGAAATGTTTCGCTATGATTGGACCAAACATCATATGATCTGACCAGCAACTGAATGCCCAATTCTGATTGGCCAAACTCCTCATTTAAGGTGAATAATTGTCAAGCTTCCATTGGATCACGAACCACCTGGCCAGACCTTGGATGAAGCACTCAGGTCTCATTGGTCGAATTATTTATCGGTTTAAGTGAAGAAAAGATGGCGCCTTCCTATTGGAACAAGCAAACCACGAACTGAATCTGGAGGAGTCTCATTAACATTGGCTAAGCTTACCAAGAACCAAGGTTGGTGAAGAAATGTCCAACTCCCATTGGTTAGAAGCAAATGGACGAATATTGGGTCAGAACATAGTTATCGACACAGTTTGGTACGCTCAAGATTAGACACATTATGGACACAAGCGGGATGGATTTTATTAATGCAATCACAAGCAAAGAATGATCTAGAAAAACATCCTTGGATTGGACAACTAGCGGAACATAAGATTTGACGATGCAACGGTCTGAACGGTAAATTTCAGGAATCGGTAAGGACCGATATGCGGAACGATGCTTCAGAAGATCAGCCACGTCAACCTGAGAACCTTGGGAATAGGATAAGATCATTTTCAGACTGTGTGCCTCACTCCCATTGGCCATCAGCATTCATTCTTATCCAAAACAAAAATGGGTGATTTTTGTTTACCGATTTATCTCCTACAAAAAACAAGCTGGTGAAGAAATGGCCTGATCTCATTGGACCAGAACCATGCCGAACTGACACTGATCTGAATGTCCCCATCTGACTGTCTTAGCTTCCCAAAGCTGGAGGAGAAATGCCACACTCCCATTGGACCAAAATCTGATCGGCTTCGTGTTATCGTCGGATTGGTCGGAAATTCCCAAAGCTAGAGGAGAAGTGTTTCAACCTCATTGGACAATCATCACTACTTTTCAGGCTGTGAAATGTGTTCCACGTTCTGATTGGCTGCAGCCCTTATCATTATCAGCAAGAAAACGTTCCCTCTTCCCATTGGTCGAGCTTACCCCCGATTGAAGTAACCTAAACCCTATCAATACCCGACCATACCTTAGGATTTAGAACCATTCCAGAACGAAATAAACACTCTTAGAAACCATAGAAAGGGGTGGATAACTTAGGAGACATGAGGAAACCCAAAGCTCAAGACGGAGCGGCAAGATCGTCGATAGAGTGAGTTCCCGGTAGCATAGGTGCTAACGGTTTGCTTGCAGGTCGTGATCAAGGATTGAAACACATGGAGTGTTTATCCCTGAATCACTTTTATTATCATGCATACATGTGATTGTGATTGTGATTGTGATAAATACGAGATGTGATTGAGATCCTCTCGAAAACGATTATGTGATAAGTACGGGATTAGATCAAGGTATCGTCCCGGAAATCGTGATATGTGTGATGATCGGTTGAGTTTGACCCATAACGTTACCTCATTACCGGAGTGTGGTGGCGGTTCGATGCTTCCTTCCGACTCCTCACACCAGAGAAGGACCGTCTAGGTGGGAAGACTTAGAGAGATGGGATTGCAGCCTAGGTCCAAGTTCTATCTGACAGGATAGTAGTGTTACCGTGCGAGGGTACCCGCCAAGATATAACCGGCTGACCTCATAGACGGGTCTTGGTTTTGGTGATGTTCTAGGCTCATATGCCTTTGTGGCTATGACTTAGGTGTTCACGAGGAAAGGAAGATCGAATGCGCAAAGCGTGCGAGGCCCAAGGGCGTGCGAGGCCCGTGTGTGTGTGTGTGTGGTTATCATGATATCATCTTTTATTTTCCTGCATACTATGTTTTGATTGATTTATGAGTGTTGCATTCATGCATTTTTGGGATTTTGGGGTGGGAAAAATAATCTGTTGTGTAGAGGGTTTTGGGACTCACTGGATAACCCATATGGTTGCTCATTAAACAAATTTTGTCTTGCAGGTAACCCTAGTAAGAGAGAAGTCGGACGTGAAGTTCTGGAAGTAGTTTGTGGTATGCTTTTGTAACCATTTTTCTTTTTGTAAAATCTTATGTATGATTTTGGGTATCTACGGGTTGACTCGTAAGAAAATCCACATGTAATATTTTAGATAACGACTTTGTAAGGTTTATCTTATATGTAATACAAATGCTTTTATATTTGTAAGAACCTTGTATCCCTCCCTGATATTAGCTAGTCCAAGCTAACACAACTCTCACTCCTTTGTATGGGTTGAAAAGCCTTAGGCTTAGGTTGAGAGGTAAGGCACCTTGTGTTGGGAATGTCCTGAAATCTACCGTACTATCTCTAGAAAGTATGATAAGTGTCGAGATCAGACATAAGTCATAAATACTGGGTGATCATGATGGCTTGCTAGAGTCCGCTCTTGATCTATAAGTTTAGGACTTATTACCAGTATTGTATGATCCCGAAGGGTCACACACCATAGCTAACGGGAAAGTTAAATGGAATTAATACGGTAAGATGCAATGGCATTTACTGTATTGGATCAGAGAATTGGGCCAGACAAAATGCAGGCTTTTGTCTGATTTGTGTCTTGGGCCCAAATGATTAATGAGCCATTAGTCAAATGACTTGGGCCCATTAATGAGAGAGGTAGAAATCGCAAACCCTAAGGCATAACACAAGCCATGCGATTTTCCGAGGGTGGCCGCGAGTTGTCTCTCTCTCAAACTCTCTCTCTCTGATCTGATCCATCTCTTTGGTCTAGCAGCCATCCCGTCTTGTAAGAGTGTGGATACCAAAGGAGGAGCAGGTTGTTCATCTGTTCTAACTGATCTCATCATTACCATCAATTATCCGCTGCAATCTGAAAGGTAATGATCCAGGTTTGGTTGGTTTTATGATTCGTTTTGCAAGAACCTAGATCTGTTTAAGATTATGTGTTAGGTTGTAATTTGGGAATTAAACCTTGAACAAACACTATAATCCTTCAGTGGTATCAGAGCCTAGGTTTTTAGGTTTCTTGTGAAATTGGATCATAGGTTGTTTAATAGTTTTTGAATCAATTGAGAATTAAAATTGATTAAAGTTATTAAAACCTAATCGCATAATTTTGTGGTCTCGGCATGTTAAATGATTCGATCATTTAAACCCTAATTGCCTCGCTTGTTATGGTCTCGGTAATTAATGTTGCCGAGTGATGCCAATCGTGTAATTAATGTTGCCGAGTGATGCCAATCGTTCGATCATGTATGCTGTGTGATCGTGGATCACTTGTTTGGGCCGCTGATCTTGTGACGATGATCGCACATTCGGGACAGACAAGCGATCGATGGCCATATGATCGATCGATGATCGATCGTGATGGTGAGTGGATCGATCGCTTGGCCAAGCGTGATTCGCAAGGCATTTCTCGGATGGATCATGGGCCGTGATGCGTGATGCGTGTGCCGTGATGCCGAGAGCCGTGCGTGTCGTATGTTGCGATGATCGATCGTTTGCGATCGTGAGCAACCGCAAGGTCTCGGATGAATCATGGGCCACAAATTGCGTTAATGGGCCGAGTTGGATCTTGGATCCGATCGTTTGGCCCGTTAAAATTTTACGTCCCGCGAATAGTTAATCGGTTAAACCGAGCTTCGCGGTTCGTTGCCCAAAACCACACCGATTTAACCGGTCCATTTAATTGGCGGTTAATTGTGTGTTTAAAGCCTTAAACCGCAAGTTAAATCAAATTGGTTAAAACACTAGGTGTTTCTTCCCGGTTTTAGATTTAACTGAACCGATCCAATTTAATTGGTGGTTCAAGCGGTTAACCCGAATCGCGGTTTGCTGGAAATTATTTAATACATGGTATTATTTAATTTCTGGTTAAACCGGATTGAAATTCAAGAATTGAATTTTAACCTAAACCGAAGGCTGGTCTAAGTTTGATTTGGTTGGACCAAATAATTTAGAGCTGGTCTGGTTTAGTAAATAACCGATGGTTTTGATAGTTAATTTGGTCTTGGACCAGAATTAATAAACCAGATCGGTTATGTCAAATTATTGGGCCAGCTGGAATTCTATGGTCTTGGGCCAAGAATTGGGCCTATAATTTGTGACCAAACCCAAAATATTTAATAAAATATTAAATTAGAAATTTCTATTTTTAGTATATTTCTAAATTTAGAAAGTTTCTAAAATAAGAAAGTTTCCCAAAATAGTAATCTTCTATTTTTGGAAATAAAACTTAAAAATCCTCAAAAACAATATCAAGCTTGGATGTCTTTCCAATCTTGTCAGCTACTTAACGCTTATTCGATTACAGATATGGCTTACAGTGTGATGTGTCTGTTTTCGCATAAGTAAAGTAGTATATAGTCACTAATTTCATTGGGAGTCCCAGACTTTAGTGATTATTTGACTGTAAGAGATTGGTTTCCTTGACTGGGCTATCGGGAGTCCCGGGCCTTGAGACATCTGGTGAATTTGGGCCTCGGGTCCAATTCACAACCGAGAGTTATATGAGATATAACTAGCTGTGTGTATGCTTACCAAGTAAAGCTAATTCCGGGTGACGGCCAGTGGCCCACTTTGGATTTAGCTGAACATGGGTCTCGGAATCATTGTATTCTTATGAGGTTAAACAAAGAAATTTTGAATGCAATGCGAGTTTTCTTATAAGTTGTTAAGGTTGCTCTTTTATGAACTAAATAACTAAAACTCTATTTATCTCTAAATTTCAGCTATGACTAGCACAAACAATCAAAACACTTTCTCGATCCGGTCTAGTCCTCAGGCAGGAGAGAAAGGACTATGTCCTTGAGAGAACTCTCCCCGTGAGGATCGGGTACAAGGCCTCTCATGCAGTACGTAATGCTTGGAATAAGCATTATGATGATGCGGTAGATGTGCGTGGTCTGATATTGGCTACCATGGACTCAGACTTGCAGAAGCAATATGAGAACATGTAGTCGCCAATAGAGATGATCAGCAGCCTGAAATTGAGATTTCAGGAGCAGGTAAGAGTGGAGAGATACCAGTTGGTTAAATCTCTCACTAGCTGCAAGCTACCAAATGATCATCCAGTAAGTCCTCATGTCAGTAAAATGATGGGTTACATTGATAACCTGAGGAAACTGGATTATCCAGTTAGCCAGGAATTGGCAACTGAGATCATTCTACAGTCACTGCCGTCAAGCTATGATAAGTTCGTAAGGAACTATATCAAGAAAGGCTTAACGAAGACGTTGACTGAACTGCATGATATGCTCAAGACAGTTGAGCCAAACGTGAAGAGTACCCTGTACAATCTCATGAATGAGAAGGGTAGGTTTACTAAACCTAATGCTGACAAGGGTGAAGACAAAGTTGTCCTGATTTTGAATCATGGCAAGCGTGTGTCTTCTGAGCCCGAGTCAGATACCTCTTACGTTGGTAAGTGCTGCTACTGTAAAGAGACTGGGCATTGGAAAAGAGATTGCATTAAATTCATGGAAGATTATGAGGAGTTGAAGTCGATGTATGAGACTACTTCCTCAGGTATTCATGTTATTACTTCAAGTTATACCTTATAGGTATTGGATACTGGTTGTGGCACTGATATTTGTTATAATATGCAGAGCCTGAGCAACAGTAGAACGTTGAAGGAAGGGCAAGTGGAACTGCGTGTCTGGAAGGAGCTTGGGATGCTGCCTCAGCCGTAGGGTTTTCACTTGTAGATGCCTTTGAGGCTTGGTTTTGTATTAAGTAATTGCTACAATGTACCTGCTTTAAGCAGAGTTGTCTTTCATTTTCTTGTAAAGAATTTGAATGTTTTTCATTTTGATAAAGGACAAGTTTTGTTCTTTTGATCTTAATGAAATGTTAATTGTAGCACCCTATTCAAGGAATGGGTTTTAATGTATTAAACCAAAGAGAGCCTAAATGTAACATGAATACCGAATTGGTTTAAATCTGATGAATTAAACCTGATTTTTCTTGGCGTAAACGTTTTTGGTCACATAGAGTAAGTCGGATTCAGAAACCCCATAGTTATGGACTTTTGGGCTCATTTGAATGAATATCTTATGAGACTTGAATTCTGCTTACTGGACCAAAAGACAATGGGCCCATCTTAGCCGAGCTAGAGAAAAGCCCAAAGGCTTATTGGACATTGAACATACTCATGTATGTGGTCCGATGAGCAGTAATGCCAGAGAAAATTTCCTGTACTTCATTGTCTCTACTGATTACTTCAGTGAGTGTGACTGTGTTCATTTGATGAGACACAAGTCGGAGTTCTTTGACATGGTCGAAAGAGTTCCAGAATGAAGTATAGAATCTGAATGACAGAAGTATTGAGACTCTGGATTAGATCACGAGTGAGAATACTTAAGTCATTGATGGTGTGATCATCTGAATGAGTGTGAAGTGATTTCACAACTCATTTCTCCTGAAAACCTAGAGGTGTTTCTGTGAGAAAGAATCAGATCTTATTAGAAATGATTAAAGATGAGTCACACGAATCTTCCATGATATTCTTTAAGAATAACGCTCTAGAAATATCTAAGTTTACGCTGAAATAGTTCCACCAATATCAGTTGAAAGACACCACGTAAATGTGGATTGGAAATGATCCAAATTCGTCTTTACTGAGTATTTGTAGTTGTGCTACTTCGCTGGTTGTCCCAGGGAAACCAAGGCTTGTTACTTTTACGTCCATTCTGTTTTCTAAGAAGGGAAGTTACTTTCCAAGAAGAACAGTGGGAGTAAAAGTGTAACTCGAAGAAATTCGAGAAATACAGGAGGCTGCTCAACCTGTTGAGGAAGAGCAGCGGATGGATTTACAGATTTCTGTAGAATCTACACCTGTAGAGCCTGAAGTTCGCAGATCTGAATGAATCAGTCACTAATCCGAGAGTGATTTCTCGTCATTAGTTGAACATGATGATCATTGAAAGTTGCCATGATCTGATGATCATTGAAAGTGACGAACCTGCGAAATTCACAAAAGCGAAAGTGAGCCCGGACTCCGAAAAATTACACTATGTGTAAGTTAGCTTCATTGATCCATTCATGGATGGAAGCAAACATATCGGAGTTGGAATCTTCGTTCTGTTGAAGTAGTCAAGGTTTTGACTTGAACAGGAACGAAGTGGAACTGTGCGTTTACTAAAAGATAAGTGGGAGCAATGTTGCATTTCTCATAGTGTATGTCGATGACATACTGATTCTCGGAAATAACGTCCCAATGCTGCAGTCGGTAAAGGACTGGCTTGGGAGTTGGTTTTATGATTGACATGGGTAAAGCCACGTAGTTCTTGGATTTTGGATCTAAAGATAGAGATCCAAAAGAGCTGGTAGGACAAAGTCAGGATTCTTAAATTGACAAAGTCCTACACGTTTTCAGCATTCCAAGAAGGGTTTTATGCCAATGTCACATGGCATTACGTTAAGCAAAATACAGTGTCCTACGATAACTGCTGAGCTTAAATGCATGGATGAGATTCCATATGCGTCGGCAATTGGATCTATCATGTATGCCATGAAACGTACTTGTTTGATGATGTTTTAATGTTAAGCAAGACAAGTAAAGACCAGTCAAATCCAGCAAAGAATCACTGGATTGCCGTAAAGAATATCCTAAAGTATTTGAGGAATACTAAGGATAAATTCTTGATTTACGGAGAAAGTGAGGTGCTACAAGTCGATAGAGTCTGAAAGGCAAGTTTCCAATAGACAAAGATAATTCCCGGTCACAGTCCGGCTATATCTTGTGTCTGACTGGCGGTGCAAGGCACTGTTGCTGACTCCATGACTTAAGCTGAACATTTCGCAGCTTGAGAAGCGGCGAAAGAGGTTGTTTGGAAAGAAGAGTTCATCACTGAACTTGATGTGATTCCCAGCATAGATGAGACTAGCTGCACATCAGAGGTCCAAACACCTTGAGGGTAGGTATAACCTATTCCGTGAGATAAATGACAGAGGTGTTAAGTAGATAAGCAAGTTTCATCGAATGAGAACGTTGCTAATCTATTAACGAAGCCACTCCTTATGCCTAAGCACGAGTCGCGGACTGTAGCTGTAGGATGAGTGAAATTAAGATGTAGTCTTAATTTCAGTGGGAGTTTGTAAAGGGCTTTACTTAGTTGTTTTGAAAGGTTCATGTAAACATAATATTTTATGTTTATGAAATCTATGATTTCTGGATTATTTTAACTGTGATATAAATAATCGTTCCAAAAAATGATTCATGTCATTATATATGGGCCATCGAAGTACATGAGTAGACTTGATCCTGAAACCCCATATTTAACGAAATGACATAAATCATAGTGTCCATAGTCGAAGGTTGTTGAATTGGAACACCAACAACCACTTGAGACTAGATTGTGTTGAGACTTATGACCAAGTTTCGAGGGGTCATAGATGTGCGGCATCAAAGTCGACACATAGGTATATGTAGGGGAGCATATGACCGGACATGGCCCGCTGATGAGAACTCTACAAGATATTAATATCTGTGTCATAAGAGGTTCTCATATACGACTATAGAGTATAGTCCTTAGACCTGAGTTCGCATGCATGTGGCTGCACATGGATTGATGCACTTTGATCATTGTCTAACGCTGTTTCGTAACTGGGAGCTATACGGACCTTGGTTGGGTGTATTATGAATTGTGTGGTTCATAGTGATGGAACAAGATGGGATTTGTCCCTGCCGTTTAACGGAGGTAATATCTCTAGGCCAATCGGAGACTTGATAGCTGGTAAGAGAATGGCCATTCCCAAACGGACTTGCCCAAGTCGTTTGAATTGTCAGTATCAAATCTGGTCCGATGAACATGGTCTGGCTATATAAGGATGACACGCATTTTGCCTTATGCCAGATCGAGATATTAAGACAAAAGGACTAGGGAATGTAGGATTCTAGTACAATCGGGAGATTGTTGGGAATGTCCTGTGTAGGATTCCAGTACAAGTGGGAGATTGTTGGGAATGTCCTGAAATCTACCGTACTATCTCTAGAAAGTATGATAAGTGTCGAGATCAGACATAAGTCATAAATAATGGGTGATCATGATGGCTTGCTAGAGTCCGCTCTTGATCTATAAGTTTAGGACTTATTACCAGTATTGTATGATCCCGAAGGGTCACACACCATAGCTAACGGGAAAGTTAAATGGAATTAATACGGTAAGATGCAATGGCATTTACTGTATTGGATCAGAGAATTGGGCCAGACAAAATGCAGGCTTTTGTCTGATTTGTGTCTTGGGCCCAAATGATTAATGAGCCATTAGTCAAATGACTTGGGCCCATTAATGAGAGAGGTAGAAATCGCAAACCCTAAGGCATAACACAAGCCATGCGATTTTCCGAGGGTGGCCGCGAGTTGTCTCTCTCTCAAACTCTCTCTCTCTGATCTGATCCATCTCTTTGGTCTAGCAGCCATCCCGGCTTGTAAGAGTGTGGATACCAAAGGAGGAGCAGGTTGTTCATCTGTTCTAACTGATCTCATCATTACCATCAATTATCCGCTGCAATCTGAAAGGTAATGATCCAGGTTTGGTTGGTTTTATGATTCGTTTTGCAAGAACCTAGATCTGTTTAAGATTATGTGTTAGGTTGTAATTTGGGAATTAAACCTTGAAAAAACACTATAATCCTTCACCTTGGGAGGTTAGATCATAGTATGGTCTTGCCCATTGCTTGGATTGGATCACCCTCGGTTGTCAATTGTGGCACTTATGGTTCTTAATCTTATAGATCGAATCAGGGGTGTTATTGTCAGAGCTCGTTCTCGTGCCTTTTAATGGTGCAGGAGGGGGGAGACTACGGATTTGGAGTCACCTCCACAAAGGGTGATGTTTTGAAAGATGAGCTCGATACGCTTTTGCCCATTTCGTGGGCCTAGTGGTGGAGACTCAGGGGCCTCCTCCTCGATATTCCGGCTCCTCTTAATGGAGGTCGCCTTATTTTTATTGGGCTTAGGTGGGAGCTCGTTATATTCAAGAGTTTTTTCTCATGAAGATTCGGTCTTAGATTTTTCAGCTGAGAGACGAGCTTTTGATATATCATGGTTTTTCTAGGTTTTCAACCATGATATAAGTGTATAGATTAAGTCTTTAACCTTGTATTTTGAGTCTATCGAGTCTTTTACAGGTTAGAATACGTTTGGAGCAAAGCTATGAGTTTTGGGACGTTTCTGAAGCTTTCTACAAGAAGTTGAAGTTGGAGCCGTAACCAAATATTGATGTCGACCGACATCACTCTTAGTGTCGGTCGACACTGAATCCCAACAAGACCATCGCCCGAGTTAATTTCATCTTTTGAAGAATTGCTAGAAAGCCCAGAAGTTTCATTGTTTCTAATTTAGCCCCAAAACGTGTTTAATCTATTAATTAGGTTTTTGAGAGTTATTTCTCTTATGTTTGGTTCTTGCTTTTGGCTTTTGGAGACTTGAGGAGATTATTTCTATTGGGGCTGATCTGCTTCTCTGTAACCTTTGAGAGAAGGATTTCAAACCCCGTTACTTTATCTATTTAGTCTTTGGTTTTATATTTAATATGTATTGTCTGATTGATAATATGTATGAGTAGTAACCTTTGTTAGATTTAGGATTTCTCATAGGATTTTCATGCTCGATTAGATAACTAAATAAATTGGATTCTAAAACTTTCTGTTCATCACCTAAGTTGAGATTAAATCTGAATTCTGGATTGATCACCTAGGGTTAGATCTTAGATTAATAATTTGGCACGAGAGTGTGAATTATAATCCGACAGAACTTAGTTTGAGAAATTTGACTAGATACAAAAAGATTTGGTTTAGGAGAACTATGAAGTAAAGAACTTGCTATTAATGCTTGTCTAGAAATCTAAGATTGCAAAGAGATTTGAATCGTTAGGTTGCTAGACATAGAGAATAATTGCAGCGAGAGTTGAATTATTCGGCATTTGTGATTCTAGTTCTTGAACCTGTGCTTAATCTGAATCCTGATTAGTTAAGTGTCTGATATTGCATGATTTCCTGAGAACATCCTTAAGTCTAGCACTTTTCTCATATTGAAAACACTCTTTTAATTACTTGCTTATTTACTGCTTTCATCTGTCTTGCTTAGCTTTATCCGACTGCATACAATCTATCGCATGAAACTTGAGTCTCTGTGAATTCGATACCCGTGATATTACATCGTTCGACACTGTACACTTGCTGTTAGAAATAGAGATTAAAATTTGCTCTATCAAGTTTTTGGCGCCATTACCAGGGACTCTTTGAGTTCGCCGATAGATTTTTACTAGAATTTAGACTAAGTATTTTCTATTCTTTGTTACTAACATCTCTCTGTCTTGCTTGTCTTTGTTGCTGCAGGAAACCGCGACCAAGAGCATTTAGTGTCGACCGACATCAAGCTTAGTGTCGATCGACACTCTTCTCGGGAATCAATTTGATTTCAGTGTATGCCTAGTCGTCACACCAGAAGCAACCCGGACGAGAAGCTTTTGAATCTTAGAAATCAGGAGCTTGCTAGACTTGAGAGGACAAACAGAAAAGCTCTGAAATCTGTGAAGATGATGAATCCGAATGATGTGATTTTGGTTCGAGATGTAGAAGGTGTTCTGAGGGATTTTCAGAATATTCCGTATAATGATCAAGGTCATATGATTGATGCTGACGGAAATGTTATTGAGCAGCCTCAGGCTGAGCGACAAGTTGTCAATCATGGAGTTAATGGACAAGGTGGAGGAGCAGAAGGAGCTCAAGGTGGACAAGGAAATCCACGAGTTGAAGAAAATCCACGAGTTGAAGCTCCACCTAATCCACCAGTTGGGAGGACACCAGCTGATTACAATAGACCTGACGAGTTCTATGCTAACAAGTTTGCAATTGTACCTCCTCCCTTTGCACGAAATGACTTTGAGCTAAAGACTTCTTACTACACGCTTGTGGGGAAGCACCTCTTTCATGGACACCCACATGAGCAACCTATGGATCACATAGAGAACTTCGAATCTTTAGTTACTGTAATGAGGCACAATGGAGTGAGGTATGACTCCCTGCACTGCAAGATTTTCCCGCACTCTCTTGGAGAAGAAGCTGCAAATTGGCTGAAGCAGATTTCAGCTGGAACTCTGGCTACTTGGAATGCTGTCAAACGGAAGTTACTTAGACACTTCTATGATGATGCTCGATCTGATCAGCTTAGACAGGAGCTCTTGACATTCAAGCAGGGACCTACAGAACCTCTTAAAACTGCCTGGGTGAGGTTTAAGATGTACCAGAGAGACTACCCTCATCATGGTTTCTCTGAAGTTCAGCTGCTGGTCATTTTCTTCAGAGGTGTTGATATGTGGTACCAGATGGCTTTGGATGCTGCTAGCAATGGAAACTTCAACACTAATTCTCTAGACCAAGCTATGGAGCTGTTTGAGAACTTGTTGTGTAGCAACAACACTAAGAATGCTGATTTGGAGTGGCAGAAATCTGGTGGGAAAGCTGATAGCTCGCAGATAGCTGATATGAAGAACAAGATTGACTCTGTTCACAGCCTGTTGATTGGGAAGAAGAATGTGCACTTTGCTCAAGATATTGAGGTACTTGAGGTTGAGGAGTGTTGTGAGGAAGAAGATGTGAACTAAATCGTTAGGTCTGGATTTCAGGGAAACAGGTTTGGAAATCAGCAAGGTAATAGATTCTACACCGGTAGTGGTCAGAAGAGTGCTTTCACAAGCAATCAAAACTCTTATGGGTTTGGTCAGAAACCTGCTTATCAGAAGCCTTTTCAGCAGAACAACTCCTATCATGGGACTTATGGAGCTTCTTCTTATCAGACACCTCCTACACCTTCACATGAGAGTAGATTGGAAGCTATGATGGAGCAACTACTTGAGGGACAGACAAAGACTACAGTGAACTTCAACAAGAAGATAGATTCCCTCTACACTGATCTGAGTGGGAAGTTTGAGTCTTTGAGCACACATGTGAAACAGTTGGATACTCAAGTTTCTCAGACTGCTGGAGCTGTTAAGAGGCAAGATGGATTCCTTCATGGAATGACATATGCCAATCCTAAGCATCAGTGCAATGCTATAACATTAAGGAGTGGGACAGAGCTGCAAACTGTCCCCAAAAAGCAGTTGAGTGATAAGGAACTCATGGAGCTAGAAGAATTAGAGGAAGAAGAGATTGAAGCGGAGAGGTTAATGTCGACCGACACCCCCCCCCCCCTCAGTGTCGATTGACACCCACTTCTTCGAGTTCTCATGATGAACAGAAATCGACCAGAGTCGATTTTGAACCCGACATAAAGGGAAAATCGATCGATGTCGATCGACACCAACCCAACGTCGATCGACTTCAATTGCGTATGGGGTCATATGCCGCGAAGAAGACCCTTGTTGCTGATGGAAAGGTCTATAGACCTAAGGTTCCCTTCCCAAGGAACCCAAAACAGTCCAAATTCGATCGATACAAGGCTAGATACACAGCTCTGCTGAGCAAGCTCACTCTTTCAGTGTCTTTGATGGATGCTATCAAGACTACTCCATTGGTGAAGAGATGCTTCAAGCAGATGCTGACATCTGATATGGGAGATGAGGAGTGTGTGATGATGATCTGTGAGGTATGTAGTGCTGTCATACAGAACATAATCCTTCAGAAGCAGAAGGACCCATGAAGCTTTGTCTTAGACTGTAGTATCTTCAGAGATAGGTTTGAGAGATCGTTGTGTGATCTGGGATCGAGCGTCAATCTGATGCCATATTCAGTTGCTAAGCAGATGGGGATGACAGACTTTACACCTACTCGGATCTCTTTGATTCTAGCTGATCGTTCTATCAGGATCCCTAAAGGTTTGTTGGAGGATGTACCAGTGAAAATTGGTGGATGTGTGATTCCTAGAGACTTTGTAGTCTTGCAGTACAATGATGAGCCTAAAGATCCTCTTATCTTGGGCAGACTATTCTTGGCTACAGCTGGTGCTATCATTGATGTGAAGCAAGGGAAAATTGGGCTGAATGTGGGTGATCTTATGATGAATTTCGACATGGATAAACTGCTGAAACACCCCACAATCGATGGACAGACTTTCTATGTGGACACATTGGACAATTTAGATTCTGAGTTCTTCTATCAGATGCATCTTTCTGATCCTTTGGAGCTCGCTTTGATGGGTACTGAGCAGAGTTATGAGATTCAGAATGGCACCACTGCTGGGTATGTCAGACTAATGGACGATGTGAGCACGTGATGCAACACTTCACAGAGAGCTGCAACACTTGGAGATTGGAGCGAGGAAAAAGATCCAAAGATTAAGCTGAAACAACTACCTACAGGCCTCAAATATGCATTTCTTGGTCATAATTCTATTTATTCTGTTATTGTTAATGCTTATTTAAATAACGCATAACTCACTTTATTTCTAAGCAAGCTGCGCAAGCATCGCAAGGCTCTTGGCTATTCTCTTGATGATATTTCAGGTATCTATCCATACTTGTGCATGCATAGGATACACCTTGAGGATGAGAGCATGTCGTCAATTGAGAATCAGAGGCGTCTGAATCCTAACCTGAAAGAGGTTGTGAAGAAGGAGATAATGAAGCTGCTACATGCTGGGATCATCTATCCTATCTCAGACAGTGATTGGGGCAATCCAGTTCATGTGGTTCTTAAGAAAGGAGGAGTCACAGTGGTGAAGAATGACAAGGATGAGTTGATTCCTACACGGACGATCACTAGTCATAGGATGTATATTGACTACAGGAAGTTGAATGCAACCACTAGAAAGGACCACTTTCCGCTACATTTCATTGATCAGATGCTGGAAGGGTTGGCAAATCATCCATACTACTGCTTTTTGGATGGTTATTCTGATTTCTTTCAGATCCCTATTCAGCCAGAGAATCAGGAGAAGACCATATTTACCTGTCCTTATGGTACTTTTGCATACCGCATGATGCCATTCGGATTGTGTAATGCTCCTTGTACCTTTCAGAGATGCATGATGTCTATCTTTATAGACATGATTGAGGACTTTATGGATGATTTTTCTGCCTACGGATCGTTCTACCACGCTTGTCTGGATAATCTCTTTAAGGTGCTAGCTAAATGTGAGGAGAAGCACAAGGTTCTTAATTGGGAGAAATGTCATTTTATGGTAAGAGATGGTATTTTACTTGAAAACAGAGTATCTGAAGCAGGGATTGAGGTTGATCGAGCTAAGACGAGGTGATGATAGGGCTGCAGGCGCCGAATTCAGTCAAAGGAGTGAGGAGTTTTCTTGGACATGATGGATTTTACAGGAAATTTATTAAGGACTTCAGCAAGATAGCTAGACCACTCACTGCACTTCTCTGCAAAGATGTGAAGTTTAAGTTCACAGATGAGTGTCATTCTGCATTCCAGGAGCTGAAACAGGCTTTGATTTCTGTTACAATTGTGCAACCTACGGACTGGGATCTGCCTTTCGAGGTTATGTGTGATGCGAGTGACTACGCAGTGGGAGCTGTACTTGGTCAGAAGAAGGACAAAAAGCTGCATGCTATCTACTATGCAAGTAGGACTCTTGATGATGCGCAGAAGAACTATGCAACAACTGAGAAGGAGTTGATAGCAATCGTCTTTGCCTTTGAGAAGTTTTGTCCGTATCTGATTGGATCCAAAGTAGTTTTGTACACAGACCATTCTGCACTTAAGTATTTAATGCAGAAGAAGGATGCTAGGCCAAGGTTGCTTCGATGGATTCTGCTACTTCAAGAATTCAATATAGAAGTGAGAGATAAGAAAGGATTGGAAAACGACGTTGCTGATCATCTTTCACGGATTAGGATCGATGAGGACGTTCCTATAGATGATTTTCTACCAGAAGAGAACATCTACATGGTTGAGACTGGTTTTCAGACGGAATATGCAGGATTTTTGCAATCTTCACGAGCCTCAGGACAGGTGTCGGTCGACACTCACTCAACGTCGATCGACATTTGACTCGAAAACGCGAACGATAATCGACCAAGACTGATGTTCTATGGCCGATTGGAAACAATGTCGAGCGACGTCAATACCAGTATCGGTCGACATTGATCACAAACGCACGAAGGTAACTCGGATGGTTAGGTCGACATGTTTATAGCTACACTTACCCAAGGTTCTCTCTCTACTAGACCTTGGTACCCAAATATCGCTAATTACCTTGCTGCAGAGGATGAGCCTGAAGTCTTTAAAGGCTATGCTAAGAAGAAATTCCTTCGGGAAATCAGGCGCTATTATTGGGATGAGCCCTATTTGTACAAGCACTGCTCTGATGGTATCTGCAGACGTTGCATTGCAGAGTCTGAAGTTGAGAATGTGTTGTATCACTGCCATGGTTCTGAGTATGTTGGACACTTTGCTACCTTCAAGACAGTGTCCAAGGTTCTTCAAGCAGGCTTCTAGTGGCCTACAATGTTTAAGGATGCTCAGTTGTTTGTCTCGCAGTGTGATGTATGTCAGAGGAGAGGGAAGATTAGCAAGAGACATGAGATGCCATAGAATTTTATCTTGGAGGTTGAAGTCTTTGACTCCTGGGGCATATATTTCATGGGAACCATCCCATCTTCCTATGGGAATAAGTATATCCTGGTTGCTGTGGATTATGTATCTAAGTGGGTTGAGGCGACTGCTAGTCTGACCAATGACTCTTCGGTGGTTCTTAAGCTGTTTAAGGCTATCATCTTTCCCAGATTTGGAGTGCCTAGAATCATGATAAGTGATGGTGGTTCTCACTTTAATCAACAAGGTATTCGAAAAGTTACTGCAGAAGCATGGTGTTAATCATTGTGTGGCTACTCCATATCACCCTCAGACTAGTGGACAAGTTGAGGTTTCGAATAGATAGATCATGCAGATTCTAGAGAAGACAGTGGGAAAGACTAAGAAGAATTGGTATACTAATCTGGATGATGCGTTATGGGCCTACAGGACTGCGTTCAAGACGCTACTTGGGACTACACCGTTTCATCTCCTCTATAGGAAAGCTTGTCACCTTCCAGTTGAGCTCGAGCACAAGGATAGATGGGCTGTCTAACATATGAACTTCGATCTAAAACCAGTAGCAGAGAGGCGTTTGATACAGCTGATTGAGTTGGATGAAATTCTCCACCATGCTTATGAGAACTCAAAGCTGTACAAGGAGCGTACAAAGGCGTATAATGATAAGAAGATCATCTCACGCCACTTCGAAACGAATGACCAGGTACTTCTGTATAACTCACGTTGACAATTGTTTCCTGGAAAGTTGCGTTCTCGTTGGTCAGGTCCCTTTACCATCAAGGAGGTTATACCACAAGGAGCTGTTATCTTGGTGAATTCTAAAGGCGAGGTTCATAGTAAACATGAAAAAGGTGAAACACTATTGGGCGAAAGCTAAGATTACAGAAGGCGATATTGTTCATCTGGATGATCCACCCACTGCCTAGTCGCAATAGTCAAGCTAATGACGTTAATCAAGCGTTGAATGGGAGGCAATCCACTAGTAAGTTGTAAATATTAGGAATTTTGGTTTTGCTTTTTTATTTTTATTTTGTTTTTTATTGTTTTGTGTTAAGTCTCGCAGAACCCGTAGCACTCTGGATCGAGTGTCGACCGATGTTAACATTAGTGTCAGTCGACATTGACGTACGAGAATTTCAAGCACAGACAGAAATCGACCAAGGTCGATTATCATGGTCGATTTTGGACCTGGAGAACTAATGTCGATCGACATTGACCTCAGTGTCGGTCGACATCGATACGCACGACGTAAGTTTTCTTTAAAACTCGGGACAACTTCATCTTCTTCAAAAATTTTCCCTCTCGCGAAAAATCTCCAAAAATATCCATCTCTCTCGTTTCTTAACCGTTTTGAGTGATTCCAAGGGCTATTCCACACGAATTTATCCCCCATATCCATTTCTTGTATCAGTTCACTCGATCTGCAAAGGTATGTCTCCGAATCTCCATATTTCCATTTCGGCTCTAAGGTGAAAAGCTTCTAATTTTGCCTCAATTAGATCGTTTCTATGGTTGATTCTTGCCTATTTAGGTTGTGGTAGAGGAATTATAGGGTCTTCATACATATTTCGTGATTAATTAGAGAGTCCATTTTTTTTTTCGATTTGATGACGAACTTGCTCGTTGGTTGATTCAATGATGATTTAGGACAAAATTGGGATGTAATATTGTTGATTTTAATGCTGTGGATGATTGTATAGACTCGATTTGCTGATATCTTGACTTTGAAAATTTTGTATCTTTGAGTCTCATTCTCGGGTTGGCTGTTTTGTCTTGCAGATGGCATCACGACAACAACTTAAGTGACCGAGGAAGGCTACTGAAGCCTCTGCTTCTGGTTCCACACCACAGCAGGATGACACCGCAGCTGATACCAATGCTCCAAACCCGCAGACACGCCCACCTTGGCCAAGGCGTGAGAAGCTGAAAATCCCATACAACCGGGTTTGGCAGAATGATCCTGATGTTGAATACAAGACGACTTCATGTATCAACATGACAATCTCAAAGCAGTTATATGATTATGAATTACTACAACGCTTGGTGTGGCGTCACGATCAAACCCACCAGACTTGCTGATCAGGCAACTATGACGAAGCTGAAGATACGATCGGATGTACTCCACATCTTGCGGACAGCTGACTTGAGTACTATCTATACTAAGTATTACGACCTCCACGAGGAGCTTGTGTGGCAGTTTATGGCTACTGTCAGGGTGTACTAAACCAACGAGATAGTCCAGAAAGCTTATGAGGGGACATTGACTTTTATGGCTAAATGTGTGAGATATAGGATTACTATCCCTGAGCTATGTGACACCTACGAGTTTGACAGGAATAGAGAGCGAGTGACTCTTCCACAACAATGGCGAGATGTGCAGATGTTATGGTCTCACTTCGGTAATGGGATTTATGACTCTCAGACGACCATGCAGTCCGCAGTGAGACATCCTGTGTTGATGTATGTTGTTCGTCTGTTTTCCAACACCATACTATGCAAGATTTGATTGGCATAGAGGAATAGCGGAGCTGTTACTGCTGTACTTTGGGATTGGCTATATGATTGGCATAGAGGAATATCAAGATGCTCATTTGGAAGCGAATGTAAACATGGGAGTAGTGTTTGCACATCATCTGGAGGAGCTGAAGACCAAGCCTTTCACAGGAAAGGCGAAGAAGACAGAGACTATTGGGAGCCTCTTGATTCCTATTTTTGATCACTTTGACATTGCCAGGAGTCAGATGACGATCTGCACAACGAGGTCTACAATGGACATTGCACATTTGAGGAGCACTCATTGGCTCAAGGGTGATAAGGATAAAGGTGAGTTGCTGTGGAACTTCACCGATTCATCTAGTGTGGAGCGTTTGTTTCCCCTTCCCGATACTAGACTCACATGGATTACGGGTGAGCCACTGATGCTGAGTTTTCAGCCTTCTGAGGACCTATATCGAGCTTCTCCGTGTCGCTCCACTGTACTTAGCGGCACATCCTCTGGAGCTGCTGCTTCTGCTGCTGAGCACGACACAGTCCTAGCTACTGGTGATGAGACTTACGGTTTCCCTGACCCTCCAAGACCACCGGAAGACATGCCATCTGGAGAATGGCAGAAGTGGGCAACCTCTACACTTAAAAAGGTGTGCAAGGGTATTTTTAGCTGCTCCTGTAGTCGCGCACCGCGTATCTCTCACCCACAGCAACTTTGTCGCCAGACCACACCACCTGCACCTGACAGCCCCGAGGATGATGAGATGGAGGCTGCTGATTCTGAGGAGATGGACGACCAGGACTCTCATGAGTTCTAGATCTTCCATTGCTGCTGGTTCTATCTTTTTCTTTTCTTTTTCTTTTGTGTCTTGAGTCATTTTTATGTTTTTCTTTGAGTCACTCTGTTAGTCCAATTAGTTTGGAACTTGGATGATTATGAGTTTATGCATTGTGTTGTTGCTTCTGACATAATTTTTGAGTGATCTAACACAACTAACATGTGAGAATTTGAGTGCTAATTCATTGACCTGACCATGAGCCTTATACAAACTCTGCGTACGATTCCACGGATTTAATGTCGATCGACACTACCTTCAGTGTCGGTCGACACTAATTGTGTTCAGGTACGATATTTTGACTCAACATTCCGATTGTTCCCAATTGATTTCAGCCAAACTCAAGCTGTGATTGCACTGAGGCCAGTGCAGTTTAAGTGTCGGGGAGGTAGTTACTGACGACGTGTTTTGTTTTCTTAGAGTAAGTCCTTTGTTTTCCTTTGTTTTCAAATTTGTTTTATTGAGTCAAAATCAGTTGGAAACAAATATTTTTCGAGGAATTTTTCACTATCACAAGATTCTAAGTGACCAAGGACACCCATATCAGTTCAGGTATTCAGAGGATCCATCACTAACTTCACCATTAATCTTGATAAAATTTTCTTACCCAGGGGCTTGTTATACATTAGATCGGATTCCTCTGACAGTCTTGGAAGGTCTGTAAATCTATCTGAGTATGGTTCCCTTCTCCCTTCCCTTCATGCAAAGTAAAAATAAAAATAATAAGTAATAAACTGCGGATAGGCTAGTAGCTTCGAAGTGATCACGGGAGTGGTAGTTACCCCTATTACCTCCTATGCATTAATGGAATGTGTCCAAAGTAATACCCCAATGAGGGAAGAGAAGCTGATAGAAAAAATAAAATGATAGCCAGTGGGAAAAAATCAGCTACTGAATTGAGAAAAGGGAGAAGAAAGGAACCATAAGTTGACAGTATGCAATTAAGGAAATGCCGAGTAAGAGTCCATGTGTCCTTTGATCGACACCCCCTCGGTAAGACTGCACTTAATTGCTTAAAGAAGTTAGTATGGTGAATTTGGATTTCTTATCTTGATTGTGGAGTTTACTTGGGACAGCTGCTAAGTGTGGGAAAAGTACATTGTGGTCTTGATCTCTGCAGGAATGTTTTCATGTGGATTACTAAGCGAATGTGAATGTGAAGTTCTTATAACGAAATGAGTTTTTGTGTTTTCAAACCTCTTTTTCACAATTTGGTTTTCTGTTTGCTTGAGGGCAAGCAAAAGATAAGTGTGGGGGAGTTGATATATCATGGGTTTTATAGGTTTTCAACCATTATGTAATTGTATATATTGAGTCTTTAACCTTGTATTTCGAGTCTATCGAGTCTTTTACAGGTTAGCATATGTTTGGAGCAAAGCTAGGAGTTTTGGGACGTTTCTGGAGCATTATGCAAGAAGTTGAAGTTGGAGCCGTAACCAGATATTGCTGTCGACCGAAATAACTCTTAGTGTCGGTCGACACTGAATCCCAACAAGACCATCGCGCGAGTTAATTGCATCTTTTAAGAATTGCAAGAAAGCCCATAAGTTTCATTGTTTCTAATTTAGCCCCAAAACTTGTTTAATCTATTAATTAGGTTATTGAGAGTTATTTCTCTTATCCTTTGTTCTTGCTTTTGGCTTTTGGAGACTTGAGGAGATTATTGCTATTGGGGATGATATGCTACTCTGTAACCTTTGGAGAAGGATTTCGAACCCCTTTACTTTATCTATTCAGTCTTTGGTTTTCTATTAAATATGTATTGTCTGATTGATAATATGTCTGAGTAGTAACCTTTGTTAGATTTAGGATTTCTCATAGGGTTTTCATGCTTGATTAGATAACTAAATAATTAGGATCTAAAACTATCTGTTCATCTCCTAAGTTGAGATTAAAACTGAATTATGGATTGATCACCTAAGGTTTAGATCTTAGATTAAAAATTTGGCACGAGAGTGTGAATTATAATCCGACAGAACTTAGTGTGAGCAATTTGACTAGATACAAAAAGATTTAGTTTAGGAGAATTGTGAACTAAAGAACTTGCTATTAATGCTTGTCTAGAACTCTAAGATTGCAAAGAGATTTGAATCGTTAGGTTTCTAGATGTAGAGAATAATTGAAGCGGGAGTTAAAATTATTTTGCATTTGTTGCATGATTTCCTGAGAACATCCTAACTCTAGCGCTTTTCTCAAATCTAAAACACTCTTTTAATTACTTGCTTATTTACTGCTTTCATATGTCTTGCTTAGCTTAATCCAATTGCATACAATCTATTGCGTGAAACTTGAGTCTCTGTGGATTCGATACCCTTGATAGTACATCGTTCCACACTGTACACTGGCAGTTAGAAATAGGGATTAAAATTTGCTCTATCAGCTTTGTTTCGGCATTCCTCTGAGGAATGTCCGTTCTTATTATGATATTTTTGACTTGGTAGAATCTTCGATAGAGATGTTATGTTGACCTTAACCTTATCCTTTGAATCGTTTCTCGAATTCCTGTTTGAATTGTTCGTGGAAGCTGCAGATTTTCTATGACTATCCGCGATATTCTTAATCTCTTATCCATGAAGTGCGAAGGCTGACGCTCAATGGAGCACGTCATCAAGATAGACACGTTTATCTTGTCTGTTAGATTTAGAAAAGGTTATCCTCGAGCTCATATCAGAGCATTCAAATTAGAGCGTTAGCGATCCTGTCTATGAAGGGAGTTCATCGAGTTTTCTCGATTACCCTATAAATATTAGGAGCTGAACTTATGCCACAGTGAACTTGATTGTTCATCTATTGCAGATCAGTGTTCGTGTGATCAACATATCTTTGAAAAGATTCACGATCGATGACGCCTTGTTGGCCAGCTGGTGATAATTCTGCCCCTTTGGTTGACCGTTTACATGGAGGTTGTCTCGATGTGGAAGGAATGTCACACACTCTCGGCCACAAGGACCTGAATGGTTCATATCCCGGAGGCAGAAGAGGTGGAGAGGGCAGACGCTTTGTATTTTATGTTGTTCCCACACCGTTTGAGTTCGTCAAGTTCATAGTTAACGATGGCGAGCTCGCGAAAGAGTGAGGTGTCAGATATTCTCTAGTTTGCACCGGGGGTAGTGAAGTGTCTCGAGGCGTCAGAAGTGACTTAGATCTCAAAGAAGTTCAGACGTTTTTGCGGAGGCGAAATTCCTCCATTTGTGAGGTGTCTCGTCCTGTTAGGAACATGGGATTGGGAGATCTCGACTAGTTTGTTTGCGAGAGCCCGTTCTTGTCAGTCAAGTCGAGCAGTTAGAGCGTGTAATCAAGATATACAAGTTTATCTTGTCGATGAACTCCCTTCACAGCTACTTTGAATACTCTGATATGAGCTCGAGGATAACCTTTTCAAAACTCGATGAACTCCCTTCACATATATGATCTGTGACATCTCCTGAGGATGGAGTCGTGTTTCAAGAGCCTACCAATTATGTTCACGTGGGAGCGTCGCCCAGTGGAGTCAACTACTCGGGATCTGTTGTGACTGGTCGTCTCGATCCAGATTTCGTGAGTTTTGGTTGTTCACCACCCATTTCGTTTTTTCAAGATCTTTTATCGGATCTTTCTAATAGAGGATACTAAGATCGTCCGCATAGACAACACCAAAATCTGGATCCAGAAATCCACACTAGAGATTTTTGATTTGTAAAAGGGAGTTTCGTAGAGCTAGAACCTCAAAGATCACACGATTCGTCAAAGAACTATCTAAAACAAACAATGAGTTTCATAATTATTAATTATTGATGAAAGAATGATTACAATGAGATCTCAAGAGAGAGTTTACAGTGAGCTCAAAGAGCTATTTTATGTGTAAAAATAATGGAAAAGAAGGTTATTAAGTTCAAGCCATTGAACTCCTTTTATAGCCTTGATGATGAGCTCTCCATCCGCATATCTCGTAGTGCTCTCGTTGGAACGATATCAGTGATCTCGGAGTGATCCGTTTGACTAAATCAGCTTGACGGTTGACTTAAATATTGGGCACGTCTTTCCTTCATACAGAGTCAATTCAGTTTATGAGGCGGAGATGTGATGGGCTTCGGTTTGGGCCGAAGTAATGTCTCTAAAGTAAAACTGTTTACGAGATAAAGCCATTGGGCCTTGTCAGCCCAAATTCGAGTGCGTATTTTAGTACCAATAGTCGTTGTGTGGTTGATCGATTCCTTCGCCATCGGCCTCAGTGAAGGCCAAGCCTTCCTTGCTCGTATCTTGCGCTCTATCATCGGACCCGCACTTCCACTTTTGGATGGTTTCAGTCTTTCTTTGATGCAGTTTGACCGACCGTATTGAGTCGTTACATGAGAGAAGACCTCCCATGATTGTTCCGAGGACCGTTCAGGCGATTCATCTCTCGATCATGTCGTTAATGGGGTTTCCCAAGAGGACCTTCTTGGGCTGGTCCATGTTGTCGCCTATCCTCATACCGATCTCGGGAGTTCGACCGTTGGGAGCGGTTTTCCGCTTGACCTCGGTTATCAGGCTAGGACGCCTCTCAACTTCTTGATCTTGTCTATCTTGTTGTTGAAGTCTGTCGTCATTATGCGCTCAACCTTAATTACCCTGCGAGGATTGTTGGTCGACTATTTTGATTTCTCCTCTCTGGAATCGAGCCATGAGGGCTCTCTGGAGTACTTGGCACTGCTCGGTTGGGTGCCCCTTTCTTTTATGGAAATCACAGTAAGCCTGAATGTAGTTTGGTTCCTCGGTGCGCTGACATTTGTTCATGAGAGCGATTGTTGTGGTTGCTCTTGGGGGGGGGGGGCAAACTGAGGTCAACGAGAATCATCTATGCAGAGGGAGACCGGTGAATCATTGACGAGGTAGGTGGCATCTCCTTGTTGTTCTGGTATTCCAAGTCATAATGTTTTTGTGGTTCACATAGCTCGTAGTAATCATCCTGAGATTTTTCTTTCGAGGCCGGGCCTTTTGGGTAGCGTTCTTGTTTGAAAAGATAACTTTCAGCTATCCGAATTTGATGAACAAGCCAGCACGGTGCAAGGCGTCCTCTAGTGAGCGGGGCTTGTTAACAATCATATCCTGTTTAAAACTCGACAGGAACCAAAGTCCTTTTCTCCGTGCGGGCTGCATCGTCGATTACAGTGGCTTACAAGGCAGTTTCCTTGAAGCACTCAATAAAAGACATGAGTGTCTCCTTTTCCCCTTGGTGTAAGGCCCAAATGTCGGGAATTGATACAAATTCCTGGATGTACATAGAGTAGTGCTTAAGGAAAGCGGTGGAGAGGTCTTTGAAGTTTTCGATGGAGTGTATTTCCAACATGAGGAACCAGGTCATGGCGGGCCAACTAGATTATCCACGAAGAGCTGGCAATACTCAAACTCTCGCTCTTCGGGAGAAAAGTGGGCGTGTTCCATGGCGATAATAAATGCTGTTAGGTACTGGGTGGGTCGGTGTTTCAAGCTCGACTTTTCCGGCTTGCTGGATGCGATGGCAGAAATTCGGCGGGTGAAGGGCGAGTTTTGTGTTTCTTGCAACACACGATATATTTCTAGAGCCGATTTAATGGCTTGATGAACCACAAAGTTCATTTCCCGGTTATTTTCTTTCATTTATTTAATCTTGTAGTCTCAATCCGGATCTATGGTTGTTCGTCGGAAAGCCACCGGGATGGCATTTTGAGGGCTCGTACCATTGCCCGCTGAACCGTTAGTTATGTTCGCGAAATGCCTGGATGGCTCTTCGGATTATGACGGTGAATCTCTGAACAAGTTTTGTTGCATGCATAGTATATCTCCCATTGAGGCATGTTTCTGGACTTGGTTGATTGGGGACTTTAAGTTTTCAGGACGGTTGTGGTAGAGGTCTTGGCCCGCCTCAAGCTTAGTGAACCGTTCGTTATTGCTGCGAGTCATCTCATCCATCCTTCCCAGCATAGTGGACAACAGGGAGATCAGAGAGAGTTTTTCCTCTAGTTTCCGGGGTGTGTTGATAGGAGGTTGCGACGTCGAGGGATATTGGGGGTTTGGCGTCAGGTGACTAGAGCTGTGGAGTGGGGTGGATTCCGAAGTCGTGAGCGGGCCCAAATGCTGGGGAAGAGCTCCTAGAGTTGGGGCTCTGGGAGCTCCCTTGGAGGTTGCCTCTGGTGTGGATGATTCCAGCGCTGAGAAAGTCGCGGTGGTCTGTGCTGACGCTGGTTGCTCGGTTATTACAGGTGGTGGTGACATTCTGAAGGTTGGTGGTCTCATCATTGTCGAATATGTTCTTTGTGTTTAAAAAGTCTCTTTACCCCCTCCTTCTAGCGCCAATTGTTGATCCAGAAGATCACTAAGTATGATTTATGTGGAATGGACCGAGAGTTTCGTTAGTTAGAAGAGACTGACTTTGAGGGACGGTTTAACTAAAATGAACATGTCGGGTTTTGAGTAAGAACATGTTAGAAGCCGTATTTTATATATGTGAAACTAAAGAAAGACACTGATTGTTTAGACTTGTGAACTAACTTTGATAAGATATCAGTTTGGTTTTCTAAACGAGCTCTCACTTATATATCAGAATAGTAAAAGGAAGTTACAAGTAGTGAGAGTGTAATACATCCAGGGATCCCTTCATAAATGAAACTTAAGGGGTATTTATCGCGAAAGTTGTGATGTCTGATCTCCACCAACTCAGGTTGGCGTGACAGTCTCTGCGTATTTCCAGGATATGTGATGAGGTCATCAGAACCAAACCAAACCAGGCGCTGACTGACTCAATCACTGACTCAACCACTACGTCAAGCAGCGCAAGGAGATCAAGAGAAATCAAAGCCAGGACGAGTTCTGATCCAACACAAGGCATAGGAATGATTATACATCCAACAATCAATCCTAAGAAGACATATGACCCAGGAGGAATCATAACACATGGAGGAGAGATTATGGAGCCGAGAAGAGCTAACAAGGCATATGAGCTTATCTTAGCTCAAGTGGAGACCAAGGTCAAGACATCTAGCTCAGCTCATCATCAGCATGCCACTAAGAAGAGTCATCCCCAAAAGATTACACAAGAAGAAGATTCCGAAAAGGAGCTAACCATATGTAGCATCACAACTAGCTAAGCGGATAACTCAACGACTAGCTCAGCAGACTTGCCATATATGGAAGCATTCACATTTGGAAGGTCAATTCAGCACCAAACCTTTACCTATCAAAACTACAGTGTTTTGAGCTCCTTTCCATCAAGTCCAGACGTCCTCAGCTGCACAAGACCACACAAGATTCTCCATAACTTCAACAAGTCATACTTACCATTTTTGGAGAAGAAAGAGATCAAACACCAACGACTTCTTTCCAAGAATGAAAGCCACGAATTGTTTGTCAATCAAGCTATCCCAAGGATCCTCACTTATCCCATAAAACCATCCAGATACAAAGGAACAATCAAGAGCATGGATCCTTACCAAACTCGGCCTAACGGCTAGTTTCCTTTAAAATAGCGATTTCATGTTCAAGGTCAATATGACCGTTAGTCTTAAGTCCTATAAAGTCTCATTGTATTGTTCATTTGTGAATCACCTTTCAACCTTCAATCAAAGTATTATTCAGTTTCTTTCAAAGAATTTCTTTGTTAAGAGTTTATCCCTTCTCTTGAATAAGTGTGTGATTCACCTATTCTCTAGAAAACCTTGGATTAGGATTGCTTGTGTGATTCAAGCAGAACTGATTCAACCACAGATTGAGAGAGTCAATCCGCCCATCGAACAAGTGAGTTGTTCATCATCATCATTCCTCTTTCCATTTAATCATCTCAACGTCCTTCCTAAGGAGTCCAGAGACCCACGGTTGGATCCATCTCACCACATCATCTCCCACGATCTAGAAGAGAGCGACTTCAGTCCCTGTTCTACATCGCCCACGCTTCCATCTTGCATCATCTGGTATCAGAGCCGAAAGGTTCCTAATCAGGTGTATTCTATCCTTACATTTCGGTTTCATTTCATTTAGTTTCTTAATTCTCTGATTTTTGTTTGCATCTTTAAAAAAAAAAAGTTTGTTTTGTGTTTTTGTTTTTGTTTTATAAAATCAGAAAAAGTTTTAAAAAGAAAGAGGAGAAGTTTTGCTATTTGATTCGATTTCTTAAACCAAAAAAAAAAAGTATTTATTTCCTTTTGTTTTCCAAAGTTGTTTTCAAATTTCAAAAAAAAAAAAAAAGATTTCGAGATATTTTCAGATTTTAAGATATTCTAGTTTCTATTTTTTTGGTTAAATCTAATTTTCAAAAAAAAAAAAGGAGATCCGAAACTTTCTAAATCTTTTTCAACTTCCAAAAATTTTCAATACCTTCCTAAACCAGTATTCAAACCCCTAAAAACTTGTTTAAAACCGTGTGTTAAGTTTTATGTATCGTTGCTTGAGTTTGAACAATTGCAACTACTTGTTCAGCGCTTAAGATAAATAACTTCAGAACATATTGATACACTATAAGCTTATTGTTTCAGGTATTGAATTATTGACATGAAGGATAGAGAAGATTCAGAAGCAGACATGTACGGAGAGCACCACCCACCTAGACGCAAGGCTGGATTCAAGAACCATGGAGTTACTTCATACCATGTACCAACTCAACGACAGCTCACTGGTACAAGGAATGCGCCAGTCCAACGAACCAGCACGAGGCAGCCAACAAACCGAAGAAGAGGTTCCCTAATGTTTTCAGGAAGAAGCAGTAACCCTGAAGCATACTTACAATGGGAAAATAACATGGAGGAGTGGTTACAAGTTAACAAAGTTCCAGAAGAAAGGAGGTTAGTACAAGCTGTCTCAGCCTTCACAGGAAAGGCTTATGAATGGTGGCTAAAGGAGAGAACGCCAACCATCCTTAGGAAGCCAATACTGGATTGGAGAGATCTCAAGTCCAGGATGAAAAAGGAATTTGTGGAGAAGCTTCAAACCAAAACCAAGAGAGTGAAGATTGCATCCGAAGCACAACCTGCTCCTAAGCCCAAGTCTGATTGCTATCAAGAATCTAAGGAGACTCTTCAAGCAAGGCAGGATCAGCAATGGCAGAAGATCATGGATATGTTGCTCCCAAAGAAACCAGAGAAGAAGCAGAGCCGCAAAGCTTCACCCAATGCAACCGGACCTAGCTTTGATACCTTACTCAAGTTGCGAGACACGCCAACACAAGGTAAGTGTTCCAACTTTGTAAATTCCAAAGAGCCAACATGTTATAGGTGCCATATGAGAGGGCATTTTGCTACAAATTCTCCATCTAGGAAGCTGATCAAAGATATAACTTCAGAGTTGAAATTGAAAGTAACTGACACAAATGATAATTTTGTGCAATCTGATATTTTAATTTCCAATTCAAGACTCATGCACTTGTCTTTGCCAAAGAGTTTTTATCCAGGAATAAGACAAGAAGAAGAGCACACAAGTCAAGAAGACATCAACCATGAGGTGAAAGCAAACAAGGAGAATATCATGTTCCAATTCACCAATGCTTTCACTGTGAGTTTAAGTTTCAATAAATATGTTCCTATAGTTCTAAACTCAGATATAATACACTTGCTCTTTCCCTTAAGAGTTGACTTAGGTACAGGTCTGATAAGGATCAAGAAGCCAAAGGCAGAAGGAGTCTTGAAAGAGAGACCAAAACCGAGCCATGTTTCCACACATGAGCCACAAGCAAACCAAAGCCTTGAATTATATCATGCTCCAACCAAACATGAGGTTATTTCTGAACTTAAAGTTCCTAACACTGATTGTCAAGCCACTGGCATGATGCACTTGTTTCTTGAGTCAAGTGTTGAGACAGGAATTAGATCTAAAGATAAAGCCAAAAGGGAGATCAAGGAAAATCCACCAGACCAAAGCAAGCACACTACATCAAATAACATCGTGAGTCTTTCTTTGATCCACTTCATTTCCCATGACTCAACTGCTGTGTTAAAGGATTTGTTAAGCTTACAAGAGGATGAGATATCAGTAGCACATGAAGATGACTCTACGGAAAATTATTCAAACCGATATTTATTTGATAAGAGGCCCATAATGCACTTGTTTCTTTGCCAAAGTATCAATACAATAACGCAGTTCTTCTTCTTTGAGAGAAAACACCTCGATTCTAAGCTTTCTTGTGAGTCATATCAAGCGACCTTAGATTCAGTCTTATCACAAGATCCTTCATCTCTTGTGTGGCGACATTCAATCCATCCTCTATCCATTCAATCATCTCAACGTTCATCCTAAGGAGTCTAGAGACCCGAGGGTTGAATCCATCTCACCACAACTTCACCCACGATCTAGAATAGAGAAACTTCAGTCCCTGTTCTACGTCAAACACGCTTCCATCTTGCATCATCTGGTATCTGTTTCTTTGCCAAAGTATTGAGAATATTTCAGGTCTTAAAGAGAGCAGAAGCAAGATAAGCCAAGGAGGCGTCACACCAGCTCAAAGAAGAGGAGTATCGCTAACCTATCTACTCAAAGAAAAACCACCGGATGTTCAACCACTACATCAGAATCAAAATGATTCCCAAGGTAATCTTCTAAACCCTCATTCACTTCACTGGACTAACTTGACTTATCTATGTGCAGGTTATCAAGTTTTGAGGTCAAAACTTCTTGAAGAGGGAGGGTATGATGAGGTCATCAGAACCAAACCAAACCAGGCGCTGACTGACTCAATCACTGACTCAACCACTACGTCAAGCAGCGCAAGAAGATCAAGAGAAATCAAAGCCAGGACGAGTTCTGATCCAACACAAGGCATAGGAATGATTATACATCCAACAATCAATCCTAAGAAGACATATGACCCAGGAGGAATCATAACACATGGAGGAGAGATTATGGAGCCGAGAAGAGCTAACAAGGCATATGAGCTTATCTTAGCTCAAGTGGAGACCAAGGTCAAGACATCTAGCTCAGCTCATCATCAGCATGCCACTAAGAAGAGTCATCCCCAAAAGATTACACAAGAAGAAGATACCGAAAAGGAGCTAACCATATGTAGCATCACAACTAGCTCAGCGGATAACTCAACGACTAGCTCAGCAGACTTGCCATATATGGAAGCATTCACATTTGGAAGGTCAATTCAGCACCAAACCTTTACCTATCAAAACTACAGTGTTTTGAGCTCCTTTCCATCAAGTCCAGACGTCCTCAGCTGCACCAGACCACACAAGATTCTCCATAACTTCAACAAGTCATACTTACCATTTTTGGAGAAGAAAGAGATCAAACACCAACGGCTTCTTTCCAAGAATGAAAGCCATGAATTGTTTGTCAATCAAGCTGTCCCAAGGATCCTCACTTATCCCTTAAAACCATCCAGATACAAAGGAACAATCAAGAGCATGGATCCTTACCAAACTCGGCATAACAACTAGTTTCCTTTAAAATAGCGATTTCATGTTCAAGGTCAATATGACCGTTAGTCTTAAGTCCTATAAAGTCTCATTGTATTGTTCATTTGTAAATCACCTTTCAACCTTCAATCAAAGTATTATTCAGTTTCTTTCAAAGAGTTTCTTTGTTAAGAGTTTATCCCTTCTCTTGAATAAGTGTGTGATTCACCTATTCTCTAGAAAAACTTGGATTAGGATTGCTTGTGTGATTCAAGCAGAACTGATTCAACCACAGATTGAGAGAGTCAATCAGCCCATCGAACAAGTGAGTTGTTCATCATCATCATTCCTCTTTCCATTTAATCATCTCAACGTCCTTCCTAAGGAGTCCAGAGACCTACGGTTGGATCCATCTCACCACATCATCTCCCACGATCTAGAAGAAAGCGACTTCAGTCCCTGTTCTACATCACCCACGCTTCCATCTTGCATCAATATGCTGTCTCGAACCTTGCGCCCGAACTACTTTGTGCCGTACAAGAGGATAATCATTGATGACACCGAGTTATTGTTCATATAGAGTATTGTTCGGTGAACTGCTTTGACACATCGTTTTTTGCTCGTTCTGGAAGATGTAGATCAATGCCGCAATGATGACAGTTTGGTGAACCTTTGCAAACTGAATTTGGATTGACTTTAGAGTGAATTTAAGTTAAAAAACCTTAAATGTTGAGATAAACCTAGTTAATGGGAGGTGCTATATCCACTTCTAATTATTTGTATTTCATTATAGAAAAACCAAAACTCTGTTGGAATTGTGTCCAGCAATCTCTGTACTGTCTCTATAACGTAAGAGTATGTCAGTGATCAGACATAAGTCATACAATACTGGGGGTCATAATGGCTTGCTAGAGTCCGCTCATGATCTATAAGTCTTGGACTTATTGCCTTTATTGTATGATCCCATATGGGTCACACGCTTAAGCTAGCAGGAAACAATGTTGGAACGGCATAGCAGAAGTACGACAAAAGTGCTAGGCATTTGTCGTACTAAGAGAGAGATTAATGGGTCTGATTAAATGGGATTTAATCAGATTGGGCCCAAAAGCCCAAAAGGGAAAGAGAAGGCTTTTAATGACTAAAAGCCAAGTCTCTTCTCCCCAACCCTAACACTCAGCCGCGCCTCTCTCTCTCTTCTGCGCCCCATCTCCTCGTGGTCTAGCAGCCAGTTTCCGGTGATTGCGTGTGTGAGCCTTTGGAGGATTCATCCCTTGGTGTATCTCCCTGATCTCTGACCTGTTCATCAATTCCGCTGCAACAAACAGGTAAAAGGTGAGATCATAATGTTTCTAAATAAGAACACCTAGATCTGATGCATGTTTAGGTTGATATCAATATGAGAATTGAATCAGGATCAACCGAACAATCCGACAGTGGTATCAGAGCCATTGGTTCTTAGGTTTCTTGTTCTAGATTCATTGTTTAGGTTGTTTAATCTGTTTAGAATTGTTTTGAATCAATTACTGATAAGATAAAACAGTTAAGAATCAGAATTGAACTCTAAACAAATTGATTGGATCACAAAACCGAGCTATATGACTCGGGTTTTGTCGATCGGCCAAGGAAGAGATCGACCGGCTTGGCCGGTTGATTATCACGGCCATGAGTTGGACCGGACGGACGGGATCGCGGGTCGGACGGTCGGGATGGTCGAATGGATCGGATCGGATCGTATGATCGATCACGATCGATCATCGCGACGCATCCGATCGCTCGTCTCGATCGCGTCCCGGTCGCATGCATCGCGTCCCGATCGCTCGGCGATCGTGGAGCGTCGGTCCGAGCAACTCGTCCGCGTCCCGGCTGCACCGTCCCGATGGCCCGTCCCGGCTGCGTATCGCCTCGATCTCGGATCGGTTGGTTCGCGGCTGAGCGGCTGGCCGATGTTTTCTTGGAAAGCAAGCTAGGTCACGACCAACTCGGTTTGGTTCGTGACCAAATCGGTTCGGTTCAGGGTTCGGTTTAAAACTTGATTAAAATCAATCATTCTGGTTTAATAAACAGATTTTAATAATTTTATTAAATCTGGTTAAACCGGAATAAGAAATCCAATGTCGAAAGAAATATTGGATTTAGTGCCTAAACCGGGAATTTCTAATTTGATTTGGTTGGACCAAATAAATTGAGAAATTCCGGTTTAGTAAATAACCGGTTGACAATTGTGGTCGTCGTAGTAATTAAAACTTGGTTAGACCAGTTTTAATGAACCAGACCGGTTATGTCAATTAATTGGACAATTGGGTCATGTCTTGGACATGGATCAATTCTTGGGCCTCGGGCCAAGAAGTTAAAACAATTGGGCCAATTATTTGAGTCTTTCTTCAGATTAATTTAAAATCTATTTTATAAAATTATAAAGTCGTTTTTAAATTAAAGTTTCCGAAATTTTATAATTAGAAAGTTTCTTAAAATAGAAGTTTCTGAATTTGCGGGTTTTGGATTTTAAAGAAATTTCTAAAGTTAGAAAGTTTCCGGTTTTAGAAAGTTTCCAATTTTAGAAAGTTTCCAAAAATAGTAGGTTTCCATAAATAGAAAGTTTCCCGAAATAGTAATCTTCTATTTTGGGAATGATTTTAATAAACCTACGAACCTCAAATAATATCAAGCGTTGGATGTCTTGTCCAGGCTATGTCAGCTGTCAAAGCCCATTCAATTGCATTCATGGCCTTACAGTGTGAGGATGTCTGTTTTTGCGTGGGTAAGACGGTTTGTGATTCATAAATGTCATTGGGAGTCCCAGACATTAATGATTACATGACTGTATAGTCCGGTTTTCTTGACTAGGCCATCGGGAGTCCCGGGCCTTGAGACATCAGAGTGGATTGGGCCTCGGGCCCAGATTCACAACCAAGAGTTATATCACGGATATAATTAGCCGATATAGGGCTTACCGATATAAGCTAAGGTTGGGTGACGGCCAGTGGCCCACTTTGATCTTAGTTATATGTGGATCTTGGAATCATTATATTCTATTGAGGGTAACTTATGTTATTGAATATAATGCATGATTAATCATATTATACTTTAATACGAGATTAATCATTTTGAACATATAACTAATAACCTTTTTATTTATATATTTCAGATATGACTACTACAAGCACTCAAAACACATTCTCGATCCGGTCTGTTCTCGAGAAGGAGAAGCTGACTGGAACGAACTTCCTGACATGGTCAAGGAACTTGAGGCTGGTCCTCAAGCAGGAGAAGAAGGATTACGTCCTTCGAGATCCCCTCCCCGAGAGGCCTCTTGCCAATGCTGCCAGGACTCTGCACAATGCTTGGGAAAAGCATTCGTCAGATGAAAATGATGTTTATTGCCTGATGTTGGTGACAATGACTCCTGAGATGCAAAAACAGTTCGAAAGTGTATTGTCTCCAATCGAGATCATGGCAAGCCTGAAATCGCTTTTTCAGGAGCAGGCTAGGACCGAGAGGTTCCAGACAGTTAAGAACCTCTTGGACTGTAAGTTGGCTGCGAATGCGGCAGTGAGTCCTCATGTGTTGAAGATGATGGGTTATCTCGATCATCTTCACAAACTCGACTGCCCAATCAGCCAGGAACTTGCCTGCGACATCATTCTGCAGTCTTTACCTGCAAGCTATGATCAGTTCATTCTGAACTTTAACATGCATGGCTTGAGTAAGACACTGCCTGAGCTTCACGGAATGCTCAAGACTGCAGAGCCCAACTTGAAGAAAACCACCAAGGACCCCAATGTACTTATGGTACAAAAGGGCAAGGGGTTTAAGAAGTCTTCTGCTAAGGATAAGGGAAGGGCCAAGGGTGTCCAAGTCTCGGACAAGGACACGCCAAAGCCCAAGCCCAAGTCCAAGGCTGGGCCAACTGACATGTGCAGGTTCTGCAAAGAACTGGGGCATTGGAGAAGAGATTGTAAGAAATTCCAGGAAGGTCTAAAGGAATTAAAGAAGAAGACTTTCGAGACTTCTTCATCAGGTATTTTTGTTATAGAAGTTAATACAACTACTTCTGATAATACCTCATGGGTCATGGATACTGGTTGTGGGGCTCATATTTGTACTAATATGCAGGCACTCAGCAACAGTAGAAGGCTGAAGCAAGGACAAGTAGAGCTACGAGTTGGGAATGGAGCGAAAGTTTCAGCACTAGCTGTAGGAACATACTTGTTGTCTTTACCTTCGGGATTGATTTTAGAACTGAATAATTGTTATTTTGTACCTGCTATAAGCAGAAATATTATTTCAATTTCTTTGTTGGATTTGGAAGGTTATGATTTTTCAGTTAAGAATAAATTATGTTCCTTCAATCGCAACAATTTGTTCTATGGTTCTGCCCCTCTTACGAATGGGCTTTACATACTCGATCAATCCGCGCCAATTTATAACATTAATACAAAACGGTTTAAACCTAATGAGGAAAACCGAACGTTTCTATGGCATTGTCGTTTAGGGCACATCAGCGAGAAACGCATCAAGAGGCTCCATTCGAATGGACTTCTTGGCTCATTTGACTTTGAGTCATGTGAGAAATGCGAATCCTGCATGATGGGCAAAATGACACGGGCCCCCTTTAATAAACCTAACGAGAGGGCCAGTGACTTATTGGGCCTGATACACACTGATGTGTGTGGCCCAATGTCCACAAATGCAAGAGGAAACTATCAGTACTTCATTACCTTCACTGATGACTTCAGTAGGTATGGATATGTTTATTTGATGAAATATAAGTCTGAATCTTTTGAGAAATTCAGAGAATTCCAAAATGAAGTACAGAACCAACTTGGCAAAAGCATTAAGGCTCTTCGGTCCGACCGAGGAGGAGAATACTTAAGCCAGGAATTCAGTGATCATCTGAGAGAGTGTGGGATCGTATCCCAACTCACTCCTCCTGGAACACCTCAATGGAATGGTGTGTCTGAGAGGAGAAATCGGACCTTATTAGATATGGTTCGATCTATGATGAGTCACACAGACCTTCCAATATCCCTTTGGGGATATGCTCTGCTAACAGCAGTGTTCACTCTAAATAGAGCGCCATCAAAAGCAGTAGCAAAGACACCATATGAATTATGGACTGGAGAAGCTCCAGTGCTGTCTTATCTAAGAATTTGGGGTTGTGAAGCCTATGTTAAGAGATTAATCTCAGATAAGCTTACACCAAAATCTGATAAATGCTACTTCATTGGTTATCCACGGGAAACCAAGGCTTATTACTTCTATCTACGTTCCGAGAACAAGATCTTTGTTGCCCGGGATTGTAACTTTCTTGAGAGAGAGTTTCTCTCTAAGAAAGACAGTGGGAGTAAGGTACTGCTTGAAGAAATTCAAGATGAACAGGATACTGCTCAACCTAATGAGGAAGAGCAGCAGGAGGATCTACAAGAAATTGTAGAGCCTGAACCTGTAGTACCTGAAGTTCGAAGATCCGGGAGGATCCGTCACGAACCCGAGAGATATCAAGGATTCCTCGTGACTGACTGTCATGATCTTTTGATCATTGATGGTGATGAACCATCGAACTTCAATCAAGCCATGATGGGCCCAGATTCCTCTAAGTGGCGCAAGGCCACTGATTCCGAAATGGACTCCATGTCGGTCAACCAAGTGTTTTCGTTGGTTGACTTACCCGCTGGTGTAAAAGCCATCGAGTGCAAATGGATCTTCAAGAAGAAGATTGACGTGGATGGAAATGTCCAGATTTATAAAGCCAGGTTGGTGGCAAAAGGTTTCAGACAAGTTCACGGTGTGGACTACGATGAAACCTATTCACCGGTGGCTATGATGAAATCTATTCGGATTCTACTAGCAACTGCAGCTTTTCATGATTATGAAATTTGGCAGATGGACGTGAAAACCGCCTTCCTGAATGGAATTCTGGAAGAGGATGTGTATATGACACAACCTGACGGTTACATAGATCCGAAGAATGCTGGAAAGGTATGTAAGCTTCACAAATCCATTTATGGATTGAAGCAAGCATCGAGGAGCTGGAATCTTCGTTTTGATGAAGCGATCAAGCAATTTGACTTCATCAGAAACGAAGAAGAACAATGCGTGTATAAGAAAACTAGTGGGAGCAAAATCGTTTTTCTTATTCTGTATGTTGATGACATACTGCTTCTCGGAAACGACGTTCCAATGCTGAAGTCAGTAAAGGACTGGCTTGGAAGTTGTTTTTCCATGAAAGACATGGGTGAAGCCGCATATGTTCTTGGAATTAGGATCTATCGGGATAGACCTAAGAGGCTGATAGGCTTGTGTCAAGACTCATACATTGACAAAGTCCTACAAAGATTCAGCATGAAAGATTCCAAGAAGGGCTTCACACCAATGGTACATGGCACTACGCTAAGCAAGAAGCAGAGCCCTACGACGGCTGATGAGCTCGAGCGTATGAAGAACATTCCCTATGCATCTGCAATAGGATCTGTTATGTATGCCATGATCTGTACTCGTCCTGATGTTGCTTATGCATTGAGCATGACGAGTAGATACCAGTCAAATCCAGGTGAAAACCATTGGATTGCCGTAAAGAATATCTTGAAGTATCTAATACATACTAAGGATAAGTTCTTGGTGTACGGTGGAAGTGATGTGCTTAAAGTCAGTGGATTCACGGACGCAAGTTTCCAGACAGACACTGATGATTTCCGGTCACAGTCCGGTTATATCTTTTGTCTGAATGGCGGTGCAGTAAGTTGGAGAAGCTCCAAGCAGGACACCGTTGCTGATTCCACTACAGAAGCTGAATATATCGCCGCCTCAGAAGCAGCGAAGGAAGCTGTTTGGATACGAAAGTTCATTATGGAACTAGGTGTGATACCAGATGCGGCTGAGCCTCTGGCGCTATTTTGTGACAACAATGGTGCTATAGCTCAGGCAAAGGAACCAAGATCACACCAGAAATCCAAACATGTTCAAAGAAGATATCACTTGATACGTGACATCATTAATAGAAAGGAAGTCAAGATCAGCCGAGTTCCGACAGATGATAATGTCGCTGATCCGTTGACAAAGCCACTCCCAAGGCCTAAGCTCGAGTTCCTGACTGAAGCTGTAGGCATTAGAAACATTGAAATGTAATCTAAATTTGAGTGGGAGTTTTGTGAGCTTTATTTTAGTTATTTGATATGTTCTTGTAAAACATTATTTTATGTTTTAATGAAATTATTATTTCAAGATTATTTTAACTGTGATGAAATAATCGTTCCAAAATGATATGAACCATTTTATAGGTCATCGAAGTAAATGATTTGATCTTGAGTCATCGAAGTCATTTAGCTTGATCATGAGATCCTATATTTGATAAATGTTTTATATCATCATGTCCCTAGTCGAAGGTTGTTGAAACTGGAACACCAACAACCGTGTGAGACTGGATTGGTACGTGACTTATGACAAAGTCTCAGTGTGTCATAGATGCACGACATCAAAGTCAGTACATAGGTGTATGTTGGGAACATACGACCGGACAAGACCCGACTATAAGAACTCTTCAGGATATTTATATCTGTGTCATAAGATATCCTTACTACGACTATAGAGTATAGTCCTTAGACCTGAGTTCACATGCATGTGACTGCACATGGACTGATGTACTTTGATCATTGTCTAACGTTATCATTCTGTGATAGCTATAAGGACCTTGTTTGGGTACATTATGAAATGAGTAGTTTACAGTGATGGAACAAGATGGGATTTGTCCCTCCAATATAAATGGAGTGAATATCTCTAGGCCAATCGGAGATTTGAATACTGGAAAACGCATGGCCATGCTCAAACGGACTTTCCCGAGTCGTTTGGATTGTCAGTATCAAATCAGAGTCCGATGAACAAGATTAGGCTTTATAAGGATGACACTAATCTTGCCTTATGACTAATCGAGATATTGAGACGAAAGGGATTATGAATACAGAGATTCCAGTTCAAGTGGGAGATTGTTGGAATTGTGTCCAGCAATCTCTGTACTGTCTCTATAACGTAAGAGTATGTCAGTGATCAGACATAAGTCATACAATACTGGGGGTCATAATGGCTTGCTAGAGTCCGCTCATGATCTATAAGTCTTGGACTTATTGCCTTTATTGTATGATCCCATATGGGTCACACGCTTAAGCTAGCAGGAAACAATGTTGGAACGGCATAGCAGAAGTACGACAAAAGTGCTAGGCATTTGTCGTACTAAGAGAGAGATTAATGGGTCTGATTAAATGGGATTTAATCAGATTGGGCCCAAAAGCCCAAAAGGGAAAGAGAAGGCTTTTAATGACTAAAAGCCAAGTCTCTTCTCCCCAACCCTAACACTCAGCCGCGCCTCTCTCTCTCTTCTGCGCCCCATCTCCTCGTGGTCTAGCAGCCAGTTTCCGGTGATTGCGTGTGTGAGCCTTTGGAGGATTCATCCCTTGGTGTATCTCCCTGATCTCTGACCTGTTCATCAATTCCGCTGCAACAAACAGGTAAAAGGTGAGATCATAATGTTTCTAAATAAGAACACCTAGATCTGATGCATGTTTAGGTTGATATCAATATGAGAATTGAATCAGGATCAACCGAACAATCCGACAAACTCTACCTGTATAACAACTTGTGCAAATCAAAAGCCATTAACTACGCGTCTGATTAGTGGTTACATGTCATATGAATAAATCAATTGAAGTCAACCCTGAAACTACCCTCGGCCTTCTCCTTCCTCTTCTTCGCTAATATATCCCCCTACTAATCTGGGTATTCACAGTAATGCCATCGTCAGACTTCATATGAAGTTTGATACTTTTACCAAAAGACAAAAGCACCCAAATTTTTGGTTGATATTCACGAAAAATGTCATCGCCATGAATGCTCAACAACCACGACAACCACCATCGCCGACGAGTTAATGTGTAATCCAACTCGTTTTCCCACCATTAAAGCTCAAGTAAATCTCAAGAAGAGAGCTCAGACGTTCTCCTCTCCGATTTCTCCCTTTTCCCCTTCGATTTTTCGATTCAAAAGTAGCGAAATCGTTTATTATCTTATAAAAACAACAAAACACAAACCAGATTTTGGGTTTTCGGTGGTATTAGACGTTCTGGGCAATCAACGAGGCTAAAAACAAACTGAAAACGGATATTGGTAAGAATTCATATCGTCGATTTTCAGATCTGAATTGTAATCTCAGACTTCTGTTTAAGTCTAATTTTTTCCCGTAAACTTTAATATGGTCAACGAAAGGGTAGTTTTGCAATTGACTTTCAAATGACAGACCTCCATAGAAGTCTGGGAAATTCCTTTGAAAAAACAATATATCAGACTTCACCAAGAAGTCTAAATAAGAAGAGGGTATTTTTGCAACTGATTCAAATTTGATTTTTAGTCACTTCTTATGTAGCCTGGCAAGAAATTGACCGATTCTTGACTTTTTGTCAGACGGAATCCGATGTCTGAAAGTAAAAGGGGGTAGAAACTGCAAATGATCCAAATTTTCGAATATTGACCAGAACAAGGAAAAAATGCCAGACTTCGAAATCTGTCTGAAAATAAGGGAAAAATATTAGATAACACTAGACGTCTGAAATTCAAAACTTTTGCCAGTCAGCTATAAACATCTGAAAAATCGATTTTTTGTCAACGCTGGATAAACACCGAAAATGCGAAGTTTTATTATCAGACTTCCCTTGCTGTGTAAAAATCTTGTCATACAGCAATAGAAGTATGTTACAAAAAGTCAATTCCAAATTTTGTTGGACAACCCCAAAAATACCCCCTACTTTTTGCGAGACAACATAAGAAGTCTGACAAAAAAGTCAAATTAAAAGTCAATTGCAAAACTACCCCTTTTTGTTCTCAGACTTCATAAGCTGTCTGACAAAAATGTCAAAAAATTCAAAGCAGGCTGCGTACACTGTCTGATGTCTTTCAGACTCCATCCGTTGTCTGACACTTTGATTTCAATTGCAAAAATACCCTCTTTTTCAAACTGCCATAAAAGTCTGGTTTTACTACAATCAGACTGCTATAGACGTCTGGAATGTTTAAAACTTTAAAAATGCATTTTATTTTATATTTGTGATTAATTTCGTTGATTTTAATTTTTATAAATGTGTGTTAGTTTTATATGTTCCTCCTGCATGAGTTTTACATTCTTATATATGGTAATTATTTTTAAATCAATTTTTGAATAATATTGGCAATATAGCTAATATCATCAGACTTCGCAAAGAAGTCAGACTTTTCCCAAAAGATCTCTAATATGGTTATACGTGTTTTTTATACATATAATTGTTTAGTTACCTGTTAATTTTGGTGAATGGGTTGTGAGAGACAAGATTTGGCATTTTGTGGTTGATAAGCTCAAAGGAGGGCGGTTTATCACTTTGCGCGATGGTTCTACACATCAAGAACTTATTGAGATGGTACAAGATGATTATATGTTGGACAAGAAAACCGAGCTGGTGGAGTTATCATATCTGTTGCCGGAAGCACTCTTGAAACAAATGGATCCGGATAGCCCTCTGGTTTATGTCACAAATGATAGGCAAGTAAGGAGCATGGTCGAGTTAGCTAATATGAATTTAATCCGTCTTTGTGTCTCGAGCCGATCCGGTATGGAAGACGAAGATGCGGTGAATCATGATGAAAAATATGAAGCTGAAGATGTAAACGAAGATGACAAAGAAGAAGACTGGAATGAGGAAGATGTGGACTCAGTCTCGGATGACTCTGTTTGTGGTGGTGGTGGTGGTGATGATGAAAGTGTTGGTAACTTGGATGTGCCTGATATATCATGGTTTTTACCCATTTTATGCCATGATATAGATGTGTTTTTAGTGTCTTTTGTGTTCTTTTTAGCATGTTTTCAGGTCTAGACACATTTGGAGCAGAAGTGGAGATTTTGGAGCTGTTTGGTGTATTTTGGAGATTTGGTCCGAGAGACAGAGTTCACTGTCCAGTTTTGGAGACTGCGTCGATCGTTGCACACCTGCATCGATCGTTGCATATGCGAATGGGCCAGACTCGCCGATTTAATGAAGAATGCTGATTTTGCAGAAAAGCCCAGATATTTACACAGAAGCCCAAAACGTGTTTTAGCTATTATATAAGGGTTTTTAAGCCATTGTTTAGGCTACGCTTTCATTAAGTCTTATTTTATTTTCAGAGAGCCTTAGGGGCTGATCTTGCTCTCGAAAGAGAGAGGATTTCGAACCCCTGTTGATTATTCTGTTTTATGATATTTGGTTTTCTACTTAAGATGTTTTCTGTTTCGATGAACATGTCTGAGTAGTTTACCTGTTAGGTTGAAGGATTCTCATTAGGGATTTCAGAGAATTATAGTTTAAATCAATCTGTAGAGATTTATATCTGCTAGTTCTTTATCTAAGTTGTTCTTAATGCTAAATCTGAAGTAGCTAATCAGAGTTATGATGTTAGGTTGATTAATTCAGCGGAAGTTGATTAATTTAACTAGAAAGAACTTAGATAAGCAATTAAACTATTCGCAAACGAAAGTTTGGTTTAGGATAATTGTGAACATATCAAACTTGGAATTAATGCTAGTTTAATCTGTTAGTTCTCGCAAACGAAAGTTTGGTTTGCTGCACTTAGACTTAGAGAATTATCGCAAAGGAATTTGGTTAATTCTATATCAGTGTTTGAGTTCTAGAATAGTTATTGATTGGATCTAGATAGATTGATTGCTTGCGTTCCTGATTTCCTGAGAACTCCTGAAACCTAACGCTTCGCTTCCTTGCTCACAAACTCGCTGCTATTTACTTTTCTGCTTTGCTTTTAGTTTAATCACCTTTGCTTTCTCTTAGTTTAATCTTAATAGTTCTAAATCTATCGTTGACCAGAGTCCCTGTGGATTCGATACCCTAAGTACTACAACTACATCACTGTGCACTTGCAGTTAGAATAGGGTTAAAACTACACCTATCAGTGCCTGAGAATGTTTTCAAGAAACACGCTGAGGCTTACCGTGACGATGCTGATTATACACTATATGGGAAAGTGAAACATGAATATGTAGATGTGGAAGAAGATTATAAGAAATATGAGTTGGAGGGTACGTCTAATCGGTGTGTTGGCAAAAGGGACTTGGCCGAGGGTATCTTTCTCAACAAGTGTTTTGATAGCAAGAAAGACCCAATATCAGATCTACGTTTGACGACGATAATGAAGAAATTCGAATACATAATAGAGAAGTCTGACAAGACACGTTTTGTTGCTAAATGTCTTGTGGAAGGATGCAAGTGGATGCTTCGAGCGTCTGTGAAGAGCGAACCAAAAAAGTATTGGGTGATGATCTATTCAAAAACCCGAACATGTTCGGTGGTGGACCGGATGTCTGCGCGTAAACGTTATACTCCAGTTTATATTGGTTGGTTGTTTACTGAATGTTTTGGTCAAATTGAACATATAACACCAAAGCACGTCAAAGTATCAATGAAGAAGCAGTTTGGGATTAGGATCAGCTACACAACCGCATACAGAGCATTGTTACATGCTCAAAAGATTGTGAGAGGAACAATGGAAGATAGGTACGAGAGACTGCCTTATTTTTTGCATGGAATCAAGCAAACCAACCTGTGATCAGTAACTGCTCTTGAACTAGATGAGAAGAATAGATTAAAATATCTATTTATAGCATTTGGAGCTTCCATACATGGGTTTACGTTTCTTAGAAGAGACATTGTGGTGGATGGTACTCATCTTAATGGAAAGTATGGCGGTGTTATGCTAGTGGCGGCCGCACAAGACATAAATTTTCAAATATTTCTGTTGGCTTTCGGAATTGTAGACTCTGAGAATGATGACTCGTGGGAGTGGTTTTTCACCAAGCTGAAAGAATGCATTTGAGACCAATATCCTTTGGTCATAGTCTCGGATAGATGCGAGTCGATCAAGATGCGTGTGAAGCAGTTTTTCCTTGGGCACAATGAGGGATATGCTATTACCATCTACAAAATAACATAGTTACCAAGTTCAGGGGAAAACATCTTCTGTACTTAGTGAAAAACGCGGCTTACGCATATACGATTTACGATTTTAACCGAAACATGGCCTCCTTACGAGCGGTAAATCCTGAACTTGCTGATTACTTGGAGGAGGCGGATGTGAGTCTATGGTCACGCGTGCATTTCGAAGGAGACAGGTACTTGTGCGGTCTGACAATAAGTGTCAGACTTAATATTTTCTTCTCAGACTTCTAATGATGTCTGATATTATTGTCAGACTTCTCCTGCTGTCTCGTTATTTATCAGACTGCAGGAGAAGTCTGAAATCGTAAGTGTCAGACTTAATATTTTCTGCGCAGACTTTTAGTGATGTCTGATATTATAGTCAGACTTCTCCTGCTGTCTGATTATTTACCAGACTGCAGGAGAAGTCTGAAAGCGTAATGTTTTTCTTAATACTTTCTAGTTCTTACTTGTGTTAACCTCTTTCAAATTGTTGGAGACATGTACAACATAAAGACGAGCAACATTGCTGAATCTATAAACTCTGCAGTTAAGAAGCCAAAATGATATCCCATATCTTTCCTTTTAGAGTTCATACAAGAGAAACCAGGGACGTGGTTTTGTAAAAGGCGGCTAGATGCAATGAGTCTCACAACAACAATTAGCCGAGGATTTGAATATTTGCTGGCTACTCAGAATATTATGCAGATATGATGATGGCAGAACGCGTAGATACATATCATTTCTTTGTTAAGGGAGACATAGGGATTGTGTTGTCGATTTTGAACATCAGATGTGTGAATGTGGTGTTTGGGATTACGAAAAGATACCTTTCTCACATGCCATTTGCGTTGCACCGGAACTTGAACTACACATTTCTACCCTTGTATGTCTATCTTACAGAACTAACTACTTGTACGATGCATACTCGCGCAACATCCTATTGATGTTTGCATTTTACACACCAATTAAAACCTAATGTGCACGCTACCACAATCGAATGGCATGTCGATATAACACTTCAGGATCGAATCCATAGGGAGCTAGTGATCTATGACACTAAGAATACACAAAGTTCCTTAATCTAAGAAAATACAAGAGATTTGGTTTTATACTAACAACCTAAGTGAGATGAAAGCAAAGAAACTAATACGCAAATGATATAGATTAGACAAGTGCAAATAAAACAGAACAAACCATTCACTAAACAAGATACTAAGATTCACAAAAACAGAGTAAAAATGGAGATGTGATGAGTTTGAGCAAAAGATAAAAGACTAAGTTCCTTGGGTTGAGATTTCGGTTTGGATGATCAACAAATAATCTAGAAGTGTTTAACAACAATAGAATGATTTCTTAGGCTAAGAACAACATATCAAGCTACTCCACTCTCATGATAATAGCCCTATACCTATCAAGCATTAACATCAATTCTCATTGGCAATTTCAAGATAGATATGCATTATGAACAAGTTCCTATTACCACTAAACACCTTAAACATCAATTCTCATTGGTTAAGTATGTAAAGCACTTGATAGAGTTTCAAACATTAACTACACTTCTCAGTGCTTGCAACATTCAAGATCAAGGAATTGATTAGCTACTTCAATCCTAGCATTAAGAGTTTCTAACAAGTAAGAAATCAATATTTCCAAGTTTTAAACAACCTAAACCATTACTAGATTACCTTCACCTCACTCAAACCCAGAATATTATGGTGAACTACTCACTAATATTCATAGAAACACAAAAAGACATAGTTTAGATGATATAAGATGAAAGAAATAGATGAATCAACAAGAACAACATAAGAAAATAAAACCAAACTTCAAAAAAGGTCAAAGAATAAAGTTGTGATCTAGATCCATAAATGGATTAAGGAGTAGATCATTCCTCTCCTCATACACCAAGAGGCTTTAAATAAAGGAAAATAAAGTGGCTTGTCGACCTCAGAACATGGGAGGGTCTACAAGCCAAAAGAAAAAGAGAAAGTAACATGTGGGCAAAAGTAGGTCTCACAGCGGCATCAGAACCTCGCTGTGGGTGTTTTTCACACAGCAAGATGCTTTGGCCGCTGGGGCTTACGGTTTTTCTCAGATGCCTCCTCGTCGCGGCAGGGTTGATATGTGTCCAGTAAATCGGTCATAACTCTTTGGGTATAGCTCTAAATGACTTCAAACCACCTCCATTAGAAATCTAACTCAATTTCTTATAACTTTGGTTTGAAGATCCAAAGCTAAATATGAACGTAAACGCTTACTATGACTCGATATTTCAAGTTTAAATCTCACAGCGGGATTGGGAGACCGTTGTGAGAGGCCGCTGTGAGACCTATTTATCCACATCGACTTTGGGAGGCCGCTGTGGAGGCCGCTGGAGCTACCGGCTTTTCATATTTCTTCACAGCGACTTCAGCAGGCTGTTGTGCGAAGCCGCTGTGAGGTTTCTCGTGATTCTTAGCTGTTTTTACTTGGTTTTAGGTACTTTTCAGTCCCTACTTGCTCCATTATCACCTTAATGCTCCATCATGATCCTCAACCACCTAAAGCAAAAGAAAAAGAAAGAAAATTTAACCTAATGATGTCTAAATGCACATCCTAAAGCTAAAATGAAATGGAAATCATGATTAAAAGAACCTAAAAATACAATACATCACCTACCAAAGAATTTTACTGGCACAGGTGATCATGACACCGTACGTGTCCTTCCGCCGGAAGAGAGGTGGAAGCCAGGAAGACAAAAGAAGTCGAGGTGGCAATCTATGCTAGAAATCGCCAAGAAGAAGGGCAGTAAACCGCGGAAACTACAGAAGCAATATTGTTGTTTGAATTGCAGACAACAAGCCACAAACAACCTAATTGTCCACAACCTGATGCGGATTAGAAATGTTTGAAGTCTGATGTGATTTAGGGTTTACTGAAGTCTGATATGTTTTAATGAAGAAATGGTTGAAGTCTGATAAGTTTTAGGGTTTACTAAAGTCTGACGTAGTAGTGGATGTATTTCAGAAGTCTGATATTGAAACTTGTCTCAATTGTCTGGGTTCTGTTTCATCAAGGGTAGTAGCACATAAACATAACTAAGAACAAGTCATGAGTTTGTTACATAACTAAGAACAAGCGCACAAGTAAGCCAAAAGATGGATGTGTTTTTCTTACACCTACAAAAGATAAATATATGCAAGAAATCCATTGTTTGGGAATCCAAAAGATATCGGGAAGTCTATTTCCCACCGTAGGTGTCTAGCAATTCATACTTGGTACGTCTCTCTTCACCTGTTCGCCCAAGTTCTTAGCACAAAGATACTTTGGAAACACCATTCCAAGTGAATGGAACTCGATGAACTTCAAGCAGAACACTCCACAGTCACCTGTTTGGTTGTTTTGGGGAAGATCTTTGCTCCTAACAATCGTGTAGGTGTATGATAGGTCAATAAGTATCCCTATTCTAACTGCAAGTGCACATATATGCAATCGTAGTATAAAGGGTATCGAATCCACAGAGACTCAAGTTTCACGCGATAGATTGTATGCAGTCGAATTAAGCTAAGCAGGATGAGTGAAAGCAGTGAAGAAAGCAAGTAAACAAACGGTGTGTGATCAATTAACGAAGGCGCTAGACTTAGGAAAGTTCTTAGGAAATCAGGAACACATATCAACCAATCAACATGATTCAGATATCAATGTTCTAGAACTAATATCACAATCATATAACAAACCAGCTCTCGCTGCGAATGCTATCGATGTCTAACAACCTAGAAAACCAAATCTCTTTGCGAATTCTAGAGTTCTAAACATGCATTTAATTCAGGTTCTTTCGTTCACAAATTTCCTAAGCCAAATCTCTTTGCGAATAGGTAATTTGCTCAACTAAGTTCTTTTCTAATTAATTAACCAACTCTCGCTGCGCTAATCAACCTGATGACAATAATCTAAGTAGCTAATTCAGATTAAGCATTAAGAACATAATAGATGAAGAACTAGATGTTTGAATCCAATTAATCAATCAATCTATAATTCCATGAAATCCCTAATGAGAATCCCTAAATCTAACAAGAGAACTACTCAGAAATGGTAATCATGACAATAGACATAATCAAAGTAGAAATCATATAAATCAAAAGAGTAAGAATAGGGGTTTGAAATCTCTTCTCTCTCGAGTACAAGACTAGCCCCCAAAATCTCCTAATCTCTGATAGAATAAAGCTTCGAATAAAACTTAGCCTAACAAGTGGCTGTAAACCTAATTAATAGCTAAAACACGTTTTGAGCCTTCTTGTAAATATGGGAAACTTCTGGGTAAATCATGCAAATCTCCAAAATCTGTGTTTTTGATGCGCATGAATTTCGTCCTTTAGTGGTGTCGACCGACCCCAAAGTGGTGTCGACCGACACTAAGTGCATACGCACCCAGTGAACTATGTGAAATTCATGTATGCTGTAAAATCACTCAAAAAGCTCCCAGAATCATCAGATAAGCTCCAAACGTACCTAAACCTGCAAAAGACTCAAAGACTCCAAATACAAGGTTAAAGACTCAATATATACAAGGTTGACCAAAAAAAAAAAAAGACTCAATATATACACTTATATCATGGTTGAAAACATAGAAAAACAATGATATATCAACTCCCCCAGACTTAGCTCTTGCTTGCCCTCAAGCAAACAAAGAACCAAAGTATGAAAAAGAGGTTTGAAAACTCAGAAACTCATTTCATTTTACGAACATCGCATTCACATTCACTTTGTAACACACATGAAAATATTCCTGCAGAGATCAAGACCACAATGTACTTCCTCCACACTTAGCAACTGTCCCAAGTAAACTCCACAATCCAGTCAAGGCATTCAATATCACCACACTAACCTCTGTATACAATTAGGTGCAGTCTCACAAAGGGAGTATCGATCAGAGGACACATGGACTCAACCCAGTCAGTACTTGACCACCAAACTATCGGTTTCTGGTTCCTTTCTTTTCCCTTTCTCTCTTAGAAACTGATTTTTCCCCACTGGGTATCATTTTATTTTTTTAATCAGTGCTCTTCCCTTTTTATTCGGGGTGTAACTTTGGACATGTTTCCATGGATGCACAGGAGATAATAGGGGTTTCTACCACTTCCGTGACCACTTCGAAGCTACTAGCTTATCCGCAGTTTATCTCTTTTTTACTTTCAAAGGAGGGGAAAAGGGAACCATACTCAGACATGTTTACAAGCTGTGTCAGGCATGTCAGAGGAATCCGATCCAGAGATACCAAGCCCCTAGGTGAGAAAATTAAGTCAAGATTAGAAGTGAAGTTAGTAGTGGATCCTATGAATACCTGAGAAGATATGGGTGTCCTTGGTAGGTTGATCAGTGTGTGGTTTTCTAACAGTCATAGAGCTACTGCAGGTCTGTCCAATGGTCACTTAGTTCCTGTTCCAGCGAAAAGTTTCCTCGAAAAATCATAGCTTCATACCAATTTTGACTCAATAAAACAGTTTTGAAAACAAAGGACTGACTTTAAGAAAAGAAAGTAAACGGTGGTCAGTAAATTACCTCGCCCACACATAAACAACATTGTCCCCAGTGTTATCGCAGCTTGGGCTCGGGAGAACAAGGTATAACCAGCGAAAACTTCGGTAAATCAGAAGCCTTACCTGCAGTCGCGGTTGGTGTCGACCGACACACAACCAGTGTCGAACGACACAAGGCTTTGGTAGACACAAATCTGATCTGAATCGAGTGTCCTCGATTATGGTCCGTGTTTTCGAGTTTGGTGTCGACCGACACTAAAGGGTGTCGATCGACACTGCTGTCTGCAAACCTGTTCATCACGTTCTGAAACACCAAAAACCAGAAAAATCATAGTAACCAAACGAAAAATCAAAAAGAAAAGAAAAACTGACCCAACAGTGGGTTGCCTCATATGAGTGTTCAAGGACTCAAACTTCCCATTCAGATCTTCATACACAGCACCAAGCTTCATGTTGAAGTCTACAGTGGTCTTTGTCTGCCCCTCAAGTATTTTCTCCATCATAGCATCCAATCTACTCTCATGAGCATTAGTAACATAAGGTGTTTGATAAGAGGAAGCTCCATAGTTCTTTGTGAAGGAATTGTTTTGCTGTTGGAAAGGCTTCTGGAATGCAGACTTTTGAGTGAAAGAAGCAGGATTTTGAGAACCATACTTCTGAAATCCAGACCCTCCAATGTAATTCACAGCTTCTTGTGCACACTCTCCAGCTTCAGATGCCTCATGGGGCTGCTTCTTCCCAAGCAGAATGCTGTGGACATAATCGATCTTGTTCCTCATCTCAGCTATCTGTGAGCTATCATCTTTCCCACAAGATTTCTGCCTCTCCAGATCAGCATTCTTGACACTATTGCTAGTTACCAAGTTATCTATAAGCTCCTTGGCTTCTTCTGGAGACTTAGTGTAGAAGTTTCCATTACTTGTTGCGTCCATAGCCATCTGATACCACAAATCAACACCTCTGAAAAAGATGATCATCAGCTGAACCTCAGAGAAACCATGGTATGGACAATCTCTTTGGTACCCAAGCAGTTTTAAAAGGCTCTGTAGATCCCTGCTTGAAGGTCAAAAGCTCCTGTCTAAGCTGATCGGATCTAGCATCATCATAAAAGTGTCTAAGGAACCCTTTCTTGACCGCATCCCAAGTAGTCAAAGATCCTGGTGGTAGCTGTTTCAACCAGTGAGCTGCTTCCCCATTAAGAGAGAATGGGAAGAGCTTGCATAAAAGATAATAAGAAGAGACTCCTTCAGCCTTAATACTACTAGCCAATTCCTTAAAGGTCTCTATGTGATCCATAGGATGCTCGCTAGAGAGACCATGAAACTGATGTTGCTCAACCAAAGTGTTGTACTCTGGCTTCAGCTTAAATTCAGCTCTGGTGAATGAAGGTGGTCGAATCACAAACCGATTGGCATAGAACTGATCTGGTCTGTTATAGTCAGCAAGTGTCTTCTTGCGACCAGCCTCCTCTTGTGCATGTTCCGCGCCCACGGCAACATCTGGCACGGTGGGGTTTCCTTCCCCATCCAGTTTCTGACCCTTCGCGTTGCGTATATGACCCTCTTGGTCTCGTAAAGTGCCGTCATCACCGCGAATCAGAATCACAGGAACCATAGAGAGAATCATGCTAAGTGCTCAAGCTCTCGATGCCTCTGGTCGCGAGTGGTGTCGATCGATTCCAGAAGAGTGTCGATCGACACGGAGCAATTTCTTAAACACCCAAGAAGCTAGAACGTGAGTAAACAGGAAAATAAAAATACTTCGTCTAAATTCTAATACTGAATATATCGGCGAACTCAAAGAGTCCCCGGCAACGACGCCAAAAACTTGATAGGTCAAGAATTATCCCTATTCTAATTGCAAGTGAAAGATATGCAATCGTTGTATAAAGGGTATCAAATCCACAAAGACTCAAGCTTCACACGATAGATTGTATGCAGTCGAATTAAGCTAAGCAAGATGAGTGAAAGCATTGAAGAAAGCAAGTAAACAAACGGTGTGTGATCAATTAATGAAGGCGCTAGACTTAGGGAAGTTCTCAGGAAATCAGGAACACAGATCAACCAATCAACATGATTCAGATATCGATGTTCTAGAACTAAAATCACAATCATATAACAAACCAACTCTCGTTGCGAATGCTAACTATGTCTAACAGCCTAGAAAACCAAATCTCTTTGCAAATTCTAGAGTTCTAAACATGCATTTAATTCAGGTTCTTTCGTTCACAAATTTCCTAAGCCAAATCTCTTTACGAATAGGTAATTTGCTCCACTAAGTTCTTTTCTAATTAATTAACCAACTCTCGCTGCACTAATCAACCTGATGACAAAAATCTAAGTAGCTAATTCAGATTAAGCATTAAGAACAACCTAGATGAAGAACTAGATGTTTGAATCCAATTAATCAATCAATCTATAATTCCATGAAATCCCTAATGAGAATCCCTAAATCTAACAAGAGAACTACTCAGACATGGCAATCATGACAATAGACATAATCAAAGTAGAAATCATATAAATCAAAAGAGTAAGAACAGGTGTTCGAAATCTCTTCTCTCTCGAGTACAAGACCAGCCCCCAAAATCTCCTAATCTCTGATAGAATAATGCTTCGAATAAAACTTAGCCTAACAAGTGGCTGTAAAACCTAATTAATAGCTAAAACACGTTTTGGGCCTTCTTGTAAATATGGAAAACTTCTGGGTAAATCTTGCAAATCTCCAAAATCTGTATTTTTGACGCGCATGAATTTCGTCCTTTAGTGGTGTTGACCGACACCAAAGTAGTGTCGACCGACACTAAGTGCAGAAGCACCCAATGAACTCTGTGAAATCCATGTATGCTGTAAAATCACTCCAAAAGCTCCCAGATTCTCCAGATAAGCTCCAAACGTACTTAAACCTACAAAGGACTCAAAAGACTCCAAACGTACTTCACTTGCATCCTGGTGAGAGCAGCACAAGGGTCATATCCCGGTGTAACCTGTGTTTGGACCACCGATTTAACTGGAGTCTTCACCTTCTACTTTTGTTTAACCTGATTTGCCTTTGCTTGAACATACGTTTCAACAACTGCTTGCTTAGTATCCTGTTTAAACATCATGGCAGCATCGAAGTCTAAGCCTGTAGCCGACTGTGCAACGATTAAGACCCGACTGCTCCCGAGTATACTCTGCATATACAATTTGACAACCGTGTTAAACCTAAATTTCGATCTAAAATTCACACAAGAATCAGACTGCAACAGAAGTCTGATAACTAAAATAAATCACCATCAGACTTCTTTGGAAGTCTGATATAACACTTCCACAGAAGTCTAAAATGAGACATCTATAGAAGTCTGAGATGTTCTGAATTCTGATTAAAAATCACACCACACCAATGCAATATAAGTCTAATACCAGGAATCCATGTTCGGAGCTAACACAAGAACAAGGAAAAAAATATGGTTATGTTCATGTTTTTACAATCAAGAATATTCATAATGCTAACAAGGCTACTTCCCCTTAAATGCTTTCTTCATAAGTCTGCTACTTCTCTTACGCACATCTTTCTTTTCCTTAATTGCATTCAGAGTTTGAGGGTTTTGGAGACTAACCCCATCATCAACCGCAGTCTGTTTGGTGGCCTCAGCCGGCATGGCAGGTTTGTCTGCAACCACTGCTTTCTTTGCCTTGGCGTTCCCTGCAGGTGCAGGTTCGGTATCAGCAACAAGATTATTTACCTTCAGTACCAATTTCTTCGGGTTCCTCGGAGCCCTTTCCTTTTTCTTTCTTCCTCCCTCTTCATCAATCGCATCAGCAGTTACTTCGTCTTGATCCTGAAGATCTACAGCTTGATCTTCTTCATCCTCACCAACTACGGCCTTCTTCAACTCACCAACAGCAACACTTGCATATTTCTTCTTCTCACTTCCCTTCCCTCCAATACCAGCTTTCTTCTTCTCATTTCCCTTCTGTCCAGAAGAATCTGTCTTCTTCTCCTTTTCCTTCTGTTTAACTCCATCTCTTTCTTCCTTCAAATTCTTGACATCCTTGCCAAGATCATCCATTCTGATTCCCATCAGACGAAAATCTTCATTGACAACATCTTCCAATATATTAATCCAAATTTCAAATTATTTTTTCAAACCCTCAATCATTTGAACAACATCCCCATTCGCGGGATCAGCCCTCCCCTCTCTAGGTCTCTTATTAGCTACATCGACCTCTTCTTCCTCATCCTCATCATCAGCCACAGTCTGTACTAACTTCCTCTTGACTCCCAACCCCTTTCGCTTTTTCTGACCAACCTCACCCGCAACTTCCTCAGACTTAACCTCAAGTTTAATAGGACCGCCAACTTTGATCCTGAATACACCTTCACTTTTTCCAGTGTTTAGAACTCTACCTCCAAGCTGCAGTCCCAAGCTGTCCATGCATTGCTTTCACAATGTTCTCAACTTTTTTGTCCTCTTCATCATCATTGTCCCACTCGGGAAACATGTCATCATAATCCTTGAATACGAGGTTGTTGACGCGGGACTGCAAATTACAAGTCACATAGCAAAGTGAATATAAGAATTTATAATATTACAACGTCAAACATCATATTTAGTCTGGAAACAATATGTCAGACTTCAAATTCAGTCTTATATACACAACTTCAAACTTCACTGGAAGTCTGATATACACGAATATACACGGAATCAGACTTCATATTCAGTTTGGTTCACGATGCCAGACTTCATATTCAGTCTGGCACACAATGCTAGACTTCAAATTCAATATGGGAAAAATATTTCAGACTTCAAAACAGAGTAAGAAATACTTGTATGCGTAAGGTTTCGTCGACTTTTTTCTGACTCCTTGATCCCTGGTATGCCAACAGTGGTGGGGTTGGGGCATTCGGAAAGGGCTCTCCATAAGTTGTAGCCATACCGGGACATGCCCAATATACCCAAATGTTCAGGACCTCATCAAAACCTCCAATCTGATAATTGTTTCCCTCAACGAGTTTTTTGTTTGCCTCCTTCACAGATTCTATCAGAAGTTTGAAGGCGAATCCTTCCTAGGGATAGGATTTTAACGATCCTGGAACCAGCAGAAGCTTAGTCATGTCAGCCCTTGTGGAAGTTGTCCAGTGTTGAGCCTCAATGAAGGATACATAGATGGCTAGATAGCCCAGCCATATCCTTTGTTGCGGTTCCCAACCAGCACATCTCTTACAAGCTTCAAATAATTGCGAATAACTTGGGTCCACCCCAAGAAGCTCCCACATTTCTCTCATCTGGTCGGTATATTCAACTTCAGGGTACTCCAGATTCTCAACATAGTCGCAGTTGCGTCCGGTTATGGCTTGAAACTAATTCAGGGAAAACCTAGCTGGCTGAACGCCGAGATGAGACCGTATCTCATACTTCTTCTTGCAATCTAACTGCAAACAGAGCATGTAGTGCACCATCCTTGAACACCATTTGAAGTGAAGGTCATGGAATATCAAAAAATCCTAAGGTCTGAATTCTCCCGGTAACAACGCTACTCTAACATCATTAACCATATCTCTCCTACCACTAAAGTAGTGTATGCTTTTATCCGGAACCGGCTCATAACCGGGTGTGAACATCCTTTGTGGGAATTCAACGTCTGCCATATTGAAAACCTGAAACAATAAGGGCCACTCATATCATTATCAGAGTTCATATACAGTCTGAATACTACTAGCCAGACGCCATTTGCAGTCAGCCTTATAGAGTCAAACATCTTATGCCATCTGGCTACTAATAGTTATGTTAAGTATATAGACGAAGAGAAGAGTCGATGAATCTTACCGTCGTAGGAAAATGGCGTGGGAGAGAGAAACCAGATCTGGAATTTAAAAAAAAAACGAAAGCTCAACGCAACAACGTTCCAAAAAAAGTAAGACTCCATAACGAATATCCAGGCGCCATTATCATTCTGAGTAATACAGTCAGACACCATATGCCGTATGGCTACTAATAGCTATTTTAAGTATACTTACGAAAAGAGCAGTCGATAAATCTTACCGTCGAAAGAAAACGACAAAGGAGAAGAGAGAAACAAGATCAAGATCTGGAATTTAGAAAAAACAAAAGCTCAGCGCAAGTACGAGAAAAAAGGTAAGACTCCATTTGCAGTCTGAGGACTGAAAGCCAGACTACATTTGCAGTCCATAGACTATTATCAGACACCATTAGCTGTCTGGCTACTAATAGTTATGCTAAGTTTATTGACGAAAGGAGGATTCGATGAATCTTACCGTCGAAGGTCAGCGGCGGAGCAGAGAGAAACCAGATCTGGAAACGATACCCAGAACAAGTTGAATATGTCGGTTCAGTGGCTTCGAGAGAGAATAGTTTTTTTTTATCCTTCCTTGCAAACTGTAAAAAAGGATTAAAAAATCCTATTTATATGTGGGTCATAAGGAGCAGTTAAAACGAGTTGGTTTTACCACATGTGACAGTTTTACCACAGACGTAACTGCCGCGTATTTTTCGTCTCCTTTTTACATACCTGCCACACATTTTTCGCGTAATTTACAAAAAAATTAACTCTCGCGCATTTTAACATTGTCAGACATCATATGTAGCCTAACAACATAGTTTTAATTTAGACATCATATGCAGTCTAATAGTTTTAATATTTATTATTCAGATATCATTTGAAGTCTGAAAACATAGTATTTATTATTCAGACTTCATATGAAGTCTCGCGACCAAGTATTTTAGTAGTTTCAAAAGAGGACAATTCGGATGATGACTGGAATTACAAAGATGACAATGCGTCTTATATTACATAAAATTGTAGTTGGATACATGGGTCTAACATATTACAAGAAACCAAATGCCCTCAAGATGATCAGGACGATAATAATAGCACCAACAAACATTATATACTCATACTTGGCACCACACTTTGTCTGGTTAGATAGCTTCTCAGCCAATCGCTCCTTTAATTGAGCTATCTCTGCCTGCGCTATCTTGAGGTCATCGTGCAAGGTGTTAACACACTCGTTTTCATCATAACAAAGGAAGATGTAATCAATTTGTTCACCATGTTGGTCCACTCTCAGCTTTAACTCGTGAAACTCCTCCATCATAGCCTCATCCCACCACTTAATTATATGGTAGCCACCATCCTATACAACCACATTTTAAATATACAATCATATTCGAATTCCAAATATAAGCTCGAATAAGTAAAAAAAAAAAAAAATGGCTACATAACAAGGAGAGGCAATTACATCCCAGTTACGACATCCAAAGAATCTTCTTCCCGGATTTTCGGCAGTAGTGGATGTTCGCATGACAGGGTCCAGACCGCAGAAACATTTCTTGGGGATCCATTGCATGATCCGGATCGTTGTCAAACTGTGGAACTGATACTTGAGTAGAACTACTACTCGACGTTGGAAGGTGACTGAATCGCCCCATCATGTGTACCATAAAACAATTGTAAACAAAGTCTAATTTCAGACTCTAGTAGAGTGTAATTCAAAACAAATCCAATTTCAGACTTCTAATAGAGACTAATTCAAAACAAATCCAATTTCAGACTTCTAATAGAGTCTACATCAGAACAAGTAAATTTCAAACTTCTTATTGAGTGTATCGAATACATTAGTAGCATAGAAGTCTCCAACCAAGCATCAAAATTTATACCTAGATCTTTTGTTTGATAAAAGATTCAGACTGAGGAATACCGTTTAGATTTAGACGGGAAAAGTATGAAATCCATCTAAAACGAGAAAAGACAAAAAAAAATCCATCTGTTTGTTTAGATCTGAGAAAGAACATAAGGAAAAGGGGATGACTCGGACTCAAAACCGTATGGATCTAAAACGAGAAAAGTAAAAATATCATCTGTTTGTTAAGATATGAGAAAGAACATATGAAAAAGGGATAACTTAGACTCAAAACCGTATAGATCTAAAACGAGAAATATGTAAAACATATATTTTTGTTCAGATCTAGACAAAGTACATATGAAAAAAGGGATGACTCGGACTCAAAACTGTATGGATCTAAACAAGATATATATAAAAACCTGTATTTTTGTTCAGATATAGACAAAGTACATAGAAAAATGACTTCTTTCGTATAGATCTAAAAAATTTGCAGAAAGAAGAGATTAGAAGATGAAAACGGTGGTGTAGGGAATGGTCTGGAGAGACGAAAAAGGAGAGATAATTACAAGAATGAAGAAGATGATGACGGCGGTGGCGGTAGCAAGGAGGGTTTCCGGAGAGTTTTTAGAGTTTTTAGAGAGTGTTTAGAGAGAGGGAGTGTTTACATTTTAGAGAGAGAAATTTGACAATGACTTTTACAAACTAATGTTGTTAACTTTCGTTTATATATGGGGGTAAATTCCCAAGTAGAGTAACTTATTTGGTTAAGTTTAGTCAGACTTCTTTGGTAAGTCTGACAAATACAGTACGTGAATCAGATTAACATAGAAGTCTGAGATACCCTAAATCTACTAATTAAAACTTATAAAAAACAGCACACTCGTTTAATATAATCACAACCTAACCAGTATATGCAAAAGTAACAATATGGATGAAAATTCACAAATTCTCAGTCTAACCCTATCAATAAAAATATGATATACAACTTCATATGTCAAATATAAAAGAAGCTACATGGTGTTTTGAACCAAATAGACCTTAAATGGTTAAATTTGACTATATTTTATGTAATTTTAATTTACATATGTCCAAAATGCGTATTTTTAATTTATGTATCAAATTATTTTTTTTTATAATTTTTTAATTTTAATTTTCAACTTAAATATCTCCCAGACTTCTCGTAGTCTGAGAGATATTTAAGTTGGAATTTAAATTAAAAATTATAAAATAATTTGATACAATTTTTTGAAACATAAATTAAAATAAGCATTTTGGACATATGTAAATTAAAATTACATAAAATTTAGTCAAAGTTAACCATTTAAGGTATATTTGGTTAAAAGTATTTAATTTCTCAAGTTAAATACTTCTCAGACTCCTCTCAGAAGTTTCTGAAACCCCAAAATTAAGATTTCTCTGAGAAGTCTGAGAAGCCCTAAATCTGATATTTATCACTTAACAGTGAAAAATATTTAAACAAAATACCTAGGAAACATCAAATTCGTTAATATATGCGCATTATAACATACTTGTACAAATGTAACTTGTTCAAATGTGAATTTTGTAAACCATGAATGTAACCCTAAAGTTATATGTAAGTTATATGTAAATGTTACACCATGTTCCATTACAAAGCATGTTCTAAGGTTTAGAAACTACTCTACCACTTTATATATTTTTAATTTGATTCAAATTTATGAAATTTAATTTATATACTTCACAACCGTTTGTATTTAATTTTTGTATAGTTATTTTAACAAAATTTTTTTTTTTACTATTTTTAATTTAAATTTACTAAATTAATCTGCTTCAGACTTCTGAAGTCATTTGGATGAAGACATACTTAACTAACATTGTTTAATTTGACTCAATTTTACCAAATTTTAATTTATATACTACTAAATTATATATATTTAATTTATGTATATACAAGTTTTGACAAAATATTTTTCTATAATTTTAAAATTTAAAATTTAAATTTACTAATTTATTATATATCAGACTTCTGATAAAGTTATTTAGACTTCTAATAGAGTCTAACTTATCAGACCACTATAGAGTCTAACACAGGCGAGGGTTATAATGGTAATTGCGTTTTCCGTTTTTTGATTGGTCGTAAGAGCTTCGTGGTAATTTCTTTAGGCCGAAAGGGCAATTTTGCATTTGATTCAATTTCGAAGGTATACTTTGATTTAAAATCAATTTTGAGGGCATTTTTAGCAACCCCCCCCCATTGTTTTTCTTTTCCTTTTGAGATAAAGAAAAGGCTTAAGATACATAAATCTTTGCATATGTTGCAAAGGCAAAAAAAGAAGAATTTAGTGTTCATTAGTGTCCACGACCTTTCTTGCTTGGCCCAGACGCTAATCGGAAAGCCAAGCCCCTCACCAACGGACGATGGTCGCTCAAACTATTTGCATCTGCCGAGAAAAACCCAAAACCACTACCTTCTACAGCGGCCGTTTGGTCACATCCATTCCTCTGCTCTGTTTTGAGGGCTCTGCAATCAAATCCCGAAATATTTGAAGTCATCTCTTTTAGAGAAACGATCTAAATAAAATGGCTATCTTCATTTATTGAATCTCAGAGACAAATGTGTGTATTTATACATCCAAACCAATGTGATAAACCATTGATAAATTACTAAACCGGAACAAACCGGCTCATTCATCTAAAACCCCCCCTCAAGATGGAGCTTCATACAAGTTCAGAAGACCCATCTTGGATGTAAGCGTATGAAACTGAGTAGGGTAGAGAGGTTTAGTAAAAGCATCTGCAAGCTGATGCTCACTCCTTACATGAAGAGTCTTCAAGAAACCTGATTGAACACACTCACGAATCTTGTGACAATCAATGTCAAAGTACTTGGTTCTCTCATGGAATACAAGACTCTTGGCAATATGTAAGGCTGCAGTGCTATCACAGAACAAAGTAACCGGCAGTGGAGAAGGAAGACGCAGATCTTTCATGATTAAGGTGATCCAAATCAACTCCTTAGTACCAAATGGCATAGAACGATATTCTGCTTCAGAAGAACTTCATGATACAGTTGGATCCTTCTTAGTTTTCCAAGAAACCAATAAATCACCAATAAACATGCAATAACCAGAAACAGATCTTCTGGTTTCAGGATCAACTGCCCAATCTGCATTCGTGAAGCCTTTAAGAGAGAGATCTGAATCTGTGGAATAGAATAAACCTTTGCCAATGCTGCCCTTTAGATAACGCAAGACTTTATGAACAGCAAGAAGATGAACTGTCCTTGGTGATGAAGTAAATTGACAAAGCTTTGTTACTGCAAAAACAATATCAGGACGTGTGTTGCAGAGATAGAGTAATCTTCCAACCAGCCTTCTATAAGCTTCAATGTCTTTGAGGAGAGGAGTATCATCCTTATGAAGGGATTGACTTGGTTCCATGGGAATGTTAGATGGATTGCAACCAAGAAAACCAGTGTCAGAGAGCAAATCCAAGACATATTTGCACTGACAAATAGATATTCCTTTAGATGATCGAGCAATCTCCAATCCTAAGAAAAATTGTAAATCTCCAAGATGACGAAGTTTGAAATGATCATTCAGTTGAGCTTTGAGGCCTGGAAGAATAGATTTATCACTACTGGCAATGATAATGTCATCGACATATACCAAGATGACCACATATACTCCTTCAGATAAGCGAGTGAAGAGTGTATGATCACCTTAAGATGTCTGAAAACCCAAGTTACAAAGAGTAGAGGAGAAATTAAGAAACCATTGACGAGAAGCTTGTTTCAAGCCGTAAATGGATTTCGGAAGTTTGCATACCATCCGAACTTCAACCTTAACCTCTGGTAGAATCTTGTAACCAGGAGGTAACACAATGTATATCTCTCTATCAAGCTCACCATTCAAGAAAGCAGTAGAAACATCCAATTGAGTCAAATACCAATGTAGTTTAGCCGAAACAACCAAGAGTATTTTAACTGTTTCAAACTTAGCTACTGGGGAGAAGGTATCAACAAAATCCAGTCCTTTTTCTTGTGTATAATCCTTAGCTACCAACCGAGCTTTATACCGCTCAATACTGCCATCAGCATGGTGTTTGATAGTGTAAACAAATTTACAACCTATCAGTTTCTTTCCAGGAGGTAAAGGGCACACAGTCCAAGTGTTAGTCCGATCCATAGCCTCATATTCAACATCCATAACATCATACCAAACATTATTTTTCTTAGCTTCAGAAAATTTAGTGGGCGTAAGATCATGAGTAATACTATGAATAAAACTGCTAAAAGGAAAGACTAGTTTATTATAAGAGATATAGTGAGATATAGGATAAGGAGTAGTATGAGAAGTTGTATTATTACATATATAGTCCTGCAAATGAGTGGGATGTTTGGTTTGTCTGCAAGAACCTCTTGCCAAATGCAAAGGATTCTCAGAAGATGACATCTCAGGATGAGGAGATGCATCAGAAGATGAAGTGACAGTGACCAAAGATTCATCAGTGGAAGCAGGAGAAGGAAAATGAGGAAAGAAAGTCTGTGTCTCCTCTGTCAATGTAGAGGAGAGAAACTGGAAAATTTCCTCATCAAATATGACATGTCGAGAAATGGAAATGACATTACTCTCTATGTCTAGAAACTTATACCCTTTATATCCCGATGGATATCCCAGGAATACACATGCTTTGGCTCTTGGTTCAAATTTATGACGTTGTTTAGGGGTTGTAGATATGTAACAGAGACAACCTAAAGTTCTAAGAAGAGTGTAATCTGGAAGTTTAGTAGTAAGAACTTGATAAGGAGTCATATTATCTAGAACTGGAGTTGGAAGTCTATTGATCAGAAAAACAGCTGTCATTGTGCAATCACCCCAATACTCTAAGGGAACATTAGACTGAAACATTAGGGATCTAGCCACATTGAGGATATGTTTGTATTTACGTTCTACAACGGAGTTCTGCTGTGGGGTTTCAGGACAAGAATGAAAAGAAACTATTCCTTTCTCTAGATAATTATCAGAACGAACAGATTTAAATTTCTTATTATACTGAGTTTCTACCATTTGAATGAAAGCAGGAAAGATATTCAAGACATCCGATTTCAATTTCATCAAATATATCCAAGTAGCCTACTGTGATCATCAACAATCGTCAAGAAATATCTAAAGCCATCATATGTAGGCACAGAAAATGGACCCCAAGTATCTATATGCAACAATTCAAATGGTTCTTGACATATATGTGGATGTAACGGAAAAGGAATATGTTTCTGTTTAGCTAGTGGACAAATAGAACAATGATCAGTTTTATTGATGGATTTTGATAAAGACAATACATCATAAAGTAGATCAATCCTAGAATGAGCTGGATGACCTAAGCGAGTATGCCATATTCTAGCATCAACAGCAGAAACAGTTGAACAGGTACCTTGAAAATTAAATTTCGTATGATCCTTATTTGATTCCAGAATGTAAAGATTCGAGACTTGACTACCCTGACCAAGCATCAATTCCCGAGTAAGATCCTGAATGAAACAAGAATCAGAAGTGAAACTTCTGATAGATGGTAAATGACGAGTTAACATGCTAACATTTAACAAGTTGAAATGAAATATTGGAATGAAAAGCACATCATGAAGAATGATAGATTCACTTAGTTGAATTGATCTGATGCCAATAATTCTCACTGTAGTTCCATTGGGAAGCTTAACAAACGTGTTAACTAGGGCTTGGAATCCTAGAAACCTATCCCTATTATTAGACACATGATGAGTAGCACCAGAATCTATAACCCAAGAATCTAGAGAGATGTCATTTTTCACAGAAGGAGATGTGAGCATGTCATAATAAGTAGGATGATATAAAGAAGGAAATGTACCAGATATCTGTGAGATACTTGGTACTGAAGTTGAAGTCGAAGTTGTCGAAACATTAAGTGAGGGCGTGACACTATGGCTGTGAATTTTGAGACTCAGATAGGAAATGACATCTTGAATCGGCTCCTTTGACATATTGTCTCCAAGACCAACCGACTGCTGTTGAGAATCTGAACCAGTTAAGGTTGCCAAATTGGTACTAGGATGACAGAAGGACTATGTTTTTGTGCTGTGGCAGGAGAAGAAGATTGTTGAGGTTGGTTAAATTTCTTCTTTCCTGTCCATCCTGGAGGAAAACCATGTTTTCGATAGCATCTGTCATGTAGATGTCCAACACCTCCACAGTAACTGCAAATATGACGAGGTTTCTGTGGAGTAGTAGCAACAACAATATTTCCCTCAGAAATAGATGTAGGTTCATAGTTCTCTTTGCCACTAACTTGGAAAGCAACAGCAGGAACAAATCCTTTAGACTGTTGTCTGACTGTTCTCTGGCTCTGGTCTTGATCAAGCATATTGTAAATGGAGCTTAAAGTTGGTCGAGTCTTCTTGTTCAGAATTTAACCACGAATGTTAGCATAAGTATCAATTAATCCCATAAGAAACTGGATGAATCTACTTGTTTCTGCATCTTGAAGTAACTCTTCCACTTTACCACAATTACAAGTGAAAGGTTTCTGAGTTTAAGTAGCTGCAAGACGTTCCCACAGAGTCTTGAGTTTTGTAAAATATGCAGAAAGCGTCATACAGTGTTCAAGAAAGCGCTAGGCGCTAGTCGGGCGGTGACCCACCGCCTAGCGCCTAAAACGCCTAGTCGGGGTCTAGTCGGCGCCTAGGCGTTATATGTATTTATAAAAGAAAACGATATATATTAGATATATTATATAATATATATCATATAATTCACATATTCTTAGTCTAAAAAATAGATTAAAACTCAAAGTACATCGAAATAACAAAAAGAATATTAGCTAAATTTATCAGCACACGACATTTACTATCAAATCTGCTAAATTTACAATATTTTTTTATTAATAACCATTAATTTATGAAGTAAGAACTTATAAATTTAGTTATATATAATAAATTTTTAAAATTATACCAAAAAAAACATGAAAATTAAAAATCAAATGATAATTGGTTAAAGATTGTGTGTAGCCGCCTAGGACCGCCTAGACCCGCCTAGGACCGCCTAGACCCGTCTAGGACCGCCTATGACCGTTTAAATCCGCTTAATAACATAAACGCCTAATTCGAACGCCTAGGAGGAAATCGCCACGGTCAAGGACCGCCTAGCGCCTGCCTAGGCGGCCGCCTAGACCGATTTTTAGAACACTTTAAACAATCCATTCCAGATTTCAGCAGCATCGTTGTAGTATAGAATGCTATCATAAATCTCCGAATTAACCGCATTAAGCAACCAAGACTTAATCAAACTATTGCATCGATTCCATACTTGAAACAGCACATCAGATTCGAGAGGTCTAGGCAACGGTCAATCTACGAAACTCCACTTGTTCTTAGATTCTAAAGCAATGCGCATAGCGACTTTCCTACTGTTATAGTTCGATCCATCCAAAACAGTCGAAACTAACAATAATCCAGGATGATCAGCAGCATGAAGAAAATACGGATTATGAACACTATCAAGCGAGGTGAAATCCGGTGTTACCTTCGAATGATCTTTGTCCTTGCGAGAGTCCGTATTATCATCGAAGCAGTTAGTCGAAGCTTTGGCAGAAGAGGTTCGGGGATTTTTCGGAGAAATTGGATATAGTGTAGGTGAACGGCGTTGATTCTTAGCTTGTTTCTTCGTCATTGGTGCAAAAAGAGAATTGATCAAAGAAGATCGAAGAAATTCTCAAACATGAAATGGCGAAGATTCGAGCTGAAAATCGAAGGTGAAAACGAAGAAGGTGGAAGCGATTTAATGGTAAAATCAATCAGAAAAGATGATTGATCGAAGAAGATGAAGTTGGAAGAAGATGAAAACCGAAGGAGATGAAGATCGTCATCAACAAAATGTTGTTGAACTCTGATACCATTTTAGAGAAACGATCTAAATAAAATGGCTATCTTCATTTATTGAATATCAGATACAAATGTGTGTATTTATATATCCAAACCAATATGATAAACTATTGATAAATTATTAAACCAAAACAAACCGGTTCATTCATCTAAAAATCTCCACCAATAAGATGATGCACAACACAATCAAAATCTTCTTTTCCATCAATCTTAAGTTCACTTCAATTGGAAACTTCTCTAAGTCTTTCTCTATGAGAATGTTGGCTTTGTGAAACGAGTTGTTGAGTTGTGAGATGAAGGTGGAGAGATGAAGGGCTTGTGTTTACGTGTATAACCAAATGGCATTTATCGATCATGAATTAAATGTTGACTAAGTGGATTTGGACTTCGCGTTTTTTTATATTAGTATATAAGTATGCTTTATGGCCATGGAATATTTCAGGTTTCATGTTTTTTAAAATGTGTATATACTTCTCCAACCTACTTGCGTTGGCTAAGAGTAAAATATATTGTTGCTCTTGACTTTGGGAAAAAACATAAATATAAATAATTTTCATAACAGTAATAAAACGAGAAATTTTATTTGTAGTTGTGTCTAATGTGAAGAGACAAATTGTTGGTTGACAATAAAAAAAAAGAGAGACAAAATGTTGTTGAACGATTGAAACTAACAAATAAGTGTTGAAGAAAAAAGTCTTAGGAGTGTGTTTTGTTGAGTTGTCAATTTTTGACTTTTGTCCGAGGTCGGTTTTTGGTTATTACGGTGAAGTCGCGTTCTTCGGGAGGGGCCAAAAGGTAATTAAAACGCCAATCCCTTGTTTTCTTGAGTTTATTACATCTATAGTCACCTTCTACACACTTAATTACATTTATAGTCACCGTCATGTAGAAAGTCACCTTGACTTAACGCTAATACTTTTTTGCCCCTTAATTCACTAACTACCAGTTGTAACCGTTGTTTTTCTAGTCACAAGGTATCTTTTCATTAGTTAGTCTTTACTATTTACTTTTTTACTTTCTAACCTTCATTTTAGGAAAAAATGTCCACAAGTTTGAAACTCAAAAAAAAAATCATGTTTCTCTCTCTGTCTCTTCGTCTCTCTCAGACGCCGCAACTCTTCGTCTTTATCAGAAGCCTCCGCCGCCGTCACCTTAGATCAAGCTTTCCGCCGTCGTCGTCTGAGCCCTCCTTCTTCGTGTGTCTCTCCATAGCCGAGTCCTCCGTCTCTTCGTCTGTCTATTCCTGCGCTGCTCAAATCCAGAAACCTCATGACGGGTATCTTTGATTTCTCTCGTTTTTTATTTAGATTCAGTTTAAACATCGATTTTCTCGGTTCCTTCTTCTATCAGTTCGATTTATCATATCATGTGCACTGCGGTCCATGTGGACATCTTAAAATCGTTTTTTTCCTTATATCCCTATATCTACTTTCTAGATCCGCCTGTCTGTCTTCTTATACCCATCTATGTGTGATGTGTTCTTCTTCAACTTACTTCTTAGATCCGTACAACTATGTTCTGTGTTCATGAATCTACGTTTAATGTTCATTGTCTCTTGTTCGGAAATCGTATATCTCGTGGACATGCATGCATAGATCTAGGTTATATGCTTTGTTCCGAGTGTCTATTCTGTTATTGCTAACCCTAGTCTCATTTCAGTAATTCATAGATCTCGTGGACATTTTTTGGTGGACATACATGAACGGACTAATACTTTACTTGATTCCATTGTACTGCGTTATTATGTAAACAACTTACGACATAGTAGTCCGACATAAGTACACATGACTTGATGGACATGTGATCCAAATTTAGGTTTATATACCCTACAAATCTGTGTATATGCACTTACGCATCATATGTCTTTGTGGTCATTCTATTGTGGACATCTAATTATCGTCTTATGTATACCTTGTGTACTGAATCTATGGACATGTGCTCCAATCTATACTTTTAATACTATGGACATGTGCTCCAATGAAATTCCAATCTGCGTGTAGAAATTTATATGGACATTGACGATGCACGTATTATTGTGTTGGCTGGTTTCATGGACATTACCATTCATGTATCTTTAATATTGCATAGCGTATCCATGTGTACATTGATGTATGGATAGTATCTGCATCTTTACATAGCGTATTTTGTACACGTGGAAGCATCTGCACGGTCGAAGCTCAACAGATGAAAGGTGGAGATTTCAAGGGAAGGTTTGGGCGGGATAAATGGTTAGATTTAAAGTTCCCCCCCCAATCACATCAACCGAAAAGTAAAAAACAAGTGGCTAGGATGAGTTTGTCTAATGTGTGGTCCAGATTAATAACACCTAGTAACTAAATTGTTTTTCCTTTTAGTTCGTCTGGTTACAAAAAGAACACACAGACAGGGGCAAAAAGGGAACAATTTTACTCCTACAGTGGAAAAGCAGCTACACAGACGCAGGGTGACTTATTGTGTAAGAGTAACAAGTGTAGGTGACTAATGGTGTTAATCTCTCTGTTTCCTTTCTGCTGTCTAGTGATGATGTGGCAACGTCTAACCCAGTTGCATGTGCCGCTCGTTAACGTGTTTTCGTTTTATGGTTTACATTTTTTTCCGTCCGTCTGATTTTAGTTTCCCAATATTTTTCAATTTCAAATTAAACTTAACCACAGTATAGGTTGTAGTTAGCCGAAGAAAACCCGCACGTAGAATGAATAATCAGTCGACACAAAATTATATGTTTTAATAGATACTTCTGAGGTAAAATATTGAGTTTGCTTTTCACAAATTTCTTTCTGAAGTAGACAAAAATTTAAAAGTACTTGTATAGCTATTGTTTAACTACACTATCAAGTGTAAACCATGACCTAAGATTTAGGTTTAATAAAGTATAAACTGAAGGTCTAACAAAGTGAATATCATGATTAAATTGGAAGATTCAAATAAAAGTTAAATTGTGAACTTAAAAGATCTTATGATCGATATATTTGAAAGTGATAACTTTACATAGGTCGCAAACCAGCTATATATACATATCGAATACGATCTCAACTACTCTAGATACAATCATGAATATAAGATATTATGTATCTAACTTAGATATTCTCTGAACAAAAATATCTAAGACCCTTATTCCAATATTCCTCTTCAAGTTGGAGGATGAAGATTTCAAATGCCCAACTTGAACAAGAATGATTGAAAAATTTACCCTCCAAAAACTTTTGTAAAGATATCTGCTAGCTGATTCACCGTGGACACAAGCTTCTTTTGAACTATTCCTCGTTGTATATCATCTCTAATGAAGTGACAATCTAGCTCAACGTGCTTTGTACACTCGTGGAACACAGGATTCACAACAATATGAAGAGCTGAACAACTGTCACAATACCTATTCATCGCGTCCTTATGTTTGATCCCCATCGTGCCTAGTAAATTCTTAATCCACTTCAACTAACATAGCGCTTCAACCATAGTACGATACTCTGCTTCAACTGATGAACGAGAAACCACTTCTTGCTTCTTAGATTTCCAGGACACTGGTGAATCTCTTAATTAAACAAGCCAACCGCTCAATGATCGTCTTGTGATAGGACAACCAGCCCATTCTGAGTCACACCAAGCTATTAGGTGAAAGTTACAAATGAGTTCAACAAATAACTTGAATGGGAGATCCTTTCACTACAAAAAACATGCGTATTGCGACGGAAATAACCATCGCACTTCCATCGCAAATGGCATTTACTAATGAATTTGCGATGGAACGTTTTCCGTCGCAAATAGTTTCTCGCAAACTATTTTACCTCGCAAATCCCTCGCAAATTTGCGATGGAATACATTCTCTAGCAATAATCCCGCTAAACTCTCGTAAGTTCGTCGCAGATATTTTCCATGCAAAACCCTCGCAAAAGTCATTCCATCGTAAATCAGACGCAAATTTGCGATAGCTTTGCGAGATGACTTATGCTCGCAAGATCTCTCGCTACTCCACGCAATTCCATCGCCAGGTTTTGCGATGGATTTACGGGGGTTTTCTCACAACCGTCGCAAGCTTTTGCGATAGATTTGCGATGGAATCATCGCAAATCTATCGCAAAGCTTTCCGATGGAAATGCGATGGAAGCTAAGGTTTCATCGCATTTCTCTAGCAAATTTATAATAACAAATATTAAAATTTCAATCAAAATATATTATAATTTTTATATTATAATTTAATTAATTAGAAAATATATAAAAATATTAAATTAAAATTAATAATAACCAACATATATTGTTTTTAGAACATAATATAATACATAAAAACAAAATTAAAACTAAGAAGTAGAAGACGGTTCAGTTCCGGTTTCGGTTTTGATTCCGGTTTCGCTTCTAGTTCCGGTGTCAGTTTCTGCGGAGCGGTTGTTGCGGCCGAGCATTAGAGCGATTACTGGATCTTGCTGCGACAAGTACTCCATAACCAAGTCGTAGCCTGACATCTTCTCTTGCTGTGTCTCGATCACTTTTGCTTGTGTTGCGATGATCTGTCTCAGAACTCGCAGCTTCCACCTGTGATTGAAGCGAACCGACACCGAAAATCCGTCCTTTTTTACGAGGAGCGACCTAAAAACATAAAACCAAGAAATTATATAAGTATCTTTTATAAAAATTAGTAACTAAGTATTACATAATAAATTACCTCGATGTAGATCGTGTTATTTACGGTCGGAGAAAGTCCGCGAGTAATCTATTATATAATTAGAGGATGCTCTCTCCATATAGGGTGCCACATGTCCCTTATTTTAATTTCTACGATTGGGCCTTAACTTAAATATCTACAAACTAAATCTAATATTTCCAAGCCCACAAACAAAGATATCTAACAAATAACTTCACCACACAAAAAACTAACGTTCTTCTTTTTTTTTTTTTTTTTTTTCTTTTTAACTAACGTTCTTCGTCTTCTACCTCTGAAGTTTTGGACATCTCATGGTCAAAGGATAATGTAAGCTTTCGAAATATTTTTCATTTCCTTATTAACTTGCAACAATTGCTTTAATGGAAGTGAAAACCTGAGGCGTATGTTACGTAACTTCATGGTGTAGCGTCTTCTCTCGGGGTCGATGGAAAAGTTCGACTTTGGAACATTTTTGGTTGCAACATTGTTGATTGGGCTGATCTGAAAGACATTATATCCGCAATGTGTTTTTGTCCGGACGGAAAAGGAGGAATCATCGGTTCTCTGACAGGAAGTTGCAGATTCTTTAACATGTCTGCAGATTAATCACTCTTGCATTTGCATAAGACAAAGAAGTCTCCAAATAAACGGATAACTGTTTTTCAGGTATTAATCACTCTTTTTCACTGCTCTTGATGATTAGCTAACTTCTCTTAACATTGTGAGATTTTAACAAACTGATATGCATGCTTTCCCCTCCAGTTTTTAGCACAAGACCCGAGCAAAGTCCATGATGTTTCCGTAGATTACAAAGTCAGAATTCTCCAAAGGAACGATGTGTTCAAAAAATACAAAGGTTTGTTACTTCTTATGTTATGTACATTCAACTTTCATTTTTCTTTGGCATATTTCTATGATTAATTCTAAACTAAGCTCATCACTGTTTTTTTCCTTTTTAAAATCTTCAGGCGTTTGCTCCACTGAAGTATAACCAACCATTACTACTATATTGCTGGTAACTTTCATTGTTTTTTGTTGGTAACTTTAAGATCTTCTTAGTTTTGAAATCTTCTTATCTAAACCGGGATTAAATCTTCCTGGAGATATGCCAAATTGAGACTTAGTTTAGAATTATGTGACTTCACTAGATAAAGGACATGACATGACATTTTTGAAGAAATTAAGCATCCGTTCCTGACCTTTAAAAAAGACAAATACATGTAAGTTGCTGAAGTTCAAGCGTCGGTTTCAATTTCTATGGTTTATACATAAGCTTTTTTGTAATAGTTTGATTGTTTATGCGGAAAAAGGGAGAACTCAGAGCGATTTCAGTTAAAATGGCTCTAAATTTGAAGATATCGAAATCTGTCATAGAAAGTCAAAAACACACTTACGACACATGACATCCGCGCGTGCGCGGAAATTGACGATGACTAGTTATTATTAACATCAGAGGGTCCCGACATCTGAAAAAAAAACACAAAAAATTATTAAAAATTAATAAATTACACAAAACATAATTAATGTTATTCCATATAACAATTCTTTAAACAACCAAAATTTTAAATGTTACTCTTTTTAAATTATAAATTGTAGTTATAAACAAATTTAATATTTATAGTCATCTAACTAATTAATCCAAATCTTAACAATTAATTATCTAACTAGTTATAATTCAACTAACAAATTTAATCTAACATTCATCTAACTAATTAATCTAAATTCCAACTAACTTTTTTTGGGTCAAATTAATTCCAACTAACTAATCCACCTAAAACTACTTAATCTAACATATATAAAGAATTATACATATATATATATATTCAATAGATATAAATATATACAAACATCTATATATTTCAATAGATATAAATATATAGATATGTATGTATATATATATATATCTATACACGAACCAACCGTATACGGAGAAGTGAAGCGTCGGACTTGTCACCGGTGGAAGAGAAAGTTGTGGTCGCCGGAGCTTTGGACTTCGCCGGCGGAAGAGAGGATCAGCGGAGGAGTGCTTCTCGCCGGAGGAGAACAGCCGTGAAGAGAGGAGATGGAGCCGTGAAGAGACGAGACGGAGCCGTGAAGAGAAATGGAGGAGCTGCTTCGGAGGAGGAGGATTCACGCTGGAGGAGGAGGATTCACGCCGGAGGAGGAGGAATCACGCCGGTGAAGGTGGAGTCAGGCCGGAGGAGAAGGGTGTGATAACCGAGGTGGTCACGAGGTCGGGATGCGCGTCTTGCTAGAGAGTCGACGTGCTCGGTCCGAAGGAACTAAGTTGTTCTTGAGAGAGAACCGACTAGATTCAGAGATAAGCAAGAGTAAAGTAGTGCTCGGGGTGAAAGAAGAGAAGATTGTGTTCGGGGTTCTTTGTCGAGAGTGATATGCTCGGGACGAGCGTAGTTGGTATTCAGATTCCCGAGCAGGTCGAAAGACGTGCTCGGTTTACAATTCGGGAAATTGACTCTAGAGAGAGAAAGTAGTAAGAAGTGCACAAATCCCAAAAAGTTACATTAATGTACAATGACGGCTCCTATTTATAGTAAAGTACGATCGGACTTTCTACAGGCCGTTGACCGCTTGTCGAGTTTGGGCCGTACTTGATGATGTGATGGGCCGAACTAAACATTCCTTTGTCTGCTAGTGTAGCCGAGCTGACTTGCTGTTGTTTGGCTTGAGCCGAGCTGACTCCCTGTTGTTCAGCTGAGCCGAACCGAGCCGATGGCGATGGGCTTGGTTCGAGCGCGTTCGATTGGGCTTCTGTTGCTCTATTGGGCCGTTTTGCTTTTGTTGGGCCGGCTCTTTTGTATTAAGGATAAATCCTGGACCTTCTAAATGGGTGGGGTGCTAAACCCACCTATAACAGTAAGCCCCCCCCCAGTTCGTCGATCTTCAAGATGTTTGGAGTCGGCGAATTTGAAGATGCCTTAGTTGGGCCGGGATTTATCCGATATAGGCCTGGTCGGCTGGCTTTGTTGTTTTCTCTTTGGGGAGTTCGAGGGTTTCTTGGAAAACGGCGAGATACTGAAGATTCATATCTCGAAGCTGATGATGATACCTATAACCGTCGGAAGCTGAAGAGTTGCGTAGGAGTCATCATTGCGCTTGTCTCTTGATCTTCCCGCCTTGCTTATATATTCATCGCGTTGCTCTTCCCGTTTCTCATTTCTCTTCTTCTGCAGGTATTTCGCTCTCCCTTCTCTCTAGACTTTGTTCTCTTTCTCTCTCTAGCTTTTGTTGTTGTACTTGTTTGCAAATCATGAGAATCGACTCCCATTTAGAATCATCTTCGGGTCGGGATCTTTACTCGGTAAGGCTATCCGAGGGTAATTCCGCTCAGTCCAGCTCGTCTACCGCTCATCGGGACTCTTTGTCGGGTTCGGCGCGGACGGAAGTTATAGCTCGGGGTTCTGAAGATACTCGGGCTCGGGTTCCGTCGGTTTCGGGTAGCATCCAGAGTTTTCGGGTTCCGTACCTGATAGATTCAGAGGACGACGGTGTTCGGCCTTGGTTGCCTCCGTTGGTTCAACCTTTGGGTTCTGCTCCGGTGAAGGCAGAGGCCGTGGCTTTAGTGGATCAGGCGCGGTGTGATAGGATGGTCTCGGAGTCGAGCAGGTCTAAAAGGGCTCGGAAGAACACCAAGCGAACGGGCGTGGAGGGCTCGGAAAAGAAGACGCGTCCCCCTCGTCCTGTCCTTCCGACGAAATGCTCGGATGAAGACTTGGATTGGTTGAGGGATAACTGCGATCCTGGGGGCGTTGATCGGCTCGAGCTTCGCCAACCCGAGACCCATGAGAGGCCTTGGGCTTGTCCGGAGGGGTGGATATGCCTGTATGACTTCTGGTTCAAGGATATCCATCTGAGGTTTCCCTTGCCGAGGCTTCTTATTGCCTACTGCGAGGAAAGGAGGATTGCCCTGTCCCAGCTATGTCCTGCGGCTGTTCAGAACTTAGTTGGTACCATGATTTTGGCCTCCGAATGTGGTGTGAACTTGACCCTTCGGTTTTTTGAAGAGATAACGACGATTTCGACGAATCCTACAACTGTTGGGACTCGTTATGTCTGTATGAGGACTCGCTTCGGGGAGAAGGTCGTTATAGGAAAACCTTCAAAGGTTGACGATTGGCAAGATCGTTATTTTTATGTTCGGGTCAATTCTGCCTCGGTTCCCGACCCTGGGAGGCCGTATCGGACGTTGTGGAACCATCTTCACGGTAATCTCTTTGCTTCGCTTGTTCCTCTAAATAGACTAACTCATCCTCGTTCTTTCTTTTTGCAGATCGTCATTCCTTTGATCTCCCTGCGCCGGATAACTTTCTGTCGGATCTCCATAAGCTTGTTGCTCGGAGTATTCAGAGGTGGCCGGACGTTCACGCTGACCAAGTTAAGCGAGCCGTAGGATATTTGGACGAAGGTTGCTTTCTTCCTATCCTTTTTTTTTTTAAGCTCGGTGACGCTTTCTAATCTTTAGAGTTTGTAGGGTGTTGTCTTCGATCCGTTGATTCGTTGGCCGAGTACAATAGCCGTCCGTTCGTTCGATACACAAAAGGAGGGAAGCAGATAGAGGAAACGATGGGCCGCATGGACCTGGAGATCGTGAACTACGTCGAGGAGAACCTCGTCGGTCAGCAGGAAAATCCTGTTACGGAGCAGGAGAATCCTTCCGGAACACAGGTAAATCCTGACGCCCTGGATCCGAATCGACCGTTTTCGCCTTGGGTCGGGGAGGTCCCCTCGGGGATGATTTTTGTGAACGAGTATCACCGAGATTTGTTTCGTCAGGTGTGCGCGGCAGTGGAGGCGGTTGAGGCGCAGAAGAAAAGGAAGAAGAGAAAGAGGTCGCGTCCCGAGGAGACGGCTGCCGCTGAGCCAGGGGCTTCTCTCGTTCCTGAAGGTGGTCAGGAGACCGAGGAGACTGCTGACGTCCCTTCCTTGGTGAGGAAGAAAAAGAAGAAGAAGACTGTTGCTTCCGAGGGACAGATGGCTGATGCCGCTGAGCAAAATGACGGTCTTGGAACCGAGCCTACCGACGGTGGCGGGACGGAGTTGGCAGTTCTTCCCGAGACTCTGGGTACACAGATTGGGAATACTGAGTGCCCGAACGTTGAGGATGCGGCCCTTTTGGAGCGTCCGGGTGATGATCAGGTCCTTGACCAAGGCGAAATGGATGGTCGGGAGGAGGATGACAATGAAAACTCTCGGGATGATCGGTCCATTCCGGACTTGGACGAGATCGCTGGGTTGACTTTTTTGGGCGGGCCAGGTGAAGGAGCGTTCATGGATTACGGCTTCTCGGTGAGATATGAAGGTTCGAGGCCACTTCTTCGCGATGGGGAAGCTTGCGCGGACTTGCTTCGGCTGATGAGAGATAGTCCTCCGAGATCGCTGCCTCCAGTCACGCATACGCACTTCTCCGATCGCAAACAAGCAGTGGCCAAGGATTTCGTTCGGGTGAGTTATCGTTGTTTTTTTTTATATTCTGATAAAATCTGGTTTTGACTTAGCTTTTCTGTTCCAGGGTTTCGCCAACTATAACCTGCTTTGTGACGAGTACGAACATAGGGGGGTCGAGCTCGAGAGGGCGATTTGCAGCTTGAAGAGGGAGCTCGGAAAGGCCGGAAGATCTATTGCCGAACTTGAAGGATTTCGTGAAGCAGCGGCTGCTACCGAGGCGCTCCGTTGTTCTCTCAAGGTTGAGGAGGAGAAGGTTTTGGCCTTGGAGGCGAAGATTGCTAACCTATCCACCGAGAATGCTCGGTTGGACGCTGAAAACAGGCAGTGCTTGGCTGACTGCTCGAACGCTCGGGCGGAGGCTGATGAGTTGACGGTTCGGGTCTCCGACGTGCAGGGAAAGCTTGAATCTGAGTGTGCTCGGCTGAGGTCTTCTCGTACCCGCGAAGTCCTGAAAGAGCGGGAGCGAGTCTCGGAGAAAGCGCAGGCTCGGCTTTCTAAGATCAAGAAGGCCAATGAGGAGAAAGAGCTCGGGCGGAGGACCCAGATATTGATGAATCAGGCCGCTGCCGTTGCGTCTATGCTGGAGACGCTGGTCAAGGAGGGATTTGCTATTCCTCCTGATAGGATAGCCAAGGCCCATTCCGATGCTGCTCGTTTTAATGAGGCCCTCGTCTCGATTGAGTTCACCGATCTGAAGGACGAAGATTTTGCTATGACTCCACCGGGTAGTCCGGGTCGGGCCGCCGGAGGCTCTTCGGTGTCTGCTGCGGATCAGCAAGCTTCGGTCGAGAATGAGGATCGAGCTCCCGAGGCTCCTTAAACTTTGCTGTTTCTCTCTTTTTCCTTTTGTAGTGTATCATTGTAATCGGATTCTCGCCTTCGTGCGTTTTTAATGAACTTGTTTTCCTTCTCGTTCCCACTCTTTTATTTATGTTTAAGTCGGAATAAACAACGAAAGAAGGAAGTGCTCGGTTTAGGTTAGATAGTCGATTTTGGCGAGGAGCGAGCAAGGTGCTCGGCTTATCCCGTAGGACCGACCGGGACAGTTATGCGAAACTGTGTTCGGCTTATTTTTTTCTGTCAGTCGTCCTTGTGCGGGAACTGGGCCCGGCTTACTTGGTTGTGGGTTTCGAGACTATGCTCGTTGTACCACGGGTCGGGCGCGAGTAAGTGCTCGGCTTATCCCTAAGGTCTGATCGGGACAGTGTGCGAGAGCTATGCTCGGCTTATTTACTGTCGATCAGCCTTGTGCGGGAACTTGGCCCGGCTTAAAAGTGTATCGAACATCTGGCCAAGATGTCGATCTGTTCGGTGCGGTTGAGACGAAAAAATTTGACTTAATAAAATTTTATTATTGATATAGCTGAGCCTCGTGAGAGGTTGCCTACGTACCCCGAAAGGGGATCAAGCCGATCATAGTTCACTTTACATATTACTCGAACTCGTGTATAGCGAGCTCGGTTTTGGAGCGAGAGATGCTCGTTTTTTTTTTTGCTTTTTTTTTTTTTTTTTTTTGAGCGCGATGCTCGGCTTTTCCGTGAGCGAGATATGCTCGTTTTTTTTTTTTTTTTTTTTTTTTTTTTTTTTTTTTGAGCGCGATGCTCGGCTTTTCCGTGAGCGAGATATGCTCGGCTTAGTAGTAGTACCTCTTGAGCTTATGTGCGTTCCACGATCGTGGAATAGCTTCTCCCTTCATCGTTACGAGCTCATAGACGCCGGGTTTTACTACCTTCGAGACGATGTATGGACCTTCCCAATTTGCGCCGAGCTTCCCTGCTCGGTGTTCTCGCGTGTTTTCGAACACTTTCCTGAGGACGAGGTCTCCTTCTACAAAACGTCGACCCTTAACCTTCTTGTTGTAGTGTCGGGTGATCTGTTGCTGGTAGTTTTGGAGGCGTAGGAGTGCTCGGTCTCGTAATTCTTCTGCGTGGTCGAGGCAATCGATAATCATGTTGTTGTTAAGCTCCTCGTGCTCGGGCGCAATACTCAAGCGTATTGTCGGGACGCACATCTCGGCTGGAGACATTGCCTCCATTCCGTGAGAAAGTGAGAAAGGGGTTTGACCGGTCGATGTCCTTGGTGTGGTCCGATGAGACCAGAGAACGCCATCGAGCTCGTCGGCCCAGAGGCCTTTCTTGCTCTCCATCCGTTTCTTCAGTCCGTCAATGATCGTCTTGTTTGTCGCCTCGGCCTGCCCGTTCCCTTGCGGGTATCTCGGGGTGGACTTACTTAAACGGATCTTCCATCTCGCACAGAAAACTTCGAACAGATTGGAGATGAATTGGGACCCGTTATCGGTTACAATCTCGTATGGGACACCGTGGCGACATATTATGTATTTCCAGACGAACTTCTGAACGTCGAGGTTCTTGATTTCCGAGTAGGATTCGGCTTCAACCCATTTGGTGAAATAATCGGTCATTATCAGGATGAATTTCTTTTGATGCGAGGCTGGCAGGGGCCCGACGATGTCCATGGCCCATCTCATGAATGGGTAGGGTGTGGCCGCAGTGGTGAGAAGCTCGGGTGGCTGGTGTATGCTTGGGGCGTGCCTCTGACATTTCTCGCATCGGGCAACATATCTCTCGCAGTCAGCGATCATGGTTGGCCAGAAGTGACCGTGTCGCTTTATCTTTGCGGCTAATGCTCGGCCGCTTGTATGATTTCCGCCTGCTCCTTCGTGAGTTTGCTCGGTGACCCATTTGATCTCCTGCCCGTTTATGCATCGCAAGAGTGCCTTGGACGCGCTCCAACGAAATAGTTCGTCCTTCATTATTACGTACTGAGCGCAGCGAGCTTTTAAAAGGCGAGCTGCCCAACGATCCTCGGGGACCCTCCCCGTTAGTATATAGTCCTTGATTTCGTCTCTCCAGTCGATGGTAATAGCATGCTCGGGATCGGTATCCTTAATTACCTCCTCGTTGCTTTTATGAGCATCGTCCAATCCTTCTTCTTCCTCGGTAATGAGAAGTACGTCTTCGTTCGGTGCGATGCTTGGTCGGGCTATGCATTCGACTGGAATGATTCGACGAAGGTCGGGGTCTGAAGTCGATGCTAGGGCGGCCAGTGCGTCGGCAGAGGAGTTGTCGCTTCGGGGAATCTTTGTTAGCGTGACTGAGCCGATTCGCGCGGTAATTTCTTGGACGAGCTTTAAGTACGCGTCCATGCGCTCGTTTTTTGCTTCATATTCCCCGTTAAATTGGTTCACAACGAGCTGAGAGTCGGCGAACGCGTCTACTTGCCTTGCCCCTACTACTTCGGCCAGTCGCAATCCTGCGAGTAGTGCTTCGTACTCGGCTTCGTTGTTAGAGGCCGGAAACCCTAGACGGAAGGATTGCTCGATCAGCTCGCCGGTCGGGGAGGTTAGTTTGACTCCAACTCCTGAACCGTTTCTTGATGATGAACCGTCTACGAACAGAGTCCACTTCTCCTTTGGCTCTTGTCCTTCGGCTATGGTGAGCTCGGGTGGTAGTTCGATGATGAAGTCTGCGAGGACCTGGGATTTGGCGCTGGTCCTGGGCTTGTACTCGATATCGTATTCGCTGAGCTCAACTGCCCACTTAGCGATCCTTCCCGATTGGCTCGGGCTGTGCAATATTGTTCGGATCGGTTGATTTGTTAGGACGACCACCGAATGTGACTGAAAATAGGGGCGGAGCTTCCGGGCTGAGACGACGACTGCCAACGCGAGTTTCTCAAGTGTGTTGTAGCGTGTTTCTGCGTCGTCAAATATCTTGCTGGTGTAGAAGATTGGTCTTTGGTCGCCTCGGTCGTCGCGGACGAGCACACTGCTGACTGCCGAGGTTGACACAGAGATGTACAAGTACAGCGTCTCTCCCTCCTCGGGTTTGGCCAGAATTGGTGGGGTGGAGAGGTAGGTCTTTAGCTGTTGGAACGCGTCCTCGCACTTAGCGTCCCATTCGAATTTCTTGTTTCCTCGGAGGAGGTTGTAAAACGGGAGACATTTGTCAGTCGACCGTGAGATGAATCTGTTCAAAGCCGCGACGCGCCCTGTTAGACGTTGGACCTCCCTGGTGGTCTTTGGGGATGGAAGCTCGGTGATCGCCGTTATCTTCTTCGGGTTTGCTTCTATTCCTCTTCTTGTGACTATGTAGCCGAGGAATTCTCCCGACGTGACCGCGAATGTGCACTTTGCCGGGTTCAGTTTCATTCCGTACTTGTTCAGACTCGCAAAACACGTCGTGAGGTGGCTAATGTGGTCGTCTGCTAAGGCGGATTTGACGAGCATATCGTCTATATAAACCTCCATCGTGTTGCCGAGCTGGTCGGCAAACATGCGATTTACGAGGCGTTGGTACGTCGCTCCCGCATTCTTGAGCCCGAAGGGCATGACCTTGTAGCAATATGTACCGCGGTCGGTGATGAAGGAAGTTTTTTCCCGATCATCTGGGTGCATCATGATCTGATTATATCCTGCAAAGGCGTCCATAAACGAGAGTAGCTCGTGTCCGGTGGTTGCTTCTACGAGCCGATCAATGTGTGGTAGCGGGAAGCTATCCTTTGGGCACGCTTTGTTGAGGTCGGTGAAGTCTACACAAACTCTCCACTTAGCGTTTTTCTTTTTTACTACCACGGGGTTTGCCAGCCAGTCGGGGTACTTCACCTCGGTGATCGAACCGGCCTTTGAAAGCCGTTCCACTTCGTCGTTGATAGCTTTGGCGCGCTCGGGACCGAGCTTCCTCCTCTTTTGTTTGACTGGCTTGAAAGTCGGGTCGACGTGCAGCTCGTGGCATGCGATAGTCGGGTCAACTCCGGTCATATCACTGGTGGTCCAGGCGAACGTTGCGGCGTTCTTTTTGAGGAATTCTATTAGCTTGTCTCGCAGGTCGTCGCGGAGGTCGGCTCCTATCCCTACGCAACGCTCGGGATCCCTTATATCGACGTTGACTTGTTCAATCGCGTCCTTCTGCGGGCGATCGGGAAGTGGCAGCTCGATTCGAGGTTCTGCGACTAGGTACGCTTGTGATTTGTGGCGCATTTTGTGCTCGATACGGAAGCATGTGCGGGATATCCTCTGATCTCCTCGTAGTGTATACACGCCGAATGGGGTTGGGAACTTGACACATTGATGAAATGTGGATGGGACCACCCTCATTTCGTGAATCCAAGGCGTGCCGAGGATAACGTTGTAGATAGCTGGTCGGTCGACGACTACGAACTTGATCAGCTTGGTGATTCTGCCGACGTAGACTGGAAGTTTGATTGTTCCGATTGTGTTGATCGAGTCTCCCGAGAAGCCGGTTAGTGGTCTCGTCGATGGTTTGATACGGTAGTCGCTGAGCTCCATACGTTGCAGTGTTTCTCTAAAAATTAGGTCGACCGAGCTGCCGGTGTCGATCAGAATTTTTTCTACCTCGCAGTCGCCGATTCGCATGGCGACGACGAGTGGATCGTTATGCGGTCGGTCCACTCCTTCGGCATCCTGTTCGGTGAAACTCACTTCCTTGCCGATTCTGAGCTCGTCAGTGGCGTTTCGTCGGTAGTGCTGGGCGGCCGTGGCCCTCCGTTCGTATTCTTTTATCGATCGAACTGAATCGTTGACCATAGGCAGTCCTCCCATAATCATGTTTATTCGTCTCCTCGGACGTGCTCCGTCTTCCTCTTCTTCGTCGCGAGCTCTTTTATCCGCGGCTGCTGCTGCGTTGATTTGTTCGATCTCTTCGTCGAAAGCAACCTGTTTCCTTCGCTCCTCCTGGACGATCCTGAAGCGTTCGGCCTCGTTCTTTGGTTGCGTGACCTGGTTGATTTGCTTCGGGTGAGGTTTGTTGCGATCCAGCACTAGTTTCTTCCCGTCTTTTTGGTAATCGGCGAAGAGGAGGGCTTGAAGGTTTCTGCATTCCTCGGTGCTATGACCCGCTCGCTGATGATATTCGCAGAATAACTTGCTTTTATCGGCTCCTCGGACGAACTTGTTCCATGGCTTGCCTTGATTTTGACCTTGGTATCCTTGGGTGGGTCGTTCCTGCTGATGATTTTGAGAGCGGTCGGGATGACTTTGTCGTTGATCCTGATGGGGACGTTCCTCGTCCTGTCGGTGTCCTTGCAACTGATCGCTGACGTAATACGACGATTTCCCTTTTCGCGCGGTTTCTTCTTCCTTGGCTTTTTTGTAATCCTGATCGTAGTGCTGCCGAGGTTCGTATTGCTCGGTACTCTTTTCGGTTTTGTCTTTCGAAGTCGAACTCTTTGGCCCAAACTTCTTGGCTAGGGTTTCTTTTTCTTCCTCGAGTTCGACGAAGATTGATGCTCGGTGGAGGGCGTCCTCTAGCGAGCTTGGTCTATTTTTCTTCAGTTCTTCTCGGAAGCTTGACTCGTACCAGAGGCCGTTTCGGAGTGCGGGTAGACCTTCGCTGTCGGTGATCGTGATTTTGGCCAAAACGTTTTTGAAGCGGGTGATGTACGATCGGAGGCTTTCCCTCGGTCCTTGGGAGATAGCCCATAGGTCGGCGTTTGATACCTCCTCCTGAATATACATCGAGTAATGTTTGAGAAAGGCGTGCGTTAAGTCGTTGTATCCGTCGATCGAGTTTGGTTCCAAGCGGGAGAACCAATCCAGGGCCGAGCCGGTCAAATGCTCGACGAACAGTTGGCAGTAACCTGCGTCACGTTCCCCAACACTGAACTTTGTCCTCCCCATTGCAATGCGGAATGCCGTCAGAAACTGCCTTGGGTCGGATTTACCGTCGTAGGTCGTCATCTTGATTTTGACCGCAGAGATAGGATGCTCAAACTGGATATCCATGAGGCGTCGAGTGAACGGAGTGTTCTGAGTTTCTTCCAGTACACGGTCGATCTCGGGGGCCGAGCTGATCGCTTGATGGACTTTGGACGTCATATTTTTCAACATTAGCTTTATGTCTTCAATTTCGTTGTCTCTGTGCGCGTCGGGCGCTGAGCCGCCTGGGATATCCGTGTTGGGAGGTTGTTCGTCCTCGGTCTGCTGCTGCGTTACCGTTCGGTTTCTCGGATTTGGAGGTGGCGTTTCTTCAAATAACGCTCGGTGAAGATGAGTTCGGGGAACGGATCCTTGTTGACTTGTCACTCGTAGATCGTTGATTTGTCCCTGGCATACCGCATGTGCCGTGGCGAGCTGATCGAAGCGTGCGTTGCTTCCCTGAGAGAGTTCGGCTATTTGAGTCATGAGAGTTTTGAGCAAGGTGGACATGTCTTGCTCGTTCGTCTGAGTTTCCGCGGCTTGTTGTGGTCGTTCGGTATTTAGAGGTTGCTGCTCGGCGCCGGCCGGCTGAATGATTGGATCTGCAACCTGAGAAACGTGCTGGGGTTGCCCTCTTGCTCGGGAGGCTGTTTCCGAGCTTGTGATGTCTTCGATGTGGACGTAATCCTTGTTCGATGGAGCTCCTGTCATCGCTGAATCTGTCCGTTAGTGAAGAAAAACTTAACTTCCCCACAGACGGCGCCAATTGTGATAACCGAGGTGGTCACGAGGTCGGGATGCGCGTCTTGCTAGAGAGTCGACGTGCTCGGTCCGAAGGAACTAAGTTGTTCTTGAGAGAGAACCGACTAGATTCAGAGATAAGCAAGAGTAAAGTAGTGCTCGGGGTGAAAGAAGAGAAGATTGTGTTCGGGGTTCTTTGTCGAGAGTGATATGCTCGGGACGAGCGTAGTTGGTATTCAGATTCCCGAGCAGGTCGAAAGACGTGCTCGGTTTACAATTCGGGAAATTGACTCTAGAGAGAGAAAGTAGTAAGAAGTGCACAAATCCCAAAAAGTTACATTAATGTACAATGACGGCTCCTATTTATAGTAAAGTACAATCGGACTTTCTACAGGCCGTTGACCGCTTGTCGAGTTTGGGCCGTACTTGATGACGTGATGGGCCGAACTAAACATTCCTTTGTCTGCTAGTGTAGCCGAGCTGACTTGCTGTTGTTTGGCTTGAGCCGAGCTGACTCCCTGTTGTTCAGCTGAGCCGAACCGAGCCGATGGCGATGGGCTTGGTTCGAGCGCGTTCGATTGGGCTTCTGTTGCTCTATTGGGCCGTTTTGCTTTTGTTGGGCCGGCTCTTTTGTATTAAGGATAAATCCTGGGCCTTCTAAATGGGTGGGGTGCTAAACCCACCTATAACAAAGGGTCGTGAAAAGATAGGAGACGGAGCCGTGAACGTCAAGCTATGGTCGTCGCGCCGGAGGAGGAGGATTCACATCGGAGGAGGAAGAATCATGCCGGAGAAGGTGGAGTCATTCCAGAGGAGCTCGGAATCACGCCGGATGATGAGGATTGCAGTGAGATTGGATTGTTTTTGGCAAAGAGAGGATTCCAGAAGAAAATAACGAGTGAGGAAGAAATATTAAATTAATGTACCTTGTTATTTTGCGATGGAATTGCGAGGCTTCCATCGCATTTCCACGAAGAGAGGATTCCAGAAGAAAATAACGAGTGAGGAAGAAATATTAAATTAATGTACCTTGTTATTTTGCGATGGAATTGCAAGGCTTCTATCGCATTTCCATCGTAAAATGAAATTTTTTATATTTTTAGTTTAAAATTTTCAAAAAATTGAATGCTAAGATGAAAATTTGGCGGTCAAATGAAAATGTTGGCGCTAAATTGTGCGAGGGAATTGCGAGGATTCCATCGCAAATCCGTAGCAAATTTGCGATGTATTTGTGATGGAAGCCTCGGAATTCCATCGCAACATAAAATTTAAATTAATAATCAATAACTGCTAATAGATAAGGTATAGATAGAGTATGGATAGGGTTTTGATTTTTTTTTTTTTAATTTTGTGATGGAAATTTGATTTTTGTTTTTTTTTTTAATTTTGCGATGGAAATGCGATTGTTCCCTCGCAATTCAATCGCAAATTACGACGGAATTGCGAGGGAATCGTCGCATTACTAACACTATTCCATAGCAACATTTATTTATACAAATAAAGAAAATTCTACAAAACAACATTACTCATTATATTTATATAAAAATACTAAATACTTATTCAGAATTATTATCGGAACCGATAGATTCTTCACTTTGCTCATCAATATCCCCTTCGTCATCAGTCTCTTCGAATTCGTCAGATCTAAATATATCTTCTTCTCCATCATCATTAATGTCTTCTAATTCTCTATTATACGGATCAATATGTACGACTTCTTCCATCGATTTGATGGCCACAACGACTTCTGCTTCTCTTTCATTTTGCATTGCCATGTCATCAACTGCCCCGACTATACGACCTCTTGGATTCACTTTATTACAGATAACCATGACACACGTCGTGGATTAACCCGTGGATAAGGAATGAAAACCACTTGTTATGCTTGAGAAGCCAGGATAAAAGGTTCGAATTTTGAAAAGCATCTGTTTGCATTGACGTTGATCACTCCTAAGTTGTCAGTGCGGACTCCACGACCAATTGTTGGATCAAACCAATCACATTGGAATAATATGCTTCTTCACCTGGCACATGAATTCCATAGTTTGTCGTCTTATTTTGGGACCCATGTTCGTATGTATGAAATGTATATCCACGAGTGAAGTACATTGGGGCGGTCACAATCTTTGCAATTGGTTCTTGAACAACTTCGTGCAACCAAAGTTTGTGTTGAAAATGGTACGCGCGTGAAGGGTTTATATAAGATACTTTGCGATGGATTTGCGATAGAAATTTTGCGAGGGACTTGCGAGGGAAGATTTTTTGCGATGGTATTGTGACTATATAAAAAATGTGTTTACCAACTTCCCATCTACATATCCTCGCAAGTCCCTCGCAAAAAACTCTCGCAATTCCATCGCAAATTGCGAGGACATTGCGTGGGAATACTTTCCCTCGCAAAAGTATTGCATATACATCGCAATTTGTATGGGAATTGCAAGAGCTACTTTTCACTCGCAAAGTCTTCGTGTTTTCCTCGCATTTTCCACGCAATTTGCGACGAAATATTTCCTCGCTAATTTGCGAGAGAATTGCGAGGGTATTTTTATTTCCCGCAAATCTCTCGCAATATCCATACATATATGTCGCAAATTTGCGACGGATATTTTCCATCGCAAAGTTCCATCACAAAACGTCTATTTTCTTGTAGTGTTTCAAGTATCGAACCACTCGCATTGCTGCACTCGAGTGATATTCAGTAGGTTGTTGCATAAATTGAGACAAAGTGTGAACTGCATATGCTAGGTCTGGACGAGTAGCTGACAAATAGATCAAACGTCCGATAAGACTCTGATACTTCTCAGGACTAGACAATAATTGTGCTGACGATTTTGCCAATTGATGATTCTGCTTAGTCGGAAAATCGACTGGACGTCCTCCCAGAAATCCCACATCACTGATAATGTCCAATGCATACTTTCTCTAAGATAAGAATATCCCTTACTGGCTATGCGCCACTTCTATACCCAAAGAATACTTCAGTTTTCCAAGATCCTTCATATGGAACAATTGCTCAAGTATTCCTTAAATTTTTGACAGCCTCCTGCGAATTCCTTGTTAAAATAAGATCGTCTAAATAAATCAACACATGCAACTCCTTGTCCTTCGTAATGAGAGAGAATAGTGAGTGATCTGCTCCGCACTGAGAGAAACTTTAGTCCAAGAGAGCATTTGCAAACCAGCAACGAGGCGATTGCTTCAAGCCATACAAAGACTTGCGCAATCTATGTATTATTCTTTTTTCTAGAGCTTGAAATCCAGGCAGCAACTTCATGAAACCTCTTCACCTAAGTCCCCATGCAGAAATGCATTATGTATATCCATCTGATGTAAATCCCAGTTTCGAGCACACACGATTTGCAAAAACAATCGAACATTTTTCATAATACAACTGGAAATTTTTTTTCAAAATAGTCAAGTCCTTTATTCCCAAGAGCAACGAGATGCGACTTATACCTTTCTATTGTCCCGTCAGCGTTGAACTTGATTATGAATATACATTTTGATCCGATCGCATGTTTTCCAGGAAGAATATGTTCAAGATTCCATGTCTTGTTAGCTTCAAGAGCATTGATTTCAAAACCATATGCATTCTTCCATCTTTCATCTTTCATAGCTTCAGCGAAAGATTTTGGTTCCACTCCTTTAGTCACTGTTACCAGAAAAGCGGTATGAGCAACAGAGAATTTATCACAAGAGACAAATTGGTCTATTCCATAGAGTGGCTCAAACATAACTTCAAACTCTTATGAGGGATCTCCAAGATGTCAAACAATATTCAGAACATAGCCTTGAAGACGAACATATTGTTTCTTCTCTCGACAACCTTTCCCCATTTCTGATTCATCAGAGACCAACTCGTCATTTCTTACTTCATATGTTGTAGTATCCTCTGTAACAATCTCTGTTTCTATGTTCACAGCTTCCTCTTATGCAGTTATCTGCTCCACGAAAATAGGTTCTTCTATGTCCTCGTCTCCTTCCGACACATGTTGTTTATTTCTCAATGTAACATGTTCCTGATCCAGTAAATCATTAAAGTCAGGAAGAGCATTTCCATCGTAATTACCTTCCTGATGTGAGGACTGAGATTCTGCCAAAGGTATCACATCTTCAACAATGTAACATCTCTAGCATAAAACATTTGTGTGTGTAAAAATCAAAGAGTGTCCATCCTTTCTTGGCATACGGGTAGCCTACGAACGCACATCGACGACTCCTACTTGTGAATTTATCTCCATTTCGTTTCTGGTTGTGTGCATAAGCAAGACACCCAATGACCTTCAGTTCATCATACCTCGCCTCTTCACCAAAACTAATTTCATAAGGCGTTTTTCCCTTCTGAATTTCACATCGTGTCTGGTTGATAAGGTGAGCTGCAGCTAACACATACTCGCCCCAGAACTCTTTTGACATATTCCCTTGAAACACAAGAGCTCTCGCCACATTTAAAATATGATGGTGATTCCTTTTAACCCTTGCATTTTTCTGAGGTGTGCTGACACATGAAGTCTGATGAACTATTCTATTCATGATGAAGAAGCTTTTCATAGCAACAAATTCACTGCCATTGTCGCTACAAACTGTTTTGACAATTTTGTTGAATTGTCGAGATACAAGTGCAAGAAAGTTTTGCAGAGTCTGTTGCACTTGTGTTTTATATGCGAACAAAAACACCCATACTCCTCTCGAGAAATCGTCGAAAACCGTAAGGAAATAGTATGAACCACACAAGCTTTGCGTTTTGTAAGATCCTCATAAATGCACATGAATCAGCTCAAAATCATCTTTGGTTTTATTGATACTCAAATGAAATCTGCTACGACATTGTTTTGCACGGAAACACACATCACAAACTGAAAGCTCAGAACTACTACTATCAACTACTGGAAACTGCCAAATTTTTTCTCCACCGATCTGTCAACACTGACTTTCTTCACCCTTCTGACCGTCTCAACTCCTTAAAGAAATTACAGTCCTTCCCTTTGTCTACCCATTCCAATCAGAATCATCAACGTGAGGTCCTGAAATAGGCAACGCGTCTTTGAAAACAGCACAATACAATTCATTTGATCAATCAACTGTGCAACCGAAATCAAGTTACACTTCAGCTCTCTCACATTGTATTCTCAAGTTGTCAGTAAGAACGACACTTCCTGATTTGCAACCACAATTTTTTCGTTTGGTATCCCAACAAGATAATGTGTTATGTTATGTCTATAAACCAAGCATTCTAGAACACATGTCATGTGATGAGATGAACCGCTATTAACAATCAATTCATCTATACAATTCTTACCATTCAACCGTGGCGTGGAGTTTGAGATTTTTACAGGTTCACCGAGAATTTTCATAAGTTTCGCTCAATGATCCTTTGTAAGTCTAGTGAATGCCTGAGCTTCAACGGCATTGATAGAAGCTCCACGTTCGTAACTTCCTCTTGCTTTGTTCGAAGCTGAGAAAGTCCCTTGCTACTGAGTTTTGTTTCCCCTTACCTTTCCATACTTTTAAAGCCACCAATCCGGAAATCCATGCAATTGATAGAAGGTTCCTGCATCATGTCTTCATTTGTGACAATGAGTACATAAGCTACCTCTGTTTTTTCGATTGTCTCCCCTTATTTGAGTAGCGTTTGTTGCAAACGCCATCGCTTCTCCACATGATTCCTTCTCTCGATCAAGATCAGAACTTCTCATTTGCTCTTCGCTTGAGAGCATCAAGTATGCGTGATCTGAACTTGGAAGCGGGTCAATGTTTTCTTCGTACGTATGTTTTCCATATAGAGTTACATCGAGACCGAGACAAGATTGATGTAACTTTTCTTTCTCCCGTGCGATCTCTAGCTCACATGTGCAATCCTGACACTTGCATCTTCCACAGCTACACACCAGCTTGTACTCGTAATTTGAGATATCTTCCCAAATCACTTGTTGTTTTCCACAATATGTCTCCAAAGACATATCTCTCTGCTTGCAGTTCATCAACTCTTCTTTCATTTGTTGAACTCGCACTTCACTCTTTGCACTAAATCGTGCTTTGATGCTCTTCCAAAGGTCTTTGGCTATCTCCCGATGCATGATACTAACCTAAGTCTTGTTGGGAATGTCCTGAAATCTATTGTACTTACTCCAAGTGAAAGTCGTATTGTCGAGATGAGACAGTCATATGACACTAGGCAGTCATAATGCTTTGCTAGAAGCCACTTATGATCAATGAGTTGAGAACTCATTGCTAGGGTTATATGATCCTACAGGGTCAGACACCTAAGCAAACTGGACGTTGTATATGAGGTTGATTATTAATGTAATGATCGGGTGAATGCATATTTGATATGCATTCAATACCAAGTTTCTGGGGCAGTGTCGATCGACGCAATAAGTGTGTCGGTCGATACAGATCGACAGTGTCGATCGACACAATAAGTGTGTCGGTTGACACAACTCGCGTATTACCAGATTAATTCGGTTTAATCGTTGGTTAATTCCGTTGTGGTTTAAGTCAACATATATAAGATATATGGTCGACCTAAACACTGAGCTGACCTAATTTACAGCCACCAGAACTAGAAAAGAAACCTCTTGAGAGATCTGATCTCTAAAGGCACTAGCATCCCTTCTGTTCAGTTTGTGTGCGTGTGGATACCAGAAGAGGCGCAGCATTTGAGGCGCTCTAGATCTCGATTATCTGCAAAACTTCCGCTGCAAATCACCAGGTAATCTCGAGATCTGATAGATTCAATTATATGAACCTTAGATCCTAGGCTTGGAATTCAGACCAGGATTGCCTAATTGGATTAGGATCTGCTAGAAATTCCTTCAGTGGTATCAGAGCCTTAGGGTTCCATTGAATCTGTAGCATGTTGATTAGATTAGTTGAATCTGGATCTCTGTATAGTTGATACAAACATGCTAAAATTCGTTTTCATGAAAATCTAGTTTTAGGTTTTTTGACTTGAAAAACGATTAGGGTTTATCGCCCCGTGTCGATCGACACCAATCCGGTATCGGTCGACACAGAAGGATAGCCCGAATAAAACTTGTTTCGCCTAGTGTCGATCGACACAAGAGTTGTGTCGGTCGACACAAACCTCGCAAGATTGATGAATCGGTTCAATTGGATTGGACCGGTTATCGAGCTTGGTTAATAATGGTTGAACACTGTGAATGGTTTAATTGTGATTGGTTTGATTAGGTTGGTATCGACCGATACTAGTGTAGCATCGATCGACAATGACCGGTATTCAAAACCGGATCAATTGGATTGATCAGGTTATCGCGGATTGCTTTTGGTTATTCTGCATCGATCGACACTATAGTAGTGTCGGTCGACATCAGATTCGATGGTTTAGGTTATGGAACCTGAAATCACAGAACCAAAGCAAGATAAATCAATTAATTAGAAGAATTAAAACATAATAAAACTGAACGTTTTAAATGGTTCCGTTCCTCAACCAAATATCAAGTGATACTTGATGTCTTTCCAACCTTGTCAACTGTCAAGACCCATTTAATTGTGCGATAGACTTGCAGTGCAAGATGTCCACAATTTCATGAGTAAGACAGAGGTAATCGTGTTGATGGATTTGCAGTGCAAGACATCGACAATTACATAACTTAAGAGATTGGTTTACTTGACTGGGCCATCAAAATCGTTTTGGGCTCAGAGACATCAGGTGGATTGGACATAAGATGTCAATCCACAACCAAGAGTTATATTGGATATAACTAGCAAAGTTGTTGCTTACCTAGATAGCTAAAATTTGGGTGATAGCCAGTGGCTCGCTCAAGTTTAGTGAAGTATGGGTCTTGGATCATTATATTCATCTGAGGAAACATTGTTTGAATATAATGCGAGTTTTCTTAATAGTTATGACTTCTCATTTCTTGAACATCATAACTAAAACCTCCCTTGTTTTTCAGCTATGTCTAGCACAAACCATCGTAACAATTTCTCCCTGCGATCCGTCCTTGAGAAGGACAAGTTAAATGGATCCAACTCTCTTGAATGGTATCGGAACTTGAGAATTGTTCTCAAACAGGAGAAAAAGGACTATGTCCTTGAGAAAGTTCTCCCCAAGAAGTACCGAGCCAATGCCTGGCAGTCAGATAAGGATGCTTGGGATAAGCATTCTAATGATGCGGTGGATGTGAGTTGTCTCATGTTGGCTACCATGAACTCGGAATTGCAGAAGCAATATTAGTACGTGGAGTCGCCAAAAGAGATGATCACTGGCCTGAAAAGTATGTTTCAGGAGCAGGCACGAACTCAGAGATACCAGACGGTTAGGTCTCTGATTGAGTGCAAGCTACCAAAGGGCGAACCAGTTAGTCCTCATGTCATTAAGTTGATGGGTTATATTGATAACCTGGGGAAACTGGATTGTCCCATTAGCCAAGAGTTGGCTACTGACATCATTCTGCAGTCACTGCCATCAAGCTATGATCAATTTGTTATGAACTATAACATGAACAACTTGACGAAGACGTTGACTGAATTGCATGGGATGCTTAAGACTGCTGAACCTAACATCAAGAAGGACACCCCAGATGTCCTTATGGTACAAAAGGGTAAAAGGTTTAAGAAACTTGGTAAGAACAAAGGTGATGGCAAGACGAGCTCGATTGTGAATCCAAGCGAGTCTGGCCATGCTCCTAAGGTTAAAACCATTCCTTCTGAAGATGTTAAGTGCCGTTATTGTAATGGTTATGGGCATTTGAAAAGAAACTGCAATAAATTCTTGGAAGATTATGAGAAGCTGAAGAAGACGTACGAGACTTCTTCTTCAGGTATTATGTTATAAAAGTAAATGTTACTTCTTATAATCCTACTTATTGGGTATTTGATACCAACTGTGGTACTCATATTTTGTGAAAATGTGCAGGACCTGAGCAAAAGTAGGACTATGGAGAAAGGACAAGTGGATCTATGCGTGGGAAATGGAGCAAGAGTTGCTGCATTAGCCGTAGGAGTATTTCATTTGTTTTCTTTTATGGCATGTTTTGAACTTGAAACTGCTACTATGTACCTGCTATGAGCAGAAAGATTATTTCTATTCCTTGTTTGGATATGGAAGGATATCAGTGTTCAAATTAAGAATAAGTGTTATTCATTTGATTACATTGATATATTTTATAGTAGCAATCCATTAGAGAATGGACTTTATGTTCTAAACCAAATCATGACTGACTATAACATTAGTACCAAGAGATTCTAGTCAAATGATATAAATCAAAACCTTTTCTCTGCATTGTCGTTTTGGACCACATAAATAAGAAACAGATTCAGAAGCTCCATAGTGATGGGCTTTTGGGCTCATCTGATTATGAATCAAAATGAGTAAAGTGAATCTTGTTTATCGGGTAAAATGACGAAGGCTCCTTTCAACAAAGGTAGTATCCATCGACACAAACGATGCGTCGGTCGATACAGGTTGCGAACGAACAAAATGAAAGGGATAGAGGCTTATTGGGCTTTATACATACGGATGTATATGGGCCGATGAGCACTAGTGCTAGAGGAAAATTTCAGTACTTCATTACCTTTACTGATATTTTCAGAAGGTACGGTTATGCCTTATTCATAAGGCATAAGTCAGAATCTTTGAAAAGTTCAAAGAGTTCCAAAATGAAGTACAAAATCAATTTGGCAAAGGTATTAAATCTCTACGATGAGATCATGGAGGTGAATACCTAAGTCAAGAATTTAGTGATCATCTGAGAGATTGTGAAAGTGTTTCACAATTCACTCCTCCTGAATCGGACTTTATTAGATATGGTTCGATCAATGATGAGTCACTTAGATCTTCCATTATCCTTCTAAGAATACGCTCTAGAAACGTCTGCGTTTACATTAAATAGGGTTCCATCAAGATCAGTTATAGAGACACCACATGATATGTGGACTGTTAATGTTCCTGATTTGTCTTTCAAGAAGACTTGGGGTTGTGAGGCTTATATAAAACGTTTAATCTCTGATAAGCTCACACCCAAATACGATAAGTGCTACTTCATTAGTTGTCCTAACGAAACCAAGTCATGTTACTTTTACAACCGGTCCGAGAACAAATTGTTCGTTGCTCGGAACCATGTTTTCTTGAGAAAGATTTTCTTTCCAAGAAGAACAGTGGGAGTAAAGTACAACTCGAAGAAATTCGAGAATCTAAGCAGTTGGATCTACAAAGAGTTGTAGAACCTGCACCTGTGATGCCTAAAGTTTGCAAGTATCTGGTGAATGTATATTCGATATATATTCAAAAGGCGAGTTTCTGAAGAAGTGTCGATTGACACAAAAGTTGTATCGATCGATACAGATCGCGAACCAAAATATTGATTTTGGTTTATGACTTAATTAACTACGGTTTAAATCTTGGTTAATTAGGTCGTGGTAAAAGTCTACATATGAGATATGTGCGCAACTTTTACACAAAACTGAAGCTCGCAGATCCGAAAGGATCCGTCACGAACCCGGGAAATGTGGATTTCTCGTAACCAATTGCCGTGATCTAATGATCATTGAAAGTGACGGGCCTGCGAATTTTGAAGAAGCAATGATGGGCCTTGACTCCGAAAAGTGGCTGAAAGCCACTGAATCCGAAATGGGATCCATGTCACAGAACCAAGTGTGGAATTTGGTCGATTTACCCGATGGTGCAAAAGTCATTGAGTGCAAACAGATTTTCAAAAAGGAAATTGATGTGAGTGGTGATATCCAAAGCTGGATTGGTGGAAAAGGTTTCAAGCAAATTCATGGTGTTGACTGTGAAGAAACCTATTCCCCAGTCAACATGCTTAAAGTCCATTCGGATTCTCCTAGCAACCGCCACTCATAATGGTTATGAGATCTGGCAGATGGATGTGAAAACAGTTTTCCTTAATGGAATTCTAAAAAAGGATGTGTACATGACACAACCTGAAGTTTTCATTGATCCTATTGAAGCTAGGAAGATATGCAAGCTTCATCAATCCATTTAGGCATTTCTAATATTGTATGTTGATAACATACTACTTCTCGGAAATAAAGTTCCATTGTTTCAATCTGTTAAGACTTGACTCGAAAGTTGTTTTTCGATGAGAAATATGGGAGAAACCATATACATTCTTGTAATAAGAATCTATGGAGATAGATTAGACAAGCTAATTGGATTGTGTCAAGATACTTATGGTGATAAGGTCTTACACAGGTCCAGTATGCATGATTCCTGTTGGAATTGTGTCCAGTAATCTCGGTACTGTCTCTAGAAAGTAAGAGTATGTCGAGATCAGACATAAGTCATATAATACTGGGTATCATGATGGCTTGCTAGAGTCCGCTCATGATCTATAAGTCTTGGACTTATTGCTTTTATTATATGATCCCATATGGGTCACACGCCTAAGCTAACAGGAAAATGTGTTGGAACGGCTTAGCAGAAGTACGACAAAAGTGCTAGGCATTTGTCGTACTAAGAGAGAATGAATAATGGGTCTGATTAAATAGGATTTAATCAGATTGGGCCCAAAAGCCCATTAGGGAAAAGAGAAGGCTTTTAATGACTAAAAGCCAAGTCTTTTCTCCCCAACCCTAATACCCAGCCGCGATTCTCCTCTCTCTCTGCGCCTCTGTTCCTCGTGGTCTAGCAGCCATTTCCTTGTGAAGCGTGTGTGAACCTTTGGAGGATTCATCCCTCGGTGCATCTATCTGATCTCTGACCTGTTCTAATCCTTCCGCTGCAATAAACAGGTAAAAGGTGAGATCATGTTATGATTCTAAATAAGAACACCTAGATCTGATGCATGTTTAGGTTGATATCAATATGAGAATTGAATCAGGATCAACTGAACTTTCCAACAATTCCAAGAAGGGCTTTGTGCAAATGACTCTTGGTATTACTCTTAGCAAGACGCAGTGTCCTTCGACACACGCTGAGAAAGGGCGAATGAGGGTCAGACTACTGCTAAAGGCATTAGATGTCTTAAGATGTGATCTTAATTTTAGTGGGAGTCGTTATTTTTTAATTTTAGTTATGATATGATGTTCATATAAACATAATTTGATTATGTTATTGAAATCTGACATCTGTATTATTTAGTAATGGTTATTAAATAATAGTTCCAAAGTAATTTCTGACATTTAATAGGTCATCAAGTATGTGACTTGATCATGAAACCCTATAAGTGATAAATGACATAAATTAAGTTGGTCCCTGGTCAAGGTTGTTAAAGTGGGACATTAACAACCGCGTGAGACTAGTATGTGAGGTGACTGATGACTAAGTTTCATGGAGTCATTAATAAGAGTATTAAAGTCAATCACGTAGATATGTGTTGGAGAACACAGGATCGGACATGACCCACTGATGAGAACTCTACGGGATAGTTATATAAGTGTCATGAGAGTTTTCATTACGACTATAGAGTATAGTCCTTAGACCTGAGTTCATCATGTTTTCTTACATATGAATTGGTCCGCTTTAACCTTGTCAAACGTCAGCCGTAACTGGTGACTATAAAGGCATTGATTGGGCGTATCATGAAGTGTGTGAAGAAACAGGGATGGAACAAGATGGGATTTGTACCTCCTATATAACAGGAGATAAATATCTCAGGGCCCATCGAAGATTTGATACTGAGAAATGTGTGGCCACACTCAAACGAGGTGATTGTCAGTCGTTTGTCTTATCAGTATAAATCGGAGTTCGATGAACATGATCTTGGCTAAATAAGGGTGACACAGATCTTGCCTTATGCCAGATCGAGATATAGTGACGAAGGGATTGAAGGAATAGATGATTCCAGTACAAGTGGGAGATTGTTGGGAATGTCCTGAAATCTATTGTACTTACTCCAAGTGAAAGTCGTATTGTCGAGATGAGACAGTCATATGACACTAGGCAGTCATAATGCTTTGCTATAAGCCACTTATGATCAATGAGTTGAGAACTCATTGCTAGTGTTATATGATCCTACAGGGTCACACACCTAAGCAAACTGGACGTTGTATATGAGGTTGATCATTAATGTAATGATCGGGTGAATGCATATTTGATATGCATTCAATACCAAGTTTCTGGGGCAGTGTCGATCGACGCAATAAGTGTGTCGGTCGATACAGATCGACAGTGTCGATCGACACAATATGTGTGTCGGTCGACACAACTCGCGGATTACCAGATTAATTCGGTTTAATCATTGGTTAATTCCGTTGTGGTTTAAGTCGATATATATAAGATATATGGTCGACCTAAACACTGAGCTGGCCTAATTTACAGCCACCAGAACTAGAAAAGAAACCTCTTGAGAGATCTGATCTCTAAAGGCACTAGCATCCCTTCTGTTCAGTTTGTGTGCGTGTGGATACCAGTAGAGGCGCAGCATTTGAGGCGCTCTAGATCTCGATTATCTGCAAAACTTCCGCTGCAAATCACCAGGTAATCTCGAGATCTGATAGATTCAATTATATGAACCTTAGATCCTAGGCTTGGAATTCAGACCAGGATTGCCTAATTGGATTAGGATCTGCTAGAAATTCCTTCAAGTCTCGACTGAATTGTGTTAAAGATCTAGGACGTCACCATCGCATTATCCGTCAACCAATCTTCTTCCTCTTCTGATCCTTCACTCGATGTTTTTACCGTTCCGTCAATGAAACCCAGTTTCTTCTTTTCAAAAATTCTGGTTCTCACGTTTCTCACCCATTCGTCATAATTCCTTCCACTGACAAAGCGTATGGAGACAGAGTGGTTTTGATCGTCATGCTCTCTATTTTGCCTTCAATCTTTGAATCTTCTGATTTTATCATGACCTAAAGTAGCTGTGACCCGCATGTGAGTTGCTAGTTGAGCAAGTAACACATCACTGTTTAACTAGTTTCCCTATTTTGGGCTCAGGTGTTACTGGTTGAGATAGAAGGTCTTAAGGTCGTTTGGATTAGTGACAAGTGTTATATTTTCTTCTGTCCAACTAATATACGGTAGAAAATTGCTGTCGATGGAGACTCATCTTCGAAGCTCCCCATATTTTCTCTAGGGTTTGGCAGCTGAGATTTGGTGTTTCGCTTGATTGGGAGGTTGGTTTAACATTATCGGTGGCGTGTAATTGGTGATTGTTTCAGTTAAGGTTTTCTATTGGATCAAGGATGTCATTAATGGATAAAGCACTAGTGGAGATATCTCTGGAGGAAGAAGACGTCCCGTTTGATCTTCCTGACTTACTGGAGTTTAGCTCGTGCGTGGAGAATAACATGAGTGTCATCGGACGGATTTTGAATCCGGATGGCGTGAAGATGTCGAGCCTCATTCTCAATCTACCACGAAAATGGCAGAAGGAAGGGCGAGTGAGAGGAGTGGCTCTTACATTGGAAAGGTTCCTGTTCTTCTTTGAAAGTGAACATTATCTCAATGAAATCTTAGCGAAAGGAGTACATACCTTCAATGAATGGACGCTGGTTGTTGAAAGATGGGTCAAGAATCCACCACAGGACTACCTCCATTACATCCCTCTCTAGGTTCATATTAGGAAGCTTCCTGTGAATAACTACACTGCTGCAGCTATCACGGCGTTGGGAGAGTAGATTGAAAGAGTTGATGTAGTAGCTTTTGACCCTAAGCTTCCACAAGCCCAAGATTGTGTTAGAGTTCAAGTTTGGTTCGATGTATTGAGACAATTACGTCGTACGAAAGAGGAAATATATAGTAGGAATGTACTGGTGGATTTGCAAGCTTGGTTAGGGTATGATAGGGTTTTCACAATAGACCCAGTAGGAAGAAGTTGGGGACTTGCTATTTTTTGGAAAACCAAGGTTGCTTTTGTTGGGATAGTGTCCTGAAATCACACTTGTACTCACTCCTGATGATAGTTGTGTGTCGAGATCAGACATTCGTGTAGTACTGGGCGGTTGCAATGTTTTGCTAGAAGCCTCTTGCAATCTGTAAGTTATGGACTTACTACCAGTACTATATGATCCTATAGGGTCACACACCTAAGCAAACTGGAAGCTATGACATGGGAATGATCATTATGGTAATGATCATATTAATGTGTATTGGATACACATTATAATCGATAAAATGGTGTTGTGTCGATCGACACAGCTTGTGTGTCGGTCGACACAGTTCGGGTTTTTTCGAAAGGCTTTTCGAATTAAGACTTGATTAAGTCTGGCCCGTTAATTGTGTTTTAGGTCGAATATAACAAGTAAGTTTCGACCTAAACACCATGCCGTCAACTTTTCTTGAAAGAAACAGTAGAAACACCAGAGAGAATCGATTCCCGTTGATCCGACACTAGCATTCTGTTTCCAGCGAGCGTGCGTGTGTATCTGGTAGAGGCAAGGCGTTTGCGTTGCTCCACTGATCTCGTTCACCATCTCAATTCTGCTGCCAGAAAGGTAAGAACGAGGTTGGTTTTCATTCAATATATCAAACCCTAGATCCAGTGGGATCCTACCGTGGTATCAGAGCATGTTAGGGTTTAGCTATTGAATCTGGTGAAATTAATTCGAAACTTGATGTTGTTGGATTGAATTTTGCCTGTTAAAATCGTTTTATTGAATGTTAATCTCGGATTTTGTTCATGTTGAAAACGATGATATTGTTGAAATCGCACTGTGTCGATCGACACAAAGCGTGTGTCGGTCGACACGCCGCGAAACAAAAACGTAAAATTTTAGGGTTTGTCACAGGGTGTCGATCGACACAAAGCGTGTGTCGGTCGACACAGAGTGAAAACTCGCAATAAAATTTTAGGGTTTGTCGCAAAGTGTCGATCGACACAAAGCGAAAATCCGTAAATATTTTTAGGGTTTCGATCTGAGATCTAGTACCCGTATTCCTGCTGTGTCGATCGATACACTGGGTGTGTCGGTCGACACAGGCAATGCGATTAGATAGATCGGTTCAATTGGATTGAACCGGTTATCTCGCTCGGTTAATTTTAATTAACCAAATTGATTCTGGTTTGGTCATGTCGATCGACACACAGTGTGTGACGATCGACATGGACTATTAAACCGAACCGCTTCAATTGGATTGAATCGGTTATGTAAATTCGATATGGTTTGACCGGTTATCGAAGAACGGTTTAATTCTAGTTGCATCGACCGATGCCAATGGTCGGCATCGATCGACACGACATTCGCAGATATGCTGGTTGGACCACATATTTGCATATACCAGAACAATTTAATCTTATAAGTTGTAGATGAATCTAAACTTAATAAAACTGAACGTTTTAAATAAATTAATAAATTCTTGAATGTATATTGGATATGCATCAAGATAAAACGGTTATTTTCCTCAACTAAATATCAAGTGATCTTGATGTCTTGCCCGATCTTGTCTACTGTCAAGACTCGTTTCGTTGTTGGATAGCCTTGGAGTCCTTGGTGTCCACAGCTACATGAGTAAGGCAGGTGATCATTGATAGACTTGCAGTGCGACTGTCAATGATCACGAGACTGAAGAGATTGGTTTACTTGACTGGGCCATCAGAAGTTCTGGGCCCAGAGACATCAGAGTGGATAAGACATGGATTGTCTCATCTGCGACCAAGAATTGTACTGGGTACAATTAGCAATGATTTGCTTACCTAGATAACTGAAGTTTGGGTGATGGCGAGTCGTCCACTCAAGTTTTGGTGATCTGAGGATCTTGGTTCATTGTATTCATCTGAGGAAACATAGTTTTGAATACAATGCGAGTTTTTCTTATTAGATAAGAATTCTCATTTCTTGAGCATTATAACTAAAACCTCTATCTCTTTTAATTACAGCTATGTCTGTCTCAACTCACATCAACACTTTCTCGCTAAGATCCGTCCTTGAGAAGGACAAGTTAAATGGATCTAATTTCTTGGAATGGTATCGGAACCTGAGAATAGTTCTCAGGCAAGAGAACAAGGAATATGTCCTTGAAAGAGTTCTCACCGAGAGGCCACGTTCCAATGCCCCGCAGACAGAAAAGAATGCTTGGGATAAGCATTCAGCTGATGTCAAAGATGTTAATTGTCTAATGTTGGTGACTATGAACTCTGAGCTGCAGAAGCAATATGAGAACGTGATGTCACCCATTGAGATGATTAACAGCCTGAAAGCTTTGTTTCAGGAGCAAGCTCGCACAGAGAGGTACCAGACGGTTAAATCTCTCATGGATTGCAAGCTGGCTAAGGACAGTCCAGTAAGTCCTCATGTCCTTAAAATGATGGGTTACATTGATAACCTGGGGAAACTGGACTGTGCCATTAGCCAGGAGCTAGCCACTGACATGATTCTGCAGTCTTTGCCGTCGTGTTTTGATCAGTTCATCATGAACTACAACATGCAAAACATGACTAAGACATTGACTGAGTTGCACGGCATGCTGAAGACAGCAGAGCCGAATCTCAAGAAGGCAACTCCCAGTGTACTGATGGTACAAGGGGGTAAAAGGTTTAAGAAACCTAAGAAGGATAAGGGAAAGGCCCAAGTTGTCCAGACTGAAAGTCAGGACAAGCCCAAGCCGAAACCCAAATCCGGGCCTTCTCCTGAGGATAAATGCAACTACTGCAAGCAGTTAGGGCATTGGAAGAGAGACTGCAAGAAGTTCATGGAAGATTACAAGAAGCTGAAGAAGACGTATGATGCGTCTGACTCAGGTATTTATGTTATCGAACTTAATGTTATGTCTTCTAGTTCTACTTCGTGGGTATTGGATACCGGCTGCGGTGCTCATATTTGTACAAATGTGCAGGCACTAAGAAACAGTAGGACGCTGAAGAAAGGACAAGTGGAGCTACGGGTCGGGAATGGAGCTAAGGTTGCTGCACTGGCCGTAGGCACCTACGAGTTGTCCTTACCATCGGGCATGGTTTTAATTTTAAATAATTGCTACTTTGTACCTGCGATAAGCAGAAACATAATTTCAGTTTCCGTTTTGGATTTGGAAGGTTTTGATTTTGCTGTTAAGAATAAAGTTTGTTCTTTTAATCGTGATGGTACTTATTATGGTAGCGCCCCATTAGATAATGGGTTATATGTTTTAAACCAAGAAATGCCTGTCTTTAACATAAATACAAAGCAGTTTAAGTCCAACGACGAAAACCCGAATTTCTTATGGCATTGTCGTTTGGGCCATATCAATGAGAAACACATCCAAAGGCTCCATCGAAATGGGCTTCTGGGCTCATTTGATTTTGAATCATGTGAGAAATGCGAATCTTGTTTGATAGGCAAGATGGCTAGAGCCCCTTTCAACAAACCAAATGAAAGGGCCAGTGACTTATTGGGCCTTGTTCATACTGATGTATGTGGGCCGATGAGTACTGTTGCCAGAGGAAATTACAAGTACTTCATCACCTTCACTGATGATTTCAGTAGGTATGACTATGTCTATTTGATGAGACATAAGTCAGAATCCTTTGATAGATTCAAGGAATTCAAGAATGAAGTACAAAATCAACTTGGCAAAAGTATCAAAGTTCTGCGATCGGATCGCGGAGGAGAATACTTGAGTCAAGAGTTCAGCGACTATCTGAGCGAGTGTGGAATTGTTTCACAACTCACTCCCCCTGGAACACCTCAATGGAATGGAGTGTCAGAAAGGAGGAATCGAACCTTATTGGATATGGTTCGGTCTATGATGAGTCATTCAAATCTTCCATTATCCTTTTGGGGATACGCTTTAGAAACGTCTGCGTTTACACTAAATCGAGTGCCATCTAAATCAGTGGAAAAGACACCACATGAATTGTGGACTGGGAATGTTCCAAACCTGTCTTTCCTGAAGATTTGGGGTTGTGAGGCTTATGTCAAACGATTAATCTCTGACAAGCTTGCACCCAAATCAGATAAATGCTACTTCGTTGGTTATCCTAGGGAAACCAAGGCATACTACTTTTACAACCAATCTGAGAACAAAGTATTTGTTGCTCGGGACTGTTCTTTTCTTGAGAGGGAGTTTCTCTCTAAGAAAAACAGTGGGAGTAAAGTACATCTTGAAGAAATTCGAGATACACATGATACTGCTCAACCTGCTGAGGAAGAGCAGCAGTTGGATCCACAAAGTCCTGTGGAACCGGCGCCTGTGGAGCCTGAAGTTCGCAGATCCGGAAGGATCCGTCACGAACCCGAGAGATACTATGGATTTCTCGTGACCGATTCAAATGATCTGATGATCATTGATAGTGACGAACCAGCGACCTTCGCGGAAGCAATGATGGGCCCGGACTCCGAAAAGTGGCTTGGAGCCTCTAAGTCCGAAATGGGATCCATGTCAGAAAACCAAGTATGGTCCTTGGTCGATTTACCTAATGGTGTAAAAGCCATTGAGTGTAAATGGATCTTCAAGAAGAAGATTGACGTGGATAGCAATGTACAGATTTACAAAGCGAGGCTGGTGGCTAAAGGTTTCAAGCAAATTCATGGTATTGACTATGATGAAACCTATTCCCCAGTCGCTATGCTTAAATCCATTCGGATTCTTCTAGCGATTGCCGCTCATTATGATTATGAGATTTGGCAAATGGATGTCAAAACCGCATTCCTGAATGGTATTCTGGAAGAGGATGTGTATATGACACAGCCTGAAGGTTTTGTCGATCCTAAGAACGCTGGGAAGGTATGCAAGCTTCATAAATCCATTTATGGATTGAAGCAAGCATCACGGAGTTGGAATCTTCGTTTTGATGAATCAGTTAAACAATTTGGTTTCATCAAGAACGAAGAGGAACCATGTGTTTACAAGAAGACTAGTGGGAGCAAAATTGCGTTTCTTGTACTTTATGTCGATGACATACTCCTCCTTGGTAATGACATTCAGTTGCTTCAGTCTGTCAAGACTTGGCTCGGAAGTTTTTTTTCCATGAAAGACATGGGAGAAGCCGCATACATTCTTGGAATCAGAATCTACAGAGATAGATTGAATAGGCTGATCGGATTGTGCCAGGACACTTATATTGATAAGGTGTTGCACAGATTCAGGATGCAAGATTCCAAGAAGGGCTTCATACCGATGTCTCATGGCATGAGTCTCATCAAGAAGCAGTGTCCGGCGATACCTGCTGAGCGAGAACGCATGAATAGGATTCCTTATGCTTCTGCAATAGGATCTATTATGTATGCCATGCTCTGCACTCGTCCAGATGTAGCTTACGCGTTAAGCATGACGAGTAGATACCAATCTGATCCAGGTGAAGTTCACTGGACAGCTGTCAAGAATATTCTCAAGTATTTAAGACATACTAAGGATAAATTCCTTGTGTATGGAGGAAGTGAAGAACTTGTGGTGAATGGATTCACCGATGCGAGTTTTCAGACGGACAGAGACGATTTCCGATCACAGTCTGGATATGTCTTTTGTCTAAATGGCGGTGCAGTGAGCTGGAAGAGCTCTAAGCAGAATACCGTAGCTGATTCCACGACGGAAGCTGAATATGTTGCTGCTTCAGAAGCGGCAAAGGAAGCTGTTTGGATCAAGTAGTTCATGACTGAACTTGGTGTGGTTCCTAGTATCTTGGAGCCAGTGGCTTTGTTTTGTGATAACGATGGAGCCATTGCTCAGGCGAAAACCCAGGTCACACCAGAAGTCCAAACACGTGGAGAGGAGATATCACCTGATTCGTGATATCGTCAATAGAGGTGATGTGAAGATCAGCCGAGTTCCGACAGATGAGAATGTCACTGATCCTCTGACTAAGTCACTCCCAAGGCCTAAGCATGAGATTCATACGACTGCTGTAGGCATTAGAGATCTTAAGATGTAATCTTGATTCTAGTGGGAGTTTTAGTTTTGTTTTAGTTATAATAAGACGCTCTTGTAAACATTCTTTTGGAAATGTTTAATGAAATTTGATTTCAGCATTATTTATTGTGATCTAAATAATGGTCCCAAAATAAGTTTATGACATATTATAGGTCATCAAGTTGAGGACTTGATCATGAAACCCTATAAGTTAATAAATTATTTTGTTCCTAGTCGAGGTTGTAGAATTGGGACACTGACAACCGTTAGAGACTAGATTGTGAGGTGACTGTTGGCTAAGTTTCATGGAGCCAATGATATGATTATCGCAGTCAGTCACCTAGACATATGTTAGTCAACATATGATCGGACATGACCCGCTAATGAGAAGTCTACAAGATAGTTATATCTGTGTCATAAGAGGTTCTCATTATGACTATAGAGTATAGTCCTTAGACCTGAGTTCATCATGCTTTCTTGCATGTGAATTGGTACACTTTGACTTTGTCAAACGTCGACCCGTAACTGGCGACTATAACGGCACTGTTCAAGTATATCATGAAGTGTGCGTTGAAACAGGGATGGAACAAGATGGGATTTGTCCCTCCTGTATAACGGAAGATAAATATCTCAGGGCCTATCGAAGATTGAATACTGAGAGAATGTGTGGCCGCACTCAAACGAACTGTAGTTCAGTTGTTTGCAATGTTCAGTATGAGATCAGGAGTTCGATAAACACGATGTTGGCTTAATAAGGATGACACCAATCTTGCCTTATGCCAAATCGAGATATAGAGACAAAAGGATTATAGGAATTGATGATTCCAGTACAAGTGGGAGATTGTTGGGATAGTGTCCTGAAATCACACTTGTACTCACTCCTGATGATAGTTGTGTGTCGAGATCAGACATTCGTGTAGTACTGGGCGGTTGCAATGTTTTGCTAGAAGCCTCTTGCAATCTGTAAGTTATGGACTTACTACCAGTACTATATGATCCTATAGGGTCACACACCTAAGCAAACTGGAAGCTACGACATGGGAATGATCATTATGGTAATGATCATATTAATGTGTATTGGATACACATTATAATCGATAAAATGGTGTTGTGCCGATCGACACAGCTTGTGTGTCGGTCGACACAGTTCGGGTTTTTTCGAAAGGCTTTTCGAATTAAGACTTGATTAAGTCTGGCCCGTTAATTGTGTTTTAGGTCGAATATAACAAGTAAGTTTCGACCTAAACACCAGGCCGTCCACTTTCTTGAAAGAAACAGTAGAAACACCAGAGAGAATCGATTCCCGTTGATCCGGCACTAGCATCCCGTTTCCAGCGAGCGTGCGTGTGTATCTGGCAGAGGCAAGGCGTTTGCGTTGCTCCACTGATCTCGTTCACCATCTCAATTCCGCTGCCAGAAAGGTAAGAACGAGGTTGGTTTTCATTCAATATATCAAACCCTAGATCCAGTGGGATCCTACAGCTTTGTGATAGGGGTCTAGTTTTATCCTATTCTACTGCAAGTGCACAGTTAAGTGATTGTAGTATATAGGGTATCGAATCCACAGAGACTCTGGTTTCGATATATTTAGAACTATAGAGATTTAAACTAAGAAGAAAGCAATGTGAAGTAAAATAAATAGCAGTGCGAGAAAGTAAACAAGTAGCAAGATTATCGGTTATGAAAGCAGTTAATTAAGGGCGCTAAGTCTAGGACGTTCTCAGGAAATCAGACAAGCAGACAAATCATTCAGTCAAGATCTAATTAAGCACAGTTCTAGAACTCAAATCACGGATATAGAATTAACCAACTATCGTTGCGAGAATTCTCTAAGTCTAAGTGCAGCAATCCAAATTCCTTTGCAATTACTAACAGATTAAACCAGCATTAATTTCAAGTTCGATATGTTCACAATTAAACTAAACCAAATTCCTTTGCGAGAAGTTTAATTGCTCAACCTAAATAGTTCAGATTCTAAACCAAACTTTCGTGTCGTATTTAGCAACCTAAGATCTAGATTCTAATTGATCAGGTTAGAACTAGCATTAAACACAATTTAGATCGAAGAACATTCTATTCATGTGAATCCTTAACTGAATTAAACAAGTCTAGCAAGTCATAAAATCCTTAATGAGAAACCCTAAACCTAACTATAAATCTACTCAGACATAGATAATGAAAACATAATCAATGAATAATTAGATATCATAAAAGAGATTAAATAAGTAAAGGGGTTCAAAATCTTCTCCAAAATAAAGATGAAGTACAGGATCAGATCAGCCCCAAAAGCTCTAAAAACTCTCTGCTCTTAATTATGATAGAATGTGTAAGCGTATCTAAAAACTGATCTAAAATCCTAATTAAATAGCTAAAACACGACTTGGGGCTTCTGTGTAAATATCTGGAACTTCTGGGCTTTTCTGCAATATTGGCATTCTTCATTAAACCGCCGAGTCTGGCCCATTCGCGTTGTGCATCGACCGTTGCAGGTGTGCAACGATCGACGCAGTAATCAAATCTGGAAAGTGAGTTCTTCTTCTCGGACCAAATCTCCAATAAGCTCCATAATCTACACTAGCTCCAAACGTGCGTGTACCTAATAAACCTGTAAAAGACTCTAAAGAGACACAAATAGACTCTAAAACAGACTTATATCATGGCATAAAACCGGTAAAAACCATGATATATCAACTCCCCCACACTTAGCCTTTGCTTGCCCTCAAGCAAAAAAGAGAACTAAAACATGGTGAAGAGGTTTGAAAAATTTCAGAAACTCTTTTCATCATAGAAGCAACAACACTCAGATTCCCCGTAGTAATCCACTGAAAGAATCAATCACAAGACATCAAGACCAACATATACTTCATCCACACTTAGCAACTGTCCTAAGTAAATTCCACAATCACATTCACGCATTCAAATTCTCCCTACTGACTTCTGCAAGTATTTAAGTGCGGTCTCACCTAAGGAGTATCGATCAAAGGCACATGGACTCTTACCTTATCAGCTCTAGACCACCATACTATCTTTCTCTAGTCCCTTTCTTCTCTTTTCCCTTCCTTAGCATTCTGATTTTTCCCCATTGGTATCATTTTTTTTTTTATCAGTGCTCTTCCCGTTAAGGGGTGTACTTTGGACACATTCCATGGATGCACAGGATATGATAGTTGTAGCTACCACTCCCATGACCACTTCGGAGTTACCAACTCATCCTCAGTTTATTATCTTTTTTTTTTATGGAAGGGGAGAAGGGAACTAAATAGGACAGGTTTACAGGCTGTGTCAGAACTAACAAGGGAATCCGACACAAAGTATACCAAGCCCTTAGGTGAGAAAATTAAGTCAGTATTAAGTTTGAAGTCAGTAAAAGGATCCTTTGATACCTGAAGTGATGTGGGTGTCCTCAATAGGCTGATTTGTGATGGGGTTTTCTAATAGTCAGAGATTGATCCTGCAACTTCATCCCAATGGTTACTTAAGTTCCTGCAAGTGCTGTTAATCTTCTCAAAAAGTCATTGTTTCCTACTTAAACTATTTTGACTCAATAAAACAAATTTTGAAAAATATACTGACTCTAAGAAAACAGAAAGATAGATGTTAGTAGCACCTCCCCCACACTTAAGACACACTGTCCCCAGTAGTGTCAAGCGAAGGGTTGGTAAAAAGAAAGAAAAAGTTAAATGTTAATGGACGTGTTGGGTTCTGTCTGATTTTACCTCTGTCGCTCAGGCATCGATCGTTGCACTAGGTGCATCGACCGTTGCTAGGCGATTTTCGTGTTGTGACGATCGACACAGTGGTGCGTCGATCGACGCACTGCGTATACTCCGAGACCTGCAGACAAAAATTCACCAAAACCAGAAACAAAACGTAAAATCCTACAAAAACACCAAAAATAAGAAAGAAAAACACTAAAACCTAACAGTGGGTTGCCTCCCACTCAGCGCTTGTTTAAGGTCATTAGCTTGACCGGATGAACAAGATCAGTTTGCTGGAGATCCTGACAGAGACTTTGATTGCCTCTGTGCAAGCCTCCTCATCCATGGCGGAGAATAAGCTGTATCTGTGAAATCGCGAAGCAACGACTGTTGCACTAAGGCATCGATCATTGCAAGGCGACTTCACAGCATCGAACAAATCCCTAAAATCGCAAAGCAACGACCGTTGCACTAATGCAACGACCGTTGCCAGGCGATTTCTTAGCCGACAACAAATCCTCAAAATCGTTTCTAAATTCGTTCCACATTATCTCTAACAGCCTAATACCATCACCAATCATCCTAAATTTAGTCTAATTCAGCACGCAATCATCAATTTCACCAAAAATTCTCAAAATCTAAAACCCTAAAAATGAATCCGGAAATCACAAAATCGAAGCACATTACCTTGGATTCATGACAAATGGGTTATTGGAATGAAATAAGAGTGTGAAAACAAGAGAATAGCACTTAGAATCAGTGAAAATGACGAAGAAATGAGAGATTTAGGCGATAATGGTTTCGGTGGTACGGACGGCGAGAGTGGAGAAGAAGAGAGGAGAAAAGGGTTTAAGGAACTTACCTCGATCGTGGGTGCAACGACCGTTGCAGATGAGCAACGATCGATGCTAGTTTGAACCAGATTGATTCCGGTTTAGCGCACGTACCTTAATTTTTCAATTAAACCAATTGCAACGACTGTTGCACATGACCGCAACGATCGTCACAATGCGATCCCATCTCCTCGTCGTAATCACCCTGCAACGACCGTTACAATGAAGCAACGATCGTCACACATCTCCAGACTCGAGTTCTGCATCTAAAACTTAACAAAAACAAAACGTTAGTTCCTAAGAAAAACACTAAAAATCAAAAAGAAAAACACCAAAACCTATCAGTGGGTTGCCTCCCACTCAGCGCTTGTTTAAGGTCATTAGCTTGACCGGACGAACAAGATTTTTAGGCACCAAGAGATCTTGACAGAGACTTTGATTGTCTCTGTGTAAGTCTCCTCATCCAAGGCGGAGAATAGGCTCTATCAGTATGAACACATCCGAGAAAAGAAGGAGTAAACTGCTCCTCAGGATCCAAAATCACAGTATCACTTGGCTGCTTATCATCTCCATCCAAAATGGTGAAGGTCTGCCCATCTATCAGTGGCTTGCACAACTTATCCATCTCATAATGCAGCGGCTCATCTCCCAGGTGGAGATCAATCAGACTGTGTCTAACATCTATTACTGCTCCTGCCGTAGCTAAGAATGGTCTCCCAAGTATCAATGCGTCATCAGGATCACTGTCATACTTCAGCACTAAGAAGTCTGTTGGAACTAAGTAGTTTCCAACTCTGACCGGGATGTCCTCAAGGAGTCCTTCTGGAAATCTTATAGACTGATCAGCTAGGACAAGAGAGGTCCTAGTAGGCGAAAAATCCAGCATACCCAGCTTCTCTGCCACAGAATATGGCATAAGACTTCCAGCAGCTCCCAGATCACACAGAGAACGCCTAAAACTATCCTCAAAGATAGAACAGTTAAGCACAAAGACACCAGGGTCAGGCAACTTCTTTGGGAACTTGGTTAACAGCACATCGCTTATCTGTTGAGGGACCACAATCACCCAATCTTTCAGCTCTTCATCCAAAGGCAACATCTTATTCAAGTATCTCTGCACACATGGGTGATAAGGTGGATCATCAGATGATGGAATTTCTTCCAACTCTTCACCAATCTCTTCCAACTTCTTAAGCTCTTCAATCTCTTGCTTAATCACTTCAGATTATGAGGGATATAATCTAATGGATTGTGCATAAATCTCCTGTTGAGTAATCTCAGACACTCCAGGGAATAAACGATCAAGCTCCAAATCTGCATCAATGCCTTCAGAATCCTGTGAGTCTGTCTGTTCACGACCTGCAACGACCGGTGCTAAGGGTGCATCGATCGATGCAACACTGTTTTCACAGTTTCTACCCGAGAGATTTTCCTCAAAATCCGAAAATTCAACCTCTTCTACCAACTCAGCTGTGCTTAGCTCAAATCCTTCACCTAGGTGTGATCCATCATTAATGTGTACTGACCAGGCCTTAATATGTGTGTCTGCTACTCCTTTTCCTTTAACAGAACTAGAAATCTGACTCACCTGAGTATCCAACTGCTTCACATGAGTGTTCAGAGACTCAAACTTTCCATTGAGATTCTCATAGACAGCATCCAACTTCTTATTGCAGTCCACAGCAATCTTGGTCTGACTCTCCAGCAGCTGTTCCATCATTGCCTCCAACTTACTCTCATGAGCAGTGGCTACAGGAGGCGCTTGGTAAGAAGATGATCCATAGGTTCTCTGAGTACCTTATCCAAAAGGCTTCTGAAAACCACTAGTTTGTCCAAAGCCAGAGGAGTTCTGATTGCCTGTGAAGGCGCTTTTCTGTCCTCCATTGAAGAACATGTTTCCTTGCTGATTACCAAATCTATTACCTTGGAATCCAGATCCTCCTATGTAATTCACATCTTCTTCCTGAGTGTCCTCCTCAGTCTGAATTACCTCAACATCTTGGGCAAAGTGGACAGCTTTCTTACCAGCTAGGAGATTACAAACTGTGTCCAGCTTAGATCTAATATCAGCAATCTCCAAATTCTCTTCCTTTCCACCAGATCTCTTCCTCCTCTCATCCGTAGTCTTGCAACTGTTGCTGCTTACTAAGTTATCAATCAACTGCTTAGCTTGAGCAGGAGTCCTAGTGTTAAAGTTGGCATTGCTTGAGTTGTCCAACGCAGAAAGATATGGAAGATCTATGCCTCTAAAGAAGATGCCTAAAAGTGTTACCTCAGTGAATCCATGGTGTGGGCAGTCACGTTGGTATTTCTTGAATCTCATCCAGGCAGTCTTAAGAGGCTCAGTAGGACCTTGGGAAAAGGTGAGTATGTCCTGTCTGGACTGATCAGAACGCGCATCATCGTAGAAGTGACGCAGGAACTCACTCTTCAGGGCTGCCCAAGTAACAAACTGCCCAGGTGGCAGTTGCTTCAGCGTCTCCAGCGAGACTGTATGGAAAGAGCTTGAGAAACAGATAATCCTGGCACACTCCATCATACTTCATGCCAGTGACTATGTCCTCAAAGTGATCAATGTGATCCATAGGCTGCTCCGACGGATGACCATGGAAAGCATTCTGCTTCATCAGCGAGTAGTAGATGATTTTGATTTCAAAATCATTCCGCTCAAAACCAGGAGGTACAAGAGCTGACCGGTTGGCATGAAACTCATCCGGTCTGTTGTAGTCAGCTAAAGTCCTCTCATGGACTACCATCTGTCTATCTTGGTTCTGTCCTTGGCCTTGCGCTTGCGGCTGTGGTTCAGGTTCCTCAACCTCAGGGATCACACGTCCCTCAGCATCAATCCTCTGCCCAGCAGCATTGTGAGGATTGTTATCTCGGTCCCTCAGGATACCGTTAGCATCTTGTATCAGGATCAAACGCTCACGTACCATCCCTGCTCTTCTTTCTCTTCTGTTAGTCCTCTCTAGTCGTCCAAGTTCTTCAAGTCCGAGATTAACGAGGTTCAAGTTCTGATTACTTCTAGTTTCACGCGTCGGCATAAACTGTCTGTAATCGTCAAGCAACGATCGATGCTATCAGTGCAACGATCGATTCAATCTCAGAATCGCCTAGTGACGATCGACACAAAGGTGCAACGATCGACGCTATGCGAAATTGGTACCTGCGACAGAGAGAAAACAGAGAAAAATTAATAACTAAAATAAAAAATAAAAATCCTAGTAAAAACCCTAAGTTCGATCCTATCGAAGACTCTAAGAGTCCCCGGCAACGGCGCCAAAAACTTGATAGGGATCTAGTTTTATCCTATTCTACTGCAAGTGCACAGTTAAGTGATTGTAGTATATAGGGTATCGAATCCACATGGACTCTGGTTTCGATAGATTTAGAACTATAGAGATTTAAACTAAGAAGAAAGCAATGTGAAGTAAACTAAATAGCAGTGCGAGAAAGTAAACAAGTAGCAAGATTATCGGTTATGAAAGCAGTTAATTAAGGGCGCTAAGTCTAGGGCGTTCTCAGGAAATCAGACAAGCAGACAAATCATTCAGTCAGGATCTAATTAAGCACAGTTCTAGAACTCAAATCACGGATATAGAATTAACCAACTGTCGTTGCGAGAATTCTCTAAGTCTAAGTGCAGCAATCCAAATTCCTTTGCAGTTACTAACAGATTAAACCAGCATTAATTTCAAGTTCGATATGTTCACAATTAAACTAAACCAAATTCCTTTGCGAGAAGTTTAATTGCTCAACCTAAATAGTTCAGATTCTAAACCAAACTTTCGTGTCGTATTTAGCAACCTAAGATCTAGATTCTAATTGATCAGGTTAGAACTAGCATTAAACACAATTTAGATCGAAGAACATTCTATTCATGTGAATCCTTAACTGAATTAAACAAGTCTAGCAAGTCATGAAATCCTTAACGAGAAACCCTAAACCTAACTATGAATCTACTCATACATAGATAATGAAAACATAATCAATGAATAATTAGATATCATAAAAGAGATTAAATAAGTAAAGGGGTTTGAAATCTTCTCCAAAATAAAGATGAAGTACAGGATCAGATCAGCCCCAAAAGCTCTAAAAACTCTCTGCTCTTAATTATGATAGAATGTGTAAGCGTATATAAAAACTGATCTAAAATCCTAATTAAATAGCTAAAACACGACTTAGGGCTTCTGTGTAAATATCTGGAACTTCTGGGCTTTTCTGCAATATTGGCATTCTTCATTAAACCGCTGAGTCTGGCCCATTCGCGTTGTGCGTCGACCGTTGCAGGTGTGCAACGATCGACGCAGTCATCAAATCTGGACAGTGAGTTCTTCTTCTCGGACCAAATCTCCAAATCACTCCAATAAGCTCCATAATTTCCACTTTAGCTCCAAACGTGCGTGTACCTAATAAAACCTGTAAAAGACTCTAAAGAGACACAAATAGACTCTAAACAGACTTATATCATAGCATAAAACCGGTAAAAACCATGATATATCACTTTGGTAGTTAACTACGCAGATAAGAACTTAATTGACATTTCTGTACAGCTTGGAGGAATATCAAGTTTTGTTTCATTAGTATATGGTCATCCTAATGTAAAATATAGGAGTCAAGTGTGGGAAAGACTGATGCGGATTGGTGTCAACATAACTGGTCCTTGGGAGATGATGGGATATTTTAACGAAATCCTCCATGTGGGGGAGAAACTTGGAGGACCGATACGCAAAGAGGCTTCGTTCCAAAACTTTGCAAACATGTTAAAGGTGTGTGTAATGAAGGAGCTTAATAGTAAAGGTAACTCTTTTACCTGGGGAAGAATGTGTGGAATGAATTGGATCTAGTGAAAGTTGGATAGAAGTTTTGGAAACAAGCAGTGGCATGACATTTTTCCAGCTTCCAATATTTATGGACAAACGAGGATCAAATCACATACCTGTTTTGGTGAGTCTGTTAGCATCGCAAGAAGTGTATAGAGGGTAGTTTCATTTTGACAAGCTATTCTTGCTGAGACCTGAGGTTAAAACGGCCATCAAGGCTGCGTGGAATGTTCATGTGACAATGAATGGCAGTCTAATATCAGAGAGGTTGAGAAGGTGTAGAAAAGATTTGAGTAAATGGAGGAAAGAAAATCCTATCAACTCTAGAGATAAGATTGTGGCTCTTCAAGCTGAATTGGGAATGGTCCAGTCTTCAAATAAACCTTGTATGGAGTATATGAGGAAGGTGAAAATAGATTTATAAGGATCTTTTAAAGAAGAGGAATCTTATTGGAGCCAGAAGTGTATGAATGACTGGTTGAAGGATGGGGATGGGCATACTAAATTTTTCTATGCCTCATTGAAAGCCAATCGTTCAAAGAAAGAGTTAGATGTCTTATGTGATGCTAGTGTTGTGGAGAAGAGAGAAGAAGCATCTAAAGGAGAAATCGATGTTACGTATTTCTCCAATCTATTTAGGTCCTCAAACCCGACGAATTTCAATGGAATTTTTAGTGACTTTCGTGCAAGGGTCTAGGGTCAAACCAACATTGAGCTCGCAAAGGAAGTAACTGGCTCAGAAATAAAGGAGGAAGTGTTCTCGATTAAACCAACAGTGCCCCTGGATATGATGGCATGAAGGGAATGTTTTACAAGAAATATTGGGATGTAGTTGGAGAGCAAGTATGTCAAGAAGTTAAAGGTTTTTGTTGTTTCAGGTTCTTTTCCGGAGGAGTGGAACTATACTCAGCTGAGTCTAATTCCAAAAATTACAAATGCCTCGGTGATGAGTGACCTTAGGCCGATAATCCTCTACTCGGCAATGTACAAGATAATCTCCAAGGTGTTAGTGAAGAGGCTCCAACCTTTGTTACCGAATATAGTGTCCCAAACGCAATCTGCTTTTGTGGAGGATTGTCTGATCTCAAACAACATTGCGATTACTCATGAACTTGTTTACAGCCTCCAAACCCATCCAAAAATATCAGTGGAGTTTATGGGTACCAAATCTGACATGTCAAAGGCATATGACAAGGTGGAATGGAGCTTTTTGGAAGCATTGTTAAGAGCTCTTGGGTTTTGATGAAAAGCGGATTGGGTGGGTGATGAGATGTGTGAAGACAATATCCTATTCTGTTTTAATCAATAACCAACCATTTAGGATGATAAAGGCGGAAAGGGGTTTGCATCAAGGTGGCCCCTTATCCCCATTCCTTTTTGTACTGTGTACAAAATCTCTAATACATTTGCTCAATAGAGGTAAGAGAGATTGGAGAATTGAAGGGATCAGTTTTAGTGATGAAAGACCATCAGTGCATCATCTGCTTTTTGCAGATGACTCTCTGTTTCTGTGTAGAGCCAGTTGAGCATAGTGCGAAGCGTTGAATGACATCTTGCTGTTGTATGAAGCAATATCTGGCCCGAAGATTAATTTGCTGAAATCATCAGTGACCTTTGGAGCTATGGTTGAGGAAGAAGTTAAGGAAGAGTTAAAGAGCATTCTAGGTATTGATGCTGAGGGAGGTGCTGGTACTTACCTGGGCCTTCCAAAGTGTTTCAGTGGGTCCAAGTGTGAGATGCTTTCTTTTATCCATGAGAGAATGAAATCACGGGTCTCTGGCTGGTTTGCTCGCCTTCTCTCACTTGGTGGAAAGGAAATATTACTGAAAACAGTGGCAATGGCTCTTCCTGTTTTTACGATGACTGTGTTTAATCTTCCTAAGTCCAACTGTGCTTCCATTACATCAGCCATGTCTGACTTCTGGTGGAACTCCCTTGAACACAAGCGTAAAATACATTGATTAAGCTGGGAGAAACTATGTTTACCAAAGGACCTTGGTGGTCTGGGCTTTAGGGACATAGAGCTTTTTAATCAAGCTCTTCTGGGTAAGCAAGCGTGACGGGTTCTGCAGACACCTGAGTGCTTACTGGCCAGACTTTTGAAAAGCAGATATTTCCCCAATGTTGATTTCTTAAAGGCGCATATTGGTAGCCATCCTTCCTTTGCGTTGAGAAGCCTGCTCTGGAGTAGAGAGTTACTAATCAATGGCCTTCAACAGTTGGTTGGGAATGGTAGAAGTATCAGAGTGTGGATCGGCCCTTGGCTGAAAGATGAGGTTATGCGTGTGCCATGGAAAAAGAATCGCCAATTGAATGTCAACTTAATGGTTAGCGAGTTGATTGATTATGAGAGGAAAACATGGTGCATGGAAGCTCTAGAGGATATCTTCGTCTCTGGAGATACACTTATGATTATGAAATCTAATCCTTGGGTTTCCTCAGAAGATTTTTTGGGAATGGAAGCACACCAAGAATGGTATGTATACTGTAAAATCCGGTTATTGGCTAGCTAGTCAACTAGCAATGAAAGAGGCAATAGAGGAAGCAAGTACTCAACCATCATTTAATAAGCTGAAGGATGAAGTCTGGAAAGTGAAAACAATGCCTAAGATCAGAAGCTTCATGTGGAGAGCCATCAGTGGTGCCATTCCAGTAGCGAGTAAAGTAGCTTCCCGGAGTTTGAAAGTCGACACAAGGTGCCAGATATGTGGAATAGAGGGAGAAGATATCAACCATGCTCTGTTTTGTGTAAGTTAGCGAGGCAAGTATGGGCTTTGTCTCTGTTTCCAGTCCCAGAAGGAGGGTTCGACGAGCATTCGATCTATGAGAACTTCCACTATCTTATTCAATCACAAAAAGGTTGGCTATTCTAGCTGAGATCCGAATAATATTTCCGTGGATTATCAATATCATTTGGAAAAATAGGAACGTGCTCATCTTTGAAGGTAAATATTTTGATCCGATGCATACTTGTCAGAAAATAAAAAGAGATTCAGATCGTTGGTTCGTAGCGCAAGCAGTAGGAGATGAACAACAACAACATTTCAAGCTAGAGTTGAAAGAAGATGGAATCAATTGGAAACCGCCTCCAGAGAATTGGCTTAAATGCAACATATGCCACAATTGGATCAAGAAGAAAGGTATCCTTGGTGTTGCTTGGGTGCTGCATGATAATATGGGAAAGGTATTATTGAATGCGAGAAGAACCTTATCTCATACGGGATCATTAATGAATGCCAAGTTTACTAGCTTTGTGTGGGCAGTGGAGAGCATGATCAGCCATCACATGAATAGGATAATCTTTGCCTGCTAGGATGCAGATTTACTTGGAATGGTGCTTAGACCTCGAGCCTGGCCATCCTACATACTGATGGCAACAAAAATATTGGTAGTCTTGCAGGGTATAATAGAGTGGAGATTAAAAGTTGAGCCGGCAGAATCAAATAGAGGGGCTTCTCTCATAGCTCAAAGTGCAACGGAGGTGAGTTTTTCTTAGTCGTATGTTTCCAATCATTACCCTTTATGGCTGAATGATCTTTTTGAGAATGAAATAATTTCTTCTCTTCTTAATTCCCGCTTGGTGGATGCCCTATTTTTTTGTTTGGAAACGAAAATTCATAAGATTGTTTGGAAACTGAAAACATGGCCCTAAATTTTCTACCTCTTAACATGGATTGTCTCCTTCAAAAAAAATCATAAAAAATAAACACCTAACATATTTTTCGAGTCGGTTCTGCCACAGAAGTGTGTATTTGGTATGACACTCTTTATATTTATAATCTGAGTGATCATTTGATTTTTCTTCAACTCGGAATACTAGTGTTTTTTTTTTATCCCCCATGTACGATCATAGAAGTTTATACTTCTTGTCTCCTTTCATTGTAATGTAGAATGGGGTATTGTTCTTTGTGGTCATTCCTTTGTTATTTGTAGGTCATAGCCACATAAGTTTGACTATATAATTTACATCGAATATATGAGTTTGCTGCTTGATTTAGATATGAATCTTCCACTTTGTTAGATCTTAAATCTTTACCTTATTAAACCTTAATACTTGGCTAGAGTTTATAAACAATAACTTTTGAAGTATTGTCTACTTCAGAAAATAAAAATGATGAGGAAAACATACTCAATATTTCACCCAAAAATGTCTACTAAAACCGATAATCTTTGTGTCAACTAGATTATCCATTCTACATGCGGGTTTTTCTTCTTCTTTTTTAACGTCTGTTGGATTATAAATCAAAAGGCAAACGCCAACTGTTACAAGCTAACCGATTACTTCGACCCTAACCACCCACAACAAGACGGTAAACCTATACCCCTTACAAAAATCCATCTCCTATCAAATTATACCATGTTGCCATAAACAAGAGAGGCCAACAGGTTTCAAAAATGCTAAACCAGACTTAACAAACCATAAACCACAACATAGTGATTCATATACCGGCACACGAGCATGTAACAAGTGTTCTGGACTGCAAGGGGAATCCACACGAGCATGTACAAACCGGCAACCGTCAACCCTTTTCGAAACTCAAAGGTTTTCTTTCTCATAAAACATAACCTCTAACTAAAAAGATACAAGGGGATTTATAGCTTAGGTTTCGACAAGGACATAATAAAAAGACATAGGCCTTAAGGCCTTACAAGAAATAAAATAAAAGACAAAGACCTAATAGGCGGTGTATGGCTTGTTGGTCGGTTGGGCCATGCTTCTCTGCTAATGAGTCGGGCCTCAGATTCGTTAAAAACCTTAGTGGGAAAACCCATTTGGGATAAAACCACACTAAGGGAAAAAGAGTATAAACTTTGTCCAAGAGAAATGTTGAAATCCCTCCTGGTCAACATTATAAGTTTGGAGTTCATCAAGTTCATGAGATTCCAAGTGAGGCAAGTCCAGAAACTATTGGGTTAGAACTTGAGTAACTTCTTCATCCGGGCTGATATTGGCTTGATTCCAACAATCCTGGGTTCCCAGATGAATTAAAATTTCATAACAAGTTCCTTTGTTGCTTGATTCATCCTGGTCTGTTATGATCTCTCCAATAAATGGCAATTGGTCTCCAGGGGTTCCTTTGAAGTCTTATGTTTTGTAACTTTCATAACTTCCTCATGTGAAGGGCTATTGAAGCACTTCTACTTCTTGATGATTTCTTGGTGAGTTACATTTCTGTAACATGTTGAGCTGTAGCTTAACTCCTCCTGGTTAGGTAGATATGATCCAAAACGTGCACCTATGTCCCTAGTGCAATCAAGCTGCTTCTCTCCAAGGGCATATACTGGCTTGGTGAGCCCTCCTACATTCTGCTTGGTTGATGATGTTTTGATGTCCGCATCATACTATTCCTCTTGAAAAGGTTTAGACCTCGAAAATGTGTAACATGTACCAAGAAAAAGCAAATTAGTCTTCATGCGGTTTTGTGAGTCCATGACCTTACCTTGATGGATCCGTGACTCGTTGACGTAATGGATATCAGGCGGTTCTCCGTTGAGTAGTTGTTTCAAAATCATGCCTCTGTTCTGGCTCGGGTGCCTCAGACAAGCTGCTACACCATCATCTCTTGTGGTCACGGTCTTGTAGCATCCATGTCCGGGTGGTACTTCTTTCCGGTTTGTCTCTTTGTTAGAAATAAACAACTGCATTAGGTGTTCTTTAGGATAGGATAAACGTGCTGGACATATATTATGATTAAGGTCTAATTTTGGTTTTAAAACATGTTCTGATTCCTTATTTTCTTTCAAGTTCATTAGGTCTTTTAGTATCGCTCTAGAATCAGTAGAGATAAATTGTTTTAAAGAAAGGCTTACCTGATTAACGCTCGTAGATGTGTTTGGGCCGAGCAGTTCTACTTTGACCTCAGCCTCGTCTCCGGCCTGTGGGTCAGCCTCGGTCTTTATGGGGCTAGCCGTAGCTTGGTCCTTCTTAAACACTTAGCTCGGCTTTAATTTGGACTGAGATTTGTTGGTTCAGGTGTTGCAGTCTTTTCTTCACACCTCCTTGGGTTATAAAATCCATAATATAGTTAGTACCTACATGATCCCATAAGGAAAAGAGCAAGTGCATCATTTCTGTGTTAAAAGTTTTAAAAATGTGTGGTCTAATATATAACCTTGTTTGGACATCTTTAATAAGCTGGAATGTGCTTTGCTCTTTGGCTGCGTCTGTGCCACAATTGGTGTGGATATCACTAGCTCATAATTGGTCTGCAATGACTCCTTATCTTTTTAAACTTTTGAATGGTCTTTGATGTCGTCCTTCGTACCTGTTTTATCCCTACTACTCTTGACAAGAATCAAGTGCATTACCGCAGTCATGGAATCATAAACAGCTAAACAAGTCTCAGCTTGGATCATTTCATCACTACAAAAAAAGTCGTCATTCATAGCATATTAGCATAGCACGGTTTACAGAACTGCTGTCGTAGATGTTTATGAAAATTCCAAACTATAAAATAGCATTGCGTTAATGCTATAATAGAGTTTCCATAAGCGGGAATAAAAATTTAGCTGAACCGCCAAACACTTTGTGAAAATTTAGGATCATGAAAACCCGGTTCATTTTCCCTCTTGAGTTTCATTTTCCTTCTTCATTTTTTTACTCCAATTTCATTTTCCCTCTTGAGCACAAACAAAATCAGCAGCTCTAATTTTTCCCCCATTCTCCCAGCCACCAAAATCAACTTTTTCTTTAGAACCCTAACTCTCGCCAGCCTAATTTCACAATCGGTGTGAACTCAAATCGAAGGTTTATTCAAGTTCACGAGGCTTCAATCCCAGATCGATGCAACTCATCGGCATGTCTCCTCCAGGCTCTCTATATCTCTAATTATTTTCTTTCTCCTTTTGATTTCATTCCTCTGATGACTCTCTCCGACCATCCGCCTTAGGCTGCTCCCGTCTAAGAAACAAGATTTGGGGTTTGGTTCTTAATCTCGTTAATCTCGAATTTGTTTCTTAAGCTTGATTTTGGGGGTTTGTAAGGAATTTCGAGCTTACTATTTATTTCCCCATTTCGTGTGTGCAGGATTCTTGTAGCGCCAACAGGAGAATGATGCTCAGGTGAATTGAGAAATATGGCTGTTTTTGCAGCCAAATCTCAAAATGGGATATGGGTATTCGGTGCTCTCCAAGATCCGCCGTTTTAGGGTTTTATCCTCACAGAGATCCAAATCATAGTGGGTTCTTCTTCTCCACTCTAAAATCTATGAATCTTTTTTCTCTAATTACATTTTCCTATTTGCTAAACCTATGAAAATGGTGAAGGGTGAACCATCTCTTATTGTTTAATGTGTTCAAGCTTGAAATGGTACGCGAGCTTATCGTTGTGATTCCAGGCTTATATTTCGTTGGTTGGAGAATATTTGAAGCAAGAAATATGCTACTGCAGAGGTGACACATTTTTCACAGCTTTCACAGCCTTCTTTCTCAAAAATGACTTTTGAGTTGATAACGCTCCCAGCTCTTGTTCATGTTTTGAGTTCTGCTACGGGTGATACTATACAGTTGCTTGTAAAGCGTGCAGAGCTTATAATTAACAAGGTAAATCTCTAACCCGTATGCATACAAATCTGAATTATGTTTTTGAATCCTGCATATCTGAATTATGTTTTTTAATCCTGCATATTTAGTGTCTGCTAAGTTCTACTGATTTGGCATGGTGGGAAGGTGTAAAGTAATTAATGTGTTAAGTTTTGTTACCTATGAAATATCTAGTGCCATTACTTACAATTGGAAATAAATGGCAGTCACCATACATTGTTTCTTATGTTGCCTTAAACCAGTACAATACCATATTCTAAAGCTGTCCCATATTCCAACTGCAATTTGCTTCTTTTCTCGAATTCTAAAAAAGCTTGAAATGGAACCACTTTCCCTTATTTTTTTATTATCTTACGCCCTCAGATCTTTTACTAGTGTGTTTTTGTTTAAATTTGTTGACTAATGCAGAGCATCTTGTGGCACATGTACCCCCTTTGCTTCTCCGATCCTACAATGATAACGATGTCTGGATAGAGGAGGAAGTTCTGAAAAGATCTACATTTTTTGCTAAACAACTTGATGGTCAGGTGAGGCTTGATGTTTTGTTTTTTAATGTTATTAGTTGAGTTTCATCTGATTGGATGATACAAGCTTCAGAATTCATGTGAGGCTTACACAAGCGTAATTTCACAATCATTTCAATTTGTTATGGAAAGTGATTACAGTCAGTTGCATTGTTGAGTTTGTTCGGTTCTTATTTTTTTCCAACTTGTTTTTTCAGGTCGCAATCAATTTTGCCTCGTGTTCATGGCTTGGCTCTCAAAACCACAGTTGCTGCCGTATATTAGCCTTTATTGGTTCAATCTTTGTATCCTTTAAAAATAGAGATGTTAAATGAAGAGCAAGATCTTCTAACCCAAATTTTGATAAGAACGTCCCTGTGGTGCAGGTCAGAGTAAATGCTTTGCTCTGCTTAGCAGAGTTGGTTCAAACGCTTGATAAACACACTGTTACTGAAATTTTGCAAACAATTCAGCGTTGTACTGCCGTCGATCGTTCTGCACCTACGCTTATATGTGTACTCTTGTATAGTGATGCAAATAAATATGTTCTTGTTAGGGACGGAGTGGGTCTCAAAGACAAGAAATCTCTTATCGTCACAGCAAGATTTGTGTTTGGTGCCTTAGGATGTGTGATGCTAGGAGCTTTGATTTACACTTGCTTAACTGATGGTTCCCCTTTCTGCATGGAGCTTCTATACCCGTGAGTTTTTTTTTGTTTTTTTCTTTCTTCAAAGTCGTCTTGACACTGTCTTGTGATTCTGTCCTTCAATTATTTTCTAGGTGGATGGTGGTTTTACTTGTTAACTTCTACATTAATGTCGCGGTTTTATCAGTAAGTATCTCTTGCTCCTTTTGGTTTGGATGTTATATAAGCTAGAATCATATTTATGGTCATGACTAAGATCATATAATACTCTGCATTAACTGGATTTATAATATACGTTTGCTCGTCCATACTCTATTTTATATTTCAGGTTTGGGTTGTCTATAAAGAATCTAGCTGGATCATTGGAATTCTCTGGGTTGCTTTATTACTTAGACTTTTTTTGGTATGATATATGTTGATGTAAAACATGTTTTGGATTATTAATAAAATCATATTGTAAATCAAGTTTCAAATATAATTTTTTTTTATATAAATCCAATTGATACAAAAATATATATAATAACAAAAATATATAATAATATTAATAATTTAATACGGCTCGGCTTGGCTAGGCTCGGTTACAAAATATAGCATTACATCGATGCTATAATAGATTGCACCAAACATAGCAATAAAAAATTAACGCTATCTATTTGCACTACTAACATAGCACGAACAAAATGCTATGGTAAGGGGGGATCTATTATAGCTGCCGCTGTCAGAGTGTTTGTGGAAACGCTATCTATTACATACCATAGCTTGTATCGTGTGCTATGAATGTTGATTTTTCTTGTAGTGCATTGATTCGTGAGGCATCTACCTTGGTTTCAGTGTTTTTAAATTCAGAGATCACCTTAGAGTTGGCCAGGGCGTGAGCGTCTTCTTCGCTCTCTTGGATCATATTGTAATCTAGCGTGTCATCCACTTTTTCTCCTCCATCTTTAATTTTTGTTTTCTTCAAGAGAGATGTTCCTACCAAAAGACATGAAAAGTCAGGTTCAGAAAATTTAAGAGTCTAGAGACTTATTTTTCTCATTAGATTGGTTCTTGGTGGGTTGTTGACCCAAAACAATATCCTTGTTTGGTGTTGGCATCCAAACTCGTGAAGATGGTCTAATCATAAGCCTCTTGGGAATGTAGCTACTGTTGTGCGACTTTTTTAAAACTCATTGTACATATGCTTTAAAACTTCCCAAGTAGTGATCGGTTTTGGTAGTAGTTGAGAGCTTCTTCTTGTATCCACCATATATAAAATTCTCCAACAAGTGCATTGATGGCATGTGATAATATCTCCTCCTTCGGGACTTTGTAATACCAAAACCAATCTTCCAAGCCTCTTTCCCATCTTAGATATGCCTCTGGGTCTTGTTCGAGACCTGAAAAAGAGAGGTTATGCGGCTCAAAGGAATGATCCTTCATCATGGGATGATCCTTCAGTTTAGAGTTGTATTGCACTTGAATTTGTCCATCACCAAAACTAACTTTAACTTTAGCCACGTCTTATTCTTCACTCTCCATGGTACTAATATGCTCAAAGTTTAATACCCTAAGTTACACTGCAAGTGCACAGGTAAATGTAGTATATACGGGTCGAACCACAGAGACTCAATAATCTTATGATAGAATATAGAATGTCAAGTAGAGCTAGGCGATGTAAATCAAGAATAATAAACTAAAGAGCAGTAAATAATCAGTAGCAAGCGAGTTTGTTTTCAAATACTAAAAGCGCTAGGCCAAGTGCGTTCTCAGGAAATCATGCCATGTAGATCAAATATCAGTCATAAACGAATTAAGAACCGTTCTAGAACTCAAACACAGATGTAAAACTAACCAACTTTCGTTGCTAGAATTTACCAAGTCTAAACCCTATAAATCCAAATTTCTTTGCAATTCCTAATAGATTAAACTAGCATTAGGTGCATGTTCGATTAGTTCACAATTTAATTAAACCAAATTTCTTTGCAAATAATTAAATTGCTCAACCTAAACAGATCAGATTCTAAATTACACTTTCGTGTCAATTTATAAATCCTAGATCTAGATTCCAATTGATCAGGTTAGAAACTAGCTTTAAGTGCAATTCAGGTTTAAGAACTAACAAGTTATGAATCCTTAACTGATTGATTTAATCCAACAAGTCATGAAAACCCTAATGAGAATCCCCAAACCTAACAATGAATCTACTCAGACATATTGATTGAAGCAAACAACATAATATGAATAGATTGCATTAAAGAAAGAGTAGAGAATGAAAAAGTGTCCAAAAAGCAGTACAGGTTCAGATCATCCCCAAGCTCTCAAAAAATCTCTCTAGCTAAAAGTATGAAAGTGTAACTAAAACAAAACACAAAAACCCTTATATAAAATGCATAACACGTTTTGGGTCTTCTTTGTAAATACAGGAACTTCTGGGTAATTCTATAATAATTTCTTCAAGTCTTCATTAATGCGCCAGAATTCGCAGTCCGGAAGCTGTGTCGATCGATGCAAAGGTGCATCTGTCGACGCTCACTCAGAAGGTGACTTCTACTCATCACGACTTCAGCTCCAAATCTTGCCCAAAAAGCTCCATAATCTTCCAAAGTTCTCCAAACATGTATAAACCTAGAAAGCACCTGAAAAGACTCGAAAGACACTACAAAAGACTATAATATCATGGCTTAAAACAGGTAAAAACCATGATATATAAACTCCCCATACTTAGCATTTGCTTGCCCTCAAGCAAAACATAAAACCAAGATGAGGTGAAGAAGTTTGAAAACTTCAGAAACTCGTTTCATCGTAGAAGTACCACACTCAGATTCTCCTTAGTAAGCCACATGAAAAATTCACCTGCAGACATCAAGACCAACATATACTTCCCCCACACTTAGCAACTGTCCTAAGTAAACTCCACAATGACATTCAGAGCATTCAAATTCACCACAGACTTCTGTAATCTAATAAGTGTGGTCTCACCTAGGGAGTATCGATCAAAGAACACATGGACTCTTACTCTGTTAGCACCTGACCACCAAACTATCATTTTCTGGTTCCTTTCTTCTCCTTTTCCTTCCTTAGCAATTGATATCTCCCATTGGGTATCATTTTATTTTTTTCTATCAGTGCTCTTCCCGTATTGGGGTGTACTTTGAACACATTACATGAATGCACAAGAGGTAATAGGGGTCTCTACCACTCCCGTGATCACTTCGAAGGTACTAGCTTATCCGCAATTTTTCTCTTTTTTTTTTAACTTTAAGAAAGGGGAGGAGGGAACCATACTTGGACAGGTTTATGATATATCATGGTTTTTACTAGTTTTAGACCATGATATAAGTGTGTTTTATAGTCTATTTGTGTCTCTTTAGAGTCTTTTACAGGTTTTATTAGGTACACGCACGTTTGGAGCTAATGTGGTGATTATGGAGCTTATTGGAGCATTTTGGAGATTTGACCCGAGAGCTTGTGCTCACTGTACAGATTTGAAGACTGCGTCGATCGTTGCACATCTGCATCGGTCGATGCACTACGCGAATGGGCCAGACTCAGCGTTTTAATGAAGTATGCTGATATTGCAGAAAAGCCCAGAAGTTCCAGATATTTACACAGAAGCCCCAAGTCGTGTTTTAGCTATTTAATTAGGTTTTTTACTATACGCTTACATACGCTATCATAACTTAGAGCAGAGAGTTTTTAGAGCTTTTGGGGCTGATCTGATCATGTACTACATTTGTTTTGGAGAAGTTTTCGAACCCCTTTATTATTCTAATCTCTTTTATTGTGTTTAATGCTAGTTCTAACCTGATCAATTAGAATCTAGATCTTAGGTTGCTAAATACGACACGACAGTGTGGTTTAGAATCTGAACTATTTAGGTTGAGCAATTTAATTACTCGCAAAGGAATTTGGTTTAATTAGATTGTGAACATATCAAACTTGAGTTTAAAGCTGGTTTAGTCTGTTAGTAATTGCAAAGGAATTTGGATTACTGCACTTAGACTTAGAGAATTCTCGCAAAGGAATTTGGTTAATTCTATATATGTGTTTTGAGTTCTAGAACTGAGTTTAATTAGATCTTGACTGATTGATTTATCTGCTTGTCTGATTTCCTGAGAACGCCCTAGACTTAGCGCTTTTAGTTTATTGATTTCAAACAACAACTTGCTACTGATTTACTTTCCTGCTTGCTTTTAGTTAATAGAATACAATTTGCTTTTTGCTTTCTCCTAATTTTAATCTCTTTAAGTTCTTGATTTTATCGTTGCCTAGAGTCCTTGTGGATTCGATCCCTAAGTACTACAATTGATTTACTGTGCACTTGCAGTTAGTATAGGGTAAAACTCGAGACCTATCAAGTTTTTGGCGCCGTTGCCGGGGACTCTTAGAGTCTTCGATAGCTTCAAACTTAGGGTTTTTACTAGGATTTTTATTTTTATTTTTGTTTACTGATTTTTTCCCTGTTTTTTTTCTGTCGTAGGTACCAATTTCGCCTAGCATCGATCGTTGCACCCTTGTGTCGATCGTCACTAGGCGATTCTGAGATTGAATCGATCGTTGCACTGCTAGCATCGATCGTTGCTTGACGATTACAGACAGTTTATGCAGACGCGTGAAACTAGAAGTAATCAGAACTTGAACCTCGTTAATCTCGGACTTGAAGAACTTGGACGACTAGAAAGGACTAACAGAAGAGAAAGAAGAGCAAGGATGGTACGCGAACGTTTGATTCTGATAGCCGATGCTCAAGGTATCCTGAGGGATCCGCAAAACAATCCTTACAATGCTGCTGGGCAGAGGATTGATGATGAGGGACGTGTGATCCCTGATGTTGAGGAGCCTGAACCACAGCCGCAGGCGCAAGGCCAAGGACAGAACCAAGGTAGACAGATGGTTTTTCATGAGAGGACATTAGCTGACTACATAGACCGGATGAGTTTCATGCTAACCGATCAGCTCTAGTACCTCCCGGTTTTGAGCGGAATGATTTTGAGATCAAAACCATCTACTACTCACTGATGAAGCAGAATGCTTTCCATGGTCACCCGTCGGAGCAGCCTATGGATCACATTGATCATTTTGAGGACATAATCACTGGCATGAAGTATGATGGAGTGTGCCAGGATTATATGTTTCTCAAGCTCTTTCCATACAGTCTCGCTGGAGATGCTGCTGCATGGCTGAAGCAACTGCCACCTGGGCAGTTTATTACTTGGGCAGCCCTGAAGAGTGAGTTCCTGCGTCACTTCTATGATGATGCGCGTTCTGATCAGTCCAGACATGACATACTCACCTTTTCCCAAGGTCCTACTGAGCCTCTTAAGACTGCCTGGATGAGATTCAAGAAATACCAACGTGACTGCCCGCACCACGGATTCACTGAGGTAACACTTTTAGGCATCTTCTTTAGAGGCATAGATCTTCCATATCAGACTGCGCTGGATAACTCCAGCAATGCAAACTTTAACACCAGGACTCCTGCACAAGCTAAGCAGTTGATTGAGAACTTAGTGAGCAGCAACAGTTGCAAGACTACTGATGAGAGGAGGAAGAAATCTGGTGGAAATGTAGAGAATTTGGAGATTGCTGATATTAGATCTAAGCTGGACACAGTTTGTAATCTCCTAGCTGGTAAGAAAGCTGTCCACTTTGCCCAAGATGTTGAGGTAATTCAGACTGAGGAGGACACTCAATAAGAAGATGTGAATTACATAGGAGGATCTGGATTCCAAGGTAATAGATTTGGTAAGCAGCAGGGAAACAGGTTCTTCAATGGAGGACAGAGGAGTGCCTTCACAGGCAATCAGAACTCATCTGGCTTTGGACAGACTAGTGGTTTTCAGAAACCTTTTGGACAAGGTACTAAGAGAACCTATGGATCATCTTCTTACCAAGCGCCTCCTGTAGCTACTGCTCATGAGAGTAAGTTGGAGGCAATGATGGAACAGCTGCTGGAAAGTCAGACCAAGATTGCTGTGGACTGCAATAAGAAGTTGGATGCTGTCTATCAGGATCTCAATGGGAAGTTTGAGTCTCTGATCACTCATGTGAAGCAGTTGGATACTCAGGTGAGTCAGATTTCTAGTATTGTGAAGGGAAAAGGAGTAGCAGACACCCATATTAAGGCCTGGTCAGTATACATTGATGATGGATCACACCTAGGTGAAGGATTTGAGCTAAGCACAGCTGAGTTGGTAGAAGAGGCTGAATTTTCAGATTTTGAGGAATATCTCTCGGGTAGAAACTGTGAAAACAGTGATGCATCGATCGACGCACCACTAGCGTCGGTCGTTGCAGGTCGTGAACAGACAGACTCGCAGGATTCTGAAGGCATTGATGCAGATTTTGAGCTTGATCGTTTATTCCCTAGAGTGTCTGAGATTACTCAACAGGAGATTTATGCACATTCCATTCGACTATATCCTTCAGTGTCTGAAGTGATTAAGCAAGAGATTGAAGAGCTTAATCAGCTGGAAGAGATTGGTGAAGAGTTGGAAGAAATTCCATCATCTGATGATCCACCTTATCACCTATGTGTGCAGAGGTACTTGAATAAGATGTTGCCTTTGGATGAAGAGCTGAAAGATTGGGTGATTGTGGTCCCTCAACAGATAAGTGATGTGATATTAACCAAGGTTCCAAAGAAGCTGCCTGACCCTGGTGTCTTTGTGCTGAATTGTTCTATCTTTGAAGATAGTTTTAGGCGTTCCTTGTGTGATCTTGGAGCTGCAGGAAGTCTTATGCCATATTCTGTGGCAGAGAAGCTGGGTATGCTGGATTTTTCGCCTACTAGGACCTCTCTTGTCCTAGCTGATCAGTCTATAAGATTTCCAGAAGGACTCCTTGAGGACATCCCGGTCAGAGTTGGAAACTACTTAGTTCCAACAGACTTCTTAGTGCTGAAGTATGACAGTGATCCTGATGACGCATTGATACTTGGGAGACCATTCTTAGCTACGGCAGGAGCAGTAATAGATGTTAGACACAGTCTGATTGATCTCCACCTGGGAGATGAGCCGCTGCATTATGAGATGGATAAGTTGTGCAAGCCACTGATAGATGGGCAGACCTTCACCATTTTGGATGGAGATGATAAGCAGCCAAGTGATACTGTGATTTTGGATCCTGAGGAGCAGTTTACTCCTTCTTTTCTCGGACGTGTTCATACTGATAGAGCCTATTCTCCGCCTTGGATGAGGAGACTTACACAGAGACAATCAAAGTCTCTGTCAAGATCTCTTGGTGCCTAAAAATCTTGTTCGTCCGGTCAAGCTAATGACCTTAAACAAGCGCTGAGTGGGAGGCAACCCACTGATAGGTTTTGGTGTTTTTCTTTTTGATTTTTAGTGTTTTTCTTAGGAACTAACGTTTTGTTTTTGTTAAGTTTTAGATGCAGAACTCGAGTCTGGAGATGTGTGACGATCGTTGCTTCATTGTAACGGTCGTTGCAGGGTGATTACGACGAGGAGATGGGATCGCATTGTGACGATCGTTGCGGTCATGTGCAACAGTCGTTGCAATTGGTTTAATTGCAAAATTAAGGTACGTGCGCTAAACCGGAATCAATCTGGTTCAAACTAGCATCGATCGTTGCTCATCTGCAACGGTCGTTGCACCCACGATCGAGGTAAGTTCCTTAAACCCTTTTCTCCTCTCTTCTTCTCCACTCTCGCCGTCCGTACCACCAAAACCATTATCGCCTAAATCTCTCATTTCTTCGTCATTTTCACTGATTCTAAGTGCTATTCTCTTGTTTTCACACTCTTATTTCATTCCAATAACCCATTTGTCATGAATCCAAGGTAATGTGCTTCGATTTTGTGATTTCCGGATTCATTTTTAGGGTTTTAGATTTTGAGAATTTTTGGTGAAATTGATGATTGCGTGCTGAATTAGACTAAATTTAGGATGATTGGTGATGGTATTAGGCTGTTAGAGATAATGTGGAACGAATTTAGAAACGATTTTGAGGATTTGTTGTCGGCTAAGAAATCGCCTGGCAACGGTCGTTGCATTAGTGCAACGGTCGTTGCTTTGCGATTTTAGGGATTTGTTCGATGCTGTGAAGTCGCCTTGCAATGATCGATGCCTTAGTGCAACAGTCGTTGCTTCGCGATTTCACAGAGAGATTTCTGCCGTGACTTATATTATTTATTGATTTCATGCAGATGGCAACTCGCAGACAACCTTGTAAACGAAGAGCCACCGCAGCAACCGCTACACGTCAGTACATTCCACCACAAGAGTGGTTCCATCGAGAATCACCGCACCCTGACGATTATGTGAGGGTTGGTCCGGCAATAGCACTACCTTGGCCCCGAGCAGATAAGACAGAGATCCCGTCAGACAGAGAGTGGCCAAATGATATTGCTGAGTTCCTCAAGACCGCTGATTTCACAGAGAGACCGTTGCTTGATCACTGGGATGAGTTCGACACGTTGCTTTACAACGGTTGGTGTGGCATGACGATTAAACCAACCAAGTTTGTAGACTACTCTACTTGTAAGAGTCTGGGGATAGACGAGCAGGTTCTAACACTATGTAAGGGCATTGGTCTAGGGACAATGCATATGCGGCCTTACGACTTGTACCCTGAGTTGGTAAGACAGCTGCTAGCCACTTGCAGAGTGGTTTACCCGGATCCAGACAGCAGGAGTGCTACAGGAGGTATATTTACCTTCATGTGCTTAGGAGCCAGGTATCGGATTCCTCTTCTCGATATCTGCAGGATTTATGGATTCAGCACTGAGCCGAGACATATTGGCATGAGTCTTGAGTGGGATATGAAGGAGGCTCAGTTTTTCTGGGAGTGTATTGGCAGTGGTCGATACAACTCGAGGACTACACCAGTGAAGCAGGTCAGACATCCTGTTCTGAGATACGTCTTGTGTATCTTGTGTTGGACTCTGTTGTGCAAGTTTGAGGCCAACAAGATGTGCAATCTTGAGATGGAGATGCTGTTCATTGGGCTGAGGGACCAGTTTGAGGGTTCTGGTTTGAGAGATCCCACTGAGGGACTCAACTTGGGAGCTGTTTTCACTCAGCACTTATGCGACCTGCAGAAGAAGCCATTTGATGGCGTGGACACTAAGACATTAGGGAGCCTGCTTACTCCCATTTTCATGCATTGCAGGATTCCCTTAGATGGCACAGAGTGTAACTCTGCCAAGGAGTTCCTGGATTTCACCCACTTGCAGAGCGCTACATGGCTTAAGGAGGGGCGCGTATGGGTTTACTACGACCATGCCACTACGAAGCATGGTATAGATCTTCCCGCTGCCGGTCATACACGGATTGATACGCTAGATGCATTGAGATTCCGACCACCTCAGAGAGATCGGCGCAGCGTTCCCTCTATGGCTCATCCGTTGGAGAGCCTTCTACACGAGCTTCTACTTCCTCTGCACCTGCTGCCCCCGTTGATGACATTGGCCCTTTTCCTGTCCCTGCAGTTCCTTTGGGAGAGATGTCTGAGGCTGAGTGGAGAGAGCGTAATGATGGGATACTAAAGACCATTTGGGAGTGGATGCGTGGCTGCACTTGCAGGAGACAGCCACAGGTTCATCAGCCCGTTCCTGCCAGTCGACGCAGACAGCGTTCTCCTGAGGATTCCGGTGGTACTGATCCATATGCTGGGATAGATGATGATAGCGAGTGAGCGTAGTCTCCATTTTATTCGGTTATGTACTCTTTTATCTCTTGTTTTTCTTTGCACTTTTTCTTTTTGATTTTTAGGATGCTATTGTTCTTGGATGTTGTGCTTGATTTGATACATCAGTTGCTTTGATTTTACTCTGTTTTCAGTGTTTTCAGGTTGCATGATTCGAAATTTGATAGATTCCAACGGACTAACCTGCTAACTTGCTGACTGATCCGAGTATTCGCAGTGCGTCGATCGACACACCACTATGTCGATCGTCACAACATGATCGAAATCGCATTGCAGCAATCGTTGCGGTCCTGAGCAACGATCGACCAATAACGAAAATCGCCTAGAAACGGTCAATGCACCTAGTGCAACGATCGATGCCTGAGCGACAGAGGTAAAATCAGACAGAACTCAACACGTCCATTAACATTTAACTTTTTCTTTCTTTTTACCAATCCTTCGCTTGACACTACTGGGGACAGTGTGTCTTAAGTGTGGGGGAGGTGCTACTGACATCTATCTTTCTGTTTTCTTAGAGTCAGTATATTTTTCAAAATTTGTTTTATCGAGTCAAAACAAGTTTAAGTAGGAAACAATGAATTTTTGAGAAGATTAACAGCACTTGCAGGAACTTAAGTAACCATCGGGATGAAGTTGCAGGATCTATCTATGACTATTAGAAAACTCCATCACAGATCAACCTACTGAAGACACCCACATCACTTCAGGTATCAGAGGATCCTTTTACTGACTTCAAACTTAATACTGACTTAATTTTCTCACCTAAGGGCTTGGTATACCTTGTGTCGGATTCCCTTGTTAGTTCAGACACAGCCTGTAAACCTGTCCTATTTGGTTCCCTTCTCCCCTTCCATAAAAAAAAAAGATAATAAACTGAGGATGAGCTAGTAGCTCCGAAGTGGTCTCTGGGAGTGGTAGCTACAACTATCATATCCTGTGCATCCATGGAATGTGTCCAAAGTACACCCCTTAACGGGAAGAGCACTGATAAAAAAAAAAAATGATACCCAATGGGGAAAAATCAGAATGCTAAGGAAGGGAAAAGAGAAGAAAGGGACTAGAGAAAGATAGTATGGTGGTCTAGAGCTGATAAGGTAAGAGTCCATGTGCCTTTGATCGATACTCCTTAGGTGAGACCGCACTTAAATACTTGCAGAAGTCAGTAGGGAGAATTTGAATGCGTGAATGTGATTGTGGAGTTTACTTAGGATAGTTGCTAAGTGTGTGGGAAGTATATGTTGGTCTTGATATCTTGTGATTGATTCTTTTAGTGGATTACTAAGGGGAATCTGAGTGTTGTTGCTTCTAGGACAAAAAGAGTTTCTGAAAGTTTTCAAACCTCTTCACCATGTTTTAGTTCTCTGTTTTGCTTGAGGGCAAGCAAAGGCTAAGTGTGGGGGAGTTGATATATCATGGTTTTTACTAGTTTTAGACCATGATATAAGTGTGTTTTAGAGTCTATTTGTGCCTCTTTAGAGTCTTTTACAGGTTTTATTAGGTACACGCACGTTTGAAGCTAATGTGGTGATTATGGAGCTTATTGGAGCATTTTGGAGATTTGACCCGAGAGCTTGTGCTCACTGTCCAGATTTGAAGACTGTGTCGACCGTTGCACACCTGCATCGGTCGATGCACTACGCGAATGGGCCAGACTCGGCGTTTTAATGAAGTATGCTGATATTGCAGAAAAGCCCAGAAGTTCCAGATATTTACACAGAAGCCCCAAGTAGTGTTTTAGCTATTTAATTAGGTTTTTTACTATACGCTTACATACGCTATCATAACTTAGAGCAGAGAGTTTTTAGAGCTTTTGGGGCTGATCTGATCCTGTACTACATTTGTTTTGGAGAAGTTTTCGAACCCCTTTATTATTCTAATCTCTTTTATGATTGCTATTTATTCATTGATTATGTTTACATCATCCATGTCTGAGTAGTCTCATAGTTAGGTTTAGGGTTTCTCATAAGGATTTCATGACTTGCTATATATATAATTAAATCAGTTAAGGATTCACATCAATAGATGTTCTTCAAACTAAATTGTGTTTAATGCTAGTTCTAACCTGATCAATTAGAATCTAGATCTTAGGTTGTTAAATACGACACGACAGTGTGGTTTAGAATCTGAACTATTTAGGTTGAGCAATTTAATTACTCGCAAAGTAATTTGGTTTAATTAGATTGTGAACATATCAAACTTGAGTTTAAAGCTGGTTTAATCTGTTAGTAATTGCAAAGGAATTTGGATTACTGCACTTAGACTTAGAGAATTCTCGCAAAGGAATTTGGTTAATTCTATATATGTGTTTTGAGTTCTAGAACTGAGTTTAATTAGATCTTGACTGATTGATTTATCTGCTTGTCTGATTTCCTGAGAACGCCCTAGACTTAGCGCTTTTAGTTTATTGATTTCAAACAACAACTTGCTACTGATTTACTTTCCTGCTTGCTTTTAGTTAATAGAATAAAATTTGCTTTTTGCTTTCTCCTAGTTTTAATCTCTTTAAGTTATTGATTTTATCGTTGCCTAGAGTCCTCGTGGATTTGATCCCTAAGTACTACAATTGATTTACTGTGCACTTGCAGTTATTATAGGGTAAAACTCGAGACCTATCAGTTTACAAGCTGTGTCAAAACTAACAGAGGAATCCGACTCAAAGTATACCAAGCCCCTAGGTGATAAAAATAAGTCAAGTTAAAGGTGAAGTCAGTAATGGATTCTCTGAATACCTGAAGTGATATGGGTGTCATCAGTAGGTTGATCTGTGTTGGGTTTTCTAATAGTCAGAGATCATCTGCAAGCTCATCCAATGGTCACTTAAGTTCCTGCAAGTGTAGTGATCTCCTCAGAAAGTCATAGTTCCTTACTAAACTGTTTTGACTCTATAAAACTGACTCAACTGACTCTAAGAAAAGAAAAAGATTATGTCAGTACCACCTCCCCCACACTTGAAACACACTGTCCCCAGTGGAATCAAGCTTAGGATCGGTAAAAGAGGAAAAAGGACTGAATGTACTTGTGTTCTGGAAATTTTTACCTAACTCGTGACCGCGTCGATCGTTGCACATGACCGTTGCGCACGTTGTGAAAGGGTGAATCGATCGACACACATGACCATGTCGATAGACGCATTGTTTGTCTGTTCTGAACATTTTTGCAGACAACATCTGTTCCGTGAAAAATCACAAAAAACTCAACCTGTATGCTACAATAACAAAAGAAAATGCAAAATCAAAGCAACAAGAACAATAACCAGACTTAACAACCCATGTTGCATTTCCGTCATCCTACTCGGTCGTTCCGTCTTCGGAATAAGACAAATATTTGTCATATTCAGTCTTGTATCCAGCTCCCCATATTGTAGGAAATCATTAACCAGACCAACAACATCCTTTTTCACAATTGGCCATGATTGTTGATAGAATAAAGTTGTCATCCCATCTGGCCCCGAGGCTTTCTCTGGATACATCATGAATAATGCTTGCCTCACCTCCTCCTCGGTTGCTAAAACCATAAGTTTCTCATTCATCTGCGTGGTTATTGAAATCGGGATTTCCTGTAGAAACTCCTCGAACCGATCCGGGCTCGTTCTCGTAAATAATTCCTCAAAGTATTCCACCGCTACTCGCTCCACTTCATGATCCTTTGTGACCCAATCTCCTGATGAATTGTGGAATCCGAAAATTCGGTTCCTTGCCCGCCTCTGTTTGGTTAATGCGAAGAAAATTTTTGTATATCTGTCACCCGATGTGTGCCACATATTCATGCTCTTTTGCTGCCAAAATTGTTCCTCATCTCTATAAGCCTGTTTCGGTTTATCTGAAATCTCCAAAACCTCCTCATGTGTTTTTGTATCATCTTTTTGGACCTCTTCCAGTTCTTTCTGTAACCCATATATGTGATCCTTATTGTATTGAGGGTTGTTTTTCCTCCATCTTGACCGTTCACGTCGACATCTACCAATCTTTTCATAGAAATTCCTTACTTGTGTGTCGTTTGAACCTTCCCAACCCCGTTTAATTGTATCCATTAGGCCATATTTTCCCACCCATCGTTTATCAAATCTGAACTGACTTCGTCTCTTCTCGATTTTATCCTCAATAGATGCCATAATCGGACGATGGTCTGAGCCAATCATCCCTAAATATTCCACATACGAATAGGGAAAAAGTATATGCCAGTCTTCGTTTGCTAGGGCCCTATCTAGTTTGTACCTTATAAGTTGTTTGCCCCTCCTACCTCTCCAAGATAAAGAATCCCCCAATGCCGGAAATTCAATTAAATCACAATCGTGAATCATATTATTAAAAGATACAAAAGTTGAAGTGTGCCTCAGGGATCCCCCTTGCTTTTCGTGATTGCTCGTGATCTCATTGAGATCACCTATTATGAACCACGGATTTTTCCTCATCACACCCATACGAGTCAAACGCTCCCAAACTTGATCCCGTAATTTCTGTACTGGATCTCCATAGACAAAGGATAGTGAAACTTTATTTCCTTTTACATCTGCTTCAATATCAATCATCATATTGCTTGCATATATTATGTTCACGTCTGATGTATCATTGTAATATAAAGCCAGTCCCCTACTAGCTCCTCTCGGCTCGACTGTATATATCTTGTCGTATCCAAAGTGACCCATAAATTTTTGTGTAAACGGAAAAGGTTGTTTTGTCTCTAACAGAAATAGGAACTCAGGCTTATGCTTGTACACTATTTCCCGCAGATAACCAATCGTCCATTTGTTTCCCAAACCTTGGCAATTCCAACTCAAGATCCACATATTAAAGCTGAATTTTTGGTTCTCCCTTCTGGAGTATTAACTTGTGTTTTAAAAAAACCCCAAGTGTTAAATTGTGGATCAGTACTTTGCCCACATAAGATAATCATTTGTATTAAGCCAACTTCAATGCCCGATCCACCTAAATAAAATCCCTGAGCTTGTATATTAGTTCTGCTAGTAATATAGTTACAAAACCATATGCCTAATATCATCTCAAAGTAAAAACTTCCTTGTGCCCCATAATACATTGTAACCATTATTTCATAACCACAAATCATCATCAAAGTGCTATCTTCAATTTTCCAAGCCACTATCAAAGTACATCCACCCCAATTTAAATCACCCTTCTCTTGGTGAGTGGGTTGTTGTTGTGATTCCAGTTCTTGTATATTCCACTTGCCAATATGTGATTGATTTCCGTATGTAAGCACACCAGACTGCCATGCCCTCCATTCTAGGTCCCTTATGTAAAAACTCCATCTTAACCAGACCATAATGAACCATAAATCTTGCAAGCGAAAATTCCAGATATAATATTGCTCCATAAATTCCATATGTTCCGGCAAAGCAGACTCCAAAAGATTAACATATAAATCCACCACCTCTTCTGTGAATCTTTTCATCCATAACTCTTCGCCACTAGACTTGAGACCATGAGTAGAAAACCTTTGGCCTGTAGCATTATTTTCAGCACGCAGGGGCACCCTTGTTGAAAGTACATCCCCGAATAAGCTCCTGCATCCATACTTTTTATCCACAACACCAGAACCTTTATCATAGACTATGTAATGCCAGATAAAAACCCATAACAACAGCTTGTTCCTCCAAAAAATCTTGTTTCTTCGAGACACAAACACAAGAGAGCATATCTTCGTCTGAGGAATCCATATCAGGTCCGTAATTACATTTCCTTTACACATAGAAGTAAGGTCTCTAAATTGTATCTCTTTAAATATCCTATGGACCAAGTATCTTCTGTTAACCATAATGGTCTTTAGTGTACCTGTAACCCATGTACCAAAAAATACATCCTCTTCCAACCAAAAATCTTGATGCCACCTCCTTCCTTGATACCACTTGCGTTCCTGACAATCATACCAAAAAACATATCCACCAGCCTTATATAAAGACTCTTTCGACACAAGATTGTACGTTTAACATGATACCTGGGCAATATATTAAACTTTTCTCACACCAGAAAACGATTTTAAAGTCACCTCCAGATATAATTAACCAAAAAATCAGATAACAATCTTCAGACATATAAGCCATTCTCCTTAATACATGAATACAATTGTATTGACCGCTACAAAACCTTTGAGAAGATTTCCTAGTCGTTTGACCAGAAATCCTATCCGTAAATGAAATCCTGCATATCGCTATCTTAACTCGCCATCTTCTACGTATGCATTTATGAAAATTGGATCGTATCCAGAGAAATACTCTTTCTAAATTGCTCCTCATACTCAGAACAGAACTGCAATTAATAGAAACGATAAACTTAAGTGTATTCTTCATTAATTAAACTGAAAGTATGTACAAGTGTATTTATACTATCCAACTCTACTCTCTCTGTACACTATACAAGTATAAGAAGCTATACAAAATGAAATATGTACAATGTACACTAATAGTCCCCCTCAAGATGGCGTTAAGATGTTAATCAAACCCATCTTGGACATAAACTTCTGGGAGAGTCGGATAGAGAGCTTTGGTGAAAGGATCAGCCAGTTGATTGTCAGTCCGGACATGAAGCGTTTTCAGTTCACCTGCTTCAAGTTTCTCACGAATAGAATGACAATCCTTTTCAATATGTTTAGTTCTCTCGTGAAAAACCGGATTCTTGGCAATGTGGAGAGCTGCAGTGCTGTCACAGTATAGAACTGGAGTTGCCGGAGAAGAGATGCAGAGATCATTGATCATCCGAGAAAGCCAGACTACTTCTTTAGCCGTGATTGACATGGCCCTGTATTCAGCTTCTGCAGAGGATAAGGAGACAACATCTTGCTTCTTAGATCTCCAGGAAACAAGAGAGTCACCAATGAAGATACAGAAACCCGTAACTGATCTTCTTGTGTCAGGACATTGAGCCCAGTCAGAATCACAAAAAGCTTTGATGTGGAAATCATCATCAGCAGGGTAGAATAATCCTTGCCCAATATTACCTTTAAGATAGTGTAAGACTTTATAAGCAGCTTTAAGGTGTGGTTGACGAGGAGAAGAAGTGAACTGACACAGTTTGTTAACATCAAAACAGATATCAGGACGGGTAATGGTGAGATACATGAGTTTCCCAACCAACCGTCTGTAAGGTTCTGCGTCAGGGAGTTTCTCGCCAGTTTCAGAATCAAGTTGGATACTAGGATCCATGGGAATCGAAGAAGGCTTACAACCAAGAAGACCAGCATCAGTCAACATTTCAAGAACATACTTGTGCTGGCATATAGAGATTCCCAGTGTGGTCCTTGCAATCTCAAGGCCTAAGAAATATTTGGGTTGACCCAAATCTCGAAGTTTGAAACAATGCTGAAGCTGAGAGATGAATGTGTAGACATCAGGTTCATGAGAGCTAGCAATGATGATGTCGTCAACATAAACCAAGACCAAAAGATACTTGTTGGCAGCAGAACAGAGAAACAAGGTATGATCACCATTGATTTTCTCAAAACCAAGTCTAAGCAAGGTACTTGAGAATTTGAGAAACCATTGCCTAGAAGCCTGTTTCAAACCATAGATGGATTTCTTCAACTTCAGAACTGCATTAGATGGGAGTTTGTCCCCCTTTCTTGTTGCATACCCTGGAGGAAGTGTCATATATATTTCTTCAGTCAATTCTCCATTGAGGAAGGCATTGGAGATGTCAAGTTGATGAAGAAACCATTTCTTCTTAGCTGCAAGGGCAAATATAGTTTTGACAGTAACCATCTTAGCCACTGGAGAGAAGGTGTCGATGTAGTCAACCCCTTCTTGCTGAGTGTAGCCTTTAGCAACAAGACGAGCTTTATATCTTTCCAAACTACCATCAGCATGAAGTTTGAGTTTAAAAACCCATTTACATCCAACAGGTTTCTTTCCTTCAGGTAAAGAACAAATGTCCCATGTATCAAGGCCTTCTAGAGATTCAAACTCCTCAGTCATAGCATTGCACCATTCCTTGGATTTTTTTGCTTCAGTAAAAGTGTGGGGAGCAGAAACGAGAATGGTGTTGATAAAAGAAAAATGAAAAGAAGACAGCTTATCATAAGATAGATAAGCTGCAAGAGGATATAAAGAATGAGAAGATTGGCACAGATAGTCCTGCAAATAAGAAGGTTGCTTACGGACACGATGAGACACAGTTGCCAAAGGCAAGCCTGTATCAGATGGTGATGTTGCCAAGGGCGATGTATCGCCAGGAGATGGATTCACAGAGTGTGAACTAGCATCAGGAGAGTTTGCAGGACTTGGAAAGAAAGCCTTTGCTGTATCAGAAAGAGAGGAACCAGCAAAGGGAAAAATGTTTTCATGGAATATGACATGCCTGGAAATGGAAATGCTATTAGACTCAAGATCAAGTAATTTGTACCCCTTATAGCCTGAAGGATAACCTATGAAGATGCAAGCTTTTGCTCTTGGGTCAAACTTCAGTCTACCTTTAGGAGAGGTACTTTTGTAGCAAAGACATCCAAAACTTTTCAAGAAATGATATTCAGGAGGTTTATGCATAAGCAACTCATATGGAGATTTGTTATTGAGGTTTGGAGTGGGTAAGCGGTTGATAAGAAATACAGAGGTTAAGACACACTCTCCCCAATAAGAAAGAGGAAGATTGGATTGAAAAAGGAGAGCTCTAGCAACATTTAAAATGTGCTGATGCTTTCTCTCTACAACAGAATTCTGTTGAGGAGTTTCAAGGCATGAATGAAAAGGAAGAATGCCTTTGGTTTTGAAAAATTTCTCAAAAGACAACTCAGGAGCATTATCAGACCTAACAGACTTGACTGTTTTAGTAAATTGATTTTCTATCAAAGTAATGAATTCAGGAAACACAGTCAAGACATCAGATTTTAATTTCAGCAAGTAAATCCAAGTAGCACGGGTGTGATCATCAACAATGGTCAGGAAATACTAAAACCAGTATGAGTAACTTCAGAGAAGGGCCCCCAAACGTCAATATGAACTAGATCAAAAGGTTCTTTACTCATATTATGCTCAGATGGAAATGATAAACGTTTTTGTTTAGCTTGGTGACATACATGACAATGAAAAGAGTTATTATGTTTAGATTTACTCAGAGACAAGTGATTAGAAAGTAAATCAAGTCTAGACATTGATGGATGACCTAAACGAGTATGCCAAGTAGTAGAATCTATGACAGAGCAAGCTATTTTATTCTGAGCATAAGTAGTAGCAGGAATTAAAGAACCTGAATCAAGAACATAAAGGTTGCATACTTCTCTACCCTTGCCAATCATCAATTCCCGAGTAAGATCCTGGATAAAGCAAGCAGAAGAAGTGAAACCAACCATGGAATTAGTATCCTTAGTTAAAGCACTAACACTCATAAGATTGAAACGAAAATCAGGGACAAACAAAACATTGTTCAGAGTTATGTTCTTGCTAAGTGTAATGGGACCTATACCAACAATGCTCACTGAGTTACCAGTTGGAAGAGTAACAAAAGTATTGGAGAGAGGTTTTAGATGAGAGAAAAGGGATTTATTGTGACACACATGATGAGTTGCCCCGGAGTCAATTACCCATGAATCACTTGAGACTAAAGCATGTCCAGAGGAAAGTAAGAAAGGCATGCCAATGAGTGAAAAAGTATATAGGGGTAAGAAAGTACCAGACGCTTTAGAAGCGGATGGTACAGCTGAAGGTGAAGCAAGAATTCCATCATGTGGTGGTGAAACACTCTGACTGTGGAGTTGTGAACTGAAGTAAGCAATGAACTGTTGCATTTTCTCTGGTGATAGAGAGGTAGGAACCTGAGAGGCTGGAGTAGCACCAACAAATCCAACAATAGATTGAGCAACTTGATCACTGTGATTACTCTCTTGGACTGAAGGTGGCTGACCACTCAAACTCATGTTAGCAGAAACAGGTGCATTTTGTTTTGGTTGATATCCTTTATGTTGATATCCCTTTCCCTTTGGCTTCATACCAGGTGGATAACCATGGATTTTGTAGCACCTATCAACTACATGGCCTGCCATACCACAGTGGGTACACATTGGACGAGATTTCGAGTTATTGCCATATGAGTTTGAGGAAACCTGAAAAAGTAGATGGATCAACTCCACTTTGAGAAGAAACTCTTGTTGGGCGTTGACTATCGTCTTGGTCAAGAATGTTGTACACTTCAGAAATAGATGGTAGACTTTTCTTCATGAGGATTTGACTGCGGATATGATCATAACTGTCATTAAGCCCCATCAGAAAATCTATCACTCTGTTGTTGTCATTCTGAATCAGAAGTTCTTCAACAGTTCTACCAGGAACTTGTAAGCTAGTCAACTCTTCCCATAGTGATTGCATTTGAGTATGATAAGACGATAAATCCATACTCCCTTGTCGCAGAGAATGTATCTGATGTCTGAGCTTGTAGAGTCGTGGCAAATTGGATTTGTGAAATCTCGTGTGAAGATCCTTCCAAATATCTGAAGCAGCTTTGAAATAAAGCACACTAATGTAGATCTTTTTCGAGACACAGTTAAGAAGCCATGACTTCACCATACTGTTGCAACGACACCAGATTCTATAATAAGGATCATTCTCAGACGGCTTTGCTATCGATCCATCTATAAAGCCTATCTTATTCTTCGCCTCTAAGCTAGTAGTCATAGCAATTATCCAGTTTCCATAGTTTGTTCCATCTAGAGGTTCAGCAGTCAAGACTAGTCCTGGATGATCCGAATTAAGAAGATGATAAGGACTGTGGATGTTATCAGGAGAGTCTGATACCTCGAAGTAAGATGAAGAACGATGTGGAGTGTGAATGATCTTCGCTCGATCATTGGATCCAGATCCAGTAGAGTGTTGGTTGGATCTTTGAGCATTATCATCGCGAGGTGGAGATGAATCAATATCATCTTGAATCGGAGATGAAATCCGGTATTTAGAAGCGCATTTTCGTTTTCCCATGGTTAATCGGAAGAATACTTCGATTCGAAGAAGATCGGAAGAAATCGAAGGTGATTATGACCAAGAGAATCGAAAAATGAACAAGGAGATGATTATCGGAGATCGGAGTGAGCGGAAGAGAATGTGGAGACAGAATCGAAGATTGAAAACGAGAAGATGAAGATCGATCAGCTGGAAAAGCTCGATTCGATTGATGAAGATGAAGATTGGAGTTTATCGGAAAAAAAAAGGATCATCGAGAGCTAAGCTCTTGCTCTGATACCATAATTGAAACGATAAACTTAAGTGTATTCTTCATTAATTAAACTGAAAGTATGTACAAGTGTATTTATACTATCCAACTCTACTCTCTCTGTACACTATACAAGTATAAGAAGCTATACAAAATGAAATATGTACAATGTACACTAATAGCAATGCTTGTTTATATCGTCAATCTCCATGAATCTTTTCGAATCAGATCTCCATACCCAATGATCAAAGGCAAAGAATGCAGTCTTAATGATTAAAAGATCTCCTATAATCATCGATAACAGTACCTTAAACATTTTCCAAAGATTACTGCGAGGGAATATCATGCACTCCATTAAAAAATCCCCTTGAAAAAGAGTCGCATCCCTTCTAATCCATATGAACCCACCATCCAAATCAAATTTACTTCACCCTTCAATCTGCAAAATTGGATCATCCTCGAATCGAAGATCATAATTTACCCACTATTTACAAGACCTTATTGTCGCACTATCTACACAACGAACAAGCAGCAAATATTTATTCATCTTGCTTACCATTCCAAATGTATTTTCGATAAAAGAACAAAATTTAAAATCTAATCATTTTTAACTTTTAAATTGGTTTTTATAACATATATGCATTATACAAAATAAAATGCAAATGATATGATTATAGCAAACTATTTGTGATTTAAAACAGAGAAAAGTATATACATACATATATAAAGTTTAGTCAACTAAATTAGTGATCATAAAATTAGGGTCATAAAATATTACATATAGATTGGAGGCTTAAGACCGTCACTTTTTTAAACATTGAACACAACCTTGAGTTTTATGATATTATTTTCTTTATATCAAGGGAAAATTACTTATCTATCTAGTATGAAAAAGTATAGTTATTATTAAAGTATGATTAATCTTTTGGCCTTGTTTCTCAAGATTTTATTGCCTAAAGTACCCCTATCATCATTTGGAAGGGAAAAAAAATTACAGAAATGCCATTAATTTTTTTTTCCATGTCAGCGAAAAAATCAAATATTTACGAAAATGCCACCTTCCCTGCGAAATTAAATCCGCAGTCACGTGTTGCAGATTTTTGTGGTTGCGGATTTGTTTGTGTAATTACGGAAATGATGTTACGGAGTTAAATGCACGTGTCACAGATTTGTTTCTTTGTTACGGATTTAAAATAAATCCGCGACAAAGGAAATGTACTTTTTTAATTACTAAAGTAGTATGTAGTGTAACAGATTTGTGTCATGTGTTGCAGTTTTTTTTATACTTGCGGATTTGTTCGTTTTTGGAAAATTGAGTTCGAAGATTTTTTCGCTAGTGTTGAAGATTTTATTGGGTTTTTGCAGTTTTTTCAAGATTTTGCGGATTGTTTACGCAGATTTTATTCCCAGTGTTACAGATTTTTTGTATGTGTTGCAGATTTTAAAAAACTCTGTAACACAGGCAAAAGACTTAAAAAAATTACAAAACTAGTATTCTAGTGTTACAGATTTAGTTCATGTGTTGCAGATTTAATTTTAGTGTGTACAGATTTTTTTTAAAATTGATGACGTGGCATTTTTACTCATCTTTTTTTCTTGCGGATTTGTTATTCTATTTCCTTAAATAGTTTTATAAATTAATTTATAATTGAAAATATAATTTATCTTGTAAATAATAACTTTTAAAATTTAAAATATTATATTGTATGAATCTATATAGAGAAAAACATTCATTTTAGGTTGTAATATTTTAATATAGTTTTTAATATAAATTTTTTTTTAGTTTTTAAGCATAATATGTTTACAAAATAAATTTATAAGTTACAAATTTTGTTTGATGTGTTAAATAAATTTGTAATATTAAGAAAATATAAACTTAATATCTTTGAAATTTTGAAATATATTCAGATATGATTTTATTTATTTTTAAATTGAATATTGTTTTAAAAACTTTTCCTTTTACGAACCACCAATTATTTTTGGTATGTCAATATACTAATTTGATTTTTTCTTGCTAGTCTATTTCCTTAAATAGTTATACAAATTAATTAAAAATTGAAAATATAATTTATCTTGCAAATAATGACTTTTTAAAGTTGAAAATATTATATTGTATGAATGTATGTAGGGAAAAAACAATCATTATATGAACGCAAATATATTAATGTTTAACACCAATTTTAAATTAAAATAACTTATTCGTATACTAAAAATGATTTCTGAAAATTTGAAAATATAATAATGTTAGAAAATAAGTTGGTTAATAATTTTCAAAATTTAATTTTTAATATATGTTTTCTCGAAAAACATATATTATTTCCGTATGATAATACTACATTGTTTATTTTTGAAAAATTCAATGTTTAAATCCCAAAAAAAAATTAAATTAATTATTTCAGTAAGTGTCATGAATTAATAATAAATTTTTGCAAAAACCGAAATAAGTCTATTTTTTCTATTATATTTTTAATAATTTTGGAAATATTTTCAATTGAGATTATGGCAATTTTCGAAAAAATTAATTAAGGAAGTTCAATTTCTATGGTTTTTTCAAAAACGGATATATTAGTTTTTGGAAAAACGTAAATATTCTACTAGCATATATAGAAGTATATTTATTCTCATTAATTACCTTTTTTTTAACCCGGTTTTTTAAAAAAAAAATATTTTATGAAATCATTATTTCCTTTTTTAAAAAATCGTTTTTATTTAATATAAATTTATATATTTTTTGTTTTTAAAGATTTTTTAAGGTAAATGTATTAAAAATGGTAAGTGCTTGGAATTGGGTATTTAGGTCATTTTCCACCTTTTAAACACTAAGTTAGTAAACTTAGGGTTATGAATACTAAGTTAGTAATTAGTCTAAAGATTCATACTACTTAAAGTAAATTTCACTTCTTCTTTTTTTTTGTCAACAAGTAAATTTCACTTATATCAATCATTTTGATAATAAGGAGCAATCCCAAAATATATAAAGATTCATACATGCATGATTCAAATTCTACATACTTTATATACATTTCTGAACAAAAAAAAAAATTATGACTCGCTTTTACATCAGCAATAAGACTCTAAAATGTAATCCACTGCTTCACCAGAAAAGAACCGCACATCTAAATACAGTTTTGATCACACTGAATAAGCAACAAAACAACAACATATGAATTAAAAGCAAAGCAAGGATATGATTTAGTCTTGATGATTTGTCTCCCTCTTTTATTAATTATATACTAGTTATTGAAACTCCGTGCACGCGCGGAGGTGTAGTTTATATAAAGTTTTATTTTATTTTTGCATGTAAAATCTATTTTTTTTTATTTATAGGCGGAAAGCGATGTTCTATATGGGCCTGTTTCACACTATATTCGGCCCATTATATCACCCTCTACATGTGAATTGTCTCTCTTTGTCATCTACATCTACAAAGATAAAATATAGTGTGATATTTACGACTATTTACGACTACATCTACAAAGATAAAATATACCGCGGCCATCTTGACGTTTCACACTATTTACGACTTCTTACTTGTCATCATCATCTCTACTACCCTATCTACTTTGTTTTCCCACAGACACCGTCCTCGATTTCCGGTTAACCTTGTGCCAGATTTCTCCACTGATATCGCAATCCTCCCAATCCCTCTGGACAGTGACGTCAAAAATGTTCCACCATTATTACCAGACTTCTCCATCATCCCCTGTTTCATCAACATTTGCTCCTTCTCTAACTCGCTCACCCTCACTCCCATCCTTGGTATCTCCAGCTTCAACTCCCTATTTTCTCTCCTCAGCGATGCATAGTTGTCTCTTGGAGAGACTACTCGGTTCAGAACTACATAAGACAAATCTAATATCCTTCCTCAATCTCCCGAGAGAGTTTTCTTCAGTAGTAGCTGTTCCGAATAGAGCACTCGAACCACCATTTGTACAGGAAGTCTATCATTCTGTGCCACGTGGTTGCTTTCTTCCTGTGAAAGTTTGTTGTAGTCTATTAATTTGCATAGACTCTTCTTCTGTCAGTAACGGATGAGCCTAATAATATCCATATTTGATTATTATAGACTGAGCACATGTTTCCAAATCAAAGAATACATTGTTTATTGATTGATCGATTGTTTACCTTGAGATACACATCAATGGATTTGTAGATCCCATCGTCAATGATCCGTGCATAATCTGGTAACCTCTCTATAATGGCTGTGAATTTGTGTGGGCTAAGGTATGGATCCTGTGCGATCTCAGCCAAATATCAGCAACGAACTGTGGTGACCTGTGGAATCTGAATCATAACCATTGTCCTCATCTTCTTCCTCCATCCTCTACATGTAAGTATCCTATGGCCAGTATCCACATCGTACATGGGATCTTCGTTTTGGACAGAAGGTATAAACATATCATCAAGAGGTACAATCTCTATCTGCTGAAAAGGATAATGTGTGTTTATATGTATGATCGCTGGGAATCAATGGAAAGTCTACCTCATCGAAATCAGATCCAAATGGAGCCGCCAATGCGTCATGGATCTGTCTCATGATATCGGTCTGCTCATTGATCTCATCCATTGTCTTGTCAACATCGGCAATGTTTTCTGCAAAACGCACACCTGTTTAGAAATCCACTCTTGGTCGCTGCTGAAATCGTAATAGAAAAGGGTAAGGTAAATAAAAGCATATGTTTCTTTCTGCATAGCTTTCATTGCAGAAGCACAAGACCTCAAAGCATCGACAGACTTTGTTGTTGCTTTGCCACCTTATAACATAATCATCTGTTTACAAAAGAAAAGATATATTCAAATTTATCACTTACAGTAGTGCGAAATTGGATAAAAAGGCTTACTTGATGATGAATACGGATCTGGAAACTCCCAAGCTGTTCAACTTGTTGCTCATATACCCTCTTTATTTTCAAACTTATCATAACTGCTGCACAATTACGAAGCACATTCTTGGATCTTTTATACACATAGAGAATATTCTCATAATCATAATCATATATATAAGTGCACAGTAGCAGGAGACATATTAGCAATTGTAGCACGGTCAGCAAAAGACATTTCCCTCATCCCTTCCTTTGTTCTAAGAAAAGAAACAGAAGCATATGTGAGTTATCCTAACTCACTCAGGTCAGATAAGTAAAGAAACGAAAAAATAAAAATATGATATCAAATTTTCATGAATATACAGTGGAATTCAACAACTTTTCCAACTACTCCATGTTTCCTCAGCATCTGAGTCAATGTTAAGTCCAGATCAGTAGTTGTGATTCCATTAGCTTGAAACCCACAATACCAGGCATGACCATGCTCATTGCTTGCACAGAGAGAGATAAATTCAACTTACAGTTTATAATAGAAGAAACTTCATCAAAGTGTTTAAATTTGAACTGCCAAAGAATCATCTCTATATTGAACCAACGTTTCAGAAAGAGTGTTGGGACTTACTTCTGGTTTTTTTAAAGAAATAAGATATAATTCACTTGACCAAGTATGGCATCTTCTGCTTCTATACCGCCAACTCCCCATCCAGAAACACCCAGTCCATTGATCAAGTAAACCTTACAACATTGTTTGGGTAAAGAAGTCCATTTGTGTTGAAAACAACTCTGGCAGGAAACTCTAGGTTGACCTGTCAATCGCAAATTAATAATACCTTAGTATTCTAAGCATCAAAAAGACTTCCAGCGTCCAAACAAACACAATTAACTCTGAACTCTTTTACTTACTTGATGAACTATTCTAGATCCAAGAGGTACGACAAGCATGTTGTCTAATGCATTGGAACCCTACTTAAGAAAAGCAAATCTTTCTTCGTTGCGTTTGGAACTCAATCTCCACATTTGCATGCATTGCGTTCTCTGGTCTCGCCACATCCACTTTAACAGAGTGATCAATGACAAGGTCTACATGGATCTGCTTTTATCAAACATATCTTGTATCATACCACAAAGACAAATGATATCAACCACTACCAGTAAATAGCTGGGGAAACTAACCAGTGGATTAATCCTATAAGAATCCCCACCGAGATTATTCATGGCATCTCCCATGCAAGCAAGATCAACAAATGCAGGGACACCAGTAAAGTCCTGAAAACGAAAAAATAAAATTGCAGTCGATCAGTTTCAGAAAATCACAATCAATATCTCATCGAGAAAATACATATCACTCGTTTCTTAGGCTGTGGCTGCCTGAAGAAGTACCCGAGAAGGTTTGAACGGAATCTCTACATGTTTGGAAGAAGTGTTCTCCCAATCAAGTATCTTCTCGAGAACTTTGCTCGACTTGAAACTTATCACAGTTACGTATGGACGATTCGAGAAGTATCCTAATGGAATAAGGAATTTTGCATGCGGTAAGTGGGATTTAAGATTCTGAGAAATTCTGGAGTTGCTGAAACAGTTTCATCGCGTGAGAGAAAAGAAGGGGAAGAGTCTGGAAGAAGAGAGTTTATTTTTTCGTTTGGGCTGCTGGGATATAGGCAACGATTAAATTGGAGAGAAAATCTCCAAACAACGACCAAACAATTTTTTAAAAAAAATTTACCGCCACGTAGGACAGAATGATTGTGCTGATGTGGATAGCCTTAGAGTGGAGAGAATTTCTCTCCCATTATATATATGATATGTTGTAGCCCTCTATGTTCCTACCAGCAATATATGCTATACATTCATAATAAAATATAATCAAATACTTTCGACATCGCTCATGTTCAACACAAAATATCTCTCACATTGCAATTTATATCTACAACAAGTAAATAAAAGGAATACAAACATAATAAAAATCACAATACAGTAAAAAAATTAATGTCAAATAACATAACTATATGAATAAGGTGAAAACATAGAATAGCTTATGATATAAATCAAAATACATAAATATTAATATAAATTTAAGTAGTTTTCATCCTTAATCTGTGCGTTATAAGACCATGAACAACCATGAAACCCAATAGGGGTTTTTTTTAAAAAAAATTAACAATTTTTTTTTTTTTACAGACGGAACAAAAAAAATTGGACCAATCCTGTAGCGCCTACGTGGCGCTACATGCAAGATACCGTCTCTTAGCTAAGGACTTCTGAGCTCGGTATGTTAACTATTCATGTGGGTCCCACGTGGGACCCACAATATTTTAATTTTTTTTTTGTTAAAAGACTCACCTAAATATCATCGTTGTTCATGCTCTAAGTTTCCTATCGTAATGATATGAAAATTGAACAAAAAATAATACAGACTGAAAAATAAACAATACCAAGAAGTTATATATGATACACAATCAAAATCTAATTAATACAAAATAAAACCAATATAACTATAACAAATTTGAATACGAAATTCCCGCGTAGCGCGGAATAACCCCTAGTTCTAATATATAATGAGAGCTAATTGAGGCTCTAGGAGGTGTCCACCTAAGCAAAGAAAAACACTCCACAATGATGTTATTTTTTTAACTTTTCTTTTTTAAAATTCACGTCAAACATTAATAAGGAAAAAAGCCTATTAATCTCCCTTTTTAAAATAAAAAATATAATCCCCCATATGTCGATCCCTCTTCGCCAAAAACATCTAACGATTGACCTTTGGAATGTCGTCGACGACCCAGTTTTAATCCCAATGCCGCTTAAAATCGAATCTTAATAGTCAAATCCGTCTGGAAGCGGCAGTACCTAAATCCTCGGTAGATCCACAATTCGTTTCCAAGTTTTGTTTTCATCCTCCTCCTCTCAAACTTTTTATGAAATCTGCTATAATGGTGGATTCCTATGCGGTTAAGGTTGTAATGGTGGCTACCCAATTTTCGCTTGGCGATACTTTAAGCACCACAGTGTGATCACCAAAGAGGCAAATTCTCATTCCTGCTGCGAAGAACATGTAAGAATAGCAGAGTGGTTAATATTTATCCAACTTTTGCATTGTTCTTGGCTCCTCAATGGGAACCTGCATCGCCTACACCAAAACGTGTGAGGAAACGTGTTAGTGGAAACCAGATACGACATGAACCAAAACACTATGTTGTTAGCGCGTACAAAGTCAGCCATGACCCTCAATGTTTTAGATTTGAGCAAACATATTATTGCTATATGGAACTCCATATTTACATGAATCTTTTTTGCTCCACAGGACTTTGCGCAATACAAATATGGGGTGTACAAGCACATAACAATACTAACATTGGAGGTCATGCAGTTAAGCTTATTGGCTGGGTAACTTCTGATGATGGTTAAGATTATTGGGTATTATTCCACTTTTAACACTGGGTTTCGTGTTTCGATATTGCTGGAGAATTCATGGTGCTAACCAGACGAAAGGACAATTGCTTTTGCTTAAGCAGCATGACTCAAGTTTTCAAATGAAAGAAGAAGAAGCAACGAATAAAGGCACTGGAGGAAGCTAAAAGCTGTTCAAGAAATGGAAGTGGAAGTTATGAAACTCAAGAGGAAAAACAGAGAGCTCTAACACGAAAAAAGAGAGAGTTAAGCATCAGAATCGACTCTGCAGAAGCAAGAATTTCAGCACTTTTAAACATGACTGAGGTAAGAGTAATGATTCTTGCATCGAAGTTTCTTTTTCTGTAGTTTAAATTTTCTGTCATTTTCATTTTTTAGAGTGTAAAGTGGCGAAAGAGAAGCAGTTAACAATTTGAAGCATACCAATCAGGATTTGTTGAAGCAAGTGGATGGGCTTCAGATGAATAGGTTTAGTGAAGTTGAGGAGTTGGTTTATCTATGTTGGGTCAATGCATGTTTACGTTATGAGTTAAGAAACTACAAGACACCAATTGGTGAAATCTCTGCTTGTGACTTAAGCTAAACGGTCGATGCTAGAGTACCCTGTGTTGGAACATGGCCAAAGAGATACCGAAGAAGAGAGCAACTTCTGTCAACCTTCCTCTCCTGGAGTGATGATTTCGACAACGCTTCAATGGATAGTTCCACAAGTAGCTTTAGTAGCTTTAGCAAGAAACCAGGTTTCATTCAGAAGCTTAAGATATGGGGGAAAAGCAAAGACGACTCTAGCGTTGAATCATCTCCTTCAAGATCATTCTACGGAGGAACACCTGGATGACTTAGCGGGAGCATGAAAAAATAGTGAGGCCCTTTAGAATCTTTGAAGATCAGAAACGCAGGGGAATCTGTAGCCACAAAAACGTTTGGTAAAGTGGATCAAGAAACTCCTGGCACACCTGAAACTCTGAATCTTTCAAGAATCAGAACACAACAACAAGCTTCTTCTCCGGGTGAGCCTTTTCACTCCGATGCACCATCGTTTCAAGTGATGTCTAAATCCATTGACAATGTTTTGGACGAGAATTATGATGCGTACAAAGACATGCATAAGTTTTCGGTCGAGAGAGAGAAGCACATTCACCATAACGCAGATGAAACATGGTGCACCTTCTTTGATATCTTCAGTAACTGGTAACTTATTGAAGCTTGGAGAAATATGATAAGGGAAATCAAGAAACGATAAACATTCCTCTTAGCAGTAAGTTCACTCGAGATATTGTTGATGCAATTAGATTTTCGAATAAAGAATCAGATGTTTAAACTTTACTACAGATACAAGCGGATGTGGAGACACAAGGTAACTTTGATCAGTCTAGCAACTGAAGTTCGACCTGCTTCTTTCACAGATATAGAAGATCTATTTAAAAGCGCTCCTTCTCGGTCAATAAATGCTCTTTTTCAACATTAGTGTCTAAACTGTGATTCCGTTTCTTTTAAACTTACGAATCAATTGTTGTAATTTCTTGAGTAGGTTGATGAAAGAGCGGTTCTTAAACACTTTGATTGGCCATAACACAAAGCTGATGTGTTACATGAACTATTGACAATGATAGGAAAGGGTGCTTCTGGAGAGGTAACATTAATTTTACTGCTTTGATTATTTTCTAATTTTCAGCTTGGATCATGCACTTAAGTCTAGCTGTCGGGGATAGTGCCTGCAAATTTTACATTTTCTTTCTTAATTAATTATTTGGATTTCTTACGATTGTGTTTCTGTCTTGATGCAGGTTAGGATATGTAGGGAGAAGGGAACATGTCATGTCTATATAATGAAAAAGCTCAGGGAATCTGGGATGCTTCATAGAGGCCAAGTATTTCCTCAAGGCCTTCTTTACTTAGATTTATCTTCTTTTTTCTATCAATGAAAAGCTCAGGTGGGATATATGAAAGCAGAGAGAGATTTACGTGCAGAGGTTGACAACAATTGCATGTTAAGTTGTATTGTTCATTCCAAGATGAAGAGTATTTGTATCTTATTATGGAGTATCTACCTGGTGGAGATATGATGACCTCACTTGGATTTGATGCATTTTCTCAAATGTGTCTGACTTAGATACGACTCTACTTCAATTTGAGCGAAATCTTGCGAGAGATTATGCTCAATTCAAAACTCAATTGCGTAATTGGATCTTCCGATATTGCCAAGGAAGAAAATCTAAACAGTTGTATTTTCTCTTATAGAGGCAAAGCAACCGATTTCCACATCGAGCCTGAACTAACCCTGGAGCTGATGATGGCTGCTAATTATCTTCACACCTAAAGAGTTAAAATCTCAAAATCTTACTATCAGTAGTGTAGTTTCTTTTGAAGGTCTGGATTTAATATGTCAATCCCTGGAGCACTTCGTGTGGGTTATAAGTTAAACGTTTGACAAAAATATGCATTTGGGTTCACGCAGAACTATTGAATAGCTCTAAGGGAAAGGGAAAGTCGTCTACTTTACTTTTTTTTTTTTTTTGGTAAAAGTCTACTTTACTTATTTGAACATATATAACATGTGATCTGGAAAGCTTGATTATTACCCACAAGCACCAACATTTAAATACAAAACATTGCCAAAGCAAAAATTCAAAAATCATTTTGTCGGAGTTATTTCATAGCTTTTATAATTTACAAAGGTATAAAACCTATACAAAAAATAGAATAATGCATTTTATTTATTTACTTAAGCAACTTTGTTGGTATTCATTTGCTTAAATTCACTGCAAAATAAACAAACAAGATTAATATTATATGCACTGCTATATGACTTATAAAATAAATCATAGATAAGTATTAACAATTTAGCCAAAAAACCTAAAAACAAAACTAAAATGTACAGCGCGGAATAATCACTAATCTATATATATAAAGAAGGTTTTTCTCTCTTCTCCTTAAGCGACCTCATCATCTTAATTTATTGCACATCATTTTTATTTCATTTAATTTAAATATATATCTATTATTAAAAAAATATGAAAGGTCATTTCCATATTATATATCATAAACCAATATTCGATCAATATAATTTATCCTGATCCAAATTTAAAGAACATTATTTTTATTTTCACTTAATGCTTTAAATATGTAAGTTTTTTTACTAGAATATACTCAAAATTGTTTAATCTTAATTATACAAATTTATTAATATAATATATCAAAAATAGTAATATCCAGTAATAAAATTAATTTTGAATTAGCAATTTTAAGAGAAAATATATATCTATATATATAAAGAAGGTTTTTTCTATATATATAAACAAGGTTTTTCTCTCTTCTTCTTAAGCCACATCATCATCTCAATTTATTGCACGTCATTTTAATTTCATTTAATTTAAATCTATATATATTATTAAAAGAAATATGAAATGTCATTTCCATACTATATATCATAAAACCAATATTCGATCAATATAATTTATCTTCATCCAAATTTATGACACATTGTTTTTATTTTCACTTAATGCTTTAAATATGTAACTTTTTTACTAGAATATACTCAAAAATTGTTTAATCTTAATTATACTAATTTATTAATATAATATATCAAAAACAGTAATACTCTAATTAAAATTAATTTTAAATCCGCAATTTTAGGAGAAATATAATAAGAAGAAATGGGGATACGAATTGATTAATAATAAACATCTAAAATAGAAATAAGCTTTATATATTGATCGACCGTATTTATAAAAATATATTATAGTCGATGTTAGAATCAAAATAGAATACATTATGAGAACAAATATAGCCATCTATTCTTTCTTGAAATTTATATTTATAGTAAGATAACATATAGTCTCTTATAAGAATCAATCAAAATATTTAAATTAGTATATTCAAATAAAAAGTCAATTAAATATTTCTAAATATCTCATCATCTTAATTTATTGCATAATATTTTTATTTCGTTTATTTTAAATCTATATATTATTAAAAGAAATAAGAAAGGTCATTTACATATTAAATATAATAAAACTAAAATTCAATCAATATAATTTATTCTCATCCAAATTTAGGATACATTATTTTTATTTTCACTTAATGCTTTAAATATGTAAGCTTTATTACTAGAATCAGCTCAAAAATGTTTAAAATTTATTATACTACTTTATTAATATAAACAGAAGCAAAAATAGTAATAATCCAATAATAAAATTAATTTTAAATCAGAAATTTTAGGAAAAAAATAATAAGAAGAAATGGGGATACAAAATGATTAAAAACAAACATCTAAAATAGAAAATAATCTTAATTATACTGATATATTAATATAAATTGTAGCAAAAAATAGTAATAATCCAATAATAAAATTAATTTACAATTGGCGATCTTAGGATAAAAATATTAAGAAGAAATGGAGATACTAATTGCATTAACAACAAAAATCTAAAATACATAATAATATTTATATATCGATCGACCGTATTTATAAAAAGACATATATTACACTCGATGTTAGAATCAAAATAGAATGCATAATGAAAACAAATATAACCAATTAATCTTTCTTGAAAATTTTATATTTACAGTAAAATAACCTATAGTCTCTTATGAGTTCTCTTATAAGAATAAATCAAAATATTCAAATTAGTATTTTTAACTAAAAAGTCAATTAAATATTTTTAAATATTTATTAGAATTCATGATGTTGTTTTAGATTTTTTTTAAAAAAAATATTTTCTATCCGCTCAACAAAAATTACAATTCAATATATAATTTAAGATTTACAAATAAAAATTGTTTATCTGTTTATTTGTTTATCTGCTCATCCGCCCGTAAGACGGATTAATTTCTAGTATATTATATAATTGACCATCTATTATCTCCACATTTAGCCACGTCACTATAAAAATGTGCCTTTACTTTTCACTTTTTCTGGTCACGTTAGGTTCCTTTTATGATCCTTAGAGCATCCCCAATGGTGATACTCCATTGAGATTCTTAAAAAAAAAAATTAATATTTTTTTTTCTCAGATGCAAAAAAAAAAACGGACCAATAAATAGCTGACACGTGGCTAAACAGTCTAAGAGTCGGTTCTTATATAAGAAATTTTAGAGACGGATTGTTAATTTTATGTGGAGTCCACATAGAACCCACACAATATTTTATATATTTTTTTGCTAAGGACTCTTGCTAACATACCCCGTTGGATATTACTTCTTCCCATATAACTTCTTCCCATATAAACCGTGAAAGCCCAAAAAATATTACTGTCCCACATTCTCTTCTTCTACTCTTACTCATACAATAAGCTTCAAATGAATCTCCCAGCCATAATATGTTCAGTTTCAAACTCTTCCATGGTCTCTAATTTGTAACACCAATTAGTTAACGTAATTATAAATTTATTATATAATAGATTTGATGACCTTTTAATAGGGTAAGAATATTTTTCTCTATCATGTTCTTCGAAATGATTTATTGATTATGGGTTTGAATGGTTTTGGGGTTTTTTGTTGGTTCTGTATAAAATATTTTATTTTATAATTTGGATATGGTTTTAATGATGTCCAAGGGCTTGTGGTCAAGTGGTAAAGAGAGGGATTTAGGATGCTAACACGTTTCAAGTTCGATCCACCTACTATGCGAAACTAAATCACATTTCTTTCGACACCCACATTGATATGGGCTCACTTCTTTCGGCCCATTTGAATAACCGAAAAGAGGGTCTATCCACGGACTACACCTCCCCTTGGGAATTAGTCTGAGCCCCTCCATAGGCTCGAGATACCCCCAAATTAATCAAAAAAAAAAAAATATGGTTTTAATGGGTTTTTTTTTCTTTCAAAAGTATAGGTTAAAGTCGGATCACAGTTTTGTATTTACATCAAATTATTCAGTTTAATTTAAGTGGTTTTATATTTTATTCACGGTTTGGATCTAAACCATCAAAATTTTATTATATGGAGAAGTCAAAATTAAACTTTTAATTTGGGATATATAGACACAAAACATATTTATGTGTATCTTTGATGCTAAATGGTATTTCTCGTGCGGAAATATATTGTTAACCCTTTAATGAATTAGGTAACTTAATTTTAGTTTTTTAGCTTAAAGTATGTTTCATTTTAATTTTGTTGGTCAAAACAATATTTGATAGTGTCAATACATTTTTTCTAAAGATACATATACTTTTTTTTAAAGCTGATGATATCAGTTAACCTTCATTCTCCCTTCTTAGCTCCACTTTTGATGCATATCGATATTGATTCACTTATTGGTTCTGAAACCTCTAGATGTAAAGCTACAGTGGTTAGAAATTTTAGTATAGTCCACTCCAAGAATACTTCTCCATTGTTCACAAATTGTGCCTTATCAAATGGTTTTATCTCCTCTACTACCGATGATGGCTGCACAGTCCTCTCCAGTCCATCATCCCTCAAATAGCTCAATGTATACTAGTCTGGCTAGCCCATCCTGGAGATAATACTAGCACTTCTGCTTCAACCCAGTCCCCACTTGTCTCCGTCATAGCAAAACTTTCTCTTGTTTACCAATGTATCAGACCATGAATTGTTTTAGATATCTCTCAAAATCCATCAACGATATGGCTAATCCAAACAGAACCATAATCACGAACAATGACACCAACTCTGGCATTCTCCGTCAAACCCATAAAACCTAATGACTTTAGTTATTTAGATTAAAAATTCATTTGTGCTTATCACGCTCCTCATCGCCTAGTTTTTCACCATCTATATCGCCTCACCTCTCCCACAGCGGCCACGGCCGGCATCCTGGAAAGACTCCTGGTTCTTTAATCTCATGTAGTCTCCTTTCCTGAGGTGGCTTGCACTACAAAAAAACAACGTTATTGCGACTGCAATTTTAATCGCAGAATAGTCGTTAATCGCTGTTTTACGACTAGTTTACAACTAATTATGGTAGTTAAAGATCCATAGTCCCTAAATCGCATAGTCGTATTAATAGTCTGCGAAGTACGACTATTTATACGACTAATAGCAGTAGTCGGCAATTAGACGTAGCTTAATCGCAATATATAAGGACTCTGACTACACGGCGACAACTATGCGACTAAAGGATGTGTCCACACGTTGTCAGAGAAACATAGTAATCAAATAGTCGTTAAAATAAGTGACTGATGTGCGATTAATATGTGACTGTCTAATATAGTCACCAAGTAGTCGTAACAATTGGCCACTATGTACCGACTGTGGAACGACCATATTAACGACCATCCATCGACGAATCGGAACATTCATATACGATTATGGTACTGATTCGGCCACTACTTATCGACTATTATGTGACTGTCTAATATAGTCACAAGGTAGTTGTAATATAAGGTGACTATTTGGCGACTGTTTCTTGACTAACTTACCGATGATCTGACGACTAACAGGAACATCAATATATGGGTAAGCATTTTGCTATTAATTAGTGATATGGGTAAATTAACGACTACAAAACGTCTAATCAAAACAGCCAGATTCGATTATGGTAATGATTGTGTCACTACTTCCCAATATTTTCTGATTGTCTTATATAGCCACAATTTAGCCGTAATATATGGCGACTATTCGTAAAATCAAAATACGCTGATGGTAAATATTTTGCGAATAATTGACGACTGTTTGTTAACTTTTCTTCGTAAAAATAAGGATTAAGATTAATTAAATTTACAATTTGGTAATTGCTGATACCGTTATTTGAATTTTACAAGAAATGTAAAAGACATTTGCTTCAAAATAACATTGGTATATAGACACAAACGATCTACATACATAAACTCCAACATTTAATAGTTTCCAAATCATATACAAAAAATTAAGAAGTGCAAGAAACAGTGATAATTAACCTATGATGCTTATGGTGTTGTAGTTTACGTTGAGCTTCCTTCAGTTGCTCTTGGTGGGTCACAAACGCTAAAAAGTGTCTGGGCTGTCTACGCTTACCCATTAACGGATTTTTCTGACTCCATAAGGATTTACTCGTCCATCCTTCTCAGGGGCATGTGATAATTAAAAATACTAAGAAAAAAAATTAAGTAAAGAACATGAAATTGACCCCCAAAAAAAGTAAAGAGCATGAGATGACTTTACAAGCATGGATTGTGAAAAAGTTACTTTCACTCATCAAATATGTAGTTATATTCATCTGTTGAGATCTCCCGAGGTCGCACTCCTTTGCAGTGCTTCTGCAGTCATTTGGAGTGTTGACCATGTCTTTCATCCGTCGTTGACATATATCCTTGAAAAAATGTTTAAGAATAAAGTTATGGATAGTTTGGCCATATCTCAAATGATACAAACACTATCTTGAAAACGCCCAGACAATCGAACATAATAAAACAAAGAGAGTAGTTAGATAGATACATCAAACTCAATTTCTTGCTTACTATAAGATTAACATCCTAACCATCATATCCTAACTCATCAAACACTTGTTGTAAACAAAACAACCAACTTATCCAGGATATGGAGACCATATTGAAGCTGAAAGAGAAATATAGTAGTCGTTTACAACCTATATAGCCAAAATTAATTGTTCCAAAACAAGCTAACCACAAGAAAATCATAAGCAAACCAACAATCAGACTCATAAGCAATCATGTTTCTAAAGCAAAGCAAAGCTCAATCACGTGAGGGTTTAACACACATCCTAACGTCATATTTTATCTATAGTTGTAGGGCTCTTATCACGGAGGGCTTCGTGATTGAGAGATTCAAAGAAGAGTTTGAGAGGGTCGATAGGGTTTCTGCCAAAGTTAGTGATTAATCTGAGAGCCTTGAATAAGAGATTGAAAGAAGAGATACCAGTTTGAGATGGGTGGGCATAGAAGAGGATTTGGAGAGTGAATAGCGAGATGAATTAAAAGACATTTCGGAAAGGCGAAGAACATAATAAAATCAGGGTTTGTTGTAATTGAGGAATTCTTGACACTATGTCGAAAATTGTTGGGTTCAGGCGGGTAATTGAAATGTTTTGGGCTATAAAATTGGGTTTTGATTTCCCTGATTTTTTTGGCAATTTTTTTTGAATTTTAACTCACCTATATGCATAACTTAATCATCATATATTCTTTTTTCTTACCTCAATTTTTAAATTTATACTAATTTATATAATTACCTCGAGTGTTAAAGAAATAGTACACAGAGAAATTAAAGAAATGGTCTGGGACTTAAATGTTAAAACATTTGGTTTCTTTTAGAGAACATACATAAGACATGGCATTTTGGTAATGTCCCCATATATGTTCATGTCGAAATACAATTGCATGGTGCTAAAAGGAAAGAGAAATATGTATGTGCGTTTTTTGATGTTTAACGTTATACAACAACTAGAATTCGTAGGATATATTCCATAAAGGATTATTCTAGGATATTCTCTACTTACCGTAATTTGAGAATATATAATCCTACACAATCTATTAAGCATAGCATTTACGAATTACCTTAACCATATCGGTTGTAATGAACATTTATTATTCTTCTTGTCCTCTTATCTTTCGTCTAGGGTTTAGAGTTTAGGTTTTAGGGTTTTGGGTTTAGTATTTAGGGTTTATAGTATAATGTTTGGGTTTAGAGTTTAGGGTATATATATAGGGTCTAGTATTTAGGTTTATGGTTTAATGTTTAGGTTTAGGGTTTAGGTTTTGGGTTTAGTATTTAGGGTTTATGGTTTAATGTTTGGGTTTAGAGTTTAGGGTATATATAGGGTCTAGTATTTAGGGTTTATGGTATAATGTTTGGGTTTAGAGTTTAGGGTATATATATAGAGTTTAGTATTTAGGGTTTAGGGTATAATGTTTGGATTTACAGTTTCGGGTATTGGGTCATTTGCATTTATAGTCGTTGATACTGAAAAAATTATTAATAATTATAATATTACATAATAAAAGATTATATGAATTACATATACAATAATAAAACACACATAAACACAAATTTTACAACATTACATATAAAATACCAAATAACTTAAGCATTATTTCCCTGATGCTCCCATATATATCTGCTCAATCAACGCATTCCTAAGTGATAAAAAATTAACAAAATTAGAATTTGTCGTCGATACGATAAGGACCAAATAAGAAATAAAATAAAGTTTCGAGGTTCAGTATTTATGGTTTAGGGTTACTCCTTCTATATTGGCCAAATTGTTCGATATGTGTTAAATAGCATAATTAATAACCAAATTTTCATTGATCTTGTTATTAATTAAGTGTTTAGTTTATTTTAGTATTTCACTGTTTTAAGTGTTTTCTTTGGGATGCAATAACGATGAATCATTAAACCAAATACTTGATAATTATGTGTAAGGAAAAAAAATAAAATGTAAAATTGGCAAAACATACATAAATACGACATCATCGATTAAATCGAAAATGGTAGAAGTTGTTTTCTATCATTCTGCAGAAGAAAGCGGTCTGCATAATCCAGAAACATTGGTCGAAATAGTTGTTATAAATTGGCCATCCAGAGCACAAAGGGTCGAATTTAGAACATCGGCATAGGCTCACACGATCAATATCATTTTCGTTATATTTCGCTGTGAACCAATCAGGAAGAAATCTTCCCCAGGAACTATAAACCAGACGAGGTAGTTTTTTCGCAGTTGCGTTGCGTGTTCTCAATTAAATTCATATCTACCGAAGAGTTCATCATCTTTGTCTTCCCTGAAGGCTTTTTGTATGATACCATACATATTGTAACGCCCCGTCCGCCCCTACCGGTGAGTCACCCATCCCTCTCCCGGGCTCGTGGGCCCCACCCCTGTCCGACGGTCGGTGCGTTATTTTTGGTAGGCCCAACCGAGTAATTTACTGACCCTATAATCACCCCCTGACCTTTTCCCATGTGTTTTGTCCTCACACACATGCTACCACGAGTCACTTCCCGAAAGGTCACCCATCCTGGGACTACTCCAGCCCAAGCACGCTTAACTCTGGAGTTCTTTCAGGCAAGTGACCGGAAAAGGTAAGTGCACTTGGTGTTATAGGTAGCCAAATTAATTCATTTAAGACTTTCTCAAATGGGCCGGGCCAGGGCCCTTACAATTCTCCCCCACTTAATGGGAATTCGTCCCCGAATTCCGCAGCAACCATAACCCTCAAACCCCAGGATTGTCTCCCGAGACAGAATCGGTTTGACTTCCCTGGGCTCTGATACCACTTTGTAACGCCCCGTCCGCCCCTACCGGTGAGTCACCCATCCCTCTCCCGGGCTCGTGGGCCCCACCCCTGTCCGACGGTCGGTGCGTTATTTTTGGTAGGCCCAACCGAGTAATTTACTGACCCTATAATCACCCCCTGACCTTTTCCCATGTGTTTTGTCCTCACACACATGCTACCACGAGTCACTTCCCGAAAGGTCACCCATCCTGGGACTACTCCAGCCCAAGCACGCTTAACTCTGGAGTTCTTTCAGGCAAGTGACCGGAAAAGGTAAGTGCACTTGGTGTTATAGGTAGCCAAATTAATTCATTTAAGACTTTCTCAAATGGGCCGGGCCAGGGCCCTTACACATATACTTGCTTAAGATGCATCCATATTTTGACGCTGCCTTTATGTGTGAGACCTTCATCTCTCTGGTTATCGAAGAAGAAATCAGAGATTCCTTTGAGAAGGATGGCTGATGTGTTGCATGCGTCGTAGCAGCTTTCATTGAATTTTCTCCAGTCAGATCCCGGAGCCCAAACATAGTATTCCATCTATATTAGATTAATCGAGTTGAAGAACTCATGTGTTTCCGTCTTCTCCTTCAAGGCTTTGCATGCTATCCTCGAATAGCGGAGATCTTGCATGTTCTGTTCGCAAACACGGGCGAGTATCTTCGTTATCACATCATCAAGCAACGCTAGAGGGTTGAATTGGATGATTGCTCTACATGTTCCAATGTGTTTACATTTGGGAGAAATAGCTACTCGTAACCTACAAAAAAGCTGAATATGAAGGATGAGATACTCTAGGTTCGAACTTCGATATTGATGTTTACATCTTATTTAAATTACAATATGTTTGTTTTCATAAATATTATACCATTGAGTTTGATGGAGCTTCAAAAGAAAACCCTGGAAGAGTTGTTTCACGAGCTGTGTACTATGGTGTTCTCAAATAAATACTAGAAGTAAAGTACATAGGGAAGCTTGGCATGAGATGTGTGGTTTTTCTGTATGATTGGTATAACCCTATCCTAGGGCAAGGTGTTACCATAGATGAGTTTGGTGTAACGTCTATTAATTCGAGCAAGAAACTCAGAAACTATGATCCGTTCATTATTGTTTCACAAGCAGATCAGGTTAGTAATCGACTATATGTATGTTTATTAGTTAGCATTTAAATGAAGTTTTTTCTGATATACCATCTACCTTATGAAGGTGTGTTACATTCCTTAACCTCGTAACACATACAAGAATGATCCATGGATCACAGTTACAAAAATAAACCTGCGAGGGAGGGTATATGGAGTTGAAGAACGCGAACTAGAGCCTTTACAAGCAAGCAGAAGTGATTAATCCCTTGAAGTTAATCTAGTTGTTGACTTCAGTCATTTCGGGGACATTGTTCTTCATCCAGACTCCGAAGAAGAGAGAGGCGAATTCGACAAGGACACTGATTCTATTCCAACGGACTATGACTCTGAAGGCAATGGAGAGGAGTATAATTTTTATATTTGTATGTGTTCAAACATCTCCACAAGTTATTTGAGTTATTCCTTTTTTTTTTATTACTAGGTCACTTAGTAATATGTAAAATTAATGTTATTCCTAAATTGGTCATACCACATTACCCAGAATATCTCCAACCGTAAAAGTTAGAGGAATGGTGTCGGGATGGCGACTCATAACGCGGGAGCAAAGAGCACCGCATCCAGGAAAATTGACTTTGTAAGTATTTTTATTTTTAATTTTCAATAAGTTTAGACTTTTTTTTTAATTAAGATATTGTTTTTGCAGAAATAGCGGGAAGGAAGAGATCCGACACATATTGAGCTCACCGAGGATGGCCATAAAAAAAAGACTACGGGCGAAATCCAGGATTCGATCGCTCAGAGGATTGTTGAGTCGGCGAAGAGCCAGTTGGGTGAGGTGGTTACCCAATCCGAGGAAGTCGGTTCAACGGAAAAGCTACCGCAGGAACAGATCAACGAGATTTTGTCGAGGTAAGATTTTAAATTAACTAAAATATGAATTAAGTTTGAAATTGCTTAATTTCTAACTAGTATCACTGAAAAACTTTACAGGAAACGAAGAAGAGAAGAGGCCGGGTTTTTGGTTTGGGAAACTTAGCGGACAAAGCCTCGACACCGCATTCTCGCTTCCGTCCAGAAAATGGGAACTTTGCCGAAGTCTTAAGGGAGAAAGATGAAGAGATCGAAACGTTGAAGGTCAGTCATACGCGGATTTAAGCCCGGATGGCAGAGAAAGAGGCAGAAACGGCGAGGAAGATGCAGGAGATGAATGATCGGTTCATGTACTTTGTCAAGCACAACTATCTTCTGGAAGACGCACCAGCAAACCACGTTGCGGGGACGGGTCGGAGACAGGGACGGGGATGGGATCGGGATCCGTTCCCCAGTCCCGTGAAATGTAATTTTAAAACTTTTTTAATAAATAACTTAATAAATTTTAATAAATTTTTATTTTCATTTTTTATTATTATAATAATACTAAATTTTTATTATAGTAATAAAAATTATAATTATTGTATAATTTTCGAAATAATTTTTTTTTCTCATCCCTCAGTAATCCGTCGGAAAATCGTCTGGTTTATATCCCTCGGTAAACAGTCGGTAATATACCCTCGGTTAACCGTCAGAAATATACCCTTGGTTAACCGTCAGAAATATACCCTCGGTTAACCCTTGGTATTTTTGCCTCGGTAAACCGTCGGTTTCATTCCGCCAGTATACTCCGTCAGTAAACCATCGGTTTATCCCGTCGGTAAACCGTCGGTTTACCACGCTCGGAAAACCGTCGGTTTACCACGCTCGGTAAACCATCGGTTTACTTCCGTCGGTAAGTCATCGATTATATTGCCTCGGGAAACGGTCGGTAAGTCTGATTGGTAAACCATCAGAATTATGTTGGTATTACTTCCGTCGATAACCCGTCGATAATCCGTCGGTAATCCGTCGGTTTTGCATCTGTCGGTAATCCATCGGTAGTTTTTTTTTGAATAAAACCTTAAGTATATCTTTCGGACAAAAAATTTGGAAGCAGACAGATTAGTATGTATGTAGTGATCGTCTCAGACCGTCGGTGAATATTCATATTGACCGTGAACCATCAATATAGATAATTAAAAGTTACATTCTTCGTTGTATCTTGTTGAAAAAAAGAAAAATCAATAAACCTCATCCGTCCGATACACATGAAAATTTCAGAATGCATAAAGTACCTAAAAGCCTATCTACATTAGACATCACTGACATTCTCTTTTTTAGGGACAACAAGCCCATAAAAACAAAACAACAGAGGTTAATAACAAAAAGGAAAACTAAATCGATCAGCTGAAGATTATTAATCGAAGAAACAAACAAAAAGATGTCTTTAAAATTGATGATGTTCGTTCATAAATAACATTAGTGCTAGTAATGCTGATACGTAAACCAAAAGAAGCATCTTAACGTGTAGAAGCAGTCATGAGATTCAATCCAAGATCTGACTTATCCAACACAAGTCGAGTTTTGCTACTTTGATCTGAAAATTGATGTGATCTCTTCTTGGAAGAAGACAACGAAACTCCAAAAAGCTTGGTCTTCCTCGTAATACTCTCGTGACCAATGTCATCTTCAAGAACAGTAATGGAGCTATGAGAAGTAGGAGGAGAGTTTAAGGCATTGAGATTAGGGACAGTGGCATTATTGTAATAATCGATTGGAGGAGGGAGAGGTTCTTGCTGTTTCTGGAGAAAAGAGGTTAAGTAAGAGTTACTCGGAGCGACAGGCTTGACATGATTCTGAACAAAGTAGATAATGTTGTTGTAGAGTTTCTTCATATGAGCAAGCTCCGACATTAGAACAGTGTTGTTGCGTCGTAATCTCTCGTTGTCTTCGGTTAATGCGGTTACTTGCGCATCGACAATGGTGGGGGTTACACGTGGTCTTGGGGGCGGAGATTCGCACCAGTAATGGTCGTCCATTGCGGCGGCCTCGTCGACACACGGTGGTAAAGGGAAGAAAGTTGGGCCGCCGGAGAATGGAATCTGCGGCGGAGGATGGTGAGTGATGAACGGAGAGTGTTGATTTGGTATCATTTGAGATGTTTTTCTCCGGTGGATTTCGCAGAGTAAATGCTTTTCTCCTCTCTTGAAAAACTCGTTCGCGAACTCCCATCTGTCGGGAACAATCTTTCTGAAACCCTAGAATAAAGAAAATCAAACCCAAATCAAGACAAAATCCGAGAACCCAAAATCGTTTTTGGTATAAAAAATGGTTTCTATAAAAATCGTTACTTTATAAAACCCATATCGTTTTTAACTCAATCAATCAAACAACACAAGAAAAATCTGAAGAAAAAGAAAATATGTTTTTGTCTTCACTTACGTAAGTGTTGAGCTGACGAACGAAGCTAGAGAAGTTGTTGTGTTTAAAGTAGTTAGGAAGAAGGTCACGAGCAAACTCTGGTGGACGCCAAACGATGAAAGTAGTGTCATCGTCTCCCCAAGAAACAACATGATCCGTCGCGGGATCGTCGACAAGCTGATACGTTTTCGTCAGAAACGGCGCAGGAACCGCCTTGCCTTGACCTTCCACCATTAGATGTATCCTTTCTCCTGTGCCTCCACCACCACCGTAAACATAGTTATTCTCCACCACCATCGCCATTAAAGAGAGAGAGAGAGCTTGTTTTGTATCGGTGGGGTTGGATAAAAATGGACCCTGAAGCGGTACTCTAGTACTGAGTGGTGAGTGAGTACCAACATTTTTTCTGGTTTATATTTATTTCGAGGTTGTAAATCGTACGTGTGTATCTGTCCTCATGTGTAACTACCATTAATTAGTAACTTTTGTTTATATGGATTATGATATTTTTAGTTTTATTCATAAGTGTTTTGACTATTTCTTCTAAAATATGCTATGGGCTAGTGAGATGGTTGGCGCCACCGTATATAGTATAAATATATATATATATATACGAACGTTTATGCAAGATATATACGGTGAATAATTTCGTTTAATTGATATATATATATAAACTAATATCATATATAATTTTATATTAATTTATTAAATAAAATATATATTTATAATTAGTATAATTAATGATTTTATAAATAAAATTATTAAGTATGAATAGTAAAAATAAAGTAAATTATCTATAAAAATGGTATTTAAATTATAATTATTATTTTTTTAACTGCAATGGTGGAAATTCCATAGTTCTCCAATTAGTATACTAAACTAAAACAATTAACTCAAAATATGATATTAAATGAAATTGTAATTTAAAAAAAATATATATACAAATTTTTATTTTATAAACCATATAAGTGTGATAAAAATGTATATATACGACTAAATAAACTGTACATACAATAATATAAACTGTATGTACGCCGTATAATTGATTGTATCATCTAAAACGTATTATTTCACCGTATAGTTAAAAACAATATAATGTTTCACCATAACAATATAATGTTTCACCATATAGGGTATAGATGCCGTTTTTTTTTTTTTTTTTTTTTTTGGGTCAAAAGGTATAGATGCCATCTATATAGTCGTATAAACCGTATTTTAGTACTCCTTGCATATATGACACTGAAAGACCCGTGTGAAATTACGTTGGCAGGCCCACAAGAAAAATAATGTTGGTTACAAAACTTAAAATTGAGGTGAATATAAATGTATTATGTAAATGATTTAGAATGATAATGAAATAATTAAGGTTTGATTCAGAAAAGATATATCATGGATTGCAACAGAATTGACCCGTACGTGAGAGAGATTCTACTTGAATGACGTTTTTTTATAAGAGTAATACTTGGGTTCACCCCTAGGGGTGAATCCTTTTGTTCACCTCCAGCTCTTATAACCAATCAAAGTGACACCTAATATTAAGTTTAAAAATTAAAATTAAAAATTACAATTAAACTAACACTGTTTGTTACATTGGTTATTTAACGCCGTTTCCCAATTTTTTTTTGTTCGTTCTCCAACCATGTCTGAAGAATGAGAAGAAAGTAAAGTACAAAGACAAGCGGTTCCCCTCTATCAAACAACTTTCCTTGAATCTTTCATCTCATCTTCTTCCTCATCTGCATCATCCAGATCCACATCTTCGTTAACCTGATCCATATTTCTTGACTTGCATCCGGTAATTTTCCGATTCCCACGAGGACCAGTCTTCACTTTTGGCCGCTCAACATTCCTCAGCATAACATCTTTCTCTTCAACCTCATTGAAATCCTCATCCTCCACAGCGTCGGAGACATGACAACCATCAAAAGAATCTTCACAACCGTCAATGGAAGAGGCATACTCCATAAGATCAGCTTCAGAGTCTTCCTCATCCTCGTATGATATAACATAATCCTCATCTGATTCATCAGAAGTTCAGAACCCTTATCCTTAGATCGAACCCTTGTATTTGAATTCCTTGCCCCAAACGTGTTTCTCTTTCCCATAATCTCTCCTGGATTATAACCAAACCACAAAGCTAAATCTAAACCCAAACAATTTTATAAAATTCCCTAAGCTCATGAACCAACAATGCTTCCACAAGTGTTTTTTTTACTGTTTGTCTTGTCCTAAAATTTATAGCCTAACAAAATAAAAACCAAATCGAAGAGGAAATCTCAACGCTAATTCTCCAACTCAGAAACAGCAGATCTGCAATAAAACCCAAAAACACAGAACAAATCAAAGACACATAACTGAGAATCCTTTGAATCACAATAAAAGCTCTCGATTTGATTCCGAGCTTAGAAAATTCGACTGTTACCCGAGATCATACTAAATGCCATTTAATTCCTATTATTTTATAGAAAACCCAGAAACACGATAAAACATAAATTACAAAATTGCAATCATCCAATGAAAAATCAAATAATTTACAATCATCCTCATGCTCGAGGAAAAACAAACCTGTCCGGTTCTTAAGGAAGAAAATCAGTTCAAATGGTGAGACAGAACGATTTTGAAGCAATCATCATCGCTCCTTCTCCGATTGGCAAGCTCTTATGGCAAGAGAGAGACACAGACCAGTTGCAATTCCATCGATGCATGATGTTTGTTTCTTTTCCTTGAAAGCAAGTCTTATTTGAGAAGATGCACACTGACCTGGAAATTTAACCGACAAAAAGCTTGAGAAGAAAAGAACAGCGAAAATGGATTCTTCTAAAGCTCTGATTCTTTTTCTTATTTCCTTTTTGTAAAAGTTTATGTAATTAGGGATTTTGATAGAGGGGAACTGCTTGTCTCTGTACTTTACTTTCTTCTCATTCTTCAGACATGGTTGGAGAACGAACAAAAAAAATTGGGAAACGGCGTTAAATAACCAACGTAACAAACAGTGTTAGTTTAATTGTAATTTTTAATTTTAATTTTTAAACTTAATATTAGGTGTCACTTTGATTGGTTATAAGAGCTGGAGGTGAACAAAGGGATTCACCCCTAGGGGTGAACCCAAGTATTACTCTTTTTAATACTTGGGTTCACCCCTAGGAGTGAATCCTTTTGTTCACCTCCAGCTCTTATAACCAATCAAAGTGACACCTAATATTAAGTTTAAAAATTAAAATTAAAAATTACAATTAAACTAACACTGTTTGTTACATTGGTTATTTAACGCCGTTTCCCAATTTTTTTTTGTTCGTTCTCCAACCATGTCTGAAGAATGAGAAGAAAGTAAAGTACAAAGACAAGCGGTTCCCCTCTATCAAACAACTTTCCTTGAATCTTTCATCTCATCTTCTTCCTCATCTGCATCATCCAGATCCACATCTTCGTTAACCTGATCCATATTTCTTGACTTGCATCCGGTAATTTTCCGATTCCCACGAGGACCAGTCTTCACTTTTGGCCGCTCAACATTCCTCAGCATAACATCTTTCTCTTCAACCTCATTGAAATCCTCATCCTCCACAGCGTCGGAGACATGACAACCATCAAAAGAATCTTCACAACCGTCAATGGAAGAGGCATACTCCATAAGATCAGCTTCAGAGTCTTCCTCATCCTCGTATGATATAACATAATCCTCATCTGATTCATCAGAAGTTCAGAACCCTTATCCTTAGATCGAACCCTTGTATTTGAATTCCTTGCCCCAAACGTGTTTCTCTTTCCCATAATCTCTCCTGGATTATAACCAAACCACAAAGCTAAATCTAAACCCAAACAATTTTATAAAATTCCCTAAGCTCATGAACCAACAATGCTTCCACAAGTGTTTTTTTTACTGTTTGTCTTGTCCTAAAATTTATAGCCTAACAAAATAAAAACCAAATCGAAGAGGAAATCTCAACGCTAATTCTCCAACTCAGAAACAGCAGATCTGCAATAAAACCCAAAAACACAGAACAAATCAAAGACACATAACTGAGAATCCTTTGAATCACAATAAAAGCTCTCGATTTGATTCCGAGCTTAGAAAATTCGACTGTTACCCGAGATCATACTAAATGCCATTTAATTCCTATTATTTTATAGAAAACCCAGAAACACGATAAAACATAAATTACAAAATTGCAATCATCCAATGAAAAATCAAATAATTTACAATCATCCTCATGCTCGAGGAAAAACAAACCTGTCCGGTTCTTAAGGAAGAAAATCAGTTCAAATGGTGAGACAGAACGATTTTGAAGCAATCATCATCGCTCCTTCTCCGATTGGCAAGCTCTTATGGCAAGAGAGAGACACAGACCAGTTGCAATTCCATCGATGCATGATGTTTGTTTCTTTTCCTTGAAAGCAAGTCTTATTTGAGAAGATGCACACTGACCTGGAAATTTAACCGACAAAAAGCTTGAGAAGAAAAGAACAGCGAAAATGGATTCTTCTAAAGCTCTGATTCTTTTTCTTATTTCCTTTTTGTAAAAGTTTATGTAATTAGGGATTTTGATAGAGGGGAACTGCTTGTCTCTGTACTTTACTTTCTTCTCATTCTTCAGACATGGTTGGAGAACGAACAAAAAAAATTGGGAAACGGCGTTAAATAACCAACGTAACAAACAGTGTTAGTTTAATTGTAATTTTTAATTTTAATTTTTAAACTTAATATTAGGTGTCACTTTGATTGGTTATAAGAGCTGGAGGTGAACAAAGGGATTCACCCCTAGGGGTGAACCCAAGTATTACTCTTTTTAATACTTGGGTTCACCCCTAGGAGTGAATCCTTTTGTTCACCTCCAGCTCTTATAACCAATCAAAGTGACACCTAATATTAAGTTTAAAAATTAAAATTAAAAATTACAATTAAACTAACACTGTTTGTTACATTGGTTATTTAACGCCGTTTCCCAATTTTTTTTTGTTCGTTCTCCAACCATGTCTGAAGAATGAGAAGAAAGTAAAGTACAAAGACAAGCGGTTCCCCTCTATCAAACAACTTTCCTTGAATCTTTCATCTCATCTTCTTCCTCATCTGCATCATCCAGATCCACATCTTCGTTAACCTGATCCATATTTCTTGACTTGCATCCGGTAATTTTCCGATTCCCACGAGGACCAGTCTTCACTTTTGGCCGCTCAACATTCCTCAGCATAACATCTTTCTCTTCAACCTCATTGAAATCCTCATCCTCCACAGCGTCGGAGACATGACAACCATCAAAAGAATCTTCACAACCGTCAATGGAAGAGGCATACTCCATAAGATCAGCTTCAGAGTCTTCCTCATCCTCGTATGATATAACATAATCCTCATCTGATTCATCAGAAGTTCAGAACCCTTATCCTTAGATCGAACCCTTGTATTTGAATTCCTTGCCCCAAACGTGTTTCTCTTTCCCATAATCTCTCCTGGATTATAACCAAACCACAAAGCTAAATCTAAACCCAAACAATTTTATAAAATTCCCTAAGCTCATGAACCAACAATGCTTCCACAAGTGTTTTTTTTACTGTTTGTCTTGTCCTAAAATTTATAGCCTAACAAAATAAAAACCAAATCGAAGAGGAAATCTCAACGCTAATTCTCCAACTCAGAAACAGCAGATCTGCAATAAAACCCAAAAACACAGAACAAATCAAAGACACATAACTGAGAATCCTTTGAATCACAATAAAAGCTCTCGATTTGATTCCGAGCTTAGAAAATTCGACTGTTACCCGAGATCATACTAAATGCCATTTAATTCCTATTATTTTATAGAAAACCCAGAAACACGATAAAACATAAATTACAAAATTGCAATCATCCAATGAAAAATCAAATAATTTACAATCATCCTCATGCTCGAGGAAAAACAAACCTGTCCGGTTCTTAAGGAAGAAAATCAGTTCAAATGGTGAGACAGAACGATTTTGAAGCAATCATCATCGCTCCTTCTCCGATTGGCAAGCTCTTATGGCAAGAGAGAGACACAGACCAGTTGCAATTCCATCGATGCATGATGTTTGTTTCTTTTCCTTGAAAGCAAGTCTTATTTGAGAAGATGCACACTGACCTGGAAATTTAACCGACAAAAAGCTTGAGAAGAAAAGAACAGCGAAAATGGATTCTTCTAAAGCTCTGATTCTTTTTCTTATTTCCTTTTTGTAAAAGTTTATGTAATTAGGGATTTTGATAGAGGGGAACTGCTTGTCTCTGTACTTTACTTTCTTCTCATTCTTCAGACATGGTTGGAGAACGAACAAAAAAAATTGGGAAACGGCGTTAAATAACCAACGTAACAAACAGTGTTAGTTTAATTGTAATTTTTAATTTTAATTTTTAAACTTAATATTAGGTGTCACTTTGATTGGTTATAAGAGCTGGAGGTGAACAAAGGGATTCACCCCTAGGGGTGAACCCAAGTATTACTCTTTTTATAACGCCAAACATATTCACATGATTCAGTGTCACAGTTTCTTTACTTTAATTTTACTGGCTAATTTTTTCGATTTAATTTTGTTCTTATGAAACAAATTTTAAAAACTATAAACACATATGTAAAAAACAAGAATTTTCAAATGGTATCAGTACCGTTTCAATCGATTACAATTAAAATAGAGGTTTGTGGATCGAGAAATCCACAATAAAAATTTATGATTTGAAATAGGAAATTTTGTCGAAGGGCTAAAACTTCAATAATCATATCATATTTTAAAGAATTATCTAAAACGAATATAGGCTTCATAATTATCTTGAATTGATAAAAGAATATTACAAAATGGTCTCACGAAAGAGTTTACAGTGAGTTCATAGTGATGTTTGTGTGTAAAACGTATGTGTGAAAGAAAGACCTTAAATTAAAGTTATTGAAATTCTTTTATAACCTTTCAACAAGCTCTTAATCATGTATATCTCGTAATGCTTCTATTGGAACGATCTATGTGATCTCCGTACAGTTGAGCTGATCTCAGAGTGATCCGCTTTGACTAAATCAACTCGACGGTTGACTTAAATATCGGGCATGTTCTCTTCAATATGCAGTCGTCTTCAAGTTGATAAGGTAGAGATAGGATATAGGGTCGGTTTGGGTCGGAGTGAATATTTAACGTCGACATGTTTGAGAGATAAGGTCTTTGGGCCTTATCGGCCCAAATCCAGGTGTGGGCTTAGGTACCAACAATTGCCCATGGCCTATTAATTGTTTAATTATAAGAGTTAATTGGCAGAAAATGTGAGCCGTATCTCTGACTACAAGGTCTAAAAACCAAAAAACTAAAGCAAAACTGAACCGAAGCCCCAGGCTTAGTAACCCACATGAGAATTGATGTTACTATTGACTGAATTTCTTCGACAATGGGAAAAGTATTAGCTTCGGATGGAGAAAGTAACCCTGGGCATATAAATCAGAACCAAAATACCTAAGCGGAACCGACCTGAAGATTCCGGTTCTGTTCCGGTTATATGCTAACTACCATTGGATAATAAATTTTAGGAACTATGGGTATCAGTTAGGTTCGGGTATTAACCGAGAACCGAAATACCAAAATGTTTAAAGCAGGATTTAATAATTATTAGTGTTCCGGCTTGTCCGAGAAAGTGGATCAGGTGTTGTAGATCAGACAATTCAAAAAGATTAGACGGATCAAATGTGGTTCAGGCGGATGAAGCGGTTCAAAATTTAAGGTTTAATGGAAAATGGTACATAATGTAAATAAAATAAATAAAATTTAATAAATATATTTATGGTTATAAATATATAAAATAAATTTAAATCAATATATGAGTAAGAAAAAAATTAAGATCGAGTATTTCAATATGCTCATATCATATTTTGAGAATAACACTCACAACAAAATAATTATCATAAAACTAAAAATATTAGAATAACTAATGTATTAATGAAATTTTGGTTAAATTCTGTTTGGTTTCGTTCAAACTGGCGTGAGTTTAACCATTCTTTTTTTTTTTTGGAAAAAAGAAATTAACTCAACTAGTTGATTACCAAATCAAACTGATAACCAAATTCTTTTTAATCTATTGAATCGAATCAAATTCATAACCGGAAAAAATTTTGGTTAAATTTGATTTGTCTGGTACGGTTTGGTTCAAATTTTCAGACCAAAAATTTATATTTATAGGAATTACTTTGAAGATAAAAAAAAAATAAGTTTAAAATAATATTATCAATTATTTTGTTAGTTATAAAATTGATAATACTGATATCGACAGTTTATAATTCCTATAAATAAAATAATAATAATATTTTCTTGTTGGTATTAAAATTATTATCAAATATTTGTAAAACTATTTGAAACACCCCATAAATCTAGTATAAATACATATCATCATTTTGGTCTTGCAAGTGGTTCAAAACAATATTTTTATTTTTAATTATATTTTTATGATGTGAACCACTATTTAGAAAAGAAGTGATGAATGGAAGATGTGTTAGAGTTCTTAAAACCATTTTTATATTTTTATTATTATTTTATTTTTTATTAAGTATTTCAATATTATTGTAAAATAAAAATAAATCTCGATTTACAAAAGTTATCTTAAGAAATTGAAACTTTGCCAAAAAACCAATTAAAAAAAACTAAAGATCAATTAAAAACACCATGAGAATCAATTTTTATATGCTCTTTCATTCATAACCTCGACTTAATATATGATGTGTTCCTTATGCCTCGACGTAATTCGTCGAGCGAATAGTCAAATCCCTTATCATAAAATTTATCTGTTTATCATTCAATCCGAACACATAAGTATCATCACCTTATTTCTCAAAAATCATATTTTGTTTATAATCACATGAATTTTTGAGTGACAATTGGTTTCCTATGGGTAGTCTAAGAAACTAATTTTCAGATGATCAGAATTTAAGAAGAGCAATTCCTTCCAACTCTACTATCTGGAATCTTAATACTAATGGGAGTTGGTTACTGCCAGCAGCTCGTTTCGATAAATAGGTTTCTCTTCAAGCTTTTCTCTCTACTTTTATCTCTGCTTGAAAGTGCAGATTCTTACATATGAGAACCAGACGGCACTTCGTCAAGTAAATACGCAACGGAATAGATATACTCGATTCTTCGTGGTCCACCTCTGTCATTTCCTTGGTCTGAAATCATCTGGAATTCAGCTGGTATTTTGAAACACAGTTTCTTAGCCTGGTTGTTCATGCTAGATAGATGTCCAACTCAAAACCGCCGCACTGCTTGGAGTCTCCAAACTGATGTTCATTGTCTTCTCTGTCAATCCGTGTCTAAAAATTGAAATCATATATTGTTCGGTGTTGACTTCTCTTGGTCGATATGGTCAAGGATTGGAGCTCGATGTGGTCTATCACCTGCCAGGGTAAGAGATTCTACAATCGAGAATCTACAAGATTAGCACCTAGGAAAAACTATAAGCGGCTAGTTCTGATCGCATGGCAAGCTTCGATTTACCTATATGGGCTGAGAGAAATGGTCGCATGCACAAAGGGCTCTTCAGATCAGCGGATTCCATCACCTCGCTCATTGACGTGACTATTCGTAACAAAATAGCTTCCTTTTAGGACGATAATCAAGCCAAATCATCGGAGATGATGGCCTTCTAGTTATCGTCAGATTAAAGCACCATCTCGCAGATTATCTCCCTACCTACGTAACATGTAATCCATTGTGTCCTCACTTTCATGTTATGCCTTCTGGTTTTCGGACTCCATTAAAATCATTACCTAAGTATCCAACTCTCAACCGCCTGCCTTCATTTCACTCTCCTCAACTGGGCTTCATAATAGAGTTTCATTTTCTCTTTTACTATAATCAGTTTGTAATGAGTTTTTTAAGGGCTTATAATTTTTGTTGGGCTTGGGCTAAAAACTAACATATTGGGTTTGTAAATCTTTTCATTTCTTTTCACATGTGGAGATGTTGATAAAAAAAACCTTCCAACAAAAAAAATCTTCCCGGAAAAACAACTTATCCTCGAGCATCTCCTACGACATAAATACCATATATATCCATTAACTACTAAAATAACTCATACTTTAAAAGGATCGGTCATAAATTACAACGTTAACCTAAGATCTTTTCTTTGACATTTATGTGGCTGAATCTACGAAGGATAGAGAGTTTACCTTCACCGCCGGCATTGTCATGATGGAAATACTAATGTGACACCTCTATAACTGTAGTAATGCATATGTTTAAGCATTTGCAACAATCATTTAGCAACTTTTCATACATTTAAGCAAGTAATTTCAGATTAGGTGGACGAATTCGCCCTAGACTCTTTCTCTCCCTGGCGCATTTCACGAGGTAGCCACTGGCGATCCATCTAGATCTATGCCACCTCTCTTTGTCGCGTTTCCAGTCTGTCATCCTCCTAGGCTTCTCGTCTTCACAATGACCTCCGGTGACCCGCCTGTCCCCGAGCCCCCCCTGAACCTTCGGATCCTCCGCCACCAGCGCTCGCTCCTCCTCTGTCTTGCTCGATACGCCGCCGCTCGCTCCTCCTCCTCCTCCACTCTCGCTCGCTTCACTTCTTCCGCTCATGTCTCCTCCACTTTCGCTCGCTTCTTAACCTTCATCATTTTTTTAATCTCGGCTCCTCCTCACAAGCTCGCCTTTCAGCCTCCCTCGCCGGTTGTGTTTCTCTCTTCGCAGCCTTTGATGCTTTCCGCTCCTCCCTCTTGGCTCGCTTTCACGATGTTCTTGAGCTCCACATCTCTAGAATCTATCATCTATCGTCGGAGGAAGCTCTCTCAGTCGCCGTGGAAATTGCGTCTGTCGCCGGATCTGCCGCCACTAGAGCCCTCACCGAAAAATATGCGGTTGGGTTTGCTCCATCTCTGGCATTATTCCAATACCACAATCGCTGTTAATTTCCTCTGGTTGCAGCTCAGTTTGGACATGCGCTTTGACCATATGTTTTTGGCTGGCTTTTTAGGAAAAGCTCGTTAAGAAGTTTTCTTTTACCTCAGCTTGTGGCGTTGCATCCTCAGTCATCCCCAAAAGCTTATCATCCCTTGTTTCATGATGGGTTAGTCTGCTCTCGTTTGAAGTTTCTTCTGCTTCTTGTACCGGCTCATGTTTCATCAAGTTTGATCGCTTCCACCCTCTAGAATGTTGTGATATTTACTGGCTTAGGTCTCTTAAGTGATCCTTATTTCCTTATAGTCAAAGTTCAGTCATTCCTTTTACTTCATCATGAGGCAGCTAGGATTATGTCCATGTTCACTTTACCTCAGTATGAGGATTTTATTACTTCAGTATGTAGTTAGATAGCTCTAAGATTAAAATTCCCTTCATTCCCGCTTCTCGTGTCGTATTGGACACAAATTGTTCGTTTGCCTCCTTTACGGAGATTACTTTCCTCCCTTGTTCACCACTTTCTTTAAGTGAGTTTGGTGCAGGAAGTGTCTTATTGAAAATTACAGAGACTTCGGTCTCGAGTTTAATCAAAGGCTTTGCAGCCACTTTGGAGATTGTTAATTGTGCACTTGTTGTTGTTCCAATTCAGGTTTAGTCCACCATATGTGTTCTCCAATTCTCATGGTTTCATTTCACTTACCAGCTGGATCGTCGTAGAGATTGGAGGACTTCTTCGCGACTTTAGTTGTTTACGTGTTTTGTTTACCCTTATCTTGCTATGTCATTTTCCTTACTTTGATGTACTTTCAGTTTATTTAGCCAGTTTGGCTGTGTTGCTTTGTATCTGTAACCTTTGCTCCGTTTATGGAAAGTGATCAGTGATCTATAAAACGTTGCTTGACCAAAAAAACAAGTAATTTCAAAATTTTAACAAGCGGTATATCCTAACAAGTCGTATAATACATCATTTTTTTGCCTAAAATCAATTTTATTAATAGTGAAAGATTACAAAGTATGATTACATAAAGCTTAAACAACAAAGCATTACATACAACTGATTAAGAAACATATGAAAACAACCGTTCTTCGCAAAATATAGGAAATTGAAACAATTTCGATGATGAAGTGGAATATTACCATGTTCTCTTGACAAAAGCCTTACGGGCTAACATAGTACATTTGTTATGTCCCCCCCTTCATATATTTGATATTGGCTAACATAATATAGCTGAAACTCCAAAATATTTGTGGCATTACCTTAATGAATTTATTTGATTTTGATGTTGTTGTAGATGTTTCTTGATCTTGATGTCGCATGAAATTTAACTTGCTTGATGTATTATATCTTTCACTGAATTCTAACTCGATTCATGGCGATTGATTGAACTAATGGCAGAGATGACCGTCAGAGTAAGCCGGAGAAGAGGACTGCAATCGTGATCTTCACCACGAGACACCACTTCTTCAACGTCCTTTGCTTGTATCTCTTCACCATGATTTGAGTAATAAGTAACTTGAAATGAAAATAATTAATAGCAAGGGACGGAGACCAGCCGAAGCCGGAAAACTAACGTCGGCCGGTGGTTGTAATATGTCGAGGAAGACTTATAGAAAACGGTTTAGTCGCCTTATCTCTCGCTTGGGAGACAACCACTTTTGTTTTTTATGCAATATTTTCTATTGATTCTTCATTTTTAGTATTGGTCTAATACATCTAGCCATTAAATAAACAAAACAAAAATCAAATGCGCCGTAAAAAAAATCCAAATGCATATTTTTTATTTGTCAACTGCATATAAATTTCTTAAATCAATAAACTATAAGTGATAATAAAATTCTAAAAGTGTACTTTAAATTTTGGATCAAATTCAGAGTTAATTGCACTGAGTGTGTCTTATTTACAAAAAAATAGCAGAATTGTATCTTTCAAAATCCAATTGCAATTGTGTATATTTTTTGTCTTTTTGTGCTAGCTAATGACCATTTTATCCTCACACTCTCTTTCTTTCTTTTTTTTTTCTTTTTCTCTTCCACCGAAAATCAACCTTTTTTTTTTTCCTTTCCCTTCTCTTTCTTACTTTTGCATTTATTTTCACCCCATTTGTTTTGAACGGTGAATATCATGCAATTGATGCGATTTCGGGTCATATAGACCGCCGGAATGGAGTTAAAACCGGTCGATCTACCGGAATTCAAAAAAAAAAACGGACTTAATACGGAGATTGCGAATGGATAGTTGAGTCTCCATCCATGTGGATACTACGAAAATTGCGAATGAATATCTATCCATGTGGATACTACAATGATCATATACATGATGGTTTAACATGAATGATAATAATTTGTTTCTTAACAAGATGGGTTAACATGAATGATGATGGACAAGATGCTTAACAAGATGGTTTAACATATGACTATTCATGGACACAAAGCATGTTGGACGATCACAATCGGTGGTCAAAAGTTATAATTATTATGATCCGTAGACACAAAGTATGGGTCTAATGGATAAAAGTTGGTTAAGAGTCCACATGAATGTGAATTTGTGGACATAGAGTAGGTGTAGACCACTATCCATTAAAAAACAACATTTTCATTGGCTACTTCCTACCCATAGTAAGCACCTTGCATGTATATGATCATTGTAGTATCCACATGGATAGATATTCATTCGCAATTTTTGTAGTATCCACATGGATGGAGACTTAACTATCCATTCGCAATCTCCGTATTAAGTCCGTTTTTTTTTTTGAATTCTGGTAGATCGACCGGTTCTAACTCCATTCTGGCGGTCTATATGACCGGAAACCGCATCCATTGCATGATATCCACCGTTCAAAACAAAATGGGGTGAAAATAAATGCAAAAGTAAGAAAGAGAAGAGAAAGGAAAAGAAAAGAAAAAAAAAGGTTAATTTTCGGTGGAAAAGAAAAAAAAAATGAAGAAAAAAAATTCTGAAGATAAAATGATCATTTTGCTAGTGAGACCAAAAAAAAAAGATACAAAATTACAAAGTCTTTTGAAAATATACTAAATTGCAACAAAAAAAGATAAAAAGATATTAGGAATGCAATTCAGCCTCAAAATCAATGGGATGTAAAAATAAAGAAAATTTAAACAAAAAGTGTGTGCGAAAGAAAATGTTAAAATATTTTTTGGAAGTTAGCAGCAACCTCGATTATTGAGAAGATGTAGGGGAATATGTGTCTGAGTGTCTGAAATTGTTTTTAAAAAAGAAAGAAAAAGTGGCTTTCAAGGCAAACCCGTGACCCCTTCTTCCTTCTTTCTTTTCTGACACTACGATCCCTTCCCTCACCCACCACTTCCTTCTCTTTCTTTTTTTTTTTTTTTTTTTTTTTATCTGAAGGGATTATATTCATAATAGAAAATACGAGAGTTTAGTACAAAGCCCAAGGAACAGGCAACCAAAGCCCAAGGAACAGGCAACACAGCCCAAAGAACAGGCAACACAGCCCAAAGAACAGGCAACTAAAGCCCATAAAGGGTCACTAAAACCTACAGCTAAAGGAAACATAAATCGATAAATCCAATAGTTAACCATAGCATCTCAGACTTGGAGGAAGTGGCAACCGCAAAAGAAGAAAGAGCGAGATAAATCGCCGTAGCCCTCGGCTCACCGAACGACAACATCAACAACCTGGAGACTCTCTGAGAGACACTCTCTCACCAACCCTAAAACCCAGACACAAGACTTCATAACCCGACAAGAAAGAACCTAAGAAAGTTCTCCTAAACCTCTTTCGGATACGGAAAAGACGCACTCATAAACGTCTATGATAACCCTAAATAGAAGCCCTAGACAAACCCAAGTCTCCAACGAAGTCTAATCAATCCAAAGAAACAATTTATCACATAAAACCCGACTGAAAAGCACTCTAAACGAAACCAAGGTTAGCCACAAACTCAAGCAGAGACACTAGATCCAAAACCAGACTACCAGATTTACCCTAAACGCAGAGGTGAAAGATTAAGCTTAAACCGAATAAACCACTAAAAACCCTAACCAAAAACAAACCGCAAGGACCAATCACAACACAACTCACAAACTGAATCTGAAGAATCGGGGAATCAAATCAACCCAAGTACAACCGTGTCGAAAACGAGACCATGGACGGCGAACGGACCTTGCGAAAAAACCGGCGAGAGAGATCCAACAACCGTGGATGGCCGGAGAGGTCGCTAGAGGAGACAACCGACAACTTCGAGCTCGACGGCAAGGACGAAGACAGTCCACAGCAGGCGGAGAAGAACAGGCGACGGCGACCAGATTCGGAAAAGAGGAGGGAAGACCGAGTCACGGCGGAGAGAAGAGGTCACGACCAAGACTCTAGACAGCGGCTAAAGGAAGCACCTCCTCCGGCGGTAACGGCAGCGGTCGCCGACCGCCGGAGAGGTGACGGAAACAACCGGAACGGAGGACCTCGGGAAGTGAGCTTGCAAGGACTTTTATCGCCTTTGCTTCGAACTTCTTCTCTTTCTTTCTTAAACAATCATTTCACCCTTCTTTTTTTATTTAAAAAAATTACAACTTTAGTATTCAATAACTCTGCATTTATCCTTCTTTTATTTTATTTTTTTAATGGTCAACACATTTTTTCTTTATAGGGTTTCTTCTCTGTTCTTCTTTAGTGCAACTATTTCTCAACATAATTGTTATTACTGGAAACTTTCTCTGCATGCAATGCATCTCTTTATATATTCTTCTCACAACACTGTCATTTTGCTCTCTTCTTTTCCCTCTCAAATTCCATAGATGTACATTTTTTTTGTATTTCAAAAAAGAAAGAGGTGCATTTTTTGTTTTGCTCCTTTATTTGAATACTTTAGGAAATATACTATTTGAACACACACACACACACACACACACACAAAAGTCTTACACTTATGTATATCATACATAATAATATGCCTTTTTACATTTTTAGCAAAATATATATTATGTATGAATTTTTACATATTACTATGTAATTTTTACATAATGGACTGTTCAATGGAATTTTTTTTTTGTTTTTTAAATCATAAGAGTTCCTTCACTTTCTGTTCTTGCAAAGTGTAAGTTTGGTGATAAAATTTGACTTATAGATTCATGCTAAAACCATAAAATTATGTAATTTAAACCTAAAAGTGTGTCATGTATATATCCCCCTTTTCTTTTAGTTGCCTAGGTCATGTGTATATCAGCTCTGCTTCTCCTCGGGCAACTAACACTTGTTTTATTATACTTTTTTTGGTTATGGGTTTATTATACTAATATACGAGTAAATCAGTAAATAAATTCGTGTTTGCTTAAAAATGTTATTTCATAATGTTATCTCTTCTTAGTTTATAGAGATAATTGAAAAAACCATCGCTATATTTTCATGTAAACCAACCCTTTACTTTTAAACTAGTGCTTTTAAGAGATTCATACGTGTAGTTACGAAGGAAAGCGTTAGCACAATAAACAATTTTTTCCTCGAAATAAAAACTCTGGTTCTGTACTGAAAATGAAGTTTGAATGAAAAATGTAGTCGAATTGGAAATGGTCTAAAAACAATTTAGATGGAAAAAAAGAATGGATAGAATAAAGTGTATATGTTGAGAAAAAAAGAAGAATGAAGTGTATATTTAAGTGCTTAAACAGCCGCAAATAAGTCGCAATTTGATAAATCCATAGAAGGGAATTTACACAAAATAAGGAAAGATAAAAAAAAGTGGAAAAGATAAGTTTAGCCATTTAGGTTGGTTGACCCCAAAAAAAAGCCATTTAGGTTGATGAATCTAAAAAGTTCAACAAAATATATATCAAAGAAAAGTGCAAGACTACTGAAATATTATCGCTTCTTTCCGTAACTAAAAAGGGGATGAAACTAGTATAGATAATATTTACAATTAATGTTATGTAGATGAAATAAAATTAGAAATTACATATACTTTTAGCCTAACTTGTAAATTTAAATTTATAAAGTTCAAAAAAAATCTTGTAAATTTATAAGAATGCAAATTATACAACAGGGATAAATTAAAATAAATGTTACGCATCCTCACACATAAATTGTTCAAATACATAATATACTGATGTTAGAATTTGAAAAGAAAACGAACTTGCATAGGCAAGATGTTCTTTCTTAATTCTATAAATGTTTTGTAGTGTGAAAGTTGTCTGACATTTTGAATCCCATAATATAAGTGCGGATGTTTCTGTTTTTCAATACTAAAAAATATAAGCTATCAACCATTTTATGTATTATCCTTTCTGGAAACATAAAAAAAAATGAAGAGAAAAAATAGATATTTTTAGAACGAGATTCTTGTTGAGTTTCTATTCAAAATAGAATGAAAAAAAACATTATATTTCTTTGAAAAAATAGTAATGGAACTGAAAATTGCATTAACTGTGATATTAACTATCTAATTAATCATAAAATTGAATGATAATTTTTTTTCTTGATCAAAACTAATTTTCTAAGAATTAATTATTTTTTCCAAAACTAATTCTTAGAAAATTGCTTATTTTTCAATAAATTTAAATATAGTTAGTGCACACAAATATAGATTATTAAACCATCATTTGTTTTCTTGAACCCACACCTAAACTCGAATAGATGCCCGGATCTATTTGGGGGCAATTGTAAATCTGCCTTCGAAATTGAAGTCAACCCTGAAACTATTTTTGACTTTTTTCTTCTTCTCCTTTGCTAATATATCTCCTTACTAATCAGGGTATTCACGGAAACGTCATCGTCAGATTTACTTTAATCAAAAGACAAAAGGACCCAAAATTATTTTGGATATTCACGAAAATGCCATCGCCATGAATGCTCAACAACCACGACAACCACCATCGCGACGAGTTAATGTGTAATCCAGCTCGTTTTTCCACCATTAAAGTTCAAGTAAATCTCAAGAATAGAGCTCGGACGTTCTCTTCACCGATTTCTCCATTTTTCCCTTTGATTTTTCGATTCAAAAATAGCGAAATTGTTTATCATCTTATAAAAACAGCAAAATACGACTAGGATTTCGGATTTTCGGTGATATTAGACGTCCTGGGAAATCGACGAGACTAAAAACAAACTGAAAATGGACATTGGTAAGAATTTTTTCATATCGCCGATTTTCAGATCTGAATTGTAATCTCAGACTTCCGTTTAAGTCTAATTTTTTCGTAAACTTCAACATGGTCAATGAAAGGGTAATTTTACAATTGACTTTCAACTGACAAACCTCCATAGAAGTCTGTGAAATTCCTTTGAAAAAAAAATATATATATATATATATATATCTGACTTCACCAAAAAGTTTAAATAAGAAGAGGATAGTTTTGCAATTGATTCAAATGGAGAAACAGACATACTTCAAACTCTTCTTTACAAACTATTCTTCCGGCCGAGCCTTTTCATGATTTCAATACTGGGGTTCACATACAATGTATACATAATCATTTGACATTTGTTGTTCGATTATAATCTTTAAAATTTAATGAGGAGCTCTTTGACTCAAAGTCAAATTCTCACATACTCTTGCCTAATCTACCATACTCCCTACTCCTCCCCTTTTAATGTTATCCCCATTCTACCCTTAATGAACCAATTAAAAAATGCTAAAATAAATCAAATAATCAACCAATCAGCTATTAGCTTCTCTCTCGTCTCCATACAACCACCCTCTCTCTCTCCTGTTCGAATTTCAGCTCCAAAACGCGATTCTTTTGAAGCTGATTTCTTCCAATCTCGGATCAATTCAACCATCCCACCACTTCTATTCGGGATTCCGGTCAACCCATGTTAGTTTCTCCCCTTTCTTGTCGTCCCTTTTCTCTTTTCCCCCTTTTTAATATCTAAAATTGAGCTTGAACTCGATTTTAATTTATGGTTCGTAATTTTCGAGGCATTGTGTTGGTATCCATGTTTTCTTGGTGAATTAGACAACTGAATTGATAATAAATCGAAATTTGGTGTTTAATCGTACTGAATCCTATTGTTGTTATCGCTTTTGGCGATTTGGCGATTTGGGGATTTTGGGATATTTTGGGTCTGTAGACTAAGTTGCTCAACTTAGTAAAACTTGGTAATAATAGAATCGTAAGAACCGGTACAACTTGGTAAAACTACTACGGTGAAACTGGTACAACTTGGTAAAACTACTATGATAGAACTGGTATAACTTGGTAAAACTACTATGGTAGAACTCGTATAACTTGGTATTACTGTTTCAAATATGAGTGGTAATGAATATTTTTATGTCATTTTCAGAAGAGGATGGGTTCTCCTTTTACAAACATACATTTTGATTTTGAAGGACATTATTCAAAGACCAGAGATGACTATGAATGGATTCCAAGAGAAGCTCGGTTGTATGGTATATCGTTTAAGACATCATTTGTGGAGGAGATAACATATTCATTGTTAGTGGATATGATACACAAAAAGATTTCAATAGATGATTCTACAAAGAGGCTGAATTTGAGTTATATTCCATTGGTAGTGAAACCTCAAAGGCAGTCGTATATTTTAGATGACGAGGATGTTTATGTGTATCTAACCTCTGTGGATAAAGAGCAACGGAGAAGTGTTTTGCATGTAGAGGTTGTCACAGATTTGGAAATATTTCCGATTACCGAGCAACTTTCAAGAGTAGAGAGGGGAAAACGAGATGGTGGGAGTTATGGTGAGCTTATTTCTAGTGCCCAGGATAATATTGGGGTAATTTATGCGGGTGATCCTACTGGAACTCATGTTACTGCCGAGGAATCAGCAGAACAACCCAATGAGCTGACTGAGCCGACTGAGCCGTTTGAGAATGTTGATATTGGAGATGGTGATATTGTACAACATGATAATATACATGATTTGGATATGGTTGAATCAGTTGAGCTTCCCCGGGTTGTGGAAGATACAAGGCGTTTAGATGAATGGGAAGATGGTTTGGGTTTGGAAATAGGTCAAGAATTTAAATGTAAAGAAGATGTGAAGTATTTGGTTGATAGAGCCGCAAACGAGAATTGTTTTGGGATTTTATTGGCCAATTCATATATGAGTTGGTACGTGGTAAAATGCCGTGAGGCGAAGCAAGGTTGTAAATGGCAGTTGGGAGTTGCAAATATTAAGAATTCAACCAATTTCTAGAACATACACGAAGATGCATTCATGCTCTCAGACAAGCTCCAGTGGTATAAGCAACAAGAGGAAAGGTACACCACGGTTAGTTGCAAGCATCTTAAAGGAAGACTATCCCGGTAACTTCGATACTCCATGTCGTAAGACTATTGTGAAGCTTGTCCATGGAAGAGACGGTGTGGAAGTGTCGTACTCTACGGATTTTAGAGGGGAAAACCTTGATGTTTCTTATATCCGTGGTAGTCCTCTTGATGGTTTCAAGATGTTGCATTCTTATTTGCATATGTTGGAGAAAGTGAATCATGGAACAAAAACCGATTTGGTTTTGGATGAACAGAAAAGGTTCAGGTATCTATTTGTGGCTTTGGGAGCTTTCATCAAAGGGTTTGTAGCCATGAGGAAAGTGCTCATTGTTGATGCAACTTTCATTAAGAATGTATATGGAGGTGTTCTAATTTTTGCCACAGCGCAGGATCCAAATCATCACCACTATCCCATTGCTTTTGCTTTAGTTGATGGTGAAAAAGAAGAAAATTGGATGTGGTTTTTCAATACGCTGAAAACCGTTATACCGGATAGTCGTGAGTTAGTGTTTACCAGAAATGCAAGTCTGATCAAGGCAATAGCTCAGGTGTACCCTCTCTCGGAACTTGGTTATTGCATCTACCATATGTCCCAGAATGTGAGAGCAGCAGTTTCCTACGTGAACAAAAAAGAAGTTGGAAAAATATTCAGAGAAATTGCTCGGTTATACTATGAGGCTGATTTTCTAAGATAATATGTCGATTTTAGGAACAAATATCCTCAAGCAGCTGCATATCTTGACAAAAGTGTAGAAGTGAAGAAATGGGCAAGGTGTATTTTCCCGGTGCACGGTACAACATAAACACCTATAATTGTGTAGAGTCTATGAATGAAATCTTCAAGAAGGCTAGAAAGTATCATTTACTACCTATGATCGATGCACTTATTGAAAAATTCGCTAAGTGGTTTAACACTCATAGGAAAGATTCTGTTGCTGGATCGAGTGCGCAAAAATTGGTGCCAGAAGTGGAGCTTGTATTGCACGGTAGAATAGTGAAGGCGGCCAAACTAACGACGATAGAGCTTAACGCTTTTGAGCTTGAATATGGTGTTGTTGGAGACGACGGAATTACTTATCAGGTGGATTTGAGACATAACAGATGCAGCTGCAAACTCTTTGATATCGACAGGTACCCATGTGACCATGCAATAGCTGCTACTACTAAATTCTTGAAGCATGACATTAGGCCTACGGAATTGAAGGATTTGTATGGTCTGTGTTCGCGATATTACATAGTAGAATTATGGGCTTTGGCTTATACGAGGACAATTTTTCCAGTTCCGCATATGTCTGAGTGGATTGTTCCTGAAGAGGTCGAAAAGTTGTACGCTTTTCCTCCAAACTATGTGAAAAGAAATGGACGAGTTCAAGAAACAAGATATCCGTCAGTTGGGGAACCTCAAAGGAGAAGGAGCAAGAGAGTGGCAAGAAGGAACTTAGAGAGCTGGTTTCAATGCAGTAATGGTAGCCAAGATGATGTGAGCCAAAATTAGTTGTATTTGCATTTCTTCAGTTTTTAATTTGTTGTATCATTTGGTGTGTAACTTTGGAAAACTTGGTAAAACTAAGATTTGTAAAACTATAATTCTTTGCAAAATTCAATTTTATACTAATTTTAAATATAGCAAACAAAATACAATAGAAACTATAAGAGATAACTCTTGCTAGAAAATGAACACTTTCATAATTTTAGATGAATATTGTAATTTTGTGTACTACCAATCAAATATCATATACTTTTAAGAGTTATTTGTTGGTGCAAATCATCTATATCTACAAAAAGTCAGATATTATATGTATTTTCAAATATTATTGCATGAAATTGTTTGTAATGCAATTTTATAGCCATAGATAATCGGTATAACCAGTTTTTTTGGATTAAAAATAGAGTAAAACCATTAAAACTGAAATTTGACAGAAGTAAAACTTGGCAGTTTTTGGTAAAACTGGAAACTTGGTAAAACTTCCCTTCCCGCCCAAAAAATTCAAAACTTCCGCCCCCCAAATTCCAGAATTTCGAATTCCCCCCTGTTTTAAAAAACCTAATCTCTCCACTCTCTCACCCGAATCCCCCTTTTTTGCTCATTTTCGTTCTTCTCTCTCTCTCTCTCTAAAACCTATCTCTCTCACCGAATCTCTCTCTCTCTCTCTCTCTCTCTCTCTCTCTCTCTCTCTCACCTCTCTCTCTCTCTCGGATCTCTCTCACCCGAATCTCTCTCACCTGAATATCTCTCTCTCTCTAATCTCTCTCACCCGAATCTCTCTCTCTCTCTCTCTCTCTCTCTCTCTCTCTCTCTCTCTCTCTCGGATCTCTCTCACCTCAAATGAGTACAAAGAATTTCTATCTGGATCTCTATGAAGAGGATATGAGGCACAAAAAGGAAATGAAGCGGATGAAGGCTCGCATAGATCTTGTTGATGGCATCGCTGATGCGCAATACGGCATCCCAAAGAAATGCCAATGTGGTGGCCGAATTGTCCACGAGGTCGACTTGGTTACGGCTTTTGATACGCAACCAGGCCGTGTGTTCTTCAGTTGCCACCAATACAAGGTATTTGACCCGATTTGCATATAGATTTGATGTGTATTTGACCCGATTTTCTTTGGTGTAACTATTTAGGACGATGGACTCCATTTCCGGGAACCATGTGTGCATGGCGTCGAACAAGAGATAGAGAAGTTGCTGAACTAGGTTGATGTGCAGGGCAAGACAATCAAATGCATGCAGGAGGAGATTAAAAGCAAAAAGAAGAGATTGTCAAGCTAAAGGAGATTGTGGATGATGTGAGATGTGTTGTTGGTCTTTAATGTGGTTTATTTAATTACCTATGTTTGAATTCCAAGACTTAGTTATCTATGTTTGAATTCCAAGACCTAATTATCTATGTTTGGATTCCAAGACCTAATTATCTATGTTTAATATCACTCATGGTTTGGAATGAATGATGTGATCTGGTTGGTAAAACTTTGTGAAACCAATCATAACTTGGTCAAACTTAGTGAAACAAGGTAAAACCAATGCTTATCGTAAAACCAGATATAACATGGTAAAACTACTATGTCAAACTTGGTAAGACTTAGTGAAACAAGGTAAAACAAGGCAATATAATCCAAACACAAGCTCAATTCTTAACATAATTCAAACTATTATGTTAAACATAGATAATTCAAACTAAAATATACAAAGTATTCAAACATAATACCAAACATAATACAAATCCAAAGTATTCAAGACATAGATAATTCAAAGCCAAAAGTACTAAAAACATGGATAATCCAAACACAATTCAACATTACATAAAAGATCACGGTTGGGTGGTTCCCTCAACAGCTTGGTTCTCCATGTTCTTTCCCCAAGTAATCACGGGACTCCTAACCACGGTTGTAGACCCTTTCTCCATCCCCTTCTTGATAAACTTTATCCTTTTTGTTGGCAATTTCTCAACAAGTTCAACAGCTCTCTTCTTACCTTTTCTGTCCTCGTTCTTCTCGGCCTCAGATACTTCCTTCTCAGCCTCTGTTCCTTCCTTTTCTTGCTCTGTTTCCCCCCTTATCTCCCACGGTTTCTTCCTTCTCTTGCTCTTTTTCTCCCTTCTCTTCTTCCTTCTCTCGCTCTTTTTCTCCCTTCTCTTCTTCCTTTTTTTTGCTCTTTTTCTCCCTTCTCTTGCTCTTTTTCCTCCTTCTCTTCCGCTTGGACTTCCATCTCTTCCACGGTTGCTTTCAACTTCTTCTTACTGCTTTTCTTCGCATTCTTCTTTCTTCCCTTTCTTCCCTTTCTTTCCTCTTTCTCCTTAACACCACTAGGCTTACAAACGTTCGTACCAAGAAACTCAACCCCTTCAAAAACACCATCAGCGGCAGTAGCCTCAGGCTCTCTTGGTACTGTCTCCTTAACACCCGCTCTTAGTGCATTCACAACCGATTCCATATCGGTTAATCTACGGTCACACGTCTCAGTCAACTCCTTGAACTGAGCGTCATAATACATCATCAATCGAGACTCTGTTTCCTCATTTCTCTTCTTGATTAATTCCTCCACATCCGCAAGACTTAAAACTGTAGGAGTAGGAGCCCCTTCCGGATACTTCGCAGCCTCATTCCCAGCATCACTCTCAGCCTCATGCATCCTTGCCGCATCATGAATAGCACAAAGTTGCTCTTGAGCATCCGCCTGAGACGCACGAGCAAACACATCTTGGTTGAAAAGTTCTTCAAACCAGATTGTCTTCTTCTTCTTGAGCAGCCTGTTCCAACCATCGACTATTGGGTTATCCACATCATTCCAGCCAGAATCAGCGTCCATGTTTCTCTCTGGAAGAGCCATTTCCATGGGAGATGGATCCAAGATGCTTTGAATATCCTGGAAATATAAGAAGAAACAATTTAATATCAACCTCAAAGTATGATATGAGAAACTAACCTTAGTCGTATGATATGAGATACTAACCTTGGTAGTTCCAAGCTTCTCATTTATCTCTGAGATACTAAAACCCCTCGTCCCCACGGTTTTGTACCTCATCTTGCACATTCGCGGGCAATCCTCATCTGCACCCTGAACCATTTCTCGGAAATGGTTCTTCAGAACTGGGATGGCCTCAAATGCTAGGACCTACAACACAAATTCGTTACAAGTCAGACAACTGAAAACAACTAAAAAAAGACAATTTAATTTGCTAAAAATATTTTTTGTACCTCCAGAGGAACAATGCATCCTGGAAATACCCATGAAGTGGGTGCCACTCCTCCGCTATGGTCAATGAAGTGCAATATGTCTTTGACATTCTCTTCGAATGACAAACGCCCCCACGAAAAAGTCTTGCACATCTTGAGATCGTCAATGGCTCTAAGGAAGAAACTCTCAACGGAAGGAGCTCCTTTTCCTGTCTTCTTCTTCCCAATGATCACGAATGACAAGAAGTACATGACAACCATCTTCAAACGATCCTTGCCAACCTTTCGTTTCCCTTTCAGATCTCGGAACTGCTGCACAACTTCTTCATATGTAACCTTCTCTTCACCAAAATACTTAGAAACAAAGTCTGACCCACCACAAGGGTTTCGTAGTGGTTTGGATCGGAGTGGCAGAATAACCCAGAAATGAGTGCATGCTCTCTAATAGAATAGCGGATTGGAACGCCTTTGACAATAAACCATAGCTCCAGCTTCTTATCCACAACCGCGACCCTAACAAGAATCATCCACAGTCCCATCCATTTAGAGCTTGTCTTCTTACCCATGTGGAAGAAGTGCTTGAATTGTGGATGCTCATAGAACCACTGAAGCTCATCTTTCTCGACAATGTCTTCTATCATCTTCACGGCTTTGGCAATTTAGCACTTAGAAGAGAGCTTTATAGTCTTCACATATTCTGTGGGAGGGAAACACATCTTGAGGGGCTGCATTGGTTCCGTTTCATCCTCTGGATTCTGCACACACAAAAAGTTTGACCAAGTATTACCCAGTTGTACGGCAAAGTTATACTAAGTTTTACCAAGTTTTACAAGAAAGTTCTACTAAGTTTTACCAAGTTTGACATCAAGTTTCACTAAGTTTTACAAAATTACGCATAAAGTTTAGCTAATTCCTACCATGTTTTACACACAAGTTTCACTAAGTTATACCAAGTTTTCTGTCTTTTCCAAATCCAAGTTTCACTAATTCCTACAAAGTTTTACACATCCGAAATCCACAAAAAATTAGACATGCAAGGTTTCGATGGAAATATGGACTGTTCCTTCCTCGTGTTGACTGTGGTGGATTGGGGATCCGTGGGTTAGAGAGCGGATTTCACTGGTTCATACCACTTCTTCTTGTTCGTGAAACCCTAGTCCCGGAACGCGTGTATCTTCAACTTCATCCTCCTCGACTACGGCTTTCTCCTCCTCGTTTATCCCTATGACTTCCTCCTCATCATCGTCTTCTGTTTCCTCATCCTTCTCTTCCTCATTCTCAATCTCTTCGTCATCTTCCTCTTCCTCCTCGTCATCCTCCTCCTCATTCTCGGATTCCTTTTCCAAATCTACTTCTTCTTCTTCATCAATTTTTTTCCACACTTCTTCTGCTTGGCGATTCGCCTCGTCTCTCTCGGTTGGGGATTCGGTTGGAGGAATCGATTTACCCTCTACTTTCTTCGACTTTTGCGAGTTCTTTTTTATATAAGTCCGCATGATTTCAGATGATTTCCTTCGACAAATGGATCTCTTCGGTTGAACTTCGGAGGTTGTCGGATGAACTTATGAACTTGAACGGTTGAATATGGTGAGAAACTGAAGAGAATATGGTGAAAATGATTTTTGATTTTTTACTTAAGTCAATTTTAGGGATTTAAAGAGTAGATCCGACCCGACTCAAATGGATCGACCAAACTCTTTGGGTCAACCCAAGTTGGGTTGTAAATAAGTCTAAAAACCCAGGTTTTGCTCTCTTTTACCCCTTCTCACGATTTAAAAAAAATAGCTTTATTGGAGAGGAGTATATAGGACTTTGACTTTGGGTCAAAGAACCCTTGAGAATTTGATCCTATCTCTAATCTAAAACTATATTTTTTACTCTAAAATAGAATAATTCTAAAATGCAGTTGAATTTTATTCTAATCGTAATTCATTTTGGAATAAAAACAGAGCAATGAATAAAAAATAGAGTAATTTCATATTTTTACTTCAAATATAGAATAATCCTACTTTTTACTCTATTTTAAAATTAAAAATTAAATAAAAAACAAATTTTATTACAAAATACAAAGTAAAAAATGAATTATGATTGGAGATGATTTTAAAAAGATGATTCTTATCCTAGTTCAAAGTTAATATAACCACCAGTAAGAGATTTCAAAAAAATTTAATTGTTTACAATATCTATTTGTTAATCTGAGAATTAAAAAAACTGAATACCAGTTTAAAAATTAAAAATATAGATGGTTATATATCATATCACAAATCACATAAAAACAAAACTCATTTTACTCTGCAATTATTACCGTTTTGTTCTATCATAACATTCTACCAGATTATGAAATAATTTATAAATTTTGAATAGAAACGGGTTGAATTTTCATTAGCCATGTAAATAAGTCTATGTTAGCTTGGAATTATCCAATATTATTAAATAAACAGTTTTATATAAATACAAAATTGTTGTATATTTATTATTATTATATATGATATATGTGATGTGATATATATATATATATATATATGTGTGAGATAAACTAATTAATATGTAAAGGGGAATGAAAGAATTGATGGTGACGTGAAGGAGAGAGAGGGAGTGGAGAGCTTAAGAGACGTTAGTTTTTATGTATGGTTGTATTTCAATTTACAAATGGACACACACCTTATTTATATTTATAGAAAGAGTACGTCGATTAAAACAACTCACTTAAAGAAAATATTAAACTACTCTAGTTAGATAATCACTGATATTATATAGGATCAATTTGGTGAAAAATACAATTTGAGTGAAAAATTAAGTAGATAGGAATTTGTTTTTTGAAACCAAAATGAGGTGTGTGAAAAGATCCACTTACCCTCAAAATTTTACGCGGATAAATCGCTGTGTCAAGTTGCATAAGGACAAGTTGATATCTAAGATTTAGTAGGATATCCTACTATTTTTTACAGTATGTGAACACACCACCATGAAAGCATTGTGACCACACAAAAAATTTCCGTCAAAAAGCATTAAATGCAAAATATTTATTTGCTAAGATCTAACTTGGACACGTTAACGTAATTTTTAACATAACCATCATATAGGAACATTAACGCTTAAGAGGGTGCTAATCAAGTTTGTAACGTAGATAATGTTCAGTTTGTTGTGCTATTTATTACTTTAACATGGTGCCGACCTCAACAACTTTTATAGATAAAGATAAGAGTATAACAACTAATGGGATTTGTACTGTAGAATCATTAGCAAATTTAACAATTGACGAAAGATTGGAAGACATAAAGGAAGTTGAATTGGGTAATACATTTTTTAGCATGAATTTAATGATAATATCTTATGAATTTAATGATAATATCTTATAGTAGATGAAGAACAAAATATTTATTTGGTAAACCCTTATTTAACAATACTAATATTATACTCATTAGGGATCAAAGCATTTAATGGAGTGCTAACCAGATTATTAACAGTTAATATTTAGCATTAACATCAAGGATCAATGCGTCGAAGAAAACAATGTTGATATTATACTTTATAGTTAATATAGATTTGTGTGCTAATCAAGTTTGTAACGTAGATAATGTTCAGCTTGTTATGTTATTTGTTACTTTAACATGGTTAATCAATTTGGTGGTGGAACTGAAAACCTCAACAACTCTTATGGATAAAGATAAGAGGATAAAAACTAATGTGGTTTGTACTCGAGAATAATTAGCAAATCTAACATTTGGCGAAAGATTGAGAGCCGTTAAAGAATTTGAATTGGATAATACGCTTTAAGGCATGAAGTTAATGATAATATCTTATAGTAGTTGATGAACAAGACATTTATTTAGTAAGTTTTTATTTAATAATACTAATATTATACTTAGCACTGATAACAAGGATTAATACGTCCAAGAAAGCGTTAACCAGATTATTAACAATTACTCCCTCCGTTTCACAAAGGGTGTTATTCTAGAGATAAATTTTTGTTTCAAAAAGAATGTCATTCTACATTTCCAATGTCATTATACATTTCCAATGTCATTCTACATTTCCAATGTCATTTTTAGATTAAAATTCCTATTTAACCCTCTACTCACAGCTCATTTTATATGAATTTAAGTCATTCTCATTTAATTATTGGTATATTAAATAAGGGTATATTTGTATAACTATGAGTTTTCTTAATATGTGTGAAATATGTCAGAATGACACTCTTTGTGAAACGGAGGGAGTAATATTTAGCACTAACATCAAGGATCAATGCGTCCAAGTGAACAATACTGATATTATACTTGACAGTTAATATGAGCTTCTAAGTTATAACTACGATAATCTAGTTAATATTGAGCTTTGTAAAGCAAACATAAGAATTTGGTATGACTATAAATTATTTTAGCTAATCCATTTTAACTAATCTAAAAATTAGTATGACTTTTATATGTCTAATCTCTTTTTTCACCGTAGCAACCCTAACAAGCAGATCTTCATGACTCAGTGTAGCAATCATAAGCTTCGGTTGAACAAGTTCATGTCATTTTTCTTAAAGAAACTAAAATAGAGGTTAAAAATGAAATCAAGTGTTCGTAATCAACCAAACATACATACGGGCGTCTCGTATCCTCAATTTTATGAAACTAATGAGGAAGATTAAAACGAAGGAAATCAGTATTTAACCAACTATTCAGAGTTATTTAAAATAGATGAGAGGCAATCTTAATGATATGGAACATATCACTAACATATGTTTTACTAATGTTTTACCGTGTAGGTCATGTTCCTAATAGTAAGAGCTCATTCCTCAGCAATCCTTTTCTTCACAACACAACAACCCTAGATCATACCCATCTTATGTCTCTGAAGGCTGCATATTCATCACAAATCCCTGAAAAATAAACAAACACAAAACTCTTACAAAATGCCGTATACAATAAAAGCGAAAATGGAGATGAAAGTGATAAAGCTTACAGAGGTGGAAGGAGTTCCATCTTGGAGATAAAATGGATTCTGAGTGATAACTTTTGAATTGGTATCTTTTCCAGCTTGATGAAATCGAATTTCGTCTCTCCGAACTTAGAGATTAATTAAACACTCTTCATCAGATTCTCCCTAACTTTATTATAAAACTACTATGTCAAACTTGGTAAGACTTAGTGAAACAAGGTAAAACAAGGCAATATAATCCAAACACAAGCTCAATTCTTAACATAATTCAAACTATTATGTTAAACATAGATAATTCAAACCAAAATATACAAAGTATTCAAACATAATACCAAACATAATACAAATCCAAAGTATTCAAGACATAGATAATTCAAAGCCAAAAGTACTAAAAACATGGATAATCCAAACACAATTCAACATTACATAAAAGATCACGGTTGGGTGGTTCCCTCAACAGCTTGGTTCTCCATGTTCTTTCCCCTAGTAATCACGGGACTCCTAACCACGGTTGTAGACCCTTTCTCCATCCCCTTCTTGATAAACTTTATCCTTTTTGTTGGCAATTTCTCAACAAGTTCAACAGCTCTCTTCTTACCTTTTCTGTCCTCGTTCTTCTCGGCCTCAGATACTTCCTTCTCAGCCTCTGTTCCTTCCTTTTCTTGCTCTGTTTCCCCCCCTTATCTCCCACGGTTTCTTCCTTCTCTTGCTCTTTTTCTCCCTTCTCTTCTTCCTTCTCTCGCTCTTTTTCTCCCTTCTCTTCTTCCTTTTTTTTGCTCTTTTTCTCCCTTCTCTTGCTCTTTTTCCTCCTTCTCTTCCGCTTGGACTTCCATCTCTTCCACGGTTGCTTTCAACTTCTTCTTACTGCTTTTCTTCGCATTCTTCTTTCTTCCCTTTCTTCCCTTTCTTTCCTCTTTCTCCTTAACACCACTAGGCTTACAAACGTTCGTACCAAGAAACTCAACCCCTTCAAAAACACCATCAGTGGCAGTAGCCTCAGGCTCTCTTGGTACTGTCTCCTTAACACCCGCTCTTAGTGCATTCACAACCGATTCCATATCGGTTAATCTACGGTCACACGTCTCAGTCAACTCCTTGAACTGAGCGTCATAATACATCATCAATCGAGACTCTGTTTCCTCATTTCTCTTCTTGATTAATTCCTCCACATCCGCAAGACTTAAAACTGTAGGAGTAGAAGCCCCTTCCGGATACTTCGCAGGCTCATTCCCAGCATCACTCTCAGCCTCATGCATCCTTGCCGCATCATGAATAGCACAAAGTTGCTCTTGAGCATCCGCCTGAGACGCACGACCAAACACATCTTGGTTGAAAAGTTCTTCAAACCAGATTGTCTTCTTCTTCTTGAGCAGCCTGTTCCAACCATCGACTATTGGGTTATCCACATCATTCCAGCCAGAATCAGCGTCCATGTTTCTCTCTGGAAGAGCCATTTCCATGGGAGATGGATCCAAGATGCTTTGAATATCCTGGAAATATAAGAAGAAACAATTTAATATCAACCTCAAAGTATGATATGAGAAACTAACCTTAGTCGTATGATATGAGATACTAACCTTGGTAGTTCCAAGCTTCTCATTTATCTCTGAGATACTAAAACCCCTCGTCCCCACGGTTTTGTACCTCATCTTGCACATTCGCGGGCAATCCTCATCTGCACCCTGAACCATTTCTCGGAAATGGTTCTTCAGAACTGGGATGGCCTCAAATGCTAGGACCTACAACACAAATTCGTTACAAGTCAGACAACTGAAAACAACTAAAACAAGACAATTTAATTTGCTAAAAATATTTTTTGTACCTCCAGAGGAACAATGCATCCTGGAAATACCCATGAAGTGGGTGCCACTCCTCCGCTATGGTCAATGAAGTGCAATATGTCTTTGACATTCTCTTCGAATGACAAACGCCCCCACGGAAAAGTCTTGCACATCTTGAGATCGTCAATGGCTCTAAGGAAGAAAATCTCAACGGAAGGAGCTCCTTTTCCTGTCTTCTTCTTCCCAATGATCACAAATGACAAGAAGTACATGACAACCATCTTCAAACGATCCTTGCCAACCTTTCGTTTCCCTTTCAGATCTTGGAACTGCTGCACAACTTCTTCATATGTAACCTTCTCTTCACCAAAATACTTAGAAACAAAGTCTGACCCACCACAAGGGTTTCGTAGTGGTTTGGATCGGAGTGGCAGAATAACCCAGAAATGAGTGCATGCTCTCTAATAGAATAGCGGATTGGAACTCCGTTGACAATAAACCATAGCTCCAGCTTCTTATCCACAACCGCGACCCTAACAAGAATCATCCACAGTCCCATCCATTTAGAGCTTGTCTTCTTACCCATGTGGAAGAAGTGCTTGAATTGTGGATGCTCATAGAACCACTGAACTCATCTTTCTCGACAATGTCTTCTATCATCTTCACGGCTTTGGCAATTTAGCACTTAGAAGAGAGCTTTATAGTCTTCACATATTCTGTGGGAGGGAAACACATCTTGAGGGGCTGCATTGGTTCCGTTTCATCCTCTGGATTCTGCACACACAAAAAGTTTGACCAAGTATTACCCAGTTGTACGGCAAAGTTATACTAAGTTTTACCAAGTTTTACAAGAAAGTTCTACTAAGTTTTACCAAGTTTGACATCAAGTTTCACTAAGTTTTACAAAATTACGCATAAAGTTTAGCTAATTCCTACCATGTTTTACACACAAGTTTCACTAAGTTATACCAAGTTTTCTGTCTTTTCCAAATCCAAGTTTCACTAATTCCTACAAAGTTTTACACATCCGAAATCCACAAAAAATTAGACATGCAAGGTTTCGATGGAAATACGGACAGTTCCTTCCTCGTGTTGACTGTGGTGGATTGGGGATCCGTGGGTTAGAGAGCGGATTTCACTGGTTCATACCACTTCTTCTTGTTCGTGAAACCCTAGTCCCGGAACGCGTGTATCTTCAACTTCATCCTCCTCGACTACGGCTTTCTCCTCCTCGTCTACAGCTTTCTCCTCCTCGTTTATCCCTACGGCTTCCTCCTCATCACCGTCTTCTGTTTCCTCATCCTTCTCTTCCTCATTCTCAATCTCTTCGTCGTCTTCCTCTTCCTCCTCGTCATCCTCCTCCTCATTCTCAGATTCCTTTTCCAAATCTACTTCTTCTTCTTCATCAATTTTTTTCCACACTTCTTCTCCTTGGTGATTCGCCTCGTCTCTCTCGGTTGGGGATTCGGTTGGAGGAATCGAATTATCCTCTACTTTCTTCGACTTTCGCGAGTTCTTTTTTATATAAGTCCGCATGATTTCAGATGATTTCCTTTGACAAATGGATCTCTTCGGTTGAACTTCGGAGGTTGTCGGATGAACTTATGAACTTGAACGGTTGAATATGGTGAGAAACTGAAGAGAATATGGTGAAAATGATTTTTGATTTTTTACTTAAGTCAATTTTAGGGATTTAAAGAGTAGATCCGACCCGACTCAAATGGATCGACCAAACTCTTTGGATCAACCCAAATTGGGTTGTAAATAAGTCTAAAAACCCAGGTTTTGCTCTCTTTTACCCCTTCTCACGATTTTAAAAAAAATAGCTTTATTGGAGAGGAGTATATAGGACTTTGACTTTGGGTCAAAGAACCCTTGAGAATTTGATCCTATCTCTAATCTAAAACTATATTTTTTACTCTAAAATAGAATAATTCTAAAATGCAGTTGAATTTTATTCTAATCGTAATTCATTTTGGAATAAAAACAGAGCAATGAATAAAAAATAGAGTAATTTCATATTTTTACTTCAAATATAGAATAATCCTACTTTTTACTCTATTTTAAAATTAAAAATTAAATAAAAAACAAATTTTATTACAAAATGCAAAGTAAAAAATGAATTATGATTGGAGATGATTTTAAAAAGATGATGCTTATCCTAGTTCAAAGTTAATATAACCACCAGTAAGAGATTTCAAAAAAATATAATTGTTTACAATATCTATTTGTTAATCTGAGAATTAAAAAAACTAAATACCAGTTTAAAAATTAAAAATATAGATGGTTATATATCATATCACAAATCACATAAAAACAAAACTCATTTTACTCTGCAATTATTACCGTTTTGTTCTATCATAACATTCTACCAGATTATGAAATAATTTATAAAATTTGAATAGAAACGGCTTGAATTTTCATTAGCCATGTAAATAAGTCTATGTTAGCTTGGAATTATCCAATATTATTAAATAAACAGTTTTATATAAATACAAAATTGTTGTATATTTATTATTATTATATATGATATATGTGATGTGATATATATATATATGTGTGTGAGATAAACTAATTAATATGTAAAGGGGAATGAAAGAATTGATGGTGACGTGAAGGAGAGAGAGGGAGTGGAGAGGTTAAGAGACGTTAGTTTTTATGTATGGTTGTATTTCAATTTACAAATGGACACACACCTTATTTATATTTATAGAAAGAGTACGTCGATTAAAACAGCTGACTTAAAGAAAATATTAAACTACTCTAGTTAGATAATCACTGATATTATATAGGATCAATTTGGTTAAAAATACAATTTGAGTGAAAAATTAAGTAGATAGGAATTTGTTTTTTGAAACCAAAATGAGGTGTGTGAAAAGATTCACTTACCCTCAAAATTTTACGCGGATAAATCGCTGTGTCAAGTTGCATAAGGACAAGTTGATATCTAAGATTTAGTAGGATATCCTACTATTTTTTACAGTATGTGAACACACCACCATGAAAGCATTGTGACCACAAAAAAAATTTCCGTCAAAAAGCATTAAATACAAAGTATTTATTTGCTAAGACCTAACTTGGACACGTTAACGTAATTTTTAACATAACCATCATATAGGAACATTAACGCTTAAGAGGGTGCTAATCAAGTTTGTAACGTAGATAATGTTCAGTTTGCTGTGCTATTTATTACTTTAACATGGTGCCGACCTCAACAACTTTTATAGATAAAGATAAGAGTATAACAACTAATGGGATTTGTACTGAAGAATCATTATCAAATTTAACAATTGACGAAAGATTGGAAGACATAAAGGAAGTTGAATTGGGTAATACATTTTTTTAGCATGAATTTAATAATAATATCTTATGAATTTAATGATAATATCTTATAGTAGATGAAGAACAAAATATTTATTTGGTAAACCCTTATTTAACAATACTAATATTATACTCATTAGGGATCAAAGCATTTAATGGAGTGCTAACCAGATTATTAACAGTTAATATTTAGCATTAACATCAAGGATCAATGCGTCGAAGAAAACAATGTTGATACTATACTTTATAGTTAATATAGATTTGTGTGCTAATCAAGTTTGTAACGTAGATAATGTTCAGCTTGTTATGTTATTTGTCACTTTAACATGGTTAATCAATTTGGTGGTGGAACTGAAAACCTCAACAACTCTTATGGATAAAGATAAGAGGATAAAAACTAATGTGGTTTGTACTGTAGAATAATTAGCAAATCTAACATTTGGCGAAAGATTGAGAGCCGTTAAAGAATTTGAATTGGATAATACGCTTTAAGGCATGAAGTTAATGATAATATCTTATAGTAGTTGATGAACAAGACATTTATTTAGTAAGTTTTCATTTAATAATACTAATATTATACTTAGCATTGATAACAAGGATTAATACGTCCAAGAAAGCGTTAACCAGATTATTAACAATTACTCCCTCCGTTTCACAAAGGGTGTTATTCTAGAGATAAATTTTTGTTTCAAAAAGAATGTCATTCTACATTTCCAATGTCATTTTTAGATTAAAATTCCTATTTAACCCTCTACTCACAGCTCATTTTATATGAATTTAAGTCATTCTCATTTAATTATTGGTATATTAAATAAGGGTATATTTGTATAACTATGAGTTTTCTTAATATGTGTGAAATATGTCAGAATGACACTCTTTGTGAAACGGAGGGAGTAATATTTAGCACTAACATCAAGGATCAATGCGTCCAAGTGAACAATACTGATATTATACTTGACAGTTAATATGAGCTTCTAAGTTATAACTACGATAATCTAGTTAATATTGAGCTTTGTAAAGCAAACATAAGAATTTGGTATGACTATAAATTATTTTAGCTAATCCATTTTAACTAATCTAAAAATTAGTATGACTTTTATATGTCTAATCTCTTTTTTCACCGTAGCAACCCTAACAAGCAGATCTTCATGACTCAATGTAGCAATCATAAGCTTCGGTTGAACAATTTCATGTCATTTTTCTTAAAGAAACTAAAACAGAGGTTAAAAATGTAATCAAGTGTTCGTAATCAAACAAACATACATACGGGCGTCTCGTATCCTCAATTTTATGAAACTAATGAGGAAGATTAAAACGAAGGAAATCAGTATTTAACCAACTATTCAGAGTTATTTAAAATAGATGAGAGGCAATCTTAATGATAGGGAACATATCACTAACATATGTTTTACTAATGTTTTACCGTGTAGGTCATGTTCCTAATAGTAAGAGCTCATTCCTCAGCAATCCTTTTCTTCACAACACAACAACCCTAGATCATACCCATCTTATGTCTCTGAAGGCTGCATATTCATCACAAATCCCTGAAAAATAAACAAACACAAAACTCTTACAAAATGCCGTATACAATAAAAGCAAAAATGGAGATGAAAGTGATAAAGCTTACAGAGGTGGAAGGAGTTCCATCTTGGAGATAAAATGGATTCACAGTGATAGCTTTTGAATTGGTAGCTTTTCCAGCTTGATGAAATCGAATTTCGTCTCTCCGAACTTAGAGATTAATTAAACACTCTTCATCAGATTCTCCCTAGCTTTATTATAAAACAGTTTAGCACCATGTCCTCGGACCCCCTCAGCTTGAATAACGAGATTCCATGGAGTCCGATAACCGTAGAAAACTCTAAATTCATCTTGAGGACTCGCTTGTCCTTCATCCATGGCGAATCCAATTATTCAGATTAGTTAAAGCTGAGGATGCAGAAAACATCGCCATCCCATCGTATCCCCCGATATCTTCGTCAAGAATGTAAGAGATGTGAACAGTGCGGAGAGGAGAGAAGCCTCTCGATTTCAAATTCCTTATCAATTCAAGATACTGAACGCTGGCGCACTTATTGCACTGCATGCCGAGAGCGTATATAAAACCATCGACGATTCGGTGGGTAGAGAACGAAGGATGAATCCATTTCTCTGCTTCGGCCGTAACAAAACCGAGATGAGAGCTGAAGAGAATCGATGGAAGTCCAGAGTTCGTACAAAGCCAGTGACAAGAAGAACTGGATTTCCTAAGAGGGTTTGGAGGAGTTGTGATGGAATCGTGGCTGGAATTAGGTTTTGAGGGGAGTTAGACATCTAGTATCAGAATTTTTCAAGGAATGGGAAAGACTGTGGAATGTAAGAGAAAGAAAAAAAGTAATTACTTGTTAATAGAGACTAGCTACGAAGACATGTAGATCTTGGAAAATCAGTAGATCTTCATAGGGATGTAGGGGTAAACATGGAATTAAAATAAAAGTCAGTGTATGGTCATACAACCTAATTTCACTATTATATAATACTCCCCCTTGATAATCTATTTTATATTTACGTACTGCCTCGTTAAAAACCTTATCATGGAAAAACCTAGTGGGATAAAAACCATGACAAGGAAAAAAAGAGTACAGTAAACGCCCCCCGAAAATGATAGATCTTCATATATCTCGTAAATGACGCAATCCTATGATTTGAAGATGTTTTCTGAATGTTGTAGTGGGAAACACCTTTGTGAATAGATCAGCGATATTGTCGCTTGAGCGAATATACTGGATGTCCGTTTCTTGATTGTTCTCCAGCTCTCGAATGTAGGAGAAAAATCTTGGGGGATATGTTTTGTTTTGTCGGTCTTCATATAACCTTCTTTGAGTTGAGTAACACATGTAGAATTGTCTTCAAATACTTTCGTTGGTTCTTTACTTGTGATTATTCCTCTAGCTTCTTGTATATGATGAGTCATTGATCTCAACCATATACATTCTCCACATGCCTCATGAAGCGCAATTGTCTCCGCATAATTTGAAGAAGTGGCAACTAGAGTTTGTTTTTTAGAACACCACGAGATCGCAGTTCCTCCCATTGTGAAAACGTATCCGGTTTGCGATCAAGCTTTATGCGGATCGGATAAATATCCTGCCTCTGCAAAACCAACTAGACCAAGCGCAAAATTTCGAGGATAATATAATCCCAAGGCAATCGTACCTCGGAGATAGCGAATGATATGTTTTATTCCGGTCCAATGTCTTTGCGCAGGAGATGAACTGTATCTTGCAAGCAGATTAGTAGCAAATGCTAGATCTGGTCTGGTACAGTTTGCAAAATACATGAGTGTACCTATAGCGCTCATATAAGATATTTCTGGACCTAATATTTCCTCATTATCTTCACAAGGTCAAAATGGATCCTTGTCAATATTAAGTGATCTATTGAACATTGGAGTACTCAAAGGATTTTCTTTGTCCATATTAAAGCTTTTTAACACCCTTGTGGTGTAATTTGATTGATGCACAAATATACCATCATGGAAATGCTCCATTCGGAGCCTATGACAAAATTTTGTCTTTTCAAGATCTTTCATATCAAACTCTTCTTTCGTATGAGTTCTTGCATCACTGACTTCCTTTTGAGTTCCAATGATGTTCAGGCCATCAACATAAACAACAATGATCAAAAATTCTGATGGGGATTTCCTTATAAATACGCAAAGGCATATCACATTATTGATAAATCATTTCTTCAACAAAAATTCGCTTAAGCGATTATACCACATGCGTCCAGATTGTTTTAATCCGTAAAGTGATTGCTGTAATTTGACCGAACAAATTTTCCCAGATTCTTCTGGAATCTTTGATCCTTCTGGGATTTTAAATTCTGGAATTTTCATATATATCACTATCTAGTGATCCATATAGATATGCAGTCACAACATCAATGATGTACATTTTTAGATTTTTCAATGCCGTTAGGCTCATTAGGTACCTGAAAGTGATTGCATCCATTACCTGGGATTATGTTTCATAATAATCATTTCCCGGTCTTTGAGAAAACCCTTGTACCACAAGTCGAACTTTATATCTAGTGACTTCATTTTTCTCATTTCTTTTTCCGCACAAGATCCATTTACACCTGACATACATTACATCTTTAGGTGTAATAACTACAGGTCGAAAACACATTTTGTATTGAGGGAGAATAATTAATTCTTGATTGCTATTCACCATTTCTCCCAATTGGGCTTTTCTGGCACTCCGATACGGACCTTGGTTATGGAGCATTATTCATTTTCAAGTTCTTTGGATACAGAAAAGGAGAACATTCCATCATTATCTTATATTTCATTTCTATCCCATAATTTTTCACGTTGGGGAAGTTAATGGTGTTGGATCGTTTAGTGTTTCCTGATTCAATTCCCAATTGATTCATCCTACTAAACATGCAGATCTAGGTTCTCTTATTTAGAAACATATAAGATCTCACCTTTTACCTGTTTGTGCAGCGGAAAGAGAGAACATGTCAGAGATCAGCAGAACCACCAAGAGATGGATCCTCCAAAGGCTCACACACGCACGCTCGGGAATTGGCTGCTAGACCAGACAGAGAGGAGGCGCAGAGAGAGGCTAAGGGTGGCGCAAATGTGCTGAAGAATTAGAGAGCTTTAGGTCAAGTTTTATTCATTAAAACTCCCTTTAGTTCTCATGGGCTTTTGGGCCCAATTCTCAGTTCTGATTAAATCCCATGGATTTAATCAGGCCCTTTAGTCTCTACAAGTACAGTAAATGCCTAGCACTTTTACCGTACTTCTGCTAAACCGTTCCTTCGTGATTTCCCGTTAGCTTAGGCGTGTGACCCATATGGGATCATATAATAAAGGCAATAAATCCGAGATTTATAGATCATGAGCGGACTCTAGCAAGCCATCATGACCCCCAGTATTATATGACTTATGTCTGATCATTGACATACTCTTACTTTCTAGAGACAGTACAGAGATTACTGGACATAATTCCAACAATCTCCCACTTGAACTGGAATCTCTGTATTCATAATCCTTTTGTCTCAATATCTTGATTAGTCATAAGGCAAGATTAGTGTCATCCTTATAAAGCCTAATCTTGTTCATCGGACTCTGATTTGATACTGACAATCCAAACGACTCGGGACAGTCCGTTTGAGCATGGCCATGCATTTTCCAGTATTCAAATCTCCAATTGGCCTAGAGATATTCACTCCATTTATATTGGAGGGACAAATCCCGTCTTGTTCCATCACTGTAAACTACTCACTTCATAATACACCCAAACAAGGTCCTTATAACTATCGCTTAACGACAGCATTAGACAATGATCAAAGCGCATTAGTTCATGTGCAGTCACATGCATGCGAACTCAGGTCTAAGGACTATACTCTATAGTCGTAGTGAGAATCTCTTATGACACAGATATAAATATCCTGAAGAGTTCTCTTAAGCGGGTCATGTCCGGTCGTATGTTCCCAACATACACCTATGTACTGACTTTGATGCCGCGCATCTATGACACACTGAGACTTTGTCATAAGTCACATACCAATCTAGTCTCACACGGTTGTTGGTGTTCCAATTTCAACAACCTTCGACTAGGGACATTGTGATATAAGCCATCTATCAAATATAGGGTCTCATGATCAAGCTAAATGACTTTGATAACTCAAGATCAAGTCACTTACTTCGATGACCTATAAAATGGTTCATATCACCTTGGAACGATTATTTCATCACAGTTAAAATAATCTTGAAATAATAATTTCAATAAACATCATAAAATGTTTTACAAGAACATATCAATAACTAAATAAAGCCCTTCATTAACTCCCACTGAAATTGAGACTACTTCTTAATTTCAGTTATCCTACAGCAACAGTCCGCGACTCGTGCTTAGGCCTAAGGAGTGGCTTCGTTAATAGATTAGCAACGTTCTCATTCGTTGAAACTTGCTGATCTACTTAACATCTCTGTCATTTATCTCACGGAATAGGTTATACCTATCCTCAAAGTGTTTGGACCTCTGATGTGCAGCTAGTCTCATCTATGCTGGGAATCACATCGAGTTCAGTGATGAACTCTTCTTTCCAAACAACCTCTTTCGCCGCTATCCAAACTGCGAAATGTTCAGCTTAAGTCATGGAGTCAGCAACAGTGCCTTGCACCGCCAGACAGACACAAGATATAACCGGACTGTGACCGGAAATCATCTTTGTCTGTTGGAAACTTGCCTTTCAGACTCTACTGACTTGTAGCACCTCACTTTCTCCGTAAATCAAGAACTTATCCTTAGTATTCCTCAAATACTTTAGGACATTCTTTACGGCAATCCAGTAATTCTTTGCTGGATTTGACTGGTCTTTACTTGTCTTGCTTAACATTAAAGCAACATCAAACAAGTACGTTTCATGGCATACATGATAGATCCAATTGCCGACGCATATGGAATCTTATCCATGCATTTAAGCTCAGCAGTTATCGTAGGACACTGTGTCTTGCTTAACGTAATGCCATGTGACATTGGCATAAAACCCTTCTTGGAATGCTGAAAACGTGTAGGACTTTGTCGGGATAAGAATCCTGACTTTGTCCTACCAGCTCTTTCGGATCTCTATCTTTAGATCCAAAATCCAAGAACATACGTGGCTTTACCCATGTCAATCATTAGAACCAACTCCCAAGCCAGTCCTTTACCGACTGCAGCATTGGGACGCTATATCCGAGAATCAGTATGTCATCGACATACATTATGAGAAATGCAATATTTCTCCCACTTATCTATTAGTAAACGCACAGTTCCATTTCGTTCCTGTTCAAGTCAAAACCTTGACTACTTCAACAGAACGAAGATTCCAACTCCGATGTGTTTGCTTCCATCCATGAATGGATCAATAAAGCTAACTTACACATAGTGTAATTTTTCGGAGTCCGGGCTCACTTTCGCTTCTTTGAATTTCGCAGATTCGTCGCTCTCAATGATCATCTGATCATGCGAACTTTCAATGATTATCAGGTTCAACTAATGACGAGAAATCACTCTCTGATTAGTAACTGATTCATTCATATCTGCGAACTTCAGGCTCCACAGGTGTAGATTCTACAGAAATCTGTAAATCCATCCGTTGCTCTCCCCCAAAAAGGTCGAGCAGCTTCCTGTATTTCTCGAATTTCTTCGAGTTATACTTTTACTCCCACTGTTCTTCTTGGAAAATAACTTCCCTTCTTAGAAAACAGAATGGACGTAAAAGTAACAAGCCTTGGTTTCCTTCGGACAACCAGCGAAGTAGTACAACTACAAATACTCAGTAAAGACGAATTTGGATCGATTCCAATCCACATTTACGTGGTGTCTTTCAACTGATATTGGTGGAACTATTTTAGCGTAAACTTAGATATTTTAGAGCGTTATTCTTAAAGAATATCATGGAAGATTCGTGTGACTCATCTTCAATCATTTCTAATAAGATCTGATTCTTTCTCACAGAAACACCTTCAGGTTTTCAGGAGAAATGAGCTGTGAAACGATTTCACACTCATTCAGATGATCACACAATCAATGACTTAAGTATTCTCACTCGTGATTTGATCCAGAGTCTTAATACTTCTGTCATTCAGATCCTATACTTCATTCTGGAACTCTTTCGACCATGTCAAAGAATTCCGACTTGTGTCTCATCAAATGAACACAGTCACACTCACTGAAGTAATCAGTAGAGACAATGAAGTACATGAAATTTTCTCTGGCATTACTGCTCATCGGACCACATACATGAGTATGTTTAAGGTCCAATAAGCCTTTGGGCTTTTCTCTAGCTCGGCTAAGATGGACCCTTTTGTCTTTTGGTCCAGTAAGCAGAATTCAAGTCTCATAAGATATCCGATCAAATGAGCCCAAAAGTCCATAACTATGGGGTTTCTGAATCCGACTTACTCTATGTTACCAAGACTTTTATGCCAAGAAAAATCAGGTTTAATTCATCAGATTTAAACCAATTCGGTATTTATGTTACATTTAGGCACTCTTTGGTTTAAGATATAAAACCCATTCCTTGAATGGGGTGCTACAATTAATATTTCATTAAGATCAAAAGAACAAAACTTGTCTTTTATCAAAATGAAAAACATTCAAATTCTTACAAGAAAATGAAAGACAACTCTGCTTAAAGCAGGTACATTGCAGCAATTACTTAATAAAACCAAGCCTCAAAGGCATCTACAAGTGAAAACCCTACGGCTGAGGCAGCATCCATAGCTCCTTCCAGACATGTAGTTCCACTTGCCCTTCCTTCAACGTTCTACTGTTGCTTAGGCTCTGCATATTATCACAAATATCAGTGCCACAACCAGTATCCAATACCTTTAAGGTAGAACTTGAAGTAATAACATGAATACCTGAGGAAGTAGTCGCATACATCAACTTCAACTCCTCATCATCTTCCATGAATTTAATGCAATCTCTCTTCCAATGCCCTGTCTCCTTATAGTAGCAGCACTTACCAACGTAAGAGGTATCTGACTCGGGCTCAGAAGACACACGCTTGCCATGATTCAAAATCTGGACAACTTTGCCTTCACCCTTGTCAGCATTAGGTTTATTAAACCTACCCTTCTCATTCATGAGATTATTCAGGGTACTCTTCACGTTTGGCTCAACTGTCTTGAGCATATCATGCAGTTCAGTCAGCGTCTTCGTTAAGCCTTTCTTGATATAGTTCCTTTTGAACTTATCATAGCTTGACGGCAGTGACTGTAGTATGATCTCAGTTGCCAATTCTTGGCTAACTGGATAATCCAGTTTCCTCAGGTTATCAATGTAACCCATCATTTTACTGACATGAGGACTCACTGGATGATCATTTGGTAGCTTGCAGCTAGTGAGAGACTTAACCAACTGGTATCTCTCCACCCTTATCTGCTCCTGAAATTTCAATTTCAGGCTGCTGATCATCTCTATTGGCGACTCCATGTTCTCATATTGCTTCTGCAAGTCTGAGTCCATGGTAGCCAATATCAGACCACGCACATCTACCTTTCTCTCCTGTATGAGGACTAGCCTCAGGTTCCGCGACCAAGTCAAGAAATTTGATCCGTTCAGCTTGTCCATCTCAAGGACAGACCGGATCGAGAAAGTGTTTTGATTGTTTGTGCTAGTCATAACTGAAATTTAAGATAAAAGAATTTTAGTTAATATGTTCAATATGATTAATCTTGTATTAAATTTAATATGATTAATCACGCATTATATTCAATAACATAATTTACCCTCAATAGAATATAATGATTCCAAGATCCACATATAACTAAGATCAAAGTGGGCCACTGGCCGTCACCCAACCTTAGCTTATATCGGTAAGCCCTATGTCGGCTAATTATATCCGTGATATAACTCTTGGTTGTGAATCTGGGCCCGAGGCCCAATCCACTCTGATGTCTCAAGGCCCGGGACTCCCGATGGCCCAGTCAAGAAAACCAGACTATACAGTCATGTAATCATTAATGTCTGGGACTCCCAATGACATTTATGAATCACAAACCGTCTTATCCACGCAAAAGTAGACACCCTCACACTGTAAGGCCATGAATACAATTGAATGGGCTTCGACAGCTGACATAGACTGGACAAGACATCCAACGCTTGATATTATTTGAGGTTTGTAGGTTTATTTTAAAATTTCATTCCCAAAATAGAAGATTACTATTTCGGGAAGCTTTCCATTTTGGGAAACCTACTAATTTTGGAAACTTTCTAAAATTGAAAACTTCCTAAACTTGGAAACTTTCTAAAATTGGAAACTTCCAAAAATGGAAACTTTCTAAATATAGAAATTTCCTAAAATCCAAAACATGCAAATCTAGAAAATTCTAATTTAAGAAACTTTCTAATTTCAAAATTTTGGAAACTTATTAATTTTAAAAATCGATTTTTATAATTATATAAAATAAATTTTAAATTAATCTGAAGAAAAGACTCAAATAATTGGCCCAATTGTTTTAACTTCTTGGCCCGAGGCCCAAGAATTTGTTCATGTCCAAGACATAACCCAATTGTCCAATTAAATGACATAACCGGTCTGGTTCATTAAAATTGGTCTAACCAAAATTAATTACTACGATGACCACAATTGTCAACCGGTTATTTACTAAACCGGATTTTCTCAATTTATTTGGTCCAACCAAATCAAATTAGAAAATCCTGGTTTAGGCACAAAATCCAATATTTCGACTTTGGATTTCTTATCGCGGTTTAACCAGAACTTAATAAAATAATTAAGTCTGTTTATTAAACCGTGACGATTTGAATTTAATCAAGTTTTTAAACCGAACCGTTAACTGAACCGAAACATCACACGCCAAAACCCTAACCGGTCGAGAAACAATCGTCCAGCCGCAAGCCATCATGCTTCCGCGGCGGATGAATGGTCGGGACGGTTGGGCCGTGTGATCGGGACGGGAAGGTGGGACGATCGCAGCTCGGTCCATCCACGCACGATCATCACTCGTCGGGACGGGACGGGACACGATCGATCCATGCGATCGCATGATCCATGCGATACGATCGGTCCATCCTTGCGATCGTGACGTGACGAGGCGTGCGATCGCGATGATCCACTCAGCCCTCGGTCTCGACTGCGGTGCGGGACGACGAGGCAACGGGACGCGATGCAAGCGACCTGCCTTGCGCCTCACGGTCGATCGATCCGACCAGCCAACGCGATCCACGTCATATAGTTTGGGTTTTGCGATTTCATTAGATTAGGTTTCAATTCTTGTTTCTTAAGTGTTTTGCTCTTATCAGTAGGTTGATTCAAAAACACTTCTTAAACAATCCTAAACATGAATCTAAACAAGAAAAAAACCACAGAACCTGGCTCTGATACCACTGTTGGATCGTTTAGTGTTTCCTGATTCAATTCCCAATTGATTCATCCTACTAAACATGCAGATCTAGGTTCTCTTATTTAGAAACATATAAGATCTCACCTTTTACCTGTTTGTGCAGCGGAAAGAGAGAACAGGTCAGAGATCAGCAGAACCACCAAGAGATGGATCCTCCAAAGGCTCACACACGCACGCTCGGGAATTGGCTGCTAGACCAGACAGAGAGGAGGCGCAGAGAGAGGCTAAGGGTGGCGCAAATGTGCTGAAGAATTAGAGAGCTTTAGGTCAAGTTTTATTCATTAAAACTCCCTTTAGTTCTCATGGGCTTTTGGGCCCAATTCTCAGTTCTGATTAAATCCCATGGATTTAATCAGGCCCTTTAGTCTCTACAAGTACAGTAAATGCCTAGCACTTTTACCGTACTTCTGCTAAACCGTTCCTTCGTGATTTCCCGTTAGCTTAGGCGTGTGACCCATATGGGATCATATAATAAAGGCAATAAATCCGAGATTTATTGATCATGAGCGGACTCTAGCAAGCCATCATGACCCCCAGTATTATATGACTTATGTCTGATCATTGACATACTCTTACTTTCTAGAGACAGTACAGAGATTACTGACATAATTCCAACAAATGGAATTGTCATACTTTTCTCCATCATATTCATCTTCTAGACGAATTCTTTTTATTTAAAATAACTCACCTTTCACAAGGTTTATAACTTGGGATGCTTGAGGACAATCTTGTCTCTCCAAAGCCATTTCTCCCCCCCCCCCAAATTATCTTTATTAACTTGCGAAAATTTTCATAAGTTTCGCTCTAATAGAGTTTCCGGAAACATATATCATTTGACCAATATTTTTTCTCTACCCTTATCTTCGAAGCGGAGACTCATAATATTCATTTTCTCTCTACACTCATCTTCAGAGTGGAGACTTATTATATTCATTGTCTCTCTACACTTATCTTCGGAGCGGAGACTCATGATCCTCATTTTCTCTCTACGCTTAACTGCAGAGCGAAGATTCATACGAGCTATATCATTCTTTTTTTTTTGACAATCATATATGTCTTTGGTCCATATTTTCCCGTAATGACATGGTTAATCGAGATCTCTTTATCAATATCATTGATTTCATTTAGGTACCTGATCATATTATTAACCATGGCAACGATCTCATTACTCCTCTTCAGGAGTTTAATCATCTTTTCAATAGTCATTTGCTCCTTTTTCTTATGAGGATTTACTTTAGCTTTGGAACCAAATGGGCCTATTACGTTCCTCACGTGCCATAGACACACTATTCTTATAGGAGCATTATCAGCTGGAATATGAGATTTCTTTGAACTTCAAGTTCATTATTCATTTGTGCAAGGATCGCAATGAAATCTCATCCATCAGCTTTCGCATTAGATTTGCAATATATCTGAATAATGATTCTTTCAAACTTTGAACCTCAAGTTCACATTCATTTGTTCAAGGATTTTCCATACAAATTGGCTGAACATTTTGGCATACGACATGTACATATCCAATTTCATGTTATGCCAAACATGTAACAAATATTCTCGTTTGTGTTTTCATTACACAATTTTTCATTTAACTTATGAGACTGGAATCTCTTTCCACGTCCATGTCCACCACCTTATTCATAAGCGACCGCAGACTCTACCGTATCTGCATTCTCGTCATCAAAATTATTACAATTACTGGTTGCTATGACATTCACTTTTGATAATGAAACTTTTGAGAATGGAGTTAATCCAGTTGGACGAGCATGATGGTTCATTATCTTTCAATCAATCATGTAAGTGGTGACTTAAAAATATCATTTCATTCGATGTCGTTTTAGAGGAGGCATAGCCTACGGCTCTATTAAGGAGGAGACATAACCTTCCACTCCAGAAATAATTTAATGTAAATCAAACATTAAAGAATCATCTCAGGATGACTACATCCATGTGTTTTTTTAAAAAAGAAATATGATAAATTTAAATGCATAAATTTAAACACATAATATAAATGCGGAATTTAAATGCATACTTAAAAGGCAAAATTAGAATAATTAAGGAGGCAACACCTACCATAAATTCAAGGAGGCATAACTTCTCACTCCACAAAATTTATTAAAGAGGAGGTTTAACCTACCATTTTATAATTTTGATTAAGGAGGAGGCTTAACCCACCACTCCATAAATATGATTTGAGAAGACATAGTCTGCCATGTGATCATGATCGTGAAGGCATAACTTACCATAACGATAATTTTGATTAAGGAGGAGGCTTAACCTACCACTCCATAAATATGATATGAGAAGACATAGTCTACCATGTGATCATGATCGTGAAAGCATAGTCTGCCATAACGATCGGTTCGGAGAAGGCAGTGCCTATTTTCCGAAATAATATATAAACGAAAATATAAAAGGCATAGCTTTTTGTAAAATAAATTGGTCATAATTAAACCTCACATTTTCGATATATAAACGGATCGAGAGACGGTCATGCTGATAATGTGTTGTATATTTATTATTATTATTATATATGAAATATGGGATATATATATATATATATATATATATATATATATATATGAGATAAATAAATTAATATGTAAAGGAGAATGGAAGAATTGATGGTAACGTGAAGGAGAAAGTGGAGAGCTTAAGAGACCTGAGTTTTTATGTATGGTTGTATCTTAATTTACAAATGGACATACATCTTATTTATAGCAAAAGTACGTCGGACTTAAAAAACTATTCTAGTTAGATAATCACTGATATTATATTGTAGAAATACAACTTTCTTTAGATTTACATATAGTGTCCGATTGGTGAACAAAAGCGGAACGGTTAGATTAGCGGTTAGCGGAAGTGGTAAGCGGTTGAATATTGTAAAACTGTAAGTGAAAGCTGTTAGTGAAAGCTGTAAGCGAAAGAGGTAACAAAAAGCTGAGAGTAACCGCTTTTACTGTAGCCTTTATAACGTTTTCGTGATTGGTAACAAACAAAGCGGTATACCTCTAACGTTTTTACTATTGTGTTACCAATCGGACCCATAATTGCCGTTAATATCTAACTTGCCATGTAGACATTCAAATGCTTGGGACCCTAAAGCATTGGGGAAGATTACTACTCGTTGATCTGATATGCGATCGTAAGAAATAGTGAGAGAAACTAACCAGATTTTAACCCAAATTGTGGAACGCTTGATATCGCAAAATTTGACGAATATGGTAGCTAATAAATCCGTGTGAATATAAGTACTTAGAAAACTGCATCTGATTTCATCTTCAAAGCAATCCACATATTTGTTTGCTCATTAAAAACTAGATTTGCCTCGATATAGATCACATCTTGATTGCCATAACACTAGAACAAGATAAGAGCTAACAAGTCCATCTCACTCACTTTTCCCGTGTTTTATCCTCTTTCATACAATCATTCCATACTAAGTGATTAGAACTTGATATGATCTAACCTTACATAAAACCACTATATATCTAAAACATTTTCCTTCCAACGACATATTATTAGTTGTCCCTTTGGAGTTAGTCAAAGGGAAGGAGACAAACCAAACAAGCTTATCGTATAAATCAATCAAATATATATAGATCACACGCAAAACATTATCTCAAATTCAAATAAAAAGCTATAACTAGCCAAATGAAAGATAACAGTATTAATTATGTCACTAATAGCAGTAAAACTAATCATTGAAGAAAATGTTTTCTGATGAACTTTATTTATGATACGACTTTTAATTTGGAGTTGATTATAATGAATAGCATAAAGAACGCGAGGATTGCAAAAGAAAATATTTCATAAAAAATGTGGAAACGAAGATCTAATGGACCAGAGGGAATCGTTTGATGTAACTAAAAGGAAAAAAGCATCAGTATCTAGAATGGATCTAGCATCTTATCAAGAATTACAATATCAACAATGATTGTAACCATTGTCAAAAAAAAAAAAAAAAAAACAATGATTGTAACCATTGTCTAAAGTATTGGAGATGAATATATTCGTGTTACTATTCTAAGAACAATAAATCAAGACAAGCCCAGACCATCTTTTGTTTCTTGTTTGTTATTTTTTTTTTTCAAAATGATTTTTGGTTATTGTATATAAATCATCAATTCACTATAATATTTGCTATTTGCTTTCTTCAGTCTCCCTAAAAACAACAATATGAAGGATAGTCCAGAGCCACAATGGGTTGCTCGAAAATTATTATATTTTCTTCGTTAACAGATCATGTCTACATCCTATGAAGATATTTTCATGCATGACTTTGCCTTAATATAACATGTAATTTTGTTGGACTCTCGATTATTGCCTACGTGTATATGTGTGTGTGTGTTTATCATCAGTGCATGACATGGCCCTATGGTGTATGTAGAGCTAGAAGATTCTATTCTAATGTCTAAAGTGAACTGAAGTTTGAATACCACGTACGGCTGGTTTCATCATCACATGACTTGTCTACTTTCTTCTAAAATACTCGAATATATAAGATAATAGTTCACATCCCTGTTTTCAATATTAGAACGTGAAGGATAATACAAAGAGAAAAATACAAAGAGAATTGCGTGAAACTATAAGTCTAATTTATAACCCAAGACACGTGATTTTAAAAGAGAGACCACAGAGCGAATAAGGATAAGAGGAAACAAACATCTGCACCCAAAAGTTCTCTTTTAATAAAACACATATTTCGTTATATATTTCCGCAAGATGCTCAGATCGTTCTATTAATTATACTTTGTCCCCATATAAAAATTAATTTCTATTATATAATTTTTATAATATTTGGGAAAGACTTAAAATCCTGTTGTATATACGACAAGGCGGGTACCCCTACAAGGTTCTCTCTCGCGTCTCTTCTACTTGCTTTTTTTCTTTTGTCTCATTCCAGAACTTATTTCAGTGGCACGAGTTACAAACATTTGCTTAAATAAGTTCTCCAACAACTTAGTCTTATTAGCTTCTTTTGAGATATACTTAAATTAGAATTTCTTGTATTGTATATAGGCTTTGACAAATTCATTTATGAAAATAAACGTATGAATCAAAATTTTAAAATTATTATTAAAAATTGATATTTCGTTATACGATATTTCATACGAAATTAGACACATGAATCAAATGCATATGTATTACTCTGTTAGACAAAACTTAGTATTATACTCTAATTCCAGACAAAACAATATGATTGAAGCATTCATCATGTATCATTCTATTCCTTCCCGTTATTGTTGTTATGGAAATTCGATCTAGTAATAAAAGCCAGACTGCGATCTGAAATGTCCGAACTACGAAGTGAAATATAAACTTAAAGTGAGGTTGAAACTGTTCTTTATTAATCTTAAGGGCAAAGCCGAGCTGTGAACATAATGGTTCGAGGTGGGAGTCAGTCTAATGACTTGCCCCCTAAATATTGCTTGAGGTCGGAGCTTTATAGAAGTAGCTCGGTTCTCTCGCAAGTTACAGTGTGTCTAAAATGAAAAGTGAAGGGTCCTAGGCCGTTGGCTCCTTAGCGGGCTTGGCTTCTTAGGCCGATGTAAATGTGGTTATTAAACACCGGTACGGTCGGGGATGCTTCGAGACTTGAAGACCAAGTTTGTTGACCATGTACCTGCTAGCAACCTTGGCACATGATCCACCTTCTATAATAAGACTACATACCTTGTTGTAGATAGTGCCCCGAGGGTAGAAAATGTATTCACGTTGGACCGTCTCAGGATCGACCAGGGCGCTGAGAGCTCTACGTATCACCAACAGCTCTCCTGAGTCGGGATATTCCACGGGCGTTCCTGAGCCGGCCATTTCCTCGTTCTCTTCTTACTGCTCACCCTGGGACTCATACTCACCAGTATCGGTAAAGATCATGACTCGTCGGTTTGGGCAGTCCCGGGCCATGTGTCTTTTTCCCTGACATTTGAAACAAGTGATATCTCTAGATTCTGAAGTACTAGGGAACTTAACTGTTTCGGGACGGTTGTATTTAAGAGCCTCGGTGGTCGAATTTTTGAACCGTGACTCGACCTCGACAACTTTACCCTTGTCGACGGGTCAGGGTGTTGGTGTCGACTAGATCGGGTTACTCCGGGCTCAGTTCGTCGTTGCTGCCTTCAGTTTGTTGTACTGCTCGACCTGAATGCTCAAGTGTAGCAACTCGGACATGTCGTGGTACGGCTGAATCTCGACCTTTCAGGCGATCCGTTCGTGCAATCCATCGACGAATTATGCCATGAGGGTTTCCTCCGAATCGTCCAGCTCGAGCCGGTTCCGTAGTTGCTCAAATTACTCGAAGTACTCCTCAACTGTCCTGCTTCCCTGCACTGACTTACGGAAACGTTTCTGTAAGTCTCTATGGAAATGGGTCGGGACGTACCTTCGCCTTAGGCTGTCATGTCGGACTAGGATAGGTCGTGGTGACGGCGTATACATTCCGAGACGTCTCGATCCCACCAGGATAGGCGTGTTCAGTGAACTGAGCTGCGGCCAATGCAACCTTCTTGCGATATTTGTAGACATAGTAGTCTAAGATATGCTCCATCCCCCGTTCCCATTCAAGCTACTTTAGGGTCAACCATTCATGCAAAAGTGGGAGGCTTCAGTTTCACATCATTAAAATTAGGTCATTGTACCTCATTCTGGCGTATGCGACCGCGATGGTTCGGATCGCGTCGATCATTTGGTCGATGGTTCCGATTGTGGGGGTCATCATTGAGTCGGGCATGTTGTCATCCAAGTCATCTTGGGAACTAAGGTCGCACGGTCTTTTCCTTTCTTGACCGTTTGGTGATTCGGGTCGAGGATGTTGGTCGTCAGGGTGTTTGAGCCTGATATGAGATGCGGTCGGATGGTCGAGAGAGATGGGCGAGCGGACGGTGGTCGATGGTCGAGCGGTACGGCGTGGTCGAGTGAGTGAGCGGTACGAGTGGTCGGTGGTCGAGCGGGACAAGAAGCTGGCCGATGGCACTCTCTTCTTTTCAAGGAATGGTTGAATGAGCTAATGAACTTAGAACTCTTAGAATAACAGGAACAAGCAAGTAACAAAGAGATTCTATTCTCCAAAGGGGCAGCCACGCAATGGAGAGAGAGAGAGATCGCCAACTTAGGGTTTTTCTTTGTCAAAACTTACTTAGCGTTTCATTAAACCAAAGAAGTGTTTAAATAACAGAACATGGGCCTAAAAAGCTGGGCCATCGAAAATCAGAAAAGAAAGAACAAAGAAAAAACAAAAGAAATAAAACCAGAACAGAAAAGGAAACTCTGGTCGCAAGGAGAGGCCGGCCTGTCTCTCTAATGAATGGGCCTCGGATCACCTCGTTAAAAACTTGTGAAGAAAACCCATTTGGGACAAAACCTCACAAGGGAAAAAGAGTATGATCCTTAGTCCAGAGGCAGAGCGGTCTAGTGATCGTCTGACTCGATATAGAAGATCATGGTCTGTCCGATCGTCCGAAGTAAGGGCCATGGCATGGTTGGGTCGAATGGATCGCCAGCTTCAGTATTGATCATCCTATGGACCAACTGATTCAGAACAGGTTGACCTTGGTCGAGCTGTCCTAGCTGGGTCGTGATGTCTTCTATGCTTGTCCTGGAGATCAGCTGTTCCATAGCGTTGTTGAATTCAGCTTGTATCTGACTCTGCCCCGAACGTGTCCTCGGTACGTCCCGCATGGTCGGGAATTGGTCGACCAACCTCTTGGTCGAGTCCGGTCCGTCCTACTCGTCCAGGTCGGGGTCGGTCAAGCTGATGTCCTCATCATTCCCTCCCTCCTGAAGAGGTTCTGGCCTGAGAACGGTATCACCTGCGCAATAAGGAGGCAAATCAGCAATATTAAAACTTGACGATATACTCATCTCACCTGGAAGCTCCAATTGGTAGGCGTTGTCGTTGATCTTCTTTAGGACCTGGAATGGTTCGTCTCCAAGTGGGGCAAGCTTGGACTTCCTCTTGCTTTGGAACCATTCAGGCCGCATGTGGACCCAAACCCAATCGCCTGGTCTAATGTCGACCTCCTTCCTGTGCTTGTCGGCCTGCTTCTTGTATTGCGCCGTTCTCTTCTCGATGTTCTCCTTGATCGTCTGGTGCAACTTGGCAATGGCCTCAGCCTTGCGCTCTCCGTCCAGATTATAAACTCCAGTGCAGGCAGTGGTTTCAGATCAAGTGGAGTATCTGGCTTAAATCCATAAACAACCTCAAAAGGAGACATCTTAGTAGCAGAGTGTTTGGCATTGTTATAAGCAAATTCAACAAACGGAATACAATCCAACCAATTTGATAATTTTTTACCAACCGTGGCCCTTAAAAGGGTTGAGAGTGTTCGATTTACAACCTCGGTCTGCCCATCTGTCTGTGGATGGCAAGTGGTCGAGAACAGTAGCTTAGTACCAAGCTTCCTCCACAATGTCCTCCACAAATGACCTAGGAAGGTCGGGTCTCGATATGAAACGATGGTCCGGGGCAGTCCGTGCAGTCTGACCACTTCTTTGAAGAAGAGGTCGGCCGTCTGGGTCGCATCGTTCGTCTTAGAGCACGGTATGAAATGAGCCATCTTTGAAAACCGATCGACCACGACAAAGATCGCATCCTTGTTCCTGATCTTAGGCTATCCAAGTACAAAATCCATGGAAATATCGACCCATGGTCGGTTAGGTATATGTAAAGGCAAGTAAAGACCGTGAGGATGTGACCTGGATTTAGACTTAAGACACGTGATGCACTTGGAGCAGAAACGCTCCGTGTCTCGCTTCTGATGCGGCCAGTAGAAGTGTTCGACTAGGACACTCAGTGTTTTGTCCAAGCCAAAGTGTCCCATTAGTCCTCCTATATGAGATTCTCGGATCAGAAGTTCCCTCATCGATCCTTGAGGAATGCATAGCCATTTGGCTCTGAACAGGAACCCATTATGCAAGTAGAAGGCTCATTTTGGTCCATTACGACATTCCTGAAAAATTTCACCAAAATCAGGATCAATATCATACTCTTCTTTAATAAGTTCAAACCCCAAGACTTTGGCCTCCATGGTACTGATCAGTGTGTATCTCCTGGACAGTGCATCAGCTACTACGTTCTCCTTTCCCTTCTTGTACTTGATGATGTACGGGAAGGTCTCCACGAACTCAAGCCACTTGGCGTGCTTCCTCTTCAGATTCGTATGTCCTCTAAGATGCTTGAGCGTCTCGTGGTCGGTATGAATAAACTCTTTGGCCAGCAAGTAATGCTGCCATGTCTCTAAGAATCTGACCAAGGCATACAGTTCCTTGTCATAAGTAGGATAGTTGAGCGTGGCTCCACTCAGTTTCTCGCTGAAATAAGCGACCGGTCGTCCTCCTTGCGTCAGGACAGCTCCAATTCCTAAACCTGAAGCATCACACTCAATCTCAAAAGTTTTATCAAAGTTAGGCAGAACCAAAATAGGGGCATGGGTTAGTAAGTCTTTGAGCTTCTGGAATGCATTCTCCTGCGCCTGGCCCCATTTGAACGGAACGTCCTTCTTGATCACGACTGTAAGAGGGGCGGCCACAGTGCTAAAATCCTTCACGAATCGTCTGCAGAAACTGGCCAGTCCATGGAAACTCCTGACATGGCCGATCGTGGTCGGGGTCGGCCATTCCTCAATTGCCTTGATCTTTTCTTGGTCAACCTGTAAGCCCTGCGAACTCACAACAAAACCTAAAAACACAAGCTTGTCAGTACAGAAGGTGCACTTCTTGAGGTTCGCATAAAGACCCTCCTGTCGAAGAGTATCTATCACTTGCTCAAGGTGTACCAAGTGATCAGCAAAACATTGACTATAGATCAAAATATCATCGAAATTAACAACTACGAACTTACTGATGTAGGCCCTTAGGACCTGGTTCATGAGACGCATGAACGTGCTGGGAGCATTAGTGAGGCCGAATGTCATGACCAGCCACTCGTACAGGCCTTGATTGGTCTTGAAAGCCGTTTTCCAATCGTCTCCTTCCTTCATCCAGACTTGATGATATCCACTCCGCAAGTCAATCTTAGAGAACACAGACGCTCTATGCAACTCGTCCAACATATCGTTCAGTCGCAGTATGGGATGCCGGTACTTGATGGTGATATTGTTGATTGCCCGGCAATCAACACACATCCTCCAAGATCCGTCCTTCTTGGGAACCAATAAGACAGGAACAACACACGGACTGAGGCTCTCTCGGATATAGCCTTTGGACATTAGGTCCAACACCTGCTTTTCCAGTTCCTTAGACTCGGTCGGAGTCTCTCGGTACGCTGGTCGATTGGGCAGGCCGCTCCAGGCACGAGATCGATTTGATGCTCAATGCCTCTGGTAGGTTGTAGTCCGGCTGGTATCTCGCCTGGAAAGACATCCTTGAACCTTTCCAACAAAGAAACAACTTCCCGGGGCAGGTCAACATCGTTTGAACACGAGTGTAATGCCTCCCTAAAGATTATCAGTAGCACCTGCGTGTTCTGAACAATAGCTCTAGAAACGGAATGGGAAGAGACAAGGAGATTGGTCTTACTGTTCTTCTTGTCCTTGGCAAGACGCAGTTGCATCTCATCACTTCATGCGGTGTGAGCGGTGCAAGCTGGTACTTCCGCTTGTCATGGACGAATGAGTAATGATTGGTCCGTCCGTTGTGCAAGGACTCCTTATCGAACTGCCATAGTCGGCCGTGCAATAGGTGTCCAACCTGCATAGGAACCACATCGCATACTACCTGATCGTGATATCGTCCAACGCTGAAAGGTACGGTTACTTGATCTGCGATCCTTATCTCTGTGTCATCGTTCAGCCATCGAAACCGGTACGGTCGCGGATGTTTGGTCACTTGAAGGCCAAGCTTATCGACCATGTTTTTGCTAGCCACGTTAGTACAAGACCCACCATCAATAATAAGGCTACATACCTTGTTGTTCACAGTACAACGAGGGTGGAAGATGTTTTCTCGTTGATCCATCCCAGGATCAACAAGTGCATTGAGAGCTCTCCTGATCACCAACAGCTCTCCAGAGTCGGGATACTCTATGGGAGTCCCTGGTTCAAGCTCCTCAACGTCATTGTCCTCATGTTTGTCCCGAGACTCGTACTCTCCAGCCTCGTTCAGGACATGATCCTCCGGTTCGGAAAACCTCGAGCCATATGTCCTTTGCCCTGACATTTAAAACATGTAATATCTCGAGAACGGAACGTGTTAGGGAACTTACCTGGGCCTGGTCGGTTGGGTTAGACGTCTCAATGGTCGGCTTCTTGAATCTGGACTCAACCTCGACCGTCTTACCTTTGTAAATGAGTCGTGGGGTCGGTGCAGTCTAGGACTTGCTGGCCCGAGGTCGGGTCGTGGCCATGGACTTCTGCTTGTTGTGATGCTCAACCTGTATACACAAATGCAATAGTTTGGACATATCGTGATAAGGCTGAATTTCTACCTTCCGAGCAATCCGTTCGTTCAGTCCGTCCACGAACTGGGCCATCAAAGTCTCTTCCGAGTCTTCCAGCTCGAGCCTGTTTCGTAATTGCTCGAATTCCTTGAAGTATTGTTCGACCGTCTTGGTTCCCTGCATCAACTTACGAAAACGTTTATGCAAATCTCTGTGGAAATGGGTCGGAACATACATGCGTCTTAGTTGGAACTTTTGTCGGCCCATGTATTGATCGGTTCGTACCGATGGCGCCTTCGTTCCCCAACGTCCCGGTCCCACCAAGACAGGGCGTGTCCTGTGAACTGGGCCATTGCAAGAGAGATCTTCCTATGTTCGGGATATCCGTAATGGTCGAAGATTTGCTCCATCCTCCATTCCCAATGTAGATAGGCCTTCGGGTCGACTTTACCTTCAAATGTAGGGGGTTTTAGCTTGATATCATTAGGATATGGACGTTGTACCTCTTGTTCTAATATGCGTCCACGGTGAATTGGATCGTGCTGGTATGGTGGTCGAGGTCCGTAGTGTCCATCCTCGAACTCGTGCGTGTCGTCGTCTGTGTCGTCCAGCCGGACGTCTTGGAAGCGTCCGGGTCGTTCCACTCATCCGCGGTGCTGGCCTGGTCGACGTTGCTGGTCGAACCGTGGCGGTGGTGCCTCCGGTCCGTGCAGGGGCTCTCCTGGTCGAGGCTGATGAGCTCCGGGTCGACGATGATGAGCGTCGGGTCGAGGCTGATGCTCATCCGGTCGAGGCTGATGATCGCCAGGGCGTTCCAAGAGGTCTAGTCGAGCCCCGATCGTTTGGATCGCAGCTAGAAGCTGAGTGAACTTGGTTGGGCCGCCTTGCCGGGCTTGTTCTTCAGACATTTACCTCTGCACACTCAACAAACTATCAAACGCAAAGAGGATACAAATAGAGAAAAGGAAAACGCGCACAACCGGCAGAAAAGGAAATAGGGCGGTCGCAAGCAAAAGGAAAAAAAAGAACAAAAGGAAAGTGGAGTATACCCAGATTAAGTGAAAGGAAATAACCAGAACTAAACCACAGTTCAAACAATTCAAACCGCAAACACAAGGAAAAAACCCTAATGTCCTAGATGCGGCCGTTTCTGAGCTTGACAACCTAGCACAATTGAACTAGGCCGAGAACACTAAAGCAAAACTAAGCAAGATATGTTCTTTTGGTTTTCAGTTTTTATGCGAAGCAGAACAACAAAGCAAGCGAAGCAATCAATAACCTAGCATATTCTACAACCGGTTCATGCAAGAGTACTCGGCCGAGAGAAACAAAAGCTAGCAACCTAATTTTTTTTTATTTTTTCGATTTTAAAAGGAACAAAAGCAAAACAGAATGAAACTTGAACAAAGGATTAGATGTAACTGAGCTGGGTCAGGAGCTTTAAAGCTCTGATACCAGATGATATGAGATGCGGTCGGATGGTCGAGAGAGATGGGCGAGCGGACGGTGGTCGATGGTCGAGCGGTACGGCGTGGTCGAGTGAGCAAGCGATACGAGCGGTCGGTGGTCGAGCGGGATAAGAAGCTGGCCGATGGCACTCTCTTCTTGTCAAGGAATGGTCGAATGAGCTACTTAACTTAGAACTCTTAGAATAACATGAACAAGCAAGTAACAAAGAGATTCAGTTCTCCAAAGGGGCAGCCACGCAATGGAGAAAGAGATCGCCAACTTAGGGTTTTTCTTTGTCAAAACTTACTTAGCGTTTCATTAAACCAAAGAAGTGTTTAAATAACAGAACATGGGCCTAAACAGTTGGACCATCGAAAATCAGAAAAGAAAGAACAAAGAAAAAACAAAAGAAATAAAACCAGAACATAAAAGGAAACTCTGGTCGCAAGGAGAGGCCGGCCTGTCTCTCTAATGAATGGGCCTCAGATCACCTCGTTAAAAACTTGTGAAGAAAACCCATTTGGGACAAAACCTCACAAGGGAAAAAGAGTATGATCCTTAGTCCAGAGGCAGACCGGTCTAATGATCGTCTGACTCGATACAGAAGATCATGGTCTGTCCGATCGTCCGAAGTAAGGGCCATGGCATGGTTGGGTCGAATGGATCGCCAGCTTCAGTATTGATCATCCTATGTACCAATTGATTCAGAACAGGTTGACCTTGGTCGAGCTGTCCTAGCTGGGTCGTGATGTCTTCTATGCTTGTCCTGGAGATTAGCTGTTCCATAGCGTTGTTGAATTCAACTTGTATCTGACTCTGCCCCGAACGTGTACTCGGTACGTCCCGCATGGTCGGGAATTGGTTGACCAACCTCTTGGTCGAGTCCGGTCCATCCTACTCGTCCAGGTCGGGGTCGGTCAAGCTGATGTCCTCATAAGAGCCGGTCGAGACGAGCGCCAATGGCCTAAATCACGACTAAGAGTTGGGTAAGGTCGGGCGGGGCAGCATGGTTGTTTTGGTTGTCGTCCATGCTTAGTGTTCTGCACACTTAACACACGATCAAATGCAAGAGGAAGATAAATAATAGGGAATGTGCCAAAATAAGAAAGAACAATAACCGCAGCAAGAAAATGGAAAGATGCAAGCTAGATCAACCAAAAAGGAAATTATGCAAAAAGGCAATGACGATTTCTTTTTTTTTTTTTTTGATAATGACAAATAAATGGAAATAGGTAATAATTTATCAAACTAAATAGACAATTAACAGAACCAAAACAAAGCTAAACCACAAGCGATAACCGAATGCAACAAAACCCTAATGAAACAATATGCGGCCGTTCTACCTAGTCAAACTACAAACCGTTCTAGCTATATATATATATATATATTTTGAATTTTCAGGCAAAGTATGAATGAATGCAGCTATCCAGAAGCAAGACACAAACTGAAAGAAGAAAGCAACAACTCAGCAGCAAGAGAACAAGCGATACACAAAACCTAGCGAGAGGTCTCTATGCGTCCGGTTTCACTAGCAACAACCTAACACTTATATATATATATATATATATATTTTGAATGGATGAATGCATAAAAACAGGAAGACAGAAGAAAAATAAAGACATTTTTTTTTGTGTTTTTTGATTTATATGAAAGCAAAATACAAAACATAAATAAAAGATGCAAGGTTTAGATGTAACCGGTCGGTGCCGAGAGCCTAGAATCTGATACCAGATGATGTAAGACCGGGTATGGATCCTACAAACGGGTTACCAGCTAGTCGAAGACGCTGATCGAAGACGCTCTCTGAAAAGATCCGTGGTCGAGGTATGGTCGAGGATGATACGCGGGTGATGAATGGTCGGACGTGGTATGATGGGCGAGCGATAGGATAGCGTTGGTGGGATGGGAGCTGAACACTAGCCGAGGGCGCTCTTGTATTGCTCAATGGGTTATTCAATGGAGGTTTTGATAGAGAACATGAACAAGTATAGAACAGGATCTTCAAGCTAAGGGAAAACCACACAAAGCCTTAGAGATCGGCGCCATCTTAGAGAAAAGAAACTTTAGGTTTTTCTTTCAAATTAAACTTAATGAATTAGTAATAAAAAAGAAGGCTAAATATCCTAGGGTTCGAAACTTACATGGGCCAATGGGCCAAACGAAATTACTAAGGAAGAAAGAAATAATAGACTTAAACAAAATAGACTAGGGGACGATCTGTCTCCTTATGTTGGACGAGGCTAGGATCACCTCATTAAAAACCTTGGAAGGAAAACCCAATTGGAAAAAAACCTCACAAGGGAAAAAGAGTATGATCTTTAAATGGTGATATCCACTCCTGAGATCCACATTTGATAAGACTGAGCCAACATGTCATCCAATCCTGGTATATGTGTCTGTACTTGATGGTGTTGTTGTTGATGGCTCGGTAGTCTGCACACATTCTCCCTGTTCCATCTTTCTTAGACACCAAAAGAACATGTACTGCACATGAGTTAAGGCTCTCACGGATGTACCCCTTGGACATCAGGTCTTGAATCTGCTTCTCCAACTCCTTTGACTCACTAGGGTTCATATGCTAAGCATGACGATTGAGAAGGGCATAACCGGGTACTAGATCAATCTGATGATCAATGCTTCTGATTTGTGGAAGTCTAGCTAGTATCTCCTCTGGAAACACATCCTTTAACATGTCAAACAAAGAAACCACTTCTTGGGGAAGCTCTAAATTACTACGACTAGAAAGAAATCGATCCTTAAAGACCATTATATCACATATGTTTTATGACTAATACCTTTAGAAACAAAACTAGAAGTGATAAAAATGTTAGATTTTCTTACCTTGGTGTCCTTTGCAAATTTGAGTTGCATCTCGTGTATCTACAATGGTGTAAATGGAGCAAGTTGGTACTTGCGTTTGTTGTGGTTGAAGGATTAATGATTGGTATGCCCATTGTGAAATGTCTCCTTGTCAAATTGACATGGCCTTCTGATATATCATGGTTTTTACCTGTTTTAAGCCATGATATAAGTACATATTAGAGTCTTTTGTAGTGTCTTTCGAGTCTTTTCAGGTGTTTATTAGGATTACACATGTTTGGAGGATTTTGGAAGATATTGGAGCTATTTGGGCAAAGTTGAGCTGGATCCGTGATGGGCAGAATTCACTATGTGGAGTCGACCTGAGCGTCGACCGATGCACCCATGCATCGATCGACACAACATGCCAAATCGCAACTGCTAGCGAATTAATGAAGAATTGAAGAATTGTAGTTTTGAGCCAGAAGTTCCAGTCTTCCAAAAGAGAACCAGGACGTGTTATACACTTTATATTAGGGGTTTGGTGTTTTATTCTAGATAAACTTTTCATACTTTTAGCTAGAGAGAGGTTTGGAGCTTTGGGGCTGATCCGTTCCTTGTACTGCTTTTTGGAGAAGATTTCGAACCCCTTTTCATTCTCTACTCTTTCTTTAATGCAATCTATTCATATTATGTTTTTTGCTTCATTCAATATGTCTGAGTAGATTCATTGTTAGGTTTAGGGATTCTCATAGGGTTTTCATGACTTGTTAGATTGAATTAATCAGTTAAGGATTCATAACATGTTAGTTCTTCAACCTGAATTGAACTTAAAGCTAGTTTCTAACCTGATCAATTGGAACCTAGATCTAGGGTTTATAAATTGACACGAAAGTGTGATTTAGAATCTGATCTATTTAGGTTGAGCAAATTAATATCTGCAAAGAAATTTGGTTTAATTGATTTGTGAAGTAATCAAACCTTCACTTAATGCTAGCCTAGTCTGTTAGGAATTGCAAAGAAATTTGGATTTCTAGGGTTTAGACTTAGTAAATTCTCGCAACGAAAGTTGGTTAGTTTTACATCTGTGTTTGAGTTCTAGTACGGTACTTAATTCGATCCTGACTGATATTTGATCTGCATGACATGATTTCCTGAGAACGCCCTTGACCAAGCTCTTTTAATATGTGAAAAACAAACTGATTTGCTGATCTATTTACTGCTTTTTATTTACTGCTTATTGATTTCCTCGCTTAGCTATTCTTGACCCTCTATAGTCTCTCGTAAGATTCTTGAGTCTCTGTGGTTCGACCCCTATATACTACATTTGCCTATGCACTTGCAGTGTAACTTAGGGAATTAAACTCTAAGCATATCAAGTTTTTTGCGCCGTTGCCGAGGACTCTTTTGGGACTTCGATAGATTTGAGTTTAGAGTTTAGACTAGGCTTTTCGTTTTTTTTGTTTTGGTTACTAATTTTTCTGTTTTCGTTCTGTCTTTGCGTGTCTCAGGTTTGCGAGAAGACGATGTGCATCGACCGACACTTGAGCCGTGAATAGTTAGTGCATCCTAATCGTGCAACTAGAAGTAACTGGACACGGGACTCGTGAATCTCAGACTTGAGGAACTTGAAAGGTTAGAAAGAACAAACATGAAAACTTAGAGGCCAGTGAAGATGATGAATCCAAATGCTGTGATTTTGGTTCGAATAATCCGTATAATGATCGGGGACAGAGAGTTGATGCTAATGGCAATGTTATTGTAATCCCTGTAGCTGAACAACGGATTGTTGATCCTGATGCAGAAGCTCAAGGTGGAGGCGCAGGTGGACAAGGAAATCCATGAGTTGAAGTACCACCTCCACCACCCAATGCACATAATCCGCTTAATGCGCCTAATGGGAGGACTCTTGCTGATTACAACATGCCTGATGAGTTTTATGCTAACAGGTCTGCGATTGTACCTCCTCCCATTGCACGAAATGATTTTGAACTGAAGACTTCTTACTATACGCCTGTGGGACAACACCTCTTTCATGGACACCCACATGACCACCTTATGGATCATATAGAAAGTTTGAGTCTTTGGTTACTGGGATGAAGCATAACGGAGTGAGCTATGACTTACTGCACTGTAAGATTTTTGAACACTCTCTTGGAGGAGAAGCTTCAAATTGGCTGAAGCAGATTCCACCTGGGACTCTGACTACTTGGGATGCATTTAAGAGGAAGTTTCTTAGACACTTTTATGATGATGCTAGATCTGATCAGCTGATAGAGGATCTTCTACAGTTCAAACATGGACATACAGAGCCTTTGAAATCAGCGTGGGTAAGGTTTAAGATCTATCCGAGAGATTGCCCTCATCATGGTTTCTCTGAGGTACAACTGCTGGGCATTTTCTTCAGAGGAGTTGATTTGTGGTATCAGACGGCTTTGGATGCTGCTAGCAATGGGAACTTCGACACTAAATCTCCAGAGCAAGCTAAGGAGCTGATTGAGAAATTGGTATGTAGTAATAGCACTAAGAATGCTGATCTAGAGAGGAAGAAATCTAGTGGAAAGGTTGATAGCTCGCATATGGCAGAGATGAAGAATAAGAAAGATTCTGTTCATAGTTTTTTCCTAGGAAGACGAATGTCCATTTTTCTCAAGATGTTGAGGTATTTGATGCAGATGAAGGATGCGAGGAAGAGGATGCAAATTATGTTGGTGGAACTGGTTTTCAGGAGAACATATTTGGTAATCAACAAGGCAGATGTGGCTACAATGGAATGAGTCAGAGAAGTACCTTCACATGTAATCAAAACTTCTCTGGTTTCACTCCTAAGACTCAGTACCAGAAGCCTTATCAGAGTAACAACAACCCTGGAAATAACACTAGTAGCTTCACCAGGAACTATGGATCTTCATCATATCAACCTGCTCTTCCTCAAAATAAGCAGTCTGATAAGATGTTGAGATTATTGGAGAAACTTCTGGAAGGACATCAGAACATTGGACTTTAATGGAAAGATAGATGCTCTGTACTTGGATCTGAATGGAAAGATTGATGCCTTAAGCAATCATGTGAAGAAATTGAATGTTCAAGTTGCACAGACTGTTGGGTCTGTAAAGAGACAAGATGGATATCTCCCTGGACGAACTGATGCTAATCCGAAGTACCAATGTAATGCAATTACGTTGAGAAGTGGTAAGGGGGTCATTCTTGCACTAAAAAGGATATCAGTTTGGAAGAAATTGTTGAGATTGAGGAGATGGAAGATGACCTTCGCGAGTTGCAGAGTGCGCTGACCGATGCACCCCATCATCGATCGACGCAGGACATGAATCGAGAGTCTAAGCCCAAGCTCGACACAGAGGTCGTTGCACCCGTGCCGAGCGTCTACCGAGGCACTCCTAGTGTCGATCGACGCACGAACCCTGCACAGAAATCAGACGCAGAGAAGCTGAAGAAGGCTGATGAAAGGGTCTACAAACCTAAGATTCCCTTCCCTAAGAACCCAAGGAAGTCTAAATACGAGTTGCAGTTGGGTAAATTCAAGGAGATAATGAATAAGTTGTTGATTGAAGCGCCTTTGATTGATGCCCTGAAGACTACTTCTGTGATGAAGAGATGTCTCAAGGACATGCTTGCTGGTAACATGACTGACGAAGAGAGTGTACTGATGATCTCAGAGGTATGTAGTGTTGTGATTCAAGGCAGGATTCCTGAGAAACTAAAGGATCCATGGAGCTTTGTGTTGGATTGTTCTATCTACAGAGATAGATTTGAGAGGTCATTGTGTGATCTTGGTTCAACTGTGAACCTTATGCCATTCTCTGTTTCTAAGAAGCTTGGGATGACATATTTCATGCCTACTAGAATCTCATTAGTTATAGCTGACAGGATTGTCCGGATCCCTGAAGGAGTATTGGAGGATGTGCCAATCCGGATTGGTAACTTTATGATTCCCACAGACTTTGTGGTTCTATAGTATGTAGAGGAACCAAAGGATCCACTTATCTTGGGTAGACATTTCCTAGCTAATGCTGGTGCGATGATTGACTGCAAGAAGGGGACTATCATTCTTAATGTGGGTGATCTGAAGATGAGTTTTGATATGGATAAGCTAGTGAAGAGACCAACCATAGACAGACAGACCTTTTATGTGGATACTCTCAGTGATTTGGCTGAGGAATTCTTTCATAAGACACAAGCTGAGGATCCGTTGAAAAGGGCCCTGCTAAGCTCAGTACATGAATTGGAGCATCTGGAAGAAAAGCATGCTATCTGTTATGCTAGATTGATGGATTCAACAGAGCAAGTCATGCAATTTGAAGTGCATAATGAGCCGCTGCAACGATCAACGCAGATCGCGTCCGACTGGGCAGAAGAAAAGGCTCCGAAAATTGAACTGAAACAACTTCCATCCGGGCTAGGGTACGCATTTCTTGGACATAATTCGACATATCCACTGGTTATTAATGCTTCCTTGAAAAATGCAGAGACTTCCTAACTGGTAAGCAAGCTGCGCAAGTATCGAAGCTGTTGGTTATTCTCTTGATGACATTTCAGGTATCTCTCTGGAGCTGTGGATGCATAGAATACATCTTGAGGATGAGACACAGTCATTTGTTGAGCATCAAAGGAGGCTGAATCCGAATCTGAAGGAAGTGGTGAAGAAGGAGATTATGAAATTGCTGGATGCTGCAATCATCTACCCTATCTCTGACAGTGATTGGGTCAGTCCAGTACATGTTGTGCCTAAGAAAGGAGGTTTCACTGTGGTGAAGAATGATAAGAACGAGCTGATTCCTACAAGGACTGTGACTGGACACAAGATGTGCATTGATTACAGGAAGCCAATGCTACGACTAGGAAAAATCACTTCCCCTTGCCTTTTATTGATCAGATGCTGGAGAGGTTAGCAAATCATCCTTATTATTGCTTCCTCGATGGGTACTCTGGCTTCTTTCAAATTCCCATTCACCCAAAGGATCAGGAGAAGACTATTTTACTTGTCGCTATGGCACTTTTTCATACCGCAAAACGCCTTTTGGACTTTGTAATGCACCAGCCACCTTCCAGAGATGTATGGTGTCTATCTTTACAGACATAATTGAGGAATTTATGGATGACTTTTCTGTTTATGAGTCATCTTATCATGAGAGCTTGGATAATCTATGCAAAGTGCTAGGTAGATGTGAGGAAAAGCACTTCGTTCTGAATTGGGAGGAGTGCCATTTCATGGTTAGAGATGGTATTGTTCTTGGGCACAGAGTATCATAAGCTGGGATTGAGGTAGATCGCGCCAAGATTGAGGTTATGACCAGCCTTCAAGCGCCAGATTCTGTGAAGTCTGTGAGGAGCTTTCTTGGACATACTGGGTTCTGCAGGAGGTTCATCAAGGATTTCAGTAAGATTGCTAGACCACTAACTGCTTTGCTGTGTAAGGATGTGAAATTTGAGTTCACTGCAGATTGCCAGACTGCATTTGAACATATCACAAAAGCATTAGTGAGTGCTCCTATAGTGAAGCCACCAGATTGGGAGTTACCTTTTGAGGTTATGTGTGATGCAAGTGATTTTTTTGTAGGAGTTTTTCTGGGGCAGAAGAAGGACAAGAAACTTCATGCTATCTATTATGCCAGCAGAACACTAGATGATGCGCAGAGAAACTATGCCACTACAGAGAAGGAGTTGTTGGCAGTTGTCTTTGACTTTGAGAAATTTTGCCCCTTTGTGGTTGGATCTAAGGTGATAGTACATACAGACCACTCAACTCTGAAGTACTTGATGTAGAAGAAGGATGCAAAGCCAAGGATTTTGAGATGGATTGTCCTTCTTCAAGAGTTCGATATTGAGGTCAAGGACAAAAAAGGTGTCTAGAATGGAGTTGCTGATCATCTTTCAAGGATCATGGTTGAAGAAGACGTCCCTATTGATGATTTTCTACAAGAGGAAAACATCAATTTGATTGAGACAGTGTTTAGGACGAATTTGGACAGAAATTTACATAAATGTCGGATTGCAGAACCGATCGATGCCCCCTTGGCAACAATCAATGCACGTCTCGGGGCTGAGTCGATCGATGCACACCCATGCGTCGATCTACACAAGGCGATTACAAACCCAGAACCTCTGAAGGTTCAGATTGGTCACTACAACATGGATCTTTACGCTGTTTTGACACCTGATCGACCATGGTTTGCTGATATTGCGAATTACCTGGCTGAAGAAACTGAACCAGATGATCCTAGGGGATATGCAAAGAAGAAGTTCTTCAGAGAACTAAGAAGGTTCTATTGGGATGAGCCTTATCTTTATAAGCACTGTTCGGATTGCATTTACAGAAGATGCATTGCAGAATAAGAGGTTCCAAACGTTTTATTTCACCGCCATGGATCATATTATGCTGGACATTTTGTTACTTTCAAGACTGTGTCTAAGGTTTTGCAAGCAGGTTTCTGGTGGCCTACTATGTTCAGAGATGCTCATTCGTTTGTCTCTTAGTGTGACGCCTGTCTGAGGATAGGGAAGATCAGTAAGAAGCATGAGATGCCTCAAAATTTCATTCTTGAGGTTGAGGTTTTCGATTGCTAGGGCATTGATTTCATGAGTCCATTTCCCTCATATCATGGTAATAAGTTCATATTGGTTGGTGTGGATTATGTGTCTAAGTGGGTGGAAGCGATAGCTAGTCCAACCAATGACTCTTCGGTGGTGCTTAAGCTGTTTAAGACCATCATTTTCCCTAGATTTGGAGTGCCTCAAATTATGATAAGTGATGGCGGATCCCATTTTATCAACAAGATCTTTGAGAAGCTGCTACATAAGCATGGTGTTCATCATCGTGTGGATACTCATTATCACCCTCAGACTAGTGGGAAAGTAGAGATCTCTAACAGACAAATTAAGAAGATCTTGGAGAAGACAGTTGGGAACACAAGGAAGGATTGGTCTGCAAAGTTGGATGATGCGTTATAGGCCTATAGGACTGCATTTAAGATGCCACTTGGGACTACACCGTTTCATCTTCTATATGGGAAAGTCTGCCACCTTCCAGTTGAGCTTGATCATAAGGCAGCATGGGCTGTGAAGTAGATGAACTTTGATCTGAAACCTCCAACAGAGAGGAGATTGCTGCAGCTGCATGAGTTGGATGAGATTAGTGTTGGGAATGTCCTGAAATCTACTGTACTATCTCTAGAAAGTATGATAAATGTCGAGATCAGACATAAGTCATAAATACTGGGTGATCATGATGGCTTGCTAGAGTCCGCTCATGATCTATAAGTTTAGGACTTATTACCAGTATTGTATGATCCCAAAGGGTCACACACCATAGCTAACGGGAAAGTTAAATGGAATTAATACGGTAAGATGCAATGGCATTTACTGTATTAGATCAGAGAATGGGGCCAGACAAAATACAGGCTTTTGTCTGATTTGTGTCTTGGGCCCAAAAGATTAATGAGCCATTAGTCTAATGACTTGGGCCCATTAATGAGAGGTTAAAGATTTCGAAAACCCTAAGGGATTACAGATCCCATGCGATTTTCTTTTGGTAGCCGTGAGCTTGTCTCTCTCTCTAAATCTCTCTCTCTGATCTGATCCATCTCTTTGGTCTAGCAGCCATCCCGGCTTGTAAGAGTGTGGATACCAAAGGAGGAGCAGGTTGTTCATCTGTTCTAAGCTGATCTCATCATTACCATCAATTATCCGCTGCAATCTGAAAGGTAATGATCCAGGTTTGGTTTGGTTTTATGATTCGTTTTTCGAGAACTAGATCTGTTTAAGATTATGTGTTAGGTTGTAATTTGGGAATTAAACCTTGAACAAACACTATAATCCTACAGTGGTATCAGAGCCAGGTTTTAGGTTTCTTGTAAAATTGGATCATAGGTTGTTTAATAGTTTTTGAATCGATTTAATGATGTAAAATTGATTAAAGCTATCTAAACCCTAATCACCATATGATAATGATCACGGCTTGGATCATGTGATCGACCGTGGTATTATTATTGGGCTTGTGATCATTATGCCCTAATCGCATGATATGGTCTTGTATTGATCAAAAAGCTTTAGCCGCCGATCGATGTTGTTTTAATTGATCGATCGATAAAGCTTATGATCGATCGCTTTCGATCGATAATTTTTTATCGAACCAATCGTATCGATGGCATAGGCATGTGATCGTGTTATGATCAGCCGTATGACATTGCCCTAGATCGATCAATCAATGATCGCATGATCGTGTGGAACGATCGATCTTGCATGGGCCGCGTGATGTCGAGTGTGTGATCGATCATGCGTGATGCGTGATGGGCCTAGGGTTGGATCGTGGGTCCATGATCCGATCATGGATCGATCCTGGTCATGGATCCGATCGTTTGGCCCGTTAAAATTTTACGTCCCGCGAATAGTCAATCGGTTAAACCGAGCTTCGCGGTTCGTTGCCCAAACCACACCGATTAACCGGTCCATTTAATTGGCGGTTAATCGTGTGTTTTAAAGCCTTAAACCGCAAGTTAAATCAAATTGGCTAAAACACTAGGTGTTTCTTCCCGGTTTTGGATTTAACTGAACCGATCCAATTTAATTGGTGGTTCAAGCGGTTAACCCGAATCGCGGTTTACTGGAAATTATTTAATACATGGTATTATTTAATTTCTGGTTAAACCGGATTTAAATTCAAAAATTGAATTTTAACCTAAACCGAAGGCTGGTCTAAGTTTGATTTGGTTGGACCAAATAATTTAGAGCTGGTCTGGTTTAGTAAATAACCGATGGTTTTGATAGTTAATTTGGTCTTGGACCAGAATTAATAAACCGACTCGGTTATGTCAAATTATTGGGCCAAGAATTGGGCCTATAATTTGTGACCCAACCCGAAAATATTATAAAATATTAAATTAGAAATTTCTATTTTTAGTATGTTACTAAATTTAGAAAGTTTCTAAAATAAGTAAGTTTCCCAAAATAGTAATCTTCTATTTTTGGAAATAAAACTGAAAATCCTCAAAAACAATATCAAGCTTGGATGTCTTTCCAATCTTGTCAGCTACTTAACGCTTATTCGATTACAGATATGGCTTACAGTGTGAGGTGTCTGTTTTCGCGTAAGTAAAGTAGTATATAGTCACTAATTTCATTGGGAGTCCCAGACTTTAGTGATTATTTGGCTGTAAGAGATTGGTTTCCTTGACTGGGCCATCGGGAGTCCCGGGCCTTGAGACATCTGGTGTTTTGGGCCTTGGGCCCAATTCACAACCGAGAGTTATATGAGATATAACTAGCTGTGTGTATGCTTACCAAGTAAAGCTAATTCCGGGTGACGGCCAGTGGCCCACTTTGGTTTTAGTTGAACATGGGTCTCGGAATCATTGCATTCTTATGAGGTTAAACAAAGAAATTTTGAATGCAATGCGAGTCTTCTTATAAGTTATTAAGATTACTCTTTTATGAACTAAATAACTAAAACTCTATTTATCTCTAAATTTCAGCTATGACGAGCACAAACAATCAAAACACTTTCTCGATCCGGTATGTCCTTGAGATGGACAAACTGAACGGATCAAATTTCTTGACTTGGTCGCGGAACCTGAGGCTAGTTCTCAGGCATGAGAGAAAGGACTATGTCCTTGAGAAAGCTCTCCCCGAGAGGATCGGATCCAAGGCCAGTCATGCAGTACGTAATGCTTGGAATAAGCATTATGATGATGCGGTAGATGTGCGTGGTCTGATATTGGCTACCATGGACTCAGATTTGCGGAAGCAATATAAGAACATGGAGTCGCCAATAGAGATGATCAGCAGCCTGAAATTGAGATTTCAAGAGCAGGTAAGAGTGGAGAGATACCAGTTGGTTAAATCTCTCACTAGCTGCAAGCTACCGAATGATCATCCAGTAAGTCCTCATATCAGTAAAATGATGGGTTACATTGATAACCTGAGGAAACTGGATTATCCAGTTAGCCAAGAATTGGCAACTGAGATCATTCTGCAGTCACTGCCGTCAAGCTATGATAAGTTCAGAAGGAACTATATCAAGAAAGGCTTAACGAAGACGCTGACTGAACTGCATGATATGCTCAAGACAGTTGAGCCAAACGTGAAGAGTACCCTGTACAATCTCATGAAGGAGAAGGGTAGGTTTACTAAACCTAACGCTGACAAGGGTGAAGACAAAGTTGTCCAGATTTTGAATCATGGCAAGCGTGTGTCTTCTGAGCCCGAGTCAGATACCTCTTACGTTGGTAAGTGCTGCTACTGTAAAGAGACTGGGCATTGGAAAAGAGATTGCATTAAATTCATGGAAGATTATGAGGAGTTGAAGTTGATGTATGAAACTACTTCCTCAGGTATTCATGTTATTACTTCAAGTTATACCTTATAGGTATTGGATGCTGGTTGCGGCACTGATATTTGTTATAATATGCAGAGCCTGAGCAACAGTAGAACGTTGAAGGAAGGGCAAGTGGAACTGCGTGTCTGGAAGGAGCTTGGGATGCTGCCTCAGCCGTAGGGTTTTCACTTGTAGATGCCTTTGAGGCTTGGTTTTGTATTAAGTAATTGCTACAATGTACCTGCTTTACGCAGAGTTGTCTTTCATTTTCTTGTAAAGAATTTGAATGTTTTTCATTTTGATAAAGACAAGTTTTGTTCTTTTGATCTTAATGAAATATTAATTGTAGCACCCTATTCAAGGAATGAATTTTATATCTTAAACCAAAAGTGCCTAAATGTAACATAAATACCGAATTGAATTAAACCTGATTTTTCTTGGCGTAAATGTCTTGGTCACATAGAGTAAGTCGGATTCAGAAACCCCATAGTCATGGACTTTTGGGCTCATTTGATTGGATATCTTATGAGACTTGAATTCTGCTTACTGGACCAAAAGACAAAGGGCCCATCTTAGCCGAGCTAAAGAAAGGCCCAAAGGCTTGTTGGACATTGAACATACTTATGTATGTGGCCCAATGAGCACTAATGCCAGAGAAAGTTTCCTGTACTTCATTGTCTCTACTGATTACTTCAGTGAGTATGACTGTGTTCATTTGATGAGACACAAGTTGGAATTCTTTGACATGGTCGAAAGAGTTCCTGAATGAGGTATAGAATCTGAATGACAGAAGTATTGAGACTCTGGATTAGATCACGAGTGAGAATACTTAAGTCATTGATGGTGTGATCATCTGAATGAGTGTGAAGTTGTTTCACAGCTCATTTCTCTTGAAAACCTGGAGGTGTTTCTGTGAGAAAGAATAAGATCTTATTAGAAATGATTAAAGATGAGTCACACGAATATTCTTCCATGATATTCTTTAAAGAATAACGCTCTAGAAATATCTAAGTTTACGCTGAAATAGTTCCACCAATATCAGTTGAAAGACACCACATAAATGTGGACTGGAATCGATCCAAATTCGTCTTTACTGAGTATTTGTAGTAGTACTACTTCGCTGGTAGTCCTAGGGAAACCAAGGCTTGTTAATTTTACGTCCATTCTGTTTTCTAAGAAGGAAGTTACTTTCCAAGAAGAACAGTGGGAGTAAAAGTGTAACTCGAAGAAATTCGAGAAATACAGGAGGCTGCTCAACCTGTTGAGGGAGAGCAGCGGATGGATTTACAGATTTCTGTAGAATCTACACCTGTAGAGCCTGAAGTTCGCAGATCTGAATGAATCAGTTGCTAATCCGAGAGTGATTTCTCGTCATTTAGTTGAACCTGATAATCATTCAAAGTACGCATGATCTGATGATCATTGAAAGCGACGAACCTGCGAAATTCAAAGAAGCGAGAGTAAGCCCGGACTCCAAAAAAATTACACTATGTGTAAGTTGGCTTCATTGATCCATTCATGGATGGAAGCAAACATAACGGAGTTGGAATCGTCGTTCTGTTGAAGTAGTCAAAGTTTTGACTTAAACAGGAACGAAGTGGAACTGTGCGTTTACCAATAGATAAGTGGGAGCAATATTGCATTTCTCATAGTGTATGTTGATGACATACTGATTCTCGGAAATAACGTCCCAATGCTGCAGTCGGTAAAGGACTGGATTGGGAGTTGGTTTTGTGATTGACATGGGTAAAGCCACGTATGTTCTTGGATTTTGGATCTAAAGATAAAGATCCAAAAGAGCTGGTAGGACAAAGTCAAGATTCTTAAATTGACAAAGTCCTATACGTAATCAGCAATCCAAGAAGGGTTTTATGCCAATGTCACATGGCAATACGTTAAGCAAGAAGCAGTGTCCTACGATAACTGCTGAGCTTGAATGCATGGATAGGATTCCATATGCATCGGCAATTGGATCTATCATGTATGCCATGACACGTACTTGTTTTGATGTTGCTTTAATGTTAAGCAAGACAAGTAAAGACCAGTCAAATCCAGCAAAGAATCACTGGATTGCCGTAAAGAATATCCTAAAGTATTTGAGAAATACTAAGGATAAGTTCTTGATTTACGGAGAAAGTGAAGTGCTAAAAGTCGGTAGAGTCTGAAAGGCAAGTTTCCAATAGACAAAGATAATTCCTGGTCACAGTCCGGCTATATCTTGTGTCTGTCTGGCGGTGCAAGGCACTGTTGCTGACTCCATGACTTAAGCTGAACATTTCGCAGCTTGAGAAGCAGCGAAAGAGGATGTTTGGAAAGAAAGAGTTCATTACTGAACTTGATGTGATTCCCAGCATAGATGAGACTAGCTGCACATCAGAGGTCCAAACACCTTGAGGGTAGGTATAACCTATTCCGTGAGATAAATGACAGAGGTGTTAAGTAGATCAGCAAGTTTCATCGAATGAGAACGTTGCCAATCTATTAACGAAGCCACTCCTTAGGCCTAAGCATGAGTCGCAGACTGTAGCTGTAGGATGAATGAAACTAAGATGTAGTCTTAATTTCAGTGGGAGTTTGTAAAGGGCTTTACTTAGTTGTTTTGAAAGGTTCATGTAAACATAATATTTTATGTTTATGAAATCTATGATTTCTGGATTATTTTAACTGTGATATAAATAATCGTTCCAAAATGATTCATGTCATTATATATGGGCCATCGAAGTACATGAGTAGACTTGATCCTGAAACCCCATATTTAACGAAATGACATAAATCATAGTGTCCATAGTCGAAGGTTGTTGAATTGGAACACCAACAACCACTTGAGACTAGATTGTGTTGAGACTTATGACCAAGTTTCGAGGGGTCATAGATGCGCGGCATCAAAGTCGACACATAGGTATATGTAGGGGAGCATATGACCGGACATGGCCCGCTGATGAGAACTCTACAAGATATTAATATCTGTGTCATAAGAGGTTCTCATATACGACTATAGAGTATAGTCCTTAGACCTGAGTTCGCATGCATGTGGCTGCACATGGAGTAATGCGCTTTGATCATTGTCTAACGTTGTTTCGTAACTGGGAGCTATACGGACCTTGGTTGGGTGCATTATGAATTGTGTAGTTCATAGTGATGGAACAAGATGGGATTTGTCCCTGCCGTTTAACGGAGGTAATATCTCTAGGCCAATCGGAGACTTGATAGCTGGTAAGAGAATGGCCATTCCCAAACGGACTTGCCCAAGTCGTTTGCATTGTCAGTATCAAATCTGGTCCGATGAACATGGTCTGGCTATATAAGGATGACACTCATCTTGCCTTATGCCAGATCGAGATATTGAGACAAAAGGACTAGGGAATGTAGGATTCCAGTACAAGTGGGAGATTGTTGGGAATGTCCTGAAATCTACTGTACTATCTCTAGAAAGTATGATAAATGTCGAGATCAGACATAAGTCATAAATACTGGGTGATCATGATGGCTTGCTAGAGTCCGCTCATGATCTATAAGTTTAGGACTTATTACCAGTATTGTATGATCCCAAAGGGTCACACACCATAGCTAACGGGAAAGTTAAATGGAATTAATACGGTAAGATGCAATGGCATTTACTGTATTAGATCAGAGAATTGGGCCAGACAAAATACAGGCTTTTGTCTGATTTGTGTCTTGGGCCCAAAAGATTAATGAGCCATTAGTCTAATGACTTGGGCCCATTAATGAGAGGTTAAAGATTTCGAAAACCCTAAGGGATTACAGATCCCATGCGATTTTCTTTTGGTAGCCGTGAGCTTGTCTCTCTCTCTAAATCTCTCTCTCTGATCTGATCCATCTCTTTGGTCTAGCAGCCATCCCGGCTTGTAAGAGTGTGGATACCAAAGGAGGAGCAGGTTGTTCATCTGTTCTAAGCTGATCTCATCATTACCATCAATTATCCGCTGTAATCTGAAAGGTAATGATCCAGGTTTGGTTTGGTTTTATGATTCGTTTTGCGAGAACTAGATCTGTTTAAGATTATGTGTTAGGTTGTAATTTGGGAATTAAACCTTGAACAAACACTATAATCCTACAATTAGGCATCATGCCTATGAGAATTCGAAGCTGTACAAAGAGAGGACTAAGGCATATCATGAAAAGAAAATTGTCTCCAGACAATTTGAACCGAACGACCATGTACTTTTCTATAACTTTCATTTGCAATTGTTTCCAGGTAAGCTGCGTTCTAGATGGTATGGTCCTTTCACGATCAAGGAAGTGCGTCCGTATGGTGCTGTTGTTCTGATTAGCTAAGAAGGAAAGGAATTTATTGTCAACGGACAGAGGGTGAAGCATTATTGGGCTAAGGCCGAGATTCGAAGAGGTCAGATTCTGCCTCTGGATGATGCACCCTCTTCCAGATCTCCTTCCGGTCAAGCTAATGACGTTAAACAAGCGCTGAGGGGGAGGCAACCCACTTGTAAGTCTGTACATATTATTTTTGGTGGTTTTGATTCGATTTTACTTGGTGTTTTTGTCCTACATAGCTAAGTCATGAGTCTGGAAATCGCCTTGCATCGATCGACACGGACCTATGTGTCGGTCGATGCAGGTGTATTACGGTTGGGACAGTGGAAGGAAGTAACCGCGATTTTATAATGCAATTATGCAGTTCAAATTGCGAATCGAGCAGCGGTTGGATTCAAACCGCAAGGAAGAAAGGAGAACGACTTGTGTCAATCTTTGCGGTCCTGTGCAACGATCGACGCACCTGGTCCAATCAGAAATTACAAGGTATGTGCTTAAACCAAAAATTTAATTGAACCAGACCGGTTTATTGGTCGCGATATGCAACGATCGACGCACCTGCACGCGAGGTAAGTGCCTTAAATTTTTCTTTCTTCTTCTTCTTCCTCATTTCTTCTCCTTCGCGACCCGAGACCTAAATCGCCCAATCTCCCAAAATCTTCATTTCTCAACCATTTTGGTGATTCAAAAGCCCAAGCCACTCGATTTTTACACCTCTATCCATATCTGTCACTCAATTAATCCGATTCCAAGGTATGTGTTCTGAATCTCCACGTTTTTCATTTTGGCCCTAAGGTGAAAATTCGAAATTCATCACATTTTTGACTGTTTGATGGTACATTGATGCTTGTTTGAGGCTTGTGATGATGATTTAATGTTAGCATAGTGATTGCATGGACATATTTCACAAGTTTTCCGAAAATCTTCGGTTTGATGACGAAGACTTGCGATTCTCTAATTTGGGGCGAATTTAGGACGGATTTAGAGGATTTGATAGTGGTTTTGCTGCTACTGATGGTTGCATGTGATGATTGATACTGATTTTGATGCATTTGTTGATCTTAGAGCTTTGGCTTAATTTGCAAGTTTGTTTTCTTGGGTCTTTGATCGCAGATGCCTCCACGAAAGCGCAGGAATGTCTCGGACGACTATGAAGCGCCTGCATAGTGGCTCTCACGAGCCTCATCAACTCATGCACCCATTTTGTTTGCTCGTGGAGCGATACAGGCCCGATAGTGGGTAAATGATCCACAGACAGAGACAAAGAGTGTTGATTGCACTGACAGACCGATATCTGAGCAGTGGGACGAGTATGATACGTTGTTCTACAACGCTTGACTAGACATGGATATCGAGCCCACACGTTTTTCTCATCACAGGACCTGTCACATGCTGGGTATCGCAGAGCAGGTTCAGAGACTTGTTCAGCAAATAGGCTTGGGGACTTTTCCTATGCAAAGTTATGAGCTTTAGCCAGACTTGGTCAGACAACTGTTGTCGACCTGCAGAGTGTATTACACTAATGATCTGCGCAAGAGAGCTGCTGAAGGGATCTTTACCTTCATGTGTATAGGAGTCAGATACCGCATCTCGATTCTCGACCTTTGCCGCATCTACGGTTTCAGTTTGGAGCCTATTGGCTGCACTCTCATTGCTGTATAGGAGGATTCGCACACTCAGTTCTTCTGGTCTCATTTTGAAAATGAGCAGTACTACTCGCGGACATGCAAGCAGACATCTATACGACATCTAGTCCTGAGGTATGTCATGCACATTTTGGGATACACATTGTTGTGCAAGTATGAGGCAGATAAGATGAGGAAGCATGAGCTGATGTTATTGTACACTGGGATTCACCACCTATTTGAGGATACAGCCTTGATTGATCCTGCGCCCTGGACTTAACATGGGAGCGGTTTTTGCAGATCATCTCTGTGATTTGGAGAAGAAGGCATTTAAAGGGAAGAAGAAGGAGACTGTGGGTAGTCTGCTTACTCCTATTTTCCAGCACTTCAGGATTCCTTTGGATGGGAGAGAGTGCAAGACCAAGAGGCTATGGATGGATGATACTCACTTGAGGAGTGACACTTGGATGAAGGATGGAAACCTCTGGGTTTTCCATGATGCAGACTTGCATAAGTGGTGTGTAAAGCTTCCATTACCGGAGTACACGAGGATGGATACATTGCTGGCTTTGTGTTTTGAGCCTCACAGGAACTATCTGCGCAGAATACCTACCACTGGTAACCCTCTCGGTGCTTCTACTTCTAGAGCTTCTACATCTATTGCACCTCTTGCGCCTTCTCATGCTGCTGGAGATAATGATTTTGTGCCTATTCCATATCCTCCTCCACCTATGGATCCTGCTGAGATGTCCCAGGGAGCTTTCCTGTCCATGCTGAATGATAGAGTGAAGGGTTTGTGGGAGATGATTCCTAGCTGCTCTTGCATACGTCAGCAGAGAGTCCATGTACATGTACCTGATCCACGACGCAGATGTTCGCCTACACTTGAGACCTCTAGTAGCTCTGATCGTCGATATGTTGGTACTGATGTTGAGACTGAGAGCGGAGAGATTTGATTCTGGTTCCATGACTTTGGTTCTATACTTTTCTCTCTTTCTTTTTATTTTCTCTTGAGTCATTTTTCTGTTTTCTTGAGTCTATGACAGTTCTTTTACTCTGGAACTGATGTACTCTGCTATTTATGACTATCTGGTTGCTTTGATCTTGTGTTGTCTTTGATTTTTATAGCTAACAGGTTGAGATTTTGTGATTATTCACGGATTAAAGCTGTTTGCGAATATGTTCAAAAACAGACGCCCACTGTGTCGATCGTTGTGGTCATGTTCAATGATCATTGCAACCAATCTGTAGCCATGCGTTGATCGTTTCACCCATGTGTCGATCGACGCTGGTACGCGACATGTAAGAAACGTAGAACAGAAGTACATTCAGTCTGTTTTTCATATTTTACTGATCCTAAGCTTCGATTTCACTGGGGACAGTGTGTTTCAAGTGTGGGGGAGGTTGTACTGACATAATATTTTTCTTTTCTTAGAGTCAGTTGAGTCTGTTTTATTGAGTCAAAACAGTTTAGTAGGAAACTATTAATTTTTGAGGAGATCACTACACTCGCAGGAACCAAGTGACCATTAGATGAGCTTGCAGATGATCTCTGACTATTAGAAAACCCAACGCAAATCAACCTACTGAGGATACCCATATCACTTCATGTATTCAGAGAATCCATTACTGACTTCACCTTTAACTTAACTTAATTTTTCTCACCTAGGGGTTTGGTATATTTGAGTCGGATTCCTCTGTCAGTTCTGACACAGCTTGTAAACCTGGTTTGGTTGGTTCAATATGGTCCGTCTGGTTTGTCTCGGTTGTGATGATGTCCTCATCATTCTCACCCTATTCAGAAGGTTCTGGCCTCAGAACAACATCATCTACATAAAAGGGAGACAAATCAGTAACATTAAAGGTAGAAGAAATGTCCAGCTCACACGGGAGTTCAAGTTTATAGGTTTTGTCATTGATATTTTCCAAGACTCTAAATGGCCTGTCTCCTCGTGGTGCAAGCTTTGACTTACTTTGGTTAGGGAACCTCTTGGGCCGCATGTGTAACCACACCCAATCTTCTGATTCGAAGGTGATCTCCTTTCGCATCTTGTCGGCCTGGCGTTTGTACTGGGCCGTCTTCTTCTCCAAGTTTTCCTTAACAATTTTTATGTATCTTCTTGATAACCTCAAACTTGCTGGCTCCATCTTGATTGGTGAAGTTTATTGGGGGTAATTGCTTCAAATCTACGAGCGTCTTTGGCTTAAATCCATACACAATCTCAAATGGTAAAAACTTAGTAGTAGAGTGGTTATCATTATTATAAGCAAATTCAACATATGGAATACAATCTAACCAATTACTTGAGTTTTTACCAACCGTGGCCATTAAAAGGGCTGGTAGAGTTCGGTTGACAACCTCATCCTGGCCGTGTGTTTGAGGATGATAAGTAATAGAAAAGAGCAGTTTGGTCCCAAGCTTCCTCCATAATGTTCTCCAGAAATGACTGAGGAACTTTGTGTCTCTGCCAGCCGTCTGAGTGGCATCATTCGTCTTATCACACAATATGAAATGGGCCATTTTCTAGAACCATTCAACTACCTGGGAAATGGAGTCTTAATGCATGCTCTTAGGTAAGCCTAACACAAAGTCCATAGAAATATCCACCCAAGGCTTGTTTGGAATTGGTAAGGCATGTTAAGACCGTAGGGATGTGACCTGGACTTGGCTCTAAGGAAAGTGTTTCACTTAGAACATAATCTTTCCACGTCTCGTTTCAGATAAGGCCAAAAGAAGTGATTGAACAGGATGCTCAGTATTCTATCCACGCCAAAGTTCCCCATCAAGCCGCTTCCATGAGACTCATGGATAAGAATATCTCTCATCGAGCCTTGAGGAATAAACAACCGTTTGTATCGGAACATGAATCCATCATGCACATAGAATAGTCCCTTAGCTCCCTTACTGCATTCTGATGTGTACCTAATTTTACACCTAAAACAACCTGCAAGTGCACAACTGTCGCGTGTAGTATACTAAGGGATCAAACTTAGACTTCTTATTAGGATCTATTTTTTGCTAGAATCTAAGGGAATTTGGGGATTGGCACGAAAATAACTAAGAATGCAGTTGAAGGTAAATAGTGGTTGAAAGCAATAAAAACGAAGCGTTGGGTCGCCGAGATTTCTTAAGTGATCATAGGTTCGACATCTACTTAGAATTATACCTACGGTTCGGAGGCTTGGTCCACTACAAGAAAACATGATTTTACCGACTACTTTTTGCGACTAATTTTTCAGTCGCTAAACGTAGTGACTACATTGCGACTCTTTTGCGACCTATCAGCGTCTACTTACATTCGGCCATCCATCAGTCGTAACTTTACGACCAAAACAATCAGCCGCAACTTGGTCGGCCAATTATGACCGATTTGCGACTCGACATAAGTCGGAAAACTGGTAGTCACAACATCAGTCATTAAAAGTAGTTGTTAAACCACGTGGTACTAGTTTGTAGGTAGTTATAAATAATTATTGCGACTAAAAAAAGGATTCATAAATCAGTCGTAACGGAGTCGCAAATCAGTCGTAAAAATCTCTATATATACTAATCATCGAACATATCTACCCCTCATTCTCAAGCACCCAACATCTTAAGTATAAAAAACCGAAAATTCAAAACAAAGACGAGTTTTGAATTTACACGTTTCCAAATGTCAGGAAATTACAACTATATTAACTCTCGGGAGTGGATGTATAGGATGATCGATGCAGCTTCCGGAAATTTTTCGCAAGAGTTCGAAATGGGGATATAGCAGTTCATGGCATTTGCAAACAACCAGCCTCTAGTGCAATGTAATGGCGGTAAGTTTCACTGCCCTTGTAATGTTTGCAAGAACGAAAAACCGATAGCCTCTGCCAAAAAAATTTGGAGTCATTTGTATAGTAAAGGATTTATGCCTGATTATCATGTTTGGTATAATCATGGAGAAGAAATCGGTATGGATTTAGGAACGAGTTATGTTGATAGGACGCATATAAGTGGGAGTGAAGATGTTGGTAGTTGTGTAGTAGAAGATAGGTATGTGGATATGGTGAATGATGCATTTCGTGATAACGAGAATTTTGATAGCTATTATCAGGATTTTAGCTATCAAAATGCGGAAGAACCTATCCGTAATCATTCAAATTTTTTTTACGATTTGCTAGAAGGAGAGAAAAATCCATTATGTGATGGTTGTCGTGAAGGTCACTCGCAGTGATCCTAAACTGCTCGAGTCTTGAAAAGAAAGGCAGAACATAATATGAGTGAAAGGGCACTGGATTCAATATGTGAAATGTTTACCGAGTTTTTACCAGAAGGAAACCAGGCACCTGGTTCACATTACAAGACATAAAAACTGACACAATCTAGGTCTCCCCTATTATACAATTGATGTTTGCATCAATAATTGTATGATATTCTGGAAAGAAGATGAAAAGGAAGATAAGTGTCTGTTTTGCCAAGCACCAAGATGGAAGCCTAATGAGAGACAGCGGAGAACCAATATACCATATAGTCGTATGTGGTATATGCCAATTGCTGACAGGCTGAAGAGAATGTAACAAAGCGAGAAAACTGCATCGGCAATGAGGTGGCATGCCGATCACCAAACAAATGAGGGAGAAATGTGTCATCCGTCTGATGCAGCGTAGTAGAAATGTTTTCAAGAGCAACATCCCCGATTTGCCCAAGAAGCCCGTAAAGTTTATCTTGGATTATGTACAGATGGGTTTAATCCATTTGGAATGTCTAATAATCATTCGTTATGGCCAATCATATTGACTCCATATAATTTACCCCCTTGTATGTGCATGAATACAAAATACTTGTTTTTGACAATTCTGAATTCTGGGCCAAAGCATCCCCGAGCTAGTCTTGATATATTCCTCCGACCTCTTATTGAGGAGTTGAAGGAATTATTGTCTTCTAGAGTCGATGCATACGATGTATCCTTGAATCAAAGTTTTAATCTAAAAGCAGTGTTGCTCTGGACGATAAGTGACTTTCCGGCGTATGGCATGTTATCAGGATGGACGACGCATGGTGCACTGTCCTGTCCAATTTGTATGGAAGATACTAAGGCTTTTTATCTGCCGAATGGAAGAAAGATGTGTTGGTTTCATTGTCATCGAAGATTTCTTCCTCATGGTCATCCACTAAAGAAGAATAAAAAGGACTTTTTGAAGGGAAAATATGCTTCAAAAGAGTGTCCTCCTGAGTTTTTGTCCGATGAGCAAGTTTATTGCGAGCGGCTACAAGGCGTACATCCACCAAAAACAAAAGAATGCGGTGGATACGGGCACACAAAGAAGAAGCCTGGCTATGGGAAGTGGCATAACTGGCACAAGGAGAGCATATTGTGGGAGCTGGCATATTGGAGGGACCTCAATCTCCAACATAATCTTGATTTGATGCATGTTGAGAAGAATTTTTTTGACAATATCATGAACACTCTTATGAGTGTGAAGGGTAAATTGAAATACACCATCATGTCAAGATTGGATATAGTACAATTATGTTCTCGGCCACACTTACACATTGATGATGAGGGTAAAGCTCCTTTTCCCGCCTACAGATTGACAGACAACGCCAAGAAGAGTTGATTGCAATGTGTGAAATATGCGGCCAAATTCCCAGATGGGTATGCCTCCGACTTAGCTAGTTGTGCAGCTTTGGATAATGGGAAGTTTTCAGGGATGAAGGGTCTTGACTGTCATGTTTTTATGGAACAATTACTTCCATTTATCTTTGCAGAACTCCTAGACCGGAACGTCCATATTGTGTTATCAGGTACTGATTACTTATAGTACTTGTATACTTGATATGTAAAAATGATTATGTTAATTTATATTTACCGTGACATGTCTCTCCAATGGTTATTATTGTAGGGATTGAAGGATTTTTCAGGGATTATGTTCGAGAACTTCGCAGAAGAGTCACGTCGAAGTTCTAAAACAAAACATAATTTTAATCATATGCAATTTGGAGAAGATCTTTCCTCCATCATTTTTCGATGTGATGGAGCACCTGCCTATTCATCTTCCCTACGAAGCAGAGTTAGGAGTCTCTGTGCAATATAGATGGATGTACCCCTTTGAAAGGGTTTTCAAAAAGTTAAAAGGGAAAGCAAAGAACAAAAGATATGCTTCAGGATCAATTGTTGAATCGTATATCAATGAGGAGATAGCTTATTTCTCAGAGCATTACTTTGCTTCGAGTATAAAAACAAAATAAGGTATACATTTTAATAACTCTCATAGCATGAGGAGACAGTTTACTCATATCGTTTTATTTGGTAAGGTTAACAAGATTTGATGAAGGTGAAGTCCCCGAGTATCATGTCGAAGTACCTGATATATTTACTCATGTTGGTCGTCCAAGTGGGGATATGCATGAAATTTGGCTTTCCGAGAAAGACTATCGATGTCCACATGCATATGTTTTATGGAATTGCGGTTATTTTCAACCATTTGAAAGGTATAATCTAACATGTATGTTATAACTTTATTAACACATGCAACTATGGTTTTTGTCTCATATATGTGTTGGTTTTAAACAATATGTTCGAGGATTATATTTCTGCAAAATATCCATATCTCTCCGAGAAAGAACTCTCCACAAACAGAGCTAACGAATATCATACTTGGGTGGAAGATTATGTAGTCGAGGGGAAATATTTTAGGAGAGTATGAAGATGTGGAACCTACTCTTTTGCAACAAGATAATGATGATTCGGTAATGCTGACTACAATTGAAGATATTGTAGTCGAGAATTTGGTGGAGAGAGTAAACCCAATAACTCTCGATTACGATGTGGATGATGCGGAACCAGAAGATGAATTCCAGTGTAATTTATCGTCTTCTGATGATGAAGATGATGACGGTGAAGAACCCTTCTAGACATGTGTATATTAATATGTAATATTGATACGTCTATTCCCGAATGTCCGAGTTGTTTTCTTAATTCAATTTGCAATTGGGTGACGTTTTGCCCTGAGATACCACTTTTTAACCGAAACTTAAAATTTATAAAACCGAAATTTTAAACAAAAACCAAAATTTTATTCATCAACATTTTTTATTAATCAAATTTTTAATTATTCTAAATATTTAATTAATCCATTTTTTTAATTAATCAAATAATTTAATATACCATTTTTTATTAACATCATAACCCACCCAAAAATTTTAAACCCACGAAAATTTCCCTAACCCCCCCCTAATTTTCACTAACCCGCCCAAAATTAACCCTAAAACCCGCCTAAAATTTCCCTAAACCGCTCAACCTAATTTATCCCCAAAATCCCCAAAAACTCATAATCCCTAATCCTAATTATCCCCCTTCCTCTCGAGCGACAAATCGCTTTCTCCATCTCGATCTCCTCTCTGCCTCGATCCTTCACCGAGAACACTCAGCTTCGTATCAAATCGATGGCCAGAAGGAAGAAACCATCCCAAAGAGGCAGGTCTAGCGCATCGCGTAAGAAACCGTCAACAGCCACGACTCTGTCGCCTCTTTCCAATCGGTACGAGTTCACTCTGAACCCGCCGCCGTTGGCACCAGAGCTCTCTAAGAAGAATCCACCGCCTGTGAGGGATTATCCACCACCGGCTCGCCTCTTCCAAAGCACTCTAACTCAACCACCACAGAATCATCCTGGAACGTCTCCGGAGACTCAGCCTCGACCGACGCCAGCGGTGTCCGAACCTCGAACAACTCCGGCGGTTAACTCTCAAATCCCTCAACCCTCACCGTCACAACCTTGATTGGCTCCAGAGCCATCCCGTCGAAGATCTTCAAACTCTCAGCCTCGATCTTCACAACACTCTCGAGCACCACAGCAACCGTTGTCCGAAGCAGGGAACGCTTGATATGACGGTGAGGAAGAGATAGGTGCAGCATTGGTCCAGCCGAATCTCTCGGAAGACCAGGAACCTCTTCTCATGGCTCTTCTCAATCAGCCAGGGAGGGAAGAGTACACAACAGTATTGTCTCCCACGGTGAAGCCAAACACCGCCAAACACCACATTGTAACTAATGTTTATGACCGCTTGATAGTTTTATATTTGTTGATCTAATCGTTTATGATTGTTCTGAATCGTTTGTTTGATTGTTTGTTCTGTGTATGATAGTTTTCTAGGTCTTGTTAGCTTGTCTTGTTAGTTTGCTCGGTTTGTTTGTTTGTTTGTTTGGACAGATATTAGTATGATAGTTTGCTAGCTTGTTAGCTTGTCTTGTTTCCGTTTATGAATGTTAGCTCAGTTTAAATTTCATATAGCTTCTTTTCTGAATCGTTTATGACTGTTAGCTTGATATTTTGATAGTTTAATGTTAGCTCGATAGTTTGATAGTTTAATGTTAGCTAGTAAGCTCTCCAATCGTTGTTTGCTTGTTCTGAGTATCTAATTATCTTGCTAGCTACTAAGTAAATCGTTGTTTGTATGTTTGTTTGTGTTAAAATCGTTCTTTGTATGATATTGCTTTGTTCCTGTTTATTTACCTTTCTGTAAATCGTTTCTAAATGTTAGCTAGTAAACCCTCCAATCGTTTTTGTTTGTTTTTTTTGTGCTAAATCGTTTTTGAATGTCTCAATGACTCGAGTTGTTTGTGCTAAATTGTTGTTTGTTTGATATTGCTTTGTTCCTGTTTAATAAGCTTTGACTATATCTTTTCTGAATTGTTTGTTGAATAATCTGTCTTTGTTATAACTTATGAGTATCATTAACTTACATGTTTTGAATTGTTTATATTGCTTATGTTTTGTTTGTTTTAAACTTGTGTAGGTTTGGTCATGACAAGTCGTCACTGGCTAGGAAGATTACTAGAATCTTCACCAACAAATTTGATGGACCATATCTCAGCTACTTTCTCTGTTTTTGAACTATTTTAATGTGAAAAAGTAGTGAAGGTGAAGTACAATTGTTTGAACTAATGTATGAATGTTTTTTGGTGTACATTTTTCAAGTGGTTATGTCTATTATGTTCATTTCTTTTGTTGTATTGTTGTCTTCTTTAGGTTAAGAGTTAAATTGCAAACAATATTCAAATCACCAAAATGGAAAAAAATCCGTACCAAATGTTGTATCCGTAGATGAAAAGAGTGGCAAAGGAGTCGCAATGGAGTCACAATTTAGTCATAATATAGTCGTAAATGTACGACTACTTTACGACTACACATACACGACTACACCACGACTATAGATTAGTCGTAAACTTTTACGACTACTATAAGACGGAAAGAAGGCGACGCATTTCAGTCGTACCATCAGTCGTAAAGCAATCGTACGCGTTTATGACTTCTCTACGACTGATATGCGTCGCCAACTAATAGTCATACATCAGTCGTAGAGCAGTCGTAAAGTAACGACTGATTTACGACTGTGTTATTTTGCGACCAGGAATTACCTACTGACACTAGCAGACGTAAATCAGTCGTAGATTGTGATTTACAGACTGAATCGCGACTACTATAGGTGTCGCTAAAACCCTGTTTTCTTGTGGTGGTCTACTTACAGTTTTAGAACTCGAAACACAGTATTATGCCTAACATATTCTCATAGGATTAAACACCTAATATCTTCAACTCGACCAGTCAACTCTCGCAGCTGGCCACGAGGAAGATCATGCATTAATATCTAGTTCCCACATTCACAGAGCTTTGTAAGTCAACTCTCGCAGCTTACAACACATCTGCTCAATTATCCTAGTTCTGGCTAATAGATACAATACTATCGTAGATCTATCAGTCATATGATCAGCTTCAAAGTTATCAGTCTCTAATCATGCATTACACATAAGGCAATAACCGAAAACTGTATTAATTCCAAACCCAATTCTATAAATCGGCCATAAGGGCCTTACCCATGACTAACCCTATCGAAAATTCCCTTAAAACCCAACAAGATAACTGCTCGGATTTCCAAATGGAAACTATAATAAAAGCTTTTATAAAATAAATAAACAAAATAAACTTATAGTTTAGGGTTTTAAATTCTAACTCGGACAATCCTAGAGCTAGAGATGTAGAATCCCTATAAACTACATAAAAACTAAAGAGAAAACTAAAAACTACTTAGAAACTTTTGTAGTGAATATGAAAGTGATGATTTGAGAAGAAGGGGTGATTTTCCTTATATAATTACTGAAAGGGGGTGTCTTGGCTCATATTTTTGATGCGACTCTCTCCATAAGGTGGGTTTAAGTTGGTGAAAATGGCCCAAAAAGTGGTTTAAAGTCTGTGGTATTCATGGGTTACTGCCCTTGGATGCGAGCCTCCAGGTCACGGCCAAGAGTCCTTCCCCCATGATATGGATGGGTATGGTCGCGGCCAGGGACATGTTTCCCTTGCCTTCGGCTTCTCATCGGGTCATCTTGCTCCTAACGGCTCTTGAGATCTAACCGTTGGATTCCTTTGAAACAAGTTGCTATGTGTTGACGGTAGATCCATATACCTTGTGATGTAAGATCGGGAATGGATCCTACAAACATGTCGCCAGCTGGTCAAAGACGCTCTTTGGACAGATCCATGGCCGAGGAATGGTCGAGGATGATACGCGGGTGATAAATGGTCGACGCAGTATGATGGGCGAGTGATAGAATAGCGATGGTCGGATGGGAGCTGCACACTAGCCGAGGGCGCTCTTGTGTAGCTCAATAGGTGATTCAATGGAATTTTTGATAGATAACATGAACAAGTACATAACAAGATCTTCAAGCTAAGGGGAAACCATGCAAAGCCTTGGTGATCGGCACCGTCTTAGGGAAAAGAACCTTTAGGTTTTTCTTTCAAATTAAACTTAATGAATTACAAAGAAAAAATAAGGCTAAATAGCCTATGGTTCGAAACTTACATGGGCCAATGGGCCAAACAAAATTACTAAGGAAGAAAGAAATAAAAGACTTAAACAAGATAGACAAGGGGCCGGCCTGTCTCCTTATGTTAGACAGACCTAGGATCACCTCATTAATAAACCTTGTAAGGAAAACCCGATTGGGACAAAACCTCACAAGGGAAAAAGTATGATCTTTCGGTCCATGAGGCAGTTCGGTCTAAGGCTCAAGAGACATAATAGTGAAGATCATGGACGGTCTGTTGGTATTGAGAAAAGTCCATTCGATAGTCGGGTCGAGTGGGCCGACAGTCTCGGTCATCCTCCAAGCCAGTTGGTTCAACACATGCTGGTCATGGGTCAGTTGGTCTAGGTGCTCCGTAATGTCATCCATGCTTGTCATGGCGATTAAGTTGCTCAATTGCTCGGTTGAAATCGTCCCGCAGCTGCCATTGTCCTGATCGGGTTCGCGGTACGTTCTGCATGGTCAGGAACTGGTCGACCAACCTCATGGTCGATGGCAGTACGTCCTTCTCGTCCGGATCCAGGTCGTTGGGTTCGGTTGATCCGATGTCCTCATAATTCCCTCCCTCTTGAGAAGGTTCTGGCCTAAGAATAGCATCACCTGCACAAAAAGAAGACAAATCAGTAAAATTAAAGCTCGAGAAAATACTCATCTCACGTGGAAGTTCGAGTTGGTAGGCATTGTCATATATCTTCTTCAGGACTCTGAATGAGCCGTCTCCTCTTGGTAAAAGCTTCGACCTCCGTTAGTACCCACACCCAATAGCCGGGATTGAAGGTGACCTCCTTCCTATTCTTATCAGCATGCCTCTTGTATCATGCCATTTTCTTCTCTAGGTTTTCCTTGACCTTCTGATGTAGCTTAGCAAGGGCTTCAGCCTTGCGTTCTCCATCCAGGTTTGTAAAATCCAAATGTGGTAATGGTTTGAGGTCGACAAGCGTCTCTGGTTTAAAACCATAAACAATCTCAAACTGTGACAACTTAGTAGCAGAGTGGTTAGCATTGTTATAGGCAAACTCAACAAATGGAATACAATCTAACCAGCTACTCAAATTCTTACCGACCGTGGCCCGTAAAATGGCTGAGAGCGTTCGTTTGACGACCTCGGTCAGTCCGTCAATCTCTGGGTGGCAGGTCGTGGAGAACAGTAGCTTTGTCCCAAGATTTCTCTAAAGCATCCTCCAGAAGTGGCTGGGGAAGGTCGGGTCGCGGTCAGTGACGATGGTCCGGGGCAGACCGTGCAGTCTTACCACTTCCTTGAGGAATAGGTCGGCTTTCTGGGTGGCGTCATTGGTCTTGGAACATGGTATTAAATTGGCCATCTTTGAAAACCGGTTGACCACCACAAAGATGGAGTCCTTGTTCCTTATTTTGGGCAATCCTAGCACAAAGTCCATATAAATGTCGACCCATGGTCGGTTAGGAATAGGAAAAGGCATGTAAAGGCTGGAAGGATGTGACCTGGACTTGGTCCTAAGGCACGTGAGACACTTAGAACAGAACCGTTAAACGTCACGTTTCAGATGCGGCCAGAAGAAGAGTTCGACTAGGACACTCAGCCACACAAAAGTGTCCCATCAGACCGCCTTCATGAGATTCACGGATCATGAGTTCTCTCATCGACCCTTGTGGAATGCATAAAAGTTTTCCTCGGAACAAGAACTCATTATGCACGTAGAACAATCCTTTAGCTCCATTTTGACATTCCTGAAAAAGCTCACCAAAATCCTGTCAGCTTAATAATCCTCTTTAATAATTTCAAAGCCCAAAACTTTGGCCTCCATGGTGCTGATCATCGCATGTCTCATGGATAGGACGTCGGCTACAATGTTCTCTTTTCCCTTATTGTACTTGATTATGTACGGGAACGTCTCCATAAACTCGAGCCATTTTTCATGTCTCCTTTTAAGGGTCGTATGTCCTCGAAGGTGCTTCAATGTCTCGTGGTCGGTGTAGATCACGAACTCCTTGGCTAAGAGATAAAGCGGCCATGTCTCCAACGATCGCACCAAGGCATACATCTCCTTGTCGTAGGTTGGGTAGTTGAGTGTGGCTCCGTTGAGTTTCTCTCCGAAGTAAGCCATGAGTCGTCCTCCTTGTGTAAGAAGTGCTCCAATCCCTAAACCTGAAGCATCACATTCAATCTAAAATGTTTTATCAAAGTTAGGCAACACAAGAATGGGCGCATGGGTTAGGAGGTCCTTGAGCTTCTGGAACGTGTCCTCCTATGCGGTTCCCACTTGAACGGGCGTCCTTCTTGATCAAGGCTATGAGTGGTGCAGCCACAGTGCTGATGTCCTTGAGGAACCGTTGGTAGAAACTTACCAAACCATGGAAGCATCAGACGTGACCAATGCTGGTCGGCGTGGGCCAATCCTGGATAGTCTTGACCTTCTCTTGATCAACCTGTAATCCCTGCAAACTCACAACAAACCTAGGAAAACAAGCTTATCAGTGCAGAAAGTGCACTTCTTGAGGTTTGCATAAAGACCTTCTTGCCGAAGAGTCTCTATTACTTGCTCAAGGTGCAACAAGTGATCGGAAAAACATTGACTATAAACTAAAATGTCATCGAATAAACAACCACGAACTTACTGATGTAGGCCCGTAGGACCTGGTTCATGAGTCTCATGAACGTACTGGATGCATTGGTAAGGCTGAACGGCTTGACGAGCCACTCGTACAGACCCTGCCTTGTCTTGAACGCTGTTTTCCACTAGTCCCCTTCTTTCATTCTCACCTTATGGTAGCCACTCCGTAGATCAATCTTAGAAAAGACATATGCTCCTTGCAGCTCAACCAGCATGTCGTCCAAGTGTGGTATGGGATGGAGGTACTTGATAGTGATGTTGTTGATCGCCCGACAGTATTTGCCACAAACCGTCCTTCTTGGGCACTATTAGGACATGGACGGCACATGGGATGAGGCTTTCGCGGATGTAGCCTTTGGACATGAGGTCATGAACCTGCTTATCCAATTACTTGGACTCGGTCAGGTTCATGCGGTACGCTAGTCGGTTCGGCAGTGCGGCTCCGGGTACGAGGTCAATCTGATGCTCGATGCCTCGGATGGGTTGTAAGCTGGCTGAAATCTCCTCCGGAAACACATCCCTAAACTTGTCCAGCAAAGAAACAACTTCTCAGGGAAACTCAGTGTTGTCAGAACAAGAGTGTAGAGCCTCCTTAAAAATCATTAGTAATATGTGTGTGTTCGGGTTAGTAGCCTTAAGACACAGAATGTGAAGAGATAAGCAGGTTTTTCTTATTGTTCTTACGGTCCTTGGCAACTTTCAGTTGCATCTCGTGGAGCTCCAAGGGCGTGAGTGGTGCAAGCTGGTACTTACGCTTGTCATGGATGAATGAGTAATGGTTGGTGCGTCCATTGTGCAGTGCCTCCTTATCGAACTGCCAGGGTCTGCCTAGAAGTAGGTGACCGACCTGCATGGGCACGACGTCACACAACACTTGGACGAGGTACTTGCCAACACTGAACGAGACGGTAAACTGGTCGGCTATTCAGAACTCCGTGTAATCGTTGAGCCATCTAAGGCAGTACATACAGGGATGCTTCGAGACTAGAAGACCAAGTTTGGTGACCATGTACCTGCTAGGAACATTAGCACCTGATCCACCATCTGTAATAAGACTACATACCTTACTGTGCATGTGAACCGAGTGTGGAAAATGTTTTCCCGTTCGACCATCTCATGCTCCGGGCTCGGTTCGTCGTTGCTGTCTTCCGTATGTTGTGCTGCTCGACCTGAATGCTCAAGTGTAGCAACTCGGACATGTCATAGTACGACTGAATCTCGACCTTTTGGGCGATCCGTTTGTGAAATCCATCGATGAACTGTGCCGTGAGGGTTTCCTCTGAATCGTCCAGCTCGTGCCGATTCCGTAGTTGCCCGAATTCCTCGATGTACTCAGCATCTGTCCTGATTCCCTGCACTAACTTACAAAAACAATTATGTAAGTCTCTATGGAAATGCGTCGGGACCTATCTTCGCCTTAGGTTGTATTTCATGTCGGCCCAAGTAGTGATATGGTTGTGGTGATGGCGTCTACGTTCCGAGACGTCTTGATCTCACCAGGATAGGGCAGGTCCAGTGAACAGATCTGCGGCCAATGCCACCTTCTTGCGGTCATTTTAGGCATAGTAGTCAAAGATATGCTCCATCCTCCATTCCCATTCAAGGTAAGCTTCAGGGTCGAACTTTCCTGCAAAAGTGGGAGGCTTCAGTTTCACAACATTAAAATTGGGTTGTTGTACCCCATTGTCGCGTATGCGACCACGATGGTTCTGATCGCGTCGATAGTTTTCGATGGTTCCAATCATGGGGGTCATCGTCGAGGTCGGGTATGTCGTCATCCGTGTCGTCCAGTTGGGCATTACGGTCGCCCGGTCTTTGCCTAGCTCAACCATTCGGTGGTTCGAGTCGAGGTTGTTGGACGGCATGGTGTTCGAGGCGGTCGAGACGAGCGCCAATGGCCTTAATCGCAACCAAGAGTTGGGAAAGGTTGGGCGGGGCAGCCTGGTTGTTTTGGTTGTCGTCCATGCTTAGTGTTCTGCACACTTAACACACGATCACACACAAGAGGAAGACAAATAATAGGAAATATGCCTAAAAAAAGAAATAACAATAACCGCAACAAGAAAAGGGAAAAATGCAAGCGAGATCAACCAAAAAGGAAATTATGCAAAAAGATAATGACGATTTATTTATTTTTTGATAATGACAAATAAATGGAAATAGGTAATAACTTAATCAAACCAATTAGAAAATTAACGGAACCGAAACAAAGCACCATAAGCAATAATCGAATGCAACAAAACCCTAATGCAACGATATGCAGCCGTTCTACCTAATCCAACTACAAACCGTTCTAGCTATATATATTTGTTTTTGAATTTTAAGGCCAAGTATGAATGAATGCAGCAATCCAGAAGCAAGACACAAAATGAAAGAAGCAGGCAACAACTCGGTAGCAAGTGAACAAGCGGTACACAGACCCTAGTAAGAGGTCTATATACGGTCGGTTTCCCTAAAAACAACCTAACACTTTATATATATATATATTTTTGAATGGATGAATGCAAAACATGAACAACAGGAAGACAGAAGCAAATATGGCAATTCTTTTTGGGTTTTTCGATTTTATATGAAAGCAAAAGACAAAACATAAATAAAACGATGCAAGGTTTAGATGTAACCAGGCGGTGTTGAGAGCCTAGGCCCTGATACCATATGATGTAAGGCCGGGCATGGATCCTACAAACGGGTGACCAGCTGGTCGAAGAAGCTCTTTGGACAGATCCGTGGTCGAGGAATGGCCGAGGATGATACGCGGGTGATAAATGGTCGATCGCGGTACGATGAGCGAGTGATAGGATAGCGATGGTCGGATGGGAGCTGCACACTGGCCGAGGTGCTCTTGTATAGCTCAATGGGTGATTCAATGGACGTTTTGATAGAGAACATGAACAAGTACGGAACAAGATCTTCAAGTTAAGTGGAAACCATGCAAAGCCTTGGAGGCGTCGTCTTAGGGCAAATAACCTTTAGGTTTTTCTTTCAAATTAAACTTAATGGATTACAAAGAAAAAAGAAGGCTGACTAGCTTAGGGTTCGAAACATATATGGGCCAATGGGCCAAACAAAATTACTAAGGAAGAAAGAACTAAAAGACTTAAACAAAATAGACAAGGGGCCGACCTGTCTCCTTATGTTGGACGGGCCTAGGATCACCTCATCCATGCTTTTCTTGGAGATCAGTTGCTCCCTTGCTCAGTTGAAATCGTCCTGCAGCTGCCTTTGTCCTGATCGGGTTCGCGGTACGTTCCGCATTGTCGGGAATTGGTCGACCCAAACTCATGGTCGAGGGCGTTACGTCCTGCTCGTCCGGGTCTGGGTCATCGGTTTCGGTTGATCTGATGTCCTCATCACCTTGTGTCCAAATTTGAGCTTGATCTAATGGTGAGAAGTACTCCATTTTCTGCTTTTTTGCTCTCTTTTCCTGAAAATAATATAAAAAGTATAGAAATGATAGGTAAAAAATGTGTTAAAACGGGTTACATCAACTCTACCATACTTAAACCTTTCATTATCCTTAAACAAAACATAAAGTTTAAGTTAGGAAAGAAGTTTGAAAAGCGGAGATTTCTTTCGGTGATTTCACAAATTGACCGTCCTTCTAAACAATAACCATTGGATATGCATCAATCTAAACCCAGTCTAGAAAATTCTCACCAAATCCCTGCAATACTAGTCAATAACGCCGTCACAAAGAATTAAAACTATATAGACTCCAAATCAGGTCAACTAGCTCTCCACATTCATTTGTGGTATAGTATGTGGATTTATCATCAGAAGTGCTAAGCATGAGTAACAAGGATAGGTTACAAAAAGGTAATTTATCGGTGAGGCTAAAAGTATTTTCGGTTACCGTTTTTCTGGAGGATGCTAGATATCGCGCAAAACAACAAGAGAGAATGGAACTCTTGATGTCCACAGCCCAAAGTCGCTATTGCACAAGTCAGCCAGCTACCCGTTCCTCCATCTAGATTTCTTCATGTTTCTTCTCCTAAACTCAGATGTTTCTGCGTGGATTTTTAAAGAAACTGACTCTGAGACTTCTTTCTAAACAAACCATTGCTTGCCTTGATCTTATTTTTGTTTTCTCATGACTCTTATTGCTTTTATTTCCTTTCCTTTATTAACGTTTTTTTTTCGAAAGGGGGAAATGCCTTATAGTGATAGAGCCATGAGGAAATTTTTTTTTACAATATTTAATGAGATGATGGCAAAGCAAAGCTCCCTTTGTAGTTCTCTCCTACTCCAATGTCTCCAGTGCCTCCATCTTCAGTGAGTGGGAACTGCGTCGTTCCTCTCTCATTGACGTTTTTGCGCATATTTTCATATCAAATAAAAACATAGATGGCATGATGATCGAAATATTGGTTAAGTTTGGGGTAGGGAACCAACAAAAGATGAAAAAGTGAAAAAAGAGAGTAGTGATGAAAGGGTGAAAGATGTCATGAATGTATGGTTCGTTGTCAAGCCTAAAACTTAAGATGAAAATAATTAAGATCAGGATAGCTCATATATTATAGAGCTAGCATATTCCTTCAAAGGAATCTCTTTAGAGTTAATCCTTTAGGCTGATATCGTAGAAACATAACTCCAGCTACCGCCTAGTCTAGTAATGAATCTCGAAATAGCTGTCACTAGGAATAGCGTACAAGTACATAGGTCGTAATCGTCATAGTTTTGTGTCCTCGACCTACTCAAATCTAAAACAACAGATAATCAGAAGTAGTTTTCGAAAACAAACTCGATAATGATAAAAACAAAAAGGTGAAAAGGGAAAAACTGGATAAACATCCTCCCCCAGACTTAAATCACATTGCTCTCAGTTGGAAATAGTGGTGAGAAGATGATATAGACTCGATAAAATAAATTATCAAAGAGAAAAATAAAAAGATAAGGGCCAGAACGAATGAACCGTAGAGATGATGGCTGGGACAGGGTGGCAATGTCTAACCGTCTGGCTTGTGGATCGGTTTCAGAAATAGGTCCATCAATCTGACTTGTCCTCTCGAGGTAGCAGAGTACACGGTCCACTCTTTGGGTCTGTCTATCAATGACTTGAATCAAGGCCGCAAGTGCGGGTGCACTAGGATCAAAATGGGTGGTGTGCATCGGTCTAGGTAGAACTAGTACTTTCTTGGCGGCTGCATGTCCACGGGGTTGGAGAATGAGAAAATCGCTAATGGTGTGAGGAAGTCAGGATATCTCGGGCTCAAACTCTGTCTCGTATGGAATCCAATGTGGACGGGATGGTCTGAGGTGGTAACAAGATAACTCGGCTGACTCAACTCTTGTGAAGTACTTGTAACCAAATCTGTTTGGGTCTGTCCGTTCTCCATAAAGTGTAGTGTCTCTAGACAGCTTTGATAGGTCATACCAGCCATCAACAACTGGTATCTCTCTAGTAAGGTCTACTCCGACGGCTTGCAGAATAGAAGTGATGATGCCTCCATGGGTAATGGAAATGGTGGTGCAGCGAGAAGCGACAACATCATGCTTGACATCAACTATTCTCATATCAAGGACACTAGCAAGGCAAGCGGGTCTATCGTCTCGCACAAAAGGAGACTGACGGATGACAAGATCGAGTAGTTAGTTTCCGACTTGAATGGTCCTTGAGAATAATGAATTCGCTAGAAGGTGATACACTAAGCGGAATTCTAGATGAGTGAGAAGGTTGGACTTAGATCGCCCGAGATAATAGTCACTTTAACGCATATTGATCCATAAAGATGTGTCGGGCTCATTCGTGATGTCGGTCTCATGATGGTATACCAATCTAAGGGCGTCACATGCTGCGGTATAGATATTGCATAGGAATTTCCTATAATGGAGAAAGAGAGGATATCATTTGACGCATAAAAGTGTCACCCTCATGTGTAGGAGAGTGTGACAGATGCCATGAACTCTCGGGTTAGGTCCATGCATGTCGACTTGTGTATCTCCATGAAGTCTTGAAGCTTGAGAGCTTCTAAGTACCAATGCATATCCTCTGTAATTCCAAGAGCATCAAGAGTGGTATGATCAATCCTTAAGGTCGGCTTGATCGTGAGTCTTCGTAAATGGTCCAGATAGTTGACTTCGGGGTCCATGCGCTTCCCAAAAAAGTGGACTGCTCGTCGAACTGGTGGTGGTGGCGGCGTTGGCTCTCGTGGAGGTGATGGGACACGTCTGAGTCTTGAGAGATTTCTCAGAGCTCGCTGATAGATAATGTCAAGTGGGACGTCATCTGGTAGTAAGGAATCATCAACCTCGCGAGAAGATTAGCCTCGCTTAACTCGGCACTCTTCTTGGAAAGGATCTGGCGCATGCGTGAGTGGTCTATAACCTGCAAAACAATGTAAGGTATCAGGAAAATGTATGAATATGGTGCAAAAGAAAGGTTTCAAAGTGCTTTGATACATGGCACATGTATCTAGAAACTCAATTCAGGTGCATATGACTTGTCTAAGTGAACAAATTAGCATGATGATAGTTCAAGTTCAATGTTCGTATTCAAAGATGCATCACATAAGAAATCGTCCAAGAACTCATTTTTAATGATAATTATTATGCTTGACCAAAAAAAAGATAATTATTATGCTAAATCACTTAGGTATGGTATATCTATCACTAAATGCATCAAAGGTATCTAATTTATGCAATGACAATGTCCAAATTTGTTTTTCAAGAGAGGTCAAATTTCCAAAATCCAAAATCTCAATTCCATGTCAATAGACCAAAGTTTTGCTTCCTAAACAATTAAATAAGAAACAACATAGTATTCCCTAGCTATTCTAGAGCTTTATGAGTGCAAATCTATGAATTCCCAAAATTGGGTTCTCTTGAAAAAGTAGAGATTTAGAGACATACATTGATTGAGAGGATGAAAGGGACGTAGATATGAAATCTTTTTCGAAAATGAGTAAGATTAGGCCAAGAGATTTATGTAAAAGTTTTTTTTCATCAAAGATTTTTGCAAAGGTTCAAGTTTTTGAAAATCTAGGTTTTTGCTCAAAACGTTTTCAATCTCTTTGGGAGAGATGAAAAAAAAGAGTTTTGATCTTTAAAAGTCACTTTGGTTTATGAAAGTGTTTTTAAAATAAAAAGTGAGTTTTTGTCAATTTAAAAAAATATTTAGAACTTACCTCGTTTTGAACCATAAAACCAGTTAATTTTCATTAACGGTTCGAGGTTTGGTTAGATCATACCTCGGGAAATCGCAAAATGGGATGGATCGGGCATGGCTTGGGAAAGATAGCTCACGGACGGAGGGTAGTCGGCTATGGTTTCAGGACGCACGGTCGCGGGCAGATGGATGCTGGCCGCGAGCTGGGCTTATACAGTCGCGGGCGGAGATGGTCAAGCCGCGGGTCAGCCATGCATGGTCGCGGGATGGTGCATATTGGCCGCAAGTTCAGAATGCTTGGCCGTAGCCAAGATTTTCTCGGCTCAAGCTGAGAGATCTTTGGTCGCGGATGAGTTTTTGGGCCGAGACGGTTGGTTGCGGCTGCTGAAACCTGGCTTTGATCGAGTATCTTCTCCTTTCTTCTTTTTGTATTTTTCTGTATTTCTGAATTTTTTCTGGGGTTTTATGTTTTCATAAAACTCGGAACTAAGCGAAACAAAATGGTTAAAAGCATAAGATAGATAAAATAAAAGAAAATCTACTACTACCTAGATGGGTTGCCTCCCATCAAGTGCATTTGTTTAATGTTGTTAGCTCGACGTTTGGGGTGACTTAGGTGTGAGAAATGGATATCTTGGGAATATTTGTTCCTAAAAATTCATCATCCTTGTCGTGGTTTTCACCAATTCCTTCAACAAGAATCTTATCTCTAAGAATTTTGTTGCTCTGGAGAACAAGTTTAGTGGCATCAACCATTTCTTCGATCAGTTCCTTGCTAGCTTCACTTAGCTTAACATGAACCATGATATTGATTTTATAATATGATTTATCTGTTGGCAAAGGTGGAAAACGGGAGGAAAGGTCATACTTGTGTTTTGATTTCTCCTTTTCCTTTGGGAATGAATGTTTCACCTTCAAAATGTCCTTCGGGGTTGGATCATCAATTTGAAAAATCGGATAGAACTTCCTTCGGTTCATATTTAGGAATACCACATTACTGTTTGCATGATCGATGACAGCACCGACAGTTGCAAGGAATGGGCGGCCTAATATTAACGGTCATGAATTTGAAAATCAGTCGAAACTATCTTATTGCCAATGAGAAGTTCCAACTTCTGTTAATAGCTTCTTCTGTTTTCTTTTGAGACGGATCTCCGATACCTAGTTCATCATAGATGGAATTAAGGTTCGAATTCCTAACTTTTCAGCAAATAATTTTGACATGATGTTGGTATTAACCCCACAATCACACATACAATCTTTGAATTTGACACTAGTGATTGAACAAGTAAAAGTGAAACAGCTAGGATCTTTGACATTAAGTCTTTGAAGAGGTAGACGTTTGGGTACTTCGAAAGGTGGAACTTTAGATTCCTCATATTTATTCAACGCTTTTTCATGGAGGGGAACGAAAGTAGGCATGGTTCTTGGAATGGTCTTGACTTCCTCCTTAGTAGTTGCACTTAAGATTGCATTACAATACCCTTTCGGGTTGTCTTCTACCTTTCCAGGTAGGACTCCGGCTTATCTTTTCATAGCCTTATCGGTTTGAGCGATTTCATGTCTAACTTTTTGGTATGGGTATTGAGTAATTCAAATTCCTATTCAAGTCCTTGTACATACCATCTATTCTCGAGTTGAACTCCTTGGACATCTTATGTTTATCCGTGATGAGTTGTTGCATCATTCTCTCGAGTTTTTTCTTCTCTTAAGGCGTCAGTGGGTGCGGATGGAGCAGAAGTTTGCGCGTTGAAGGGTGTGTACTGAAAGTTATATGGAGCTATTGTTTGAAAGTTATTGTTTCCTCTAAATTTCTCATTCTAGAAATGATTTTTGTAAGGTTTGGGCTGAGGATAGAATTGATCTCGTGGATTTTCCACATTAGGATTATGATAGGACAGGGGATTCATGTTCTTAAAAGTGTTGTTGAATCCATTGTTGAAGTTGCGGTTCGGATACGGACCTTGAGCTCCAACATAGTTAACTTCTTCTTCATGTTAGAATGATCCGTCTTCATCGAATTCTTCCGGATGGTTGCGATTGATAGCTTCGCATGAGTTCACCGATCGGTTTGTGTCTTCATCAGATTGGCCATCATTTTTAGGTTCCTTGTTTTATTTTGCTTTCAGAACTAATATGACGTTTTGTTCTATTGAAATCGGAAGAGTTATTGCTATTACTGGCGGAAAGATTCTCCATAAGAGAATGTCCTTGAGAAACAGTTTCATGGTGAAGTCACCACTACTCGCAGTGTCTAGGGAAAATTGGAATTTAGCTTGTAAACCCCTATAGAAAGTGTTTAACAAACTAGCACCTGAGAAGCCATGGTGGAGACAGTCCCGTTCATAATCTTTTAATCGCTTCCATGCTTCATAGAAAGATTCAACGAGACCTTTCTTAAAGCTTTGAGTCTTGTTTCTCAGCAAGTTTGATCTAGACTTAATATAGAAATGATTTAGAAAAGCAGATTTTCATTCATTCCAACAAGTAATAGATCCACCATGCATAGATTTAAACCATCGAAGAGTTTTAGCATTTAGTGAGAAAGGGAACAACTTACATTTTAAGGAATCTAGAGGATTCGGTTGGTGCGGGTGGTACTGCAAAGTTCTTCAAAAGGTTTGATGTCCTCCATAGGATGCTATATCTAGTGACCATGAAATTGGTATTGTTTGACCAAGTTTATGATCTGCGGTTTGATATCATAGTCGTTCCTATGGGGTAGAGGAACTTGAATGGCTGACCGATTTTCGTAATGTTGATATGGGATATCAAAATCAGCTTTGGTTATGGTTATCTTCCCGGTTGTGGGCGAGCGTCGGAATTATTTTTCCTTAAAGTTTTTTTCAACAGGTAAATCAATATTCTCATTTTTAGGAATAGGAATAGGGTTGCCTTCACCATCGAGCAGTGGTGGTTGGTCTGCAGCTCCAACTGTCTCTCGTTCATTGTTGTGAATTGCTTCACGGTTTTTGTGTCCTTCTGGGAGGTCGATCTGATCGTCCATCCTAAGTTGTCTTTTAACCCTTTCTGAGTTCTCGATCGTATCTATCAATCTCATGTACATGATTCACGTTTTGAGAAGGTGCTTTTTCGTATTTTGATGCACCTGAAACTTATGGAAAGAAAGATAAAAAGAGCGGTCGAAAAGCGTGATGAAAAATTAAATCAAGCAATCTCGAGTTACAAATCAAATCCCCGGAAACGGTGCCAAAAACGTGATGTGTACCAGGTTTTACTCCTAAAACCAGCTGTAAGTGCACATCAGTCGCGTGTAGTATATTAAGGAATTTAATCCACGAGGAAATGACAAACTATAGACTTCTTATTAGGACATAATATTTGCTAGACTCTAAAGGAGTTCGGAGGTTTTTTCACCGAAATAACTAAGAATGCTGTTGAAGGTAAATAACGGTTGTAAGAAATAAAAGTGAATTTGTTGGTTGTCGGGGATCTCTCACGGGATAATAGGTTCGATATCTACTTAGAATTATACCTATGGTTCTGAGACTTGGTCTACTTACAGTTTTTGAACTTGAAACAAGGAATTATGCCTATTCTATTCTCATAGCATTAAACACCTAATCTCTTCAACTCGACCAGTCAAATCTCGCAGCTGACCGCGAGGAATATCATGCATTAATATCTAGTTCATCCACATTCACAGTGCTTTGTAAGTCAACTATCGCAACTTACAACGCATCTGCTCGATTATCCTAGTTCTGGCTAATAGCTACTATCGTAGATCTATCAGTCCTATGATCAGCTTCAAGGTGATCAGTCTTTAATCATGCATTAAACATACAAAAATAACCGAAAAACCGTCAGGGATACAAGATCTCGTGCACTGATGGAATACCCTGTCTCGCAAAATTGATCAACGTGCAGCAGAAAAGTCAAACGGGGCATTTCTGTAACTTCCAAGAGATGAGGAACATTTTGGTAATTTTACCAAAATACAAGCCGAAATCTAAGTGGCAATAAAACATTTAGAAGACAAGAAGTGGCAAAAATGGGCTTTAAACGAGTTTTTCGGACTATCGGGAATGGAAACCGATAGAACCGAAGAAAATTGTAAAATTCATATCATGAGCTACGGAAGTCTGATTGAGGTGAAACGACTTGCTAAATTCTTCTAAAAGACTCTAGTATTTTAAAAAGGATTTTTGAGAAATTTAATCAGAGTATTCGAAGGTTTTTAGAGAATAAGTATATGATATATTTTTAAAATATGACCTATCAGAAGCTAAAGCTTGAGATCCAAGTTCTGCTAATTATTATTTATAAAAAGAGATGGGAGACGTGGCATGGAGAGGAGACTTTCTATCCAAGGGTTTCAAATGCAAAGAATGTGTTGATTCATTGAATCTTGGTAATGAAGAGTGGTGATCGTGGCATGAGGAGATGAGAAGGGAGGGGACACTTGTCACACAAAAGATCATCAAGTTTTGCTATAAATAGCAAGTGAAAGTCCTCATTTTGCATCACCAAAAACGTGAAGAAGAAGAAGAAGGAGAAGAAGAAGAAGAGGAAGAAGAAAAAAGAAGACGAAGAAGAAGAAGAAGAAGTCAGAGGAGAACCGGAGGAGAGAGAGAAGGAGGAGGAGAGAGAGAATGAGAGAGAGAGGAGGAGAACCGGAGGAGAGAGAAGGAGAGAGAGGAATGAGAGAGAGGAGAGAGAAAGTAAGGTTATAAATAAGAGGTGGGAGGTGACGGAGGAACGGTGAAATATTTCCTAAGTGGAGATTTTCAACGTTCATCCCACGTATCGACTTTCTCTTATAGACGGTTGTAGTAGACGTCGTGTGAGGTTGTTCCGGAGGTTCGTGTGGCGGGAAGATCACTAGGGTCAACGCTTAGGTCAAGGTCGGGACAAAGCAAGTCAACGGTTTGGGGAAGGTTCGGGTTAGCATCGGGTTCGTGTTGGGGTTCCGATAATCCATCCATCCGTCGTCATTATAACACTGTGAGTCGGCTAAATTGTGTGTTGCATATAGATTAGGACATATAGACCCTGGATTCATTAACTGTAGATTTAGGTTGCATACCTCGATGATTGAATTGGTTAGAACGGCTAGGTTGATTAATAACTCGGTTAACTAAATAAATGGTTAGGTTAAAGAGATGCATGCTAGTTAGCTTATATCGGTAATTGATTGATAGTTTCCTTTACATATAGAACGGCATGCTAGGACGTATATGCATATATAAGTATTTAAGAACGTATCTAAATGAATCTATATATGGAGAATTATGAGTTGATTAAAATACGGTTAATACACATAACACACTTAGAATATAATAACGGGGTGGGTTAATTAGTCTATATTCGGGGTTATCGGGTTAAATGAATTAATTAAGTAATAATGTGAAGTCAGGAGATTAGTAAGTTTACTAATCTCAAGCTGACGGATCGAAGAAGTTAAGAATAATAATTTAAGGAAATAATAATTTATAATTAGAATTGAATTAAGCCATCTACAAGATTATTAATCCACTAAACCCAATGTAGCGTATCGAATGAGTTAAGGTTAAGGAAATATTAAAAAACTAATAAACCTAAATAATTGTTTGTGTGGTGTTATTATTATTATTTGTGTGATTGGGTATCTACTTCAGTGTTGGGCCGAGTATACTGTTGATTGCTTGATTGTGTATCTACATCGGTGTTTGGCCGAGTAGACTGTTGATTGCTTGATTGTTTATCTACTTCGGTGTTGGGTCGAGTATACTGCACTGGTAGATACTTACTCTGGTGCGGAACCGGGTAAGACTGGGTAAGGTCGGGTGATGTGGAGGTTGTTGATAAGGCTTGCGGGATAGATTGGGTATTGAGATGGTATTTCTATTTAACCTTGTTAGTATTGCGTGATAGAGTCCTAGTGAGTCTGCTTGTTTACATTACTATTATTAGGACTCTATAGGGTGCGTTAGGTCCGCAAGTCTAGAGATGGCGTTCTGGTACATCTGACCCGGTTGGATCCTCGGGTAGTTACCTGATCGGTTCACGTGCCTTCAGGTGGTGATTCTGGTTATGGTGTTAACCTACTGAGTGACGCCGGTAGGTGTGTGGTCCGGAGAATACGGGGTCGCGTCCTAGGGCCGGACTGCACAGAAGCTTTGGTTATCTAGGGGTAGCCCGAGTCACCGCGTATCGATGGACGGAGAACGGTGTCCTAGCCGTAGGACTTCATGTTTTCGTCTAGGAGTCGTGGGAGGTTTTAGTTACCGTGGGATAGCTAAGTGTTCCCGTGAAAGTTACCGAGTTCACGTCTGGGGCCCATGGTGTGGAGATTGCGTTAGAGATGCGTTTAGTGTAGATCGAGTCTAATCGAGAGAATGTGCCGCAGTGTTCTCGATTTACTTCATTGATAATATGTGTTGTTATTTGAATGCTTGTGTCTTGTGGAGCTCATCACCTCTTGGTAGCACGTGATCAGCTATTGGGCTTGATTGTTATTTTGGGTTTGGGCGGGATTATTAGATTGTTAACAGCCTTTTAGTTGGGAGCCGTCTCACTGAGTAATCTTATATTGCTCATTATACTCTTTTGTATTTTTCAGGTTTGGCATAGCTCGGCGGACGCTTAGGGCACTCAGAGTAGATTCGGGTTGGCATTTGGCATCGGTTTGTTTACGCATTTTGACTTTCTTTTCGGTTTCGGATTTTGTTGGGCCATCTAAATGATTTGTATTAGACATTATATTGTTATGAATAAAATTTATAAGTTTTAAGTATAAAACGGAATAAGTCCCTCATATACGGTTTAATCCAAACCGAACACAACTTGTAGAAGCGGTACAGGTTGAAAAGCTTTGTATCGTGGAAACGAGGTAAACAGAGTCAAGGACGGTTTGGGTCAAACCATTGAATCAAACCGGACTGTCTCTGGCTTCGTATTGTGACAAACTCTTCTCGTATGACTGCTCGACTTCGATCGGTCGTGTTCTTGCTTGATTGTTGGCCGGTCAGCTCGTCGGTCAGCGGAAAACGGGAAGGGGCGTTACAACTAAAACCCATGGTTACGGACTCGAATCCATTATTATGGGACATTTTCTTTTCCAAGTGAAATTCCCTAGTATAGATAAATTCAGAACACTATTTCAATAAATCGGCCATAATGGCCTTACTCATGACTAGCCCTATCAAAAATTCCTCTGAAAACCCAACAAGATAAGTAGTCAGATTTCCAAACGAAAACCATGAGAAAAACTTGAATAAAACAAATAAATAAAATAATTTTGTAGTTTAGAGTTTCAAATTCTAGCCCGGACAATCCCAAAGCTAGAGATCTAGAAACCCTATAAACTACCTAAAAACTAAAAAGAAAACTAAATACTGCTTAGAGACTTTTGTTGTGAATATGAGAGGTGATGATTTGAGAAGAAGGGGGGTGCTTCTCCATATATGGGTGCTGAAGAGGGGGTGTCTTGGCTCATATTTTCGATGTGAGACTTTGCTCTTTCCATAAGGTGGGCTTAAGTTGGTGAGAATGTCCCAAAAGTGGTGTAAAGTCGGAGTTCTTCGTGGGTTTTCTGTCCTTGGCTGCGAGCTTCCAGTTTTCAGACAAGAGGCCTTCCCCCGTGGTCTGGATGGGTCTGATCGCGGCCAGAGACGTGTTTCCCTTGGCTCCGTATGCTCATCAAGCCATCTTGCTCCTAACAGCTCTTGAGATCTAACAATTGGATTTCTCTGAAACAAGTTTCTTTGTGTTGATGATAGATCCCTCTATCTTGTATCCAAATATGAGATTGATCTAACAGTGAGAATTTCTCCATATGGAATGAAACTTATGACATAAAGCACAAGTATAAAACATTTGGATTTTTCTGCTTGTCTCGCTCTCTTTTCCTGAAAAGTCACATAAAACTACAAATTATAGGAAACACTTAAAAACCATTAGATAACACGTTAGAACACCAATAAAAAGTATGGAAATGATAGGTAAAAAGGTGTACAAAATGGGTTATATCACATTCCTGAAAAATCACACCAAAATCAGTATCATCTTCATAGATTTCCTTAATACGTTCAAACCCCGTGAATTTGGCCTCCATGGTGTTGATGAAAGTGTATCGCCGGGACAGGGCATCGGCCACGATGTTGTCCCTGCCCTTCTTGTATTTATGATGTACGGAAAGGTCTCTATGAACTCAAGCCATTTAGTGTGCCTCCATTTGAGTGTCGAATGTCCCTTGAGATACTGCAACGTCTCGTGATCGGTGTGGATCACGAATTCCTTGATGAGAAGGTAATACTTCCACGACTCCAAATATCTTACCGAGACGTACAGTTCCCTGTCGTAGGTGGGGTAATTAAGGGTAGCTCCACTGAGTTTCTCACTGAAATAGGCCGCAGACTGTCCTACTCCTCCTTGTGTTAGCACAGCTCCAATCCCTAATCTTAAAGCATCACACTCATTCTCAAACATTTTGCCAAATTTAGGTAAATCCAAAATATGATCGTTATTTAAATAGTGTTTAAGCTACCGGAAGGCCTCCTCCTGATATGGTCGCCATTGGAAGGCCATGTCATTCTTGATCACGTCAGTAAGAGGGGCCACTACGGTACTGAAATCCTTGACCAATTGTTGGTAGAAGCTGAATAGGCCGTGAGAGCTCCGGACATGTCCAATGATCATGGGTATCAGCCACTCCTGTATAGCCTTCACCTTCTCCTGGTCTACATGTAATCCCTGCGAACTTACAACAAAGCCTAGGAAGACAAGCTGGTCAGTGTAGAAAACACACTTCTTGAGGTTAGCATAAAGAGTTTCTTGAAGAAGTGCCTCCATTACTTGCTCAAGGTGCATTATGTCGTCTGAAAAACACTTGCTATAAATTAAAATATCATCAAAGTAAACAGTCACGAACTTAATGATGTAGGCCCTTAAGAACTGGTTCTTGAGCCTCATGAACTTACTCATGGTATTAGTAAGGACGAACGGCGTGAAAAGACACTTGTAGAGGCCATGTTTGGTCTTGAAGGCCGTTTTCCACTTGTCCCATTCTTTCATTCTCACTTGATGATATCCACTCGTTGATCTATCTTTGAAAAGACTGAGGCTCCGTGCAGTTCATCCAACATGTCGTCTAGACGCGGTATGGGATGTTGGTACTTGATGATGATATTGTTGATGGCTCGGCAGTCATGCACATCCTGCAGGTTCTATCTTTCTTAGGAACCAACGAATTGGGACATTACACGGGCTGAGACTCTCACATATTTATCCCTTAGACATGAGGTCTTGAATCTGCTTCTCCAGCTCCTTCGATTCGGTAGGGTTCATCCTATAAGCCCGGCGTTTTGGTAGTGCAGAATCGGGCATGAGGTCAGTCTGATGCTCAATGGCTCGTATCAGAGGAACACCAGCTGGGATGTCGTCTGGGAAAACATCCTTAAACATGTCCAACAAAGAAACCACTTCTCGGGGCAGCTCTAGGTCACTAAGAACAGAATGAAAAGCCACCTTAAAGACCATTAGTAGAACTTTCATGTTATGACTAATAGCTTTAAAAACAGAACTTCAAGTAATGAGCAAATCGGTCGCACTTACCTTGCTATCCTTTGCAAGTTTTAGTTTAATTTCGTGGATCTCCAAAGGCATGACTGGTGCAAGCTGGTACTTGCGTTTGTTATGGCTGAGCGAATAAAGATTGGTGGGTTTGTTGTGTAGAGTCTCCTTGTCGAACTGCCAGGACTGGCCTAAAAGTAGGTATCCGACTTGCATGGGCACGACATCACACACAACATGTTCATTGTATTTTCTTACACTGAATGGTATGGTGACTTTATCAGCTATCCATATCTTCGTATCATCGTTGAGCCATCTAAGTCGGTATGGCCGTGGATGACTTTTGACTTTGAGACCTGCTAGCCACGTTAGAACAGGAACCTCCATCTGTAATGAGGCTACATACCTTGTTGTTCACGGTACACACGCTATGAAAGATGTTTCCCGTTGGATCGTTACATGATCAACAATGGCGCTGAGGGAACACTGGATCACCAAACTCTCTCCAGTGTCCGGGTATTCGAACACTACAAGAAAACAATCCTTTTGCAATTAAATTTAGCGAAGAAATCTTTCCTTCGCTAACTAGCAATCATGTTGCAACATATATACGATGAAACTAATATTCGTCATAAAATCGTCGTTACATAACGGGAAAAAAATTACGACGAATTAGCGACGAAGAGGTGAAGTCACTATAGTTCATCGTTAATCCGTCGTATAATTTCTACGATTTAGCGATGAAGCATTTTTCGTAGTAGAAAGTGATGAATTAAAATGAAAATGTAACATAGTTATTTGGTAGATAGACACATTTAATAACTTATACCGGTTTTGTTACGTCGTGTGTATCAGTTGTTATTTCGACCGGAAATCATCGTTAAATCGTTATTTTTACCATCCGTTGCAAAATCGTTGTTAATATTTGATTGCTTATTAGTTTCTAAGTCGTGACAAGCTCTATAAATACCTCATATTTCAAAACGAAAATCACAACTCAAAACACAAAAAACTACAACTCTCTCTCAAAAAAAAAAAATCCTCCCAAAAGATGTATGTATACGAATTACGGAGTTGGATGTATCAAACGTAAGGATGCGGAAGGAGTGGTGATAAAGGAGTTTCGAGATGGGTTTGATATATTCATGTATCAAGCAGGTCAGACATATATAACTATAGAAAGCGGTAAGATGTTATGTCATTGTCCCAAATGCATGAATCGGAAGTTGATTCTTGTTGAGGCGTTTTGGCGTCACTTATTGAATAGATGATTTACACCGCGTTATTATATATGATATCAACACGGAGAAGGTTATAGTAGTGGATATGATGCAGGAAGTAGTGGTAGCAATGTTTAGCATAAAAATGAAATGCTTGTTATTAATGATCAATTAGTTTATCACGAAGAGCATGATAGGTTGCATGAAATAGTTCCATATGCATTTCATCAAACAATAAGTAATGATCAAAATGATGTTGAGGAACCCAACTTAGATGCCAAACAATTTTATGATATAGTAGACACAACAAATCAGCCTCTCTACGATGGATGTAGAGAAGGGTTGTCCAAATTACTGTTGGCTGCTAGGATGATGAACATTAAAACTGATCATAAATTAGTTGAGGTTTGCACGGATGACTAGACAGATAACTTTAAAGAATATTTACCGGAGGATAATTTGGCTGCCGAAAGCTATTATGAGATTCAGAAAATGCTTTATAGCCTTTGCCTTCTGAGATTATTCATCTATGTGTTGATAACTGCATGTTTTGTTGGAAAGGCGATGATAAGCTGCAAGTGTCATTTTTATGGAAAACCAAAATATAAGCTGCAAGGAACCGGACGGAACCCGATACCATGCCAAAGGATGTGGTATCTTCCCATAAAGGACAGTTTGGAACGGATGTTTCAGTCTGAAAGAATAGCTTCTTCTATGAGATGGCATACTGAGCATTCGTAGACGGATGGGGCAGTGACACATCCTTCAGATACAAAGGCGTGGAAATACTTTAAGACGGTGCATCCCTAATTTGCCAGACAGGTTAGAAATGTATATCTTGGTCTTTGCACGGATTGATTTAGTCCATTTGGTATGTCTGGTAGACAATATTCTTTGTGGCCGGTAATATTGACTCCTTACAACCTTCCCCCAACTATGATGCAAAGAGAATTTGTGTTTTGAGTATTTAAGTCCCAGGTCCTAAGCATCCATAGCGGTGGCTCGACATATTTCTACAACCCATGATATATGAGTTAAACCAGTTGTGGTCCGTAGCGGTCGCTCGAAGAATAATTTATATTTTTCTATATAATGTAATCTGATACCAATATTCACTTCTGGTATTTTTGCCAGTTGTATGTTCTTAAAAAAATATATATGTATATGATTTGTCATTAATTTAAGGCTATTAACGACAAATCAGTAACGAAAAAGCATATTTCGTCATTAAATCGAGGCTGTTAACGATGGATTTAAGACGCTTTTTAGGATACGTCGTTAATTCCTAGCTATCTAAACATATGATTATCCATTTTAACATAAGAAATACAATGGTGATAAAGATTTGATTTAGATTTATACTTGCAAAGGTGATATAGATTTTATATTTCAGTGTGAATGTCTCAAAAATACTAGATTGAAAAATTACTTTAAACTTAATCTTCAAAGTTCAGAGTTTAAGTATAAGGTTCTTATGCATTCACTCTTACTCATCAAGGTTGCTATAGATGACGTTATTTTCTGTATGTTTGATCAGATTATGTTTCTAGACTACATTTCAACAATTAGAAATCTCAAATACCAATACAATTAACAATTTAGGGGTATAAGTAAAGGCTATTTCAGAGAGCCTCACGCGAACTGGAGTCAAACCGACCATACCCGAGACACTTGGTTCAAGTGTTTCGCGGTAATTCCTCTTTTTCATATTTATTTTGTAAATTTTTAGTTTATAATCTTTATTTTCTAATAACATATATTTTCAAAAATTCAGCAAAAGTGGCATTGGGATTATTATGCGCACCACGAGTCTGTCAAGGCGCAGTTCGAGAAGAAGGCGATGCTTCGCCTCAACGGCACCGTCTCTTACTGAAAGAAAATGGGATGGAAGGTGAAAGGTGAAAAAGCGAAGCCGTCTTACTTGTCGAAATCCGTCTATGACGGTCTGAAGCGCTTTTGGGTCGATGAGCACTCGGTGGAAAAGCCTGCAAAGTTCTTCTTAGCTCGGTTGACCACGGGTCAGACTGTCAGCCACCGACGCCCTATACTGTCGGGCAGAAGTCTTTTGTCGGCATACACTTAGATATGGTAAGAAATTAATATTTCTTCTATTTCGTTTTTATAACTATTCAAATAAATATATATAAGTATTGTTTCAATTTTTTTGTAGGCTAAGGATAGCTTCCATTGCTGCTTAACTTCTATGCACCAACTCACAAAAAGAAGAATGGTCTTTTTGTGAGTCGTTCAGCCGAGACGTTCTACAACAAATTGACGTCCCGAGTAACAGAGTGAGAGACGCAGCTATCAAAGGAGCTCTCGCAGTGCGCGGTACTCCAATCCGCGATACGTTGACGACCAAGGATCGATGAGATTTTCACCGAGGTAGATATTCTTTTCCATTTGATAATTTTAACTATTTTAAAAATTATTTTGGATATTTACATTTTTGGTTATCGTTTTTATTTGTAGGTCACACCTAGGAAGAACTGGCGGATCATAGGTATTGGAACCGTCCATGTTACTCCGGTCGCTTCTATGTTACACCCGAGAGGTGTTAACCAAGAAGTTGCCGCTTTACGGACAAAGACAACCGCTTTGGAAGATAAGGCGGCTGCTTACGAGCTCATAATAGCTTGTTCGACCTTTTAGCCGACGATAAGCCTCGATTTGCACAGGGTTTGGAGGAGATGAGGAGGAAATGAACGGCAGAGGCGACAGCATGACTGAGCCAGACGGGACCTTCTCAGATGTTTTCGTCCGCACCGAGGACGTTAGTACCGAAGACCCAATCGGTACCGATTTGGAGCTGAACTAAGATAGTTTAGTTACAATTTTATTTTTTTGTATTACTGTCTTTATTTCGGTTTTTAAAATATTTTGATAATATTAAATTATTTTTTAATTTTATATTATTATTAAATTTTATTTTCTGAAATTAATTTTTTATTTCGGTTTTTAAAATATTTTGATAATATTAAATTATTTTTTAATTTTATATTATTATTAAATTTTATTTTCTGAAATTAAATATATATAAATATATAATTTTTAATTAATAATATATTTAATATTCGTCGTTGTTTCGATGTAGATTAACGACAAACATCCGACGAATATCTCTATGACGTAATAGCGATGGAATCAAATAACGATGAAACTACAATGAATCTCTTTACGACGAATTAACGACGAAACATTTAACGATGAATTAACGACATATCCATTAACGATGATTTAGGGTCAAATAATTTAACAACGATTTAACAACTTTTATTTTTTAAATATATATTTTTGTGTTCCTCATTTATTTGATGTTTTGCTAATTTAACTACAAATTAACGGCGATTACGACCATTATATTTCGTCGTTATTTCGTTTTTTATTTTGATACGAAATAACGACGGAATATTAATTACATATTAATGACGAATGTGAACAGTCGTTATGTTGCGACAAATTAAAGATGAAATTTGAATAACGACGAACGTTTAACGATGATGTGTGTTTCGTCGCTAGTTCAATGCTATGGCCTGTTAGGGACTAAATAGCGACATATTAGGCCGTTGTTAGAGGCCTTTTTCTTGTATTGGAGGTACTCGATTCAGACATCTCTTCGTCTTCTTCGTGATCTTCCTCTAGATCGGCCTCTCCAGTCGCAGTGACAATCATTAACCGTCGGTTTGGGAATTCTCGACCCATGTGTCCTTTTCCCTGACATTTGAAACAAGTAATATATGTAGTTCTAGAAGTACTAGGGAACTTACCTACCTCAGGCTGGTTGACTTTAGAAGTCTCGGTGTTCGGATTCCTGAACGGCGAGTCGATCTCAATGGCCTTGACTTTGACTTCGTCCTTAGGTGCTGGTGATGTTCATGTCGAGTTGTTTCTAGCTCAGATCGTATAGGCTGCCTTCCACTTGATCTGATGTTCGGCTTGAATGATCATATGAAGTAGCTCCGAATTATCGTTGTATGTTTGGATCTTGACCTTCTGTGCAATACGATCATCCATGCCATCGATAAACTGGGCCATAAGAGACTCCACCGAGTCGTCTAACTCGAGCTGGTTCCGTAGCTGCTCAAATTCCTAGAAATACTCTTCTTCGTACTTGCTTCCCTGCACAAGATTCTGAAACCTTTTGTATAAGTCCCTATGGAAATGTGGAGGGATGTAACTTCAACTTAGTCCATATCATTGTATGTTTGGATCTTGACCTTCCGTGCAATACGATCATGCAGGCCATCGATAAACTGGGCCATAAGAGACTCCACCGAGTCGTCTAACTCGAGCTGGTTCCGTAGCTGCTCAAATTCCTAGAAATACTCTTCTCCGTACTTGCTTCCCTGCACAAGATTCTGAAACCTTTTGTATAAGTCCCTATGGAAATGTGGAGGGATGTAACTTCAACTTAGTCCATATGTCATAGTGGCCCACGGGGTGATCGGTTCATATCGATGTCGTCTCCACTCAGAAACATTTCTGTCCCACCAAGATAAGGCGTGGTCCATGAGCTGGGTTGCTGCTAAGGCCACCTTTTCTGCTCGTTGTAAGCTTAGTAGTCGAAGATGTATTCCATCCTCCGTTCCCATTCTAGATAGCCTCGAGATTGACCTTTCTTGAAAAAGTAGGAGCAGTCAGTTTAACATCATTATGGACAGTTGTATCTCGTCTTCTCGCTTTGGCCTCGAGGGACCGTATCTCTCTGTTGGTTAAACGGTCGTTGATTAAGGTTGAGCGGATCATCCTCGAGCTCGGGCATGTCTTCGTTTGTATCCTATAGCTGGTTGGCTCGGGCGTGTTTTCCTCTCCTATCTGGAAATTTTGGTGGTGCTGGTCGAGGCTGCCGTGGAGGCGCGGGTGGTTGCTGGACCGCCGGTTGTTCTAGCAGATTCATATGCTTGTCGAGTGCTTGGATCGCTCCTAGCAGTTGCGCCAAGTCAACCGGTGCGACATGGTTGCCGTCCATTACTTCTTATCATCGACACTCAACAAACAATCAAGTGCAAAAAGGAAAAAAAGGAGAAAAAGAAACAAAACATAAAAGAGGAAAAATCGCAAACAAGGCAAAATGGCAAAATGCAAGAGAAATGGAAATTATGCAATTTTTTTAACTAACAGTTTTTTTTCAAATTTATGATGGAACAAGATTATAAACTATCAACCTATACTCTTACGATGCGAAGGACGACTAAAAATTGCAACAAAACAAGCAAGCAACTTCGAAAAAAGGCAAACACAACAATCTGATCTAAAACCATAATCGCGGCCGCTATCAAACCAAACAATACTTCTTTTATTTTTTGATTTTCTTATGCAAACTAAAAATCATATATAATATAAAAGTTGAAGCTATAGGCATTTGAGACTGTCCACATAGGATTTAAAAAACTTAATATTATTGGTCCACTTCATCATTCAAAATTGAGAAAATTTACAAATTTTAAATTTCCCCTTCATCATTCAAAATTAAAAAATTTTACAAAATTTAAATTTACTAAATAATAAACTAACATAGAAATGAAAATAAGAAACGTCCATAAATTCTCATAAAAAGAACATAATGTCAAATAAGCAATATCATATATAATATAAAAGGTAAACACCTTACATATAGCTTCAATTTTTATTAATAACTAGGTTTTTCATCCGCACTACGCGCGGATACATATTTATAATTGATTAATATATTTTAGTGTTTACTTTTTTTAATAAAATTATAAGAATTATATATTTTATAATTTTCTAATTTAGTATTTAAATTATAAAAGTAAATTTCATAGTAAAAAGATTAAATTATTTGAATTAACTATTAAAACATATAAAAATAATGTTATATTAATTATATTTGCTAAGAACGAAGTTTTATTATTTTAATAAAATAAAAATACATTTTAATATAATGATTAATTTACATAATAGACAACGATATAAGCATTTGCTTTGGTTTTATTATCCTTTACTCAATTATATCTATTTTAATTTAAGATAGTTTTATGTACGTTCAATCATTTAGCCGGAATTATATTTTTACTACGTTTAAAATTTTCTACTAATTTTAGTCTTTTTATTTTTTATTTTTATCCTTTATATATTAATATTACATTTTATTGTTCAAAAATGTTTTACATAATTTCTATATCTTTTCTTCTTTATTAAAGAAAAACTTAAAATTTGTAAAAAAATATAGTTACATGTTTGTATTTTGGTAAATTTGTTATTAAATTTTAACAAATTGTATTTTATTTGTTGTACTGTAATGAAATATCGATTTATTTATTATTATCATGTCATTTAATTAATTTTTTATTAAAATGTAAATACAATAATCAATATGTAAATAATTATTGCCATATCTTTCAATTTACGATAACCTTTTTACAAGGACATAACTTTCTAAGTTTAATATTTACCAATACATGTTTTAATAAATGATAAATTATTTTAAATGTTATATTACTTTAAAATTTCGGAAAATTTTTTAATTTTACAATTATAATATTAACAAAAAATCATATTATCGTATTGTCTTATTTCTATAAGTTAATAGAATTTTCGATAATTCTATACACAAACTTAAACAGATTTTCAAAATTTGTAAATTTTTAATTTTGAATGATGATATGAATTAATGGATTGAAAATTTTGTAACTTTTATTAATTTGACAATTCTAATATAACAAAAAAATCCATATTTGCTATCTTTTATAAAAAAAAAATATATATATATATATATATATATATATATATATATATATATATATTTAAATTGTTAAATTGGATGAAAATTGAGTTTTTTATGTGGACACTTTGCATAATTATATGATTAGCTTATTTTCCATAATTAATTGAATTTTTCATAATTCTAAAAAACAATTATACATAAATATTAAAAAAAAATTAAACTTCCTCAATTTTGAATAATGAAGTGGATCAATGAAATTGAATTTTTAAATCATTTATATATACCCTCAAATACATATTGCTTCTATTGTTTTAGGGATTTTGTTTTAATCCAGGGATTTTGTTTTATCCACTGACTTTGACTTCCATATCGTTATGTGATAGCTGACTTTAGTATTCTATATCAGTATCCAACCATGCATCCTACCATGTATCTGTCCTTGTTATGAAACGAAAAATCTACCAGTTTTATAAAAAAAAACATATTGTTTCAACTTTTATTAGTACTAGGTTTTTCATCCATGCTATGTGCGGATACGTATTCCTAATTTTATTTATTATATTTTTCTAAATTAGTTTAAATTCAATATTAATAAAATTTATAATTTTATTATTATTTTTTCAATTTTACCATTTATATTATAAAAGAAAATATTTTTATGTTGACAAATAAGAAAATTTCTTAGTAACAAAATAATGTATTGGTATTAGTTTTTACTAAAAAAACGTGATATTTTATTTTTATATATTTGGCTAAATTTTATTCTAATAAAATAAATTAAAATAAACTAAAATAAATTTTGTTAAAATTTAATGATTAGTTTACTAAAAAGATAAATTTGTAATCAGAATAGTAAATCAAATAATTTATTTAAGTTGTAAATTCAAAATAGTAAAATATTAAAATATATAATTCTTTTAATATTATATTTAATTAATTTTAAAGTAAACACAAATATGTTTAATAAATTTGTAAATACCTTTTGATTAATGAGAAGGATCTCGAGACCCATAAGTAAACCTCCTTTTTTGATGTTTCGTGCTTCTCAAGAGTGAAGAACTCTAACCAAAACTTCCATATTGTTAAAAACCTTTCTGTAGCTCGTTCAAAAAAAAAAAAAAGCAGCTGATTGGCTGGAAAAGGAATTGGTCATTGCTTTATCAAATTATTTTTGCCTCTCAAGAAATATTTTTGATTTAGAAATTTGTTTAAGCTATTAGAATTTGAGCTGCTTATTTATAATCAACAGCTAAACTTTAAAAAAAAAACTCTTAATTCTAAGGAAGGAACTAATTTCCTTTTATAAAAGTTAAAAAATTTGTTAATCAAGGAAAATGTAAATCATGTACGTAATATTTGAAAATTCTCAATTATGTGAATCAAGAAAAATGTAAAATCATGTACGTAACATAACCAACAAACAACAAACATGAAAGAAAAATGTAAATCAAGGAAATATAAACCATGTACTTATTTGACATTTTGTTCTTTTTATGTTAATTTGTTTAAGCTATTTGCAAATTTATTAAACATATTTATATTTACTTTAAAATTAAGTAAAAATAATATTAAAAGAATTATATATTTTTAATATTTTACTATTTTGAATTTACATCTTAAATAAATTATTTGATTTATTATTCTGATTACAAATTTATCTTTTTAGTAAACCAATCATTAAATTTTAACAAAATTTATTTTAGTTTATTTTAATTTATTTTATTAGAATAAAATTTAACCAAATATATAAAAATAGAATCTCACGTTTTTCAGTAAAAACTAATGCCAATAAATTATTTTGTTAATAAGAAATTTTCTTATTTGTCAACATAAAGAATTTTTATAATATAAATAGTAAAATCAAAAAAAAATTATAAAATTTATTAATATTGAATTTAAACTAATTTAGAAAAATATAATAAATAAAATTATGAATACGTATCCGCGTGTAGCGCGGATGAAAAACCTAGTAATCTAACAACTTAAGCAGTCTAGAACCTAAGCCAAACAACCAATTATGCAGAAACAGGAAACACAACTCAACACAAGCAAGCAAAAAAATCGTCTGATATAAACCCTAGAGAGAGAAGATGGTGGATGTGAGCTATAATTGCAAGCCCTAGCACTTTTTGTTATTTTTCTTACAAAGATGAAATAACAGAGGCAATAAACAAAGCAAAGAGAAACGACTAAGAACACAAAGAACAAAGCAAAATGATATATGTAAACGATGTTCAGGAGCCTTAAGCTCTGATACCATATGATGTAAGATCCTGGTTGGGTCTAAAACACTGTCTAGAAGATGGGACAAGAGGATTTACGAAGGCGCTCACCTCGTTGGTCCGCTGGTAGAAGATGGTCGACAGTGGTCGATGGGATCGATGGTGGGCGAGGATGGTCAATGGAGTTGATGGTGGTCGAGTGTGGTCAATGGAAGCATTGCAAGTGGAATAGACTCTGTAAAAAGATGGTTGCCCGCAAGACAAGGGAAAGCCTCACGAGTTTGAGAAAGAAACCGACGACACAAGGGTTTAGACAAGATAAACTCTTTCTAGGTTTATTGTAATAAAAATTTTGATGAGTTAGAGCATCTCCAACCCCCACACTATTTTTCACACTAAACGCTATTTTAGAGTAAATTCTTCTCCAACCCCACACTATATCCCACACTAAAATAGTGTAAACCTATTTCTTACACTATTTTTAGCGTAAACCTATTTCTTACTCTATTTTAGTGTTAAATCTTTTTATTTATAAAATGTTCTTTTAACTTTTAAATCCTTTATTTATATCTATAATAAATAATAAGTTTAATCATTATTCATTATAAAATTATTATTAAATTATTAAAAATACGGAAATACAAAAATACCAAAACTTAAAATAAACAACATGAAAAATATTCACATTTAAGATAAACAACATATATAAATACAACACACAAAATTATAACTTAATAATCCGGTAAGTCGCTTTCGATTCTTCCAAGATCGCTAAAGCACTGTCCGAACGAAGTAGATGAAGGATTTCCCTGTTGATTTCGTCCTTGATCATTCCGCTTTTGTAAAATCCGTGTTTGATCGGATTGAATATGTGCACGGATGATAATATCCGGTTCCAAGAGTTTCTTGGTCGATTTAGAGAAATCAAAGATAGAGAAGCTCATTTTTCACTTCGAAATGCGTTAATCGATCATTTGTGAGAAAAATATAGTAAAAGTGATATTTTGCAAAAAAGAAAATAAGTAGGGTTGAATTGTAAACTTTATAAATAAAAAGTATTAATAATAAATAAAAAATAGAATATACTTAGAATATTCCATTTTTAGTGTGGAAAATAGAGTTGTACATTGGAGAGAAATCTAACTCTATTTTAGTGTCACACTATTTTAGTGTGAAATATAGTGTTTTACATTGGAGATGGTCTTACAAAGCATACAAATTGGCTAAATAGCCTTAGATTTTCGAAAAAGCACAATGGTTTAAATGGACCTTGCGCAAACTAAAGCAAATAAGATAAAAGGGAAAGAATGGGCCGGCCTTCTCTTTCTCATGAAACTGGCCGTAGATTATCTCATTAAACACCTTGCATAGAAAGCCTATTGGGACAAAAACATGCAAGGGAAAAAAGTATAAACCTTGGCCCAAAGAGTTCGCACGTTCTAAGACTCGGCTGCTCGAATGGTGAAGATGACATATGGGCCTTTGATACTAAGATTTTTATCTATATCTTTGAGATGTATCAATTTTTCAAGTACTTGTTGTGTAGTACGAGGTATCGAACCAAATCAGGATAGGTATCAATCATAGTGAATGCACTAAACCTCTTAATTCAAGTAGTTCAAATTCAATAAGAAGTTATAAGATCCTAAGTGCAATTTAAGACAAGCAGACAAGATGATTAAAGAAAAACAAGCAAGTAAACAACTAATCAACAAAATAACTCAAATTCAATACTAAAAACAGGCCAACAGGTTAGGTCAATGACTAGAGTGATCTAAAGCTAATCAAGGATGCTCATACAACTTCAAAGAAACTAATACTTAGGCAAAGAACAAATTTAATTGACTAATCAAATCTCTTGGCAGTAATATATTTGCTTAATCCCTAATCAAGAACAAATCATCATTTGTGATTAAGAGTCAAACAAGCATTAATTTCAAGTTCTCTAAGCCAATAAGCACTTTCGACAATCATTATCATGAGATAAACATGCAAATCCCTAAGAAATTTCTATCTAGCATTTCATCAAACACTTGGTGTGAAACAAGTTGCCAATGATCTAAATCAACTTGATCAAAGTTAATCTAGCCTTAATAGCACCTAAATAGGAAAGATTAAAGACAATCTAGCCCTAAGAATTTATGAACCACCCTAACCTACCTAACCCATAAGCCTTAAAAGAAACTACTCACTAATCATGCTAAACCCAACAAAACCCATAAATGATTATGTTAAGTTTGATAATTAGTAAAAGATTAAAAGAAAATAAGAAGAAATCAAAGACAAACAACACTTAAATTGATTAAAGATTCAAGCTTGCTTACAAACTACCGAGAACAAAGTTTAGAGAAAAACAACGAGCTTTTTTGGGAATAAATATAAGGGTTTTTGGTACTTATAGTGACGGTGTTCAAAACCGGTAAACCCGGAAAAAGCCGGGTATTGACCTGGTTCAAAACGGGTCTTGGTTCGCGTAAATTTATGTCGGCCAAGTGATGGCCGATCGAGGCTGTCCGATGGAACCCCATCGGTCACACTCGGCCGATGGTGATTGGACGATGCTAAGTAATCGGTTCGTATAAGACCGATGTTGAGAGCCGATAGAGTTATTGTAATATTGGCGCTTGATCGTGGGAGAACATCAGACTTGTGAGCTCAATGAGGTGTGGCCGATAGAATATAATCGGGTAGTGGAAGACGATGGTGGTGCGGCCGATGAAATCACATCGGGTCTGCGAAGCTTATGGAGGAAGTCGATAAAGCTACATCGGCTTAGTGGTTATTGATGCAGTTGGCCGATATAACAATATCCCCTGAAGCTGTCCGATGGTTTCGTCCGATGGGAGTGATCCGATAATTCACTTAATCTTCTTGGTCTCCTTAGCCTCCGAAATCAAAAAATCTTCACTCCAAGAACTCCAATAACCTGAATAAGATAGAGAAAACACTCCAAAAAGACACAAGTAATGCAAATCCTAATTCTAGACTCCCTAAACATCTAAATGCAAGAAAAAAATCAAGAAAACAAGTATGAAATCATGAAATATTCCTCAAAACATGCACTATAAGAAAGCTAAATATGCCTAAAATGCAAAGACATCAATTCCCCCAAACTTAACCTTTGATTGTCCTCAAGCAAACTCAATAATCAAAGGAAAGTTAGAGAGAAAGGTTTAAAATTGTAGACTCGAAACCACAAAATTCACAATCGAGATTCAACGCAAAATCCTTCAAACAAGTTATAAGTTACATCAACCAAGCATCCTACTCATATACTTCCACATTGCCATCGCAAATCAATCCCTGCTCTAACTCTCATGATCAAATAGAACTCAAGTAATCAAACCAACTGAACTATCTACATTCATTAAAGATTAGGTGCGTTCTCTCTAAGAGAATATCAATCATTCTCAATCGGTTTGGTTCAAGAGGCTTTTTAAGGTGGCTTTGTAGAGTTTTTGGTGACTATCTCAAACAAGGAGCATTTGACATTACACAAAATTTATCTAATAAAGGGAACAATTCATGCATACAAAGCTTGATCCTCATTGTTCTACCCAATCTTAGATTGATCTTTTCTACCCTTTTTGCTCAATGTTACTCTTTCACTCACCAAACCCAAACTCAATATTGTTTTCTCACTTACACTCACCCAAAAAAAAATTGTTTTCCTTTTTATTGTCAACTAGGGAATCTTAATTGATTTATACTCTTTGGCTCTTTTTTCCCTTCTTCAACCCCTTTTCTTACTTGATTTTCCTTTTGGTAGACTATTCTTGAGGACTCACTTATTTTTGCACTTATTACACACTTTTCTTCTTATTCCCTAGTGACTCTTTCCTCTGAACACTTTTTCTTTCTTTTCTTTCATTGACCTCTGGTCCCAAAACTTCTTTCAACACTCCGCCAAACCAATTTCCCAACTTAAGTGCTAAACTCATGTCGTTCCAGAGCTAGCCAAAAGGAGAATCATTCTTTGTCGTTCACAATACTCTAAAGATTTTACACATGTAAAACACTATCAGGAAAAGACCTCACTCATCAAATAACTTAGGTCTAAAAGGAATGGTCAGGGATAAGGGTAAGGGAACCATGATCAAGTGATCAGTGGCTACCCGTGTTAACAAAAGAGTGGTAGAAGGAATATGAAAACTCGAGCATTAACCATGATAATGCATTTAAAGCCCCTAGGCGAGAGAATTAAGTCAATATTAAGTCTAATATAATAGAGTTGAGTTGGAGATCATGCAAGTTTCAGAAAGATAGGGAATTGCAGAAATGAAAGATCCAACAATGAGTTTTCCTTTTTCAAAGCCAATCAGAGCAACAAGCAACCAATTCAAAGGGTTTTGATCTCAATCTTAAGTGTGAACTTCTACAAGGCAATATCATCATCGTCCCTTATGCAACCTACAAGACATCTATAATCAATCCTAATGCAACTACATGCTCTCTTTTTTGAAATATTTTAAAAAATTTCAATATTTTTTTGTTTTTCAATGCAAAGAGATAAATGCATGAGAACCAAGGTGAAAATAGAAAATAAGATCAAAGAAAACAAGGTTAGCTACAGGTCTTTCCCCCAAACTTAAGTCACACGGTCCCTTATGTGACAGGAGAATGAAAGAAAGACCGGAAAAGAAAGAAAAATGCATGAAAAAGAGAAAAAAAAATATGTACAAGGAGTGTCACTTACCTTAATAAGAAGTGGTAGGAGGAGGAAGAAGAATCCACTACAGAGTATAAAGGATTGGAGGATTCATAGACCGGATTCTTCATCAACCTATGCTTGTTGCGCTTCATCTCGTGGCTCGACGGAGGAGGATCATAGTAAGGGTCCTCAGAGCGCACTACCATCTCATGTCCAGCCATAGAGTGGTGTGCGGGCCGTAGCCCTTCATCCATCGGTTGTGGCTGACTTGAAGACCCTTCCTTCTCCACTAAGCATGTCAAGTGGTTGATGGATTTCATCTTTTTCATCCTTGAGGCCATCTTTCAAATGGTCTTGTCTTGCCATTTCAAAAACCGCAGAAGCAGCTTGTTATGATTGTCGATGGCTCTCAAAGCATCTCCAGAGATAGGCTCATCATATGGCTCGTAGTAATATCTATGTGCGCCGTAGATAGAACCCGGTTCCTTTTCCTCTTCTTCTCCATCTGCTCATTCTCATGATCACCAGGCCTTATTACCTTCTTCTTCTTGCCCTTTTGTTTATCCCTAGTCAGCTTTTCCAAGGTACGCATAGTGGTTGGGTCAAAGAACTGATCATTAGACGGACAAAACAACAGTTTGTCTCTAGCATGCACCATGGTGAGGGTGGGTTCAGGTAGCATGATCTTTCACTCGTTATGTATCTTGTATGCATAAGTGTCTTCAAGCTGGCCAACCAGGTATAACGTCTTTCCAAGGTAAGCGATGTCCATCAGTTCATAAGCAGTCGGTTTCCCTAGCGGAATGTTGTTTGCCTTCAGGATCGGAGTCACGAGGCTTCCCATGTAGAGATATGGAGAGGAATCAGTCTTTTTCCATGCCCAATACTATGAAATATGCGCGGTATTGGAATTTATGTCCCATCGTAAAAGGTCTGGCGAAGAGGACGCAAACTCAGATACAAAAATCTCATCTCCTTCTTTGTCACCATTCCCTCCTCTTTCCTTGCATAGATGGTGTGAGTAAGGGCCTTATGGACATAACGAATGGCCGGGTGACAGATACATGTGCTCTTCATCACTCTCGGGTTGTAGTTTTCGTTAGCTATAGTGTACCAAAGATCTTCAAGAGCGTCATCACTGATCTAAATCTTCTTAGACCCGGTAGCCCCCTCTTCGTTGAAACCAAACAATGCACTTATCTTATTGAAGGACATTTTGTAACTAATCCTCCCAAACTTGAATTTAATGCACCAAAAACCTTCTTCTTCTTCATGTTCATCGTAGAAGGTCACAGTCAGTGTTGAGAGAAACTGCTTGCTCTCAACTTCATAGCCTTCGCAAGCAAGAGCGAAGAACCGTGCAAGACCCATGTAATGGAAGATTGCCTCAACCCCCTATTGTAAACCCAGCTCTGCCAAAACTCCAAAATGCGGGAACTTAGTTTCCTTAAAACCAATCCCAATGAGCTCCTTAAGGATCACCGAAGCAGAAGGCTCCTTCTTCTTCGGTTTTGACTTCTTCTTTGCTTTTTCCTTCTTCACAACAACAGTTTCAGCCTCATGCCTCAGTTTCAGTTTCAACCATACTTTGTTGAGCTCTCTTGCCTCGTGCCTTAGCTTGTCTTTGAACATTTGCGGCGAGAGTCTCTTAATCATCTAAACCTTGAGTTAGCCTTTGAACATTTGACATTTTCTTGCAATCATTCAAAGAGAGAGTAAGTGTCCTGCTCAATTCAACAACACAAATACCAAAACTTTATACAATTATCAACATTCTCAATCAATAGAGTTTGACATAAGCTCATATCATTAATCATGAAGAACCAATCAAACAACATTTCACAATATCAATGTCACCACATGAGGGCATCAATCAAAGAGAATAGCTCATTAACCCCCATTCAAATTCAAGTCAAATGATAACTAGTCTCATTAAAAATTTTCAATTCTCAAGATCAAACAAGCTAAAGCATCATAATCAACTTTCTATCAAGCTCACAAATGCACATCATTCTCACTTCCTTCGACAATAAAATCCTAACATGCATTTTCAAAAAATTTGTGAAACCAAACTCATTCGAACAAGTTAGTCTCGCTCATACACACTAAAAACAACCGAATGCACCATTAGAAACCATCAATTCACATTTTCCCTAAATTTTTGAAAATTTCCAATTTCTCAGGAACCCTATTTCTCAAAATTTCAAATTCATTCAATTCTAGGGTAAAACAAGCATGAGTAGTCATCTAAAACACTAAAGGGGAATGATTTTTAAGCATATACATCAAAAAGGCATAAATTTGAGGTAAATATATGGGTTTTGACCCATGAAAATTGAAGAATTTAGAGTTTTACCTTTGGTTTCTTGATGAGGTAATGGAGAAGTGATCAGTGAGTACAAAAATAGGAGTAAAATCCGCGAATTTAGCACAATATTTGATCAAAATCGAACTTGAAATGAGAGAGGGAGAGAGAGAGGTGAGTTTGACAATTTATGTTCTTTGTCAAAGTTGCACAAATTTTCGAAAAAGTTTAGACCAAGGAGACGTGGTATCACGTGAAAGTGGAGAAGAAAACGAGGTAACCTGGTTCAATTCGAGTCAAATCGGGTTAAATCAGTGAAAATCTGGTTAAATTCAGGTTAAAATCAGTTTAGGAACTTAAATTGAACTGAAGGGAAAACCTACTTACCTGGGCGAGGAGGGTCCATCAGGCGTGTGAAGCCGATGGTGTGAAGAGGATTAGACCGATGGATTTACATCAGGCGAGGCGAGCTGATAGTAGAGTCTGATAAACTTACGGGAAATTTTGGCTTGCAGCTTGTATGTTCCATCGGTCTGGTGGACCCATTGGAGACTAGCCGATGGGTTGGCATCACACTCTCCCTGTCTGATGGATGAAGCCAGATAAAACCCCATCGGTCTCCTCCAATCCGATGCTCTAGTCCGATATAGTTACAGCATTTTTCGGACTAATATGTTGAGCCACCATCGGACATGAACGCCCGATGGAATCTGTCCGATGGATTCTCATCGGCCTAAGAAAGTTGATATTATGACCCGATATTTCTAAATCGATCGCATACATCCGATGCTCTGGTCCGATGGAATGATCTTCGACCATCAATGCCTCAATTTCACAAGATCAAGACAAAAATGACCCATTTTCACACCTACAACCCTGAAAAACTCAGCAAAAACATCAACGATGACTAGCTAAAGAAATACGTACAAACATAAACATGAGAATGTCTCCCAAGTGCTCTTTTATTTAAAGTCGGTAAGCTTGACTTTTGCAAACTGTCTTAGGCAGAGTATGGCCTGCCCTCGAGATTGATGGTCAGGACATGAGAAGTTAACTCACTGAGTTTGACTGAATCACCTTGCAGCCTTGGACTGATGAAAGATTTAAACTTGCAAAAGGCCTACACTTTCCCTTAGATTTGACCTTGTATTCGATGTAGTCACCCTTTAGACCCAATGGATGCAAGCTTAGACAGTTGAGAGATATATGAGTTTCAATAGGCATTAGTGTTTTCATCTTGTCCTTATGACCATTTTCAGCTCTCTTAACTCCATCCAATCTATTGTTTGGAGCATTTCCATTATGCCCATCAAACAAAGATTGTAGGCTCTCACCATCCATTATCTACTTTTCAAATTATTTAAACTTTGGGTGATTGTTGACAACCTTATCCTTTCCAGTCTTTGCAACCTTTGGAGACACCTTTTTCAATACTTCCAAAACCTTTTCTTTTTCTGCCTTATCATCAATGGTGTTCAACTTCATCAAAGATATGGATCAAACATACTATATCTTCCTACTCATAAGAGGAGTTTCAATAGCTCTATCCACCCCCTCTTTTTGAGCACATCCCATGTGCTCACTGAATGATCCATAGAAAATGGTTGAAGGCAATGTTTTCTTTCCCACATTAGCAAATAGCCTTGCCTCATTAACAGATCATCCTCAGTTGGAGAGATGAAGACACCACAAGTTTGTAGTGATGAACTACTCATAGGATAGTTGTTTTCTACATTATTCATCACTGCTATTTTGTTCTTGAAGTCCATGCATAGTGGTATTGAAAAAAGATGTGCCAAGTAAGAGAGGCAGTTGGTTACTCTTCTTCATCTTCATGACAATGGAGTCAGTTGGGGTAGTGCACTCACCAATTCTCAGTGAATAGTCCTTGATCATTCCTATTGGAGTTTTAGAGTAGGAGTCTCCAAATGTTATAGAATATGGGTACCTTTCCATACTCATAATCCCTGGAGTTTCCACCATGTCAAGAGAGATCACATTCACAATAGAGCCGGCGTCACACAATGTATATTAAATCTCCAAGTCTCCAAGAACAAAACTAATGGTGAATTTACCGGGATTTCTTCCAAGCTTTGGAAGCACCCTTGGTGTGGTCTGGACATTAGGTACAATATCCTCATTAAAAAATTGTTGTGTCACTCAAATTCTCAACACAATCAACAGATGTATACCCAATTACTGTCGCCTTCTTCGATTGGACAAGGGAAGCTGCAGCATGTGGGAATTAATAACCATAGAGAAGTGCTTCTAGCTCATACACCTCTCTCTTATGGTCTGGTTTGTCATCAACATTTGAGAAGATTGCATTGCAGTAATCGTTGAGGTTTTTCTCCAGGTCTCCGGGAAAATAATTTGTGGGTCGAGAGGTGGAAGCATTCTTTTTTATGATGTTGGTCACACTAGAAGTCAAGTGATGTCGTTTAGTCTTCAAGTTCTTTACTTCCATTTCTATGGTGGCTTTCCCTTGTAGAAGTTATCGCATCATTCTCTTAAGTTCAAAGTCAAGAGGGAAGTAGAAGCTTGTTGTTGAGGGGCAAATCCCGGTGGAGGAAACTGTTGGTTAGGTACAAAACCTCCTTGTTATCCTCGGAATGTGTTCTTAGGGACAAAACCTTTTTGGTTGTTGAAGGGAACAAAAGGTCTTGGTTGAGTAGATGGTGCAAAGCCTTGTTGTTGTCCTCCTTGTCCTTGACCTTGTTGGGAAGGGTAAAATTGATCTTGTGGGTTAGACACATTAGGATTCCTATATGAAAAGTTGGGATGATACATAGAGTTGTGTTAAATCCTTTGTTGTACCCTCCTTGTCCAACCACAAAGTTCACTTCCTCTTGAGTTGTATTATCCTCAACACCTTCTTGATACATTTGGCTGTCATCAAAGTTGCCAACAACATTTACTGATTTTTGTGTTGATTGGATCCTATTATCCATCTTCTCATGGAGTGATTTGATCTCTTTTTCATACTTCTCCTTAAGTGCTCCAACTCCTCTTTGAGACCGTCGTAGTCCTCAATGTAGTTTCCATCACTTGTTGCCAAGTTATCAATCAGCTCCATCGCTTCATAAACTCCTTTTCCTAAGAAGTGTCCATTTCTAGATGCATCAAGTAGCATTCTGATTTTTGGAAGAACTCCGCGGTAGAGATTGTTGAGTAGTGTTTCCTTAGAGAAACCATGATGGGGACACTGTAAGGTGTAGCCTTTGAACCGTTCCCAAGCTTTACAGAAGCTTTCATTGTTGCGTTGAGCAAACCCCGAGACCTCGTTTCTGAATCTAGATGTGCGAGAGCTTGAGAAGAAATCTTTGAGGAAAGCCTTCTTACATTGAACCCAAGAGGTGATCGAACCGTGAGGTGTGTTATTCTTCCATAGATGAGCTTTATCCCAGAGAGAGAAGGGTATTAAGAGAAGCTTGAAGCTGTCCTCAGAGACCCCATTGATCCTAGTTTTGCACATTTTGTTAAACTGATCAAGATGATCCAATGGATCCTCCAATGCCAATCCATGAAAGTTGTTGCCTTGTACCATGGAGATGATGGTAGCCTTAATATCAAAGTTGTTGTTGGCTACAGGAGGAGGAATGATGGATTGGCGATTGTCATTAGTGTTTGGAGAATCTCCTTCTTCTATTGGTCTCACTCTCCTATGAGGATGCACTGGTATCCTTGCTATTTGAGCAACATTAGAATTTTCCCCCTGCTGATTACCCGGCTCTCCTTGACCTTGTTGGTCACCACAAAGTCCCCCTTGATCCATAGCCTATTGCTCAATATCCACTACCTCGTGCTGAACCTCAATCTCTAGATCCAACCCAAGTTTAGTCAAATGAGCAGCTCTCTCTTGTACTCTTTGTTCTCTTGCTCGCTCTCTTTCGTATGCCCGATATCCTCAACCCTCTCAACAAGATTTGTAGGTAATCTGCTGCGAAGGTTTATGGGAAACCCCTAACAGGAAATAAGCAAAAGCTTGAAACAAACAAGGAACTAAACTCGAGTGAAACTAAAACCCTAATCACGGCTGTGGAGCAAACTATGACCTAAACACTTTATTTTTAATTTTATGCAACTTTAAAAATTGAGCTAATAGAATAAACTCCCTAGAATAGAGACCAAGGAATAAAATAATGCAAAACAAGACGAGCAACTAAAAAAAAAAAGCAAACAAAACTAACGGTGCCGATAAAAACTCTAACGAGAATCTAAACACAACCGAGGGCTAAACAAGCAAAACATAATAACTTTTTTCTTTTCTTATAAACTACAATAACAAACAAAAGAAACTAGTGCTATTTTTATGGGTTTTTGATTTTTAGAAGCAATGAGGAAGAAACTAAACAATTAAGCAACACAAAAAGGGAAAAGATAATACTGATTGTTCAGGAGCCTTAAGCACTGATACCAGATAATGTAAGATTCAAGGATAAGGACCTTACCCGGCAGAGAGACTAATCGAAGGGCACTCTTCTTTCATCTCCGGTTAGGTATATGGACGGTGGGAACTTCACAACTGGCCGAAGGGCACTCTTTGCTTGGTTTAATGAATGGATGATAGTAGTGATGAGGTAACAAGATGATCTCTCAAGAACAAAGGGGAAACCACGCTTTGCTCAACAAGAAACCGGACGGCTAGGTTTTTTGGAAAGAGAATACTTGCTGATTTTGTTTGCAGTAAGACTTAAACTTTTCTAAAAATACAAAGGATGGATTTATAACCTTAAGTTTCGAAAATTACTAAGTAAAAAGGCAAAAGGCCTTAACGAAAACAAAGCATAAGAAGAAAGGAAAAGACGGGCCGTGTCTCTTTAAATGAAGTGGGCCTTAGAACTACCTCATTAAAAACCTTAGTAAGAAAACTCATTCGGATAAAACCATACTAAGTGAAAAAGAGTATAGTCTTTGTCCCAAAGAGATTGCACGGGTCATGGGTCGACGACTCGGACGGCGAAGATCACATATGGGCTGTCAATTTTGATCATAGGCCATTCGGCCATTGGGCTGGACCAAATTACAAATGATGGCATGGATGTGTGATCCTGCTTCTCTTCTGGTCTAGAATGGTCTCCTTGCTGATCCAGGCTTTTGTCTTGATCGGATGGCTAGACATCTCATCTCGGCCTCTTCATCGCTAATTGGTTTATCACGGGCAGTTCTACAGTAATGTCTTCTAGATTGCTATGGGTGATCAATGTCTCTATCGTCTTTTTGAATTCATCTCTCAGCTTCATTTGGTCCGATTGTATCTTAGGTGCATTTTTCATCACCAAAAATGGCTTGGGCGGTTCGATAACGCACATATGGGATGTCCTCATCAATAGCTATGGCATGAATTTTGTTCTTTCCTATACTTTTATTTATTTATTATGATTTATGTATTTCACAAGAAGCTTTTCTATATATATAGATAGTGCGAGAAAAAACAGAAAACCTTTGTAATCAATATGAGCGTTATCTACATGATCTCAAAAAAACAATGCGAGATATATTTTTACTATTATGGCAAAAATTAAATGGCTTAATGAACATATTGCATCCGTGTAGTAAAAAAAACATAATGAATCCGTTATTCAAAATAACAAACGATGAAATATTTGAGTTGTCAAAAAAGAAGGATTTGATCGATTGCGGATCAATTGTTTCTCTTTCTTCTCCCCCTCTTCTTTCTCTCTAGACCTCAAAAAAAAAAATTCGTGTTCGCGGCGCCACCGATGTATAAGCGGTGGTTGCATCTCAGGATTATTTGCGAATCTGGGGAAGATAACTAGATCCAGAGTCGTCTCGTCCTTCGTCTTCATGCACCGCGAAGAGAGGTTGCTTTTCGTAGCGGCGGTTTGGCGTCAGAGTTCCTAGATGCGGTGAATCCTCGTAAGTCTCGACTTATGACGTGCTTGAGAACGTGTGGTGTTTGGGGTCTAAGCATGGAGGGAAGTTGAAGGGAGATCTGGCCTCGTGTCTATCGGCTAAGGAAAAGGCGAGGAATTGGTGGGGTGCGGTGGCCATGTCGAGGCGATTGCGGCAGAGCTGGGCTGGGAAGTGCCTCGTTGCATGCCTAGTTCCACGGAGAATATTTCGAAGCGTGAAGGCGGATGGATGGAGATGACCGGAGGCATACTTCTACAAATCGTGTTTAGACAGGCAGAGGGGCAGTCTCCATCGGAGCTTGCTGGGAAGGGCACCACCGGGTGAGTCTGTAGGGTTCCGGAGGAAGGCGCGTCAGCGGAAATCGGTGAGGGGAGTTGGGGTCGGCATGTCGGAATCTTCGGCGGGGGTTGGATCTCCTGTTCGCGCGTGAACGGCTCGTTCGATTCCGCGAATTTGATTGGCTCGTATCCTCTGGCGATGTCGTCGGAAATCGGCTTCATCCTTAAAGTTTGCCAGCGGATCTCTTTCATTTGGTTCTAGCTGGTTTGGGGATCCCATCCGGTTATTTAGGTTTTTTTCTTTTGCTTTGGTCTGGTTAAACTTGTACCCGCTTTGATCTCCGGTTATTAGATCGATTTGTTAGTTATAGTATATATTTTATTAAAAAAAGAAGGATTTGTGCTGTTTGAAACGGGAAAGAGAGTTCAAAGATAAAGTAAAAAAGAAGTTTTATATGAAATTCTAGAATCCATATTCTCTTTTCTGAAACCATATAGATAACCCTTTCTATACATAGCCTAGTCAAGCATGGGGTTAGGGACGCGACACAAAAGGGGCCGTATAGATAACCCTTTCTATAGTCCATTGAAGATATCGACCAATAAGGCCATGTTCTTTTCCTCATCTGGAAATTGCGTCTAGATGTAGTTTCCAAACGTTTCATCCAGATGTAGTTTTTTGTATATTTAGAAATTGCGTCTGGAAACTGTGTCTAGATACAATTATGTTTCTTTGTGTGTTTGTATATATTAGTTGGATGCATTATTTTTAAAGTTTGGATTTTGTGGTTTTGGCGGGAAACATTATTTTTACGGTTTTAGCGGAAAAACGCAATTATACAGTTTTGGTAAAAAAAACTATTTTGGGGTTTTGGCGGAAAATCTCTTTGCGGTTTTGACGGAAAACTAGTATTTTCGGTTTTGGCGAAAAATCGTGGTTCTGGCAGAAAATGAAATTGTGCGGTTTTGGCGAGAAAAACATTTTATTTTTGCAGTGAGATGCAGTTTCTCAACATACAAAAGAACGGCACCTAACACATAACTAGACCATCATTCATTTGTTGTCAGATCAAAGTAGTGTTTGAAAAATTGGCCACTTAGGTGTCTAGACGCTCGTCTTTGCGGCCAAAACCATATGCACGTACGTTCTAATATTACTTAGGGTCCGAATGGTGACCGCGGTTTTAGTTGTGCAGGAAAAGCGGTTTTAGAATGCGGTGCGGTTCAACTGCGGTACGTGCAGTTTGCGGAACAAGTACGGATTGTATAAAAAACGGTACAAAATAAAAGTTGGGTTATGCATCTGACTACTCGACCCAGACACCTATTTCAATGGATTAATATTTTACTAATTTTGTTTTAAACAAAAAAAATGGAATGATATTTAAAGCATTAATTTGACGTTATATTATACACCACTACATATAAAAAGGAACAATATATTTATTTAACGTTATATATATGACTCACTAGATATTAAAAGATCATGATTATTGAGCCCATTGTTCTAAAAGGCGGTCTAGGCGGGCCTGGGCGCTAGGCAGTCTTTGACCGTGACGACTTTTTCTAAGCGTTAGAATTAGGCGTTTGTGTTATTAAGCGGATTTAAACGGTTCTAGACGGTTTTAGGCGGGGTTAGGCGGTTCTAGACGGACCTAAGTAGGCGAACCAATTATCATTTGATTTTAAGTTTCATATTTATTTCGGTGTAATTTTAAAATTTTATTACATATAACTTTTTTTTGATCAAACAACGATTCTCATTAAACTTAAGCCTCAATCTCCATTAGGGGAGGAGGAAATCCAACCTTACACAAAGGAAATACTAAAAAGTACAGCGACAATTGCACAAAGGCACACCAAAGCATGGTTAAGGAAAGATAGAAATTAGATAGTCCATCAAAGAACATCATAGAAGATCGACCAGCAGAGCCAAACTCAGAGACTTCTTGATACAACATATCTGACTCTGCGACAAACGCAGAAGAGACAACTAGCCAGGAGGAAGATCCTTGCAATACCGACACGTCTTCAACATCCAATCCACTCCATACAAGAGGGAAATTTGGGAAAACAAACTGCTCCACAAGGGAGATCGAAGGATACCAAGTACCCAAGAAAGCCACATTCACCAAATGAAGCATAGAGTTTAGATACTTCTCAACTTGCGAGAAAGAGATCAAACTCATAATAGCAAACAAAGGATTAACTGTAGCCAAATAGCCGCATACTGCGGTAGTGAGCCCGCATACTGCGGTAGTAGGCCCGCACAAAGCGTTAGTAAACCCGCACAAAGCGGTAGGAGATCGCAGCAACACATCATAAATGCAATAGAGGCCCAAAGAAGGAGAAACCATTAACAACCTAATCCTTGCCAACCAACTACATTCTAGACTCACAGTGAGATGAAGAGAATGATGGCAAGGCGGATTGGTGAGCTTCTGTGGGTCAGGGGCGAGCAATGAGACGAGATAGGAGCCGCCTGTACCACGATGGTCAGACAAGGAGGTAGTCACAATCTCACCAAACTTGTTGTCCACACCATCAGGCAGAGAGGCCAAAGCGGAGGGATTACCAACAGTCAGCAAAAGATGAGACCAACAATCTCCAAACCGAATAATCAGATAACAAAGCTGAAATGGCGGAGGCAGAGTGACGAGCTGCAGTGGCAGTGGACAAAAGCGAGGAGAATCGGCGAAGAGTGAAACCGAGGATTCGAACAAACGGTGGGCGTTGGAGATGGAGAAGGAGGGACCGAGCAGTGGAGCCTTGACCGGAGACTGAACAAACGGCGGAGTCTGACTGACGAGCATCTGTGGAGGAGCTCTTGTCCAGGGAGCCGTCCGAGGTGTTGGAGCCAGCTTGACAACAGGAGGCAGAATCCGAGTAGATCCACGACGGCGGAAACCAGAAACAGAGTCACGCGGGGTACAGGCGAGAGTCGAGAGGAGAGAGGGAGCCGGCGGAGGAGGTTCCGGAGGAGCAGGAGGAACCGGTGGTTCAGGCAGCATAGACATCGGGTCGGGAGGTTTCGACGGAGGTGGTGGAGCGGCGCGGGCGATGGCTGGAGAGATTGTTGCAGAAGACGGCATCGCCATAGCAGAGGAGACCGGAGGTCTGGCTAGAGGGAGACGAGGTGCAGCGGCGTGAGATCTGGCGGATTCATGGTTGGCGGCGGCGGCGTGAAATTTCTCTCGCTAGGGCGAACTCTCAGACAGCTTTTATTACATATAACTAAATTTATAAGTTCTTACTTCATAAATTAATGGTTATCAATAAAAAATGTTGTAAATTTAACAGATTTGATAGCAAATGTCGTGTGATAAATTTAACTAATCTTTTTTTTTGTTATTTCAATGTATTTTGATTTTTAAATCTATTTTTAAGACTAAGAATATTTGCATTATATGATATATATTATATAATATATCTAATATATATCGTTTTCTTTTATAAACGCATATACCGCCTAAAATCGCCTAGGTCCCGATTAGCACCTAGCGCTTTTTTGAACACCGATTGAGCCTAATTAAAGTTGTTTTGAATTGCTATATGAAAAAAAAAATTGAAAAAAAGAAGTCTCATGTCGTTTCCTTCTGTATAAAAAAAAAAGAGTTCAAAAAAAAAGAAAAAAGAAAATAAAATTTGGATATCAAAGAAAACGAGAAAATTTTAAGAGGTGAGATTAGGTCAACAAAATGAGGTCAAATGGAGATCCAAAAGAACATATAACAAAAAGAAATAGAGGAAGAAGAAGCAGTGGTCAGTCACGAGAGGTTTCACGAGAAATTGATTCTCTCTGCTTATCTGATGAAAAGGACATCTTCTTCTTTTGTCTTTGTCTTGCTTTCCTCATTACTTTATTTGTTTCGAATCAGTGAGCATTAACTGTATCTATATTCATGGGTTCCTATCTATATACGTTTATTATGTGTAAATATGTACGTAAGTATATAAAATATATTTGATGCACATATGTACATTCGTGAAAGAGTTTATTTTCATACATAAAAGCGGTTCTTCTTACTTTCTTAGTTGGAAATAATTGGAATGTTGAGCCATCGTTTTTCTTTTGTTTTGATTAATATGAGGTTATATGGGCCAAAATCAAACTATCACCAAGTGGACAAATCCGACTAGTTGGGCTCCATGTTTTCGAATGATGTTTAAGACATTGCTCTATCTTCGTCTAGCCGAACAGCAGCAATTTAATTTTCAGCTAAAATTGTGGGTTTACCAACATACTTGAACATGAGCAATCGTTTGTTATGTTAGATGAAATGGATTATGGTAATATGATTATTTTCAAATGAAACGGTTTCGTTTGTTTCCTCTGAATGATTTAGTCTCCATTAATATAATAGCAGTTTTGTTTCTCTGTCATTTTCAATCAATAAGTAACTTGTGAGTTGTGAGGCTTGACAAAAATCCCGTCGTTGAAAAATCCATAACAATAATGCCATGGTTTATTACCCTTCTTCCAAACATCTCGGCCAATTCTTGTTGTTTCTTGTTTCATGTAATACTTTTATTGTAGTCTGTAAGTGGTCTGCTATCGTTACATATTTGGCAAATACTTTTTTCTTACGAGCATTCTATTGTTTTGGTTCTTTAGTTTAATTGGTGGTTTCGGTCGCCTTTGTTTCACGGTTGTTTAATGAGGACTCCTTATGTGTAGAAGCTAACTTTAAATCATGTTCTTATAACACTGGTTTTGTGTTGTGGTCGTTGTTGATTCAATTCATTAAATTTTTTTGTTGCACTATGATCAAACTGAATATCTGGTGGTGGTGATTCATGTATTATGAATTGGCTTAGGTTTTTGATTGTCATAAAGTTGAGTTGTTTGGCTGAACTCGTTAAAGAAGTGTTCTTATAATGGTTCTTTCTGATTGTTTATGTTTCTGATTGTCATAAATATTGATGATGTATAATGTTTCTTTACAGGTTTGGTGCTAGTATAAGTGAGAAGAAGAAGAAGTGATGCAGACAGCAGACGCAGTGGTCGTGATCGAGTTGATTCTCTTTTCTAATTTTTTTTTTGTTTCTAAACTTTAGGTCTAATGTTTTATTGGATAACTTAAAGGTAAAACCAAATTATTATGTTAGATTTGTTAGTTCTGAATTAATATAACTACAAACATTTTATATATAATATTGAAAATATGATCATTTTTTATAGTTTTAAATTAATTAAAAATATTTTGTATTATTAATAATAATTTATTTATGGGTCAACTCATTAAAACCACTAACCCATTAATTTAAATGAGTTATGGATTGATCCAATCTATTTACTTAATGAGCTGGGTTAATCCATTATCCATTAAAGATCAAAACCATTTGGATATGGATTGGTTTGGTTTGGTTTATCCATTTTGAAACCCCTAGTTACTAGCTACTATTGCAAATATCAATTCTAAAATGTTAAACATAAACCAATGAATACTGTAAATGCAAAATTTAATAATTCTTCACAAAAATCCTGTATATATAAACTCATACGTACATTCAATCATAAATTTATGGTTAAATTATCTGATCAATTTAACTATTATGTATAAAACTGTTCACTGACTATATACTGTTCATTTTACAAGAAAAAGAACACACACAGTTTTAATCAAGACAACATTATTTTGTTGGAAGCAATTAAGAATAATGTTGGATATGGGTTTAGCACCCATCCATAAGCACATTGGAAATCTAATTAAATCAACTATGTCATCTCGGCCCAAGAAGACAAGCCCGCTAAGGAGCCAACGGCCCAAGGAAGAATCATCACCAAAGCACTATAAATAGGACCCTTCACTCTTCATTTTAGGCCAGATTGTAACTTACGAGAGGCCGAGCTACTTCTATAAAGCTCCGACCTCTAGTACTGCTTAGTGAGCACGTCATTCGACGGACTCACACCTCGTACCATCCTGTTCATTGCTCGGCTCCGGCCTTAAGATCAATAAAGAATCATTTCGTCCTCGTTTAGTATTTACATTTCACCCCGTAGTTCAGACATTCCGGATCGCAACTCGTAATATTGACTAGGTCGGAATTTTGTAACAACAATTGGCGCCGTCTGTGGGGACGAAATAAACTTCTTTACGATCTAAGACGAAGTCGAGATGACAGGACCATCGTCAACGGATAACGACCCAAAATCGCCTGAGCAAACCCGAAGTCCACTCGCTCCGAGCTTGGAGTCACCAATGTCACCAGTTAACGCCGGAACCGGCCAAACTAGGACTGCCAGCACGCGTCAAGACGGAGCACGTTCAAACTATCACAGCCAAAACGTCTCCTCTCTCATAAGAATGTTAATGGCCCAGGTCGACGAGCTGACCAAAGACAACAATGCTCGCCTCGACGTGCTAACAAGCAATCAAGATTCTTGCAGAGAACGGATCAATTACCTGCAGACCGCCGGTTTCCAAGCGTCTCAAGCAACCGAAAACCCTACCCCGCGGCTTCCAAGGGTCCTGTTCGGAGAGACACCGCCTCTGAACACCGAGTCGAGCAGACGACCAACTATCCACCTAGAACTGCCACCAGCTGGACACACCCAGAACCAGAGCAAAGGTAGCAGAAACAGTGAGCTCGAATCACTCAAGATCCAATTGGATAACATGACGTCGAAGGTTCACAAAGCGACCAGCTCAGCCCCCGAAATAGACAGGGTCCTGAAAGAAACCCAAAACACACCATTCACGAGTAAGATAACAGGGACGCCAGTCAAACACCCCGGGAAGATCAAGCTGCCTACTTATGACGGCAACTCGGATCGGCGACAGTACATGACGGCCTTCACTATCGCGATGGGACGAACCCAATTTTCACCAGAAGAGCGCGACGCTGGCTTTTTCCAACTGTTCGTCGAAAATCTGAGCGAAGCCGCTCTCAACTGGTTCTCGCGGTTGGAAGCCCACTCCATCGACAGCTACCATCAGCTAACGACCACCTTCCTGAAGCATTACTCCATGTTCATCCAGGAGGGAGCCTCCAGCGCTGACCTCTGGGCCGTAAGCCAAGGGCCGAAAAAACCCCTCAGATCCTACATCGACAAATTCAAAGTTATCGTTTCAAAGATTACGTAACGGATAACGAAGGACTCCCAGCACTAAGAAATGGACTTTGGTATGAATCGCCTTTTCGCGACGAGCTGGCCATAAACAAGCCGCAGAACCTTGAGGACGCCCTCCACCGAGCGGCCGTCTTCGTTGAGATAGAGGAGGAGAAGGATCTACTCGCAAAGAAGTTTGCCTCAAGCAAGAAAGGCAAGTATACAGCCCCAGACAGCCCTGACAACAAGGGAAAGAAAGCCACAACATGCTACGTCGGCGAGCAACAGCAGCAGGCAAGCCAACAAACGTTCTAACAACCAGGACGCAGCCAGACAAGCCACCAGCAAGGTCGACCATGGTACAAGTAAGTACGGTCCGACGACCAGGAGAAAACTTTATGTAATTTTCACCAGCGATCCGGGCATAGCACCGCCGAATGTCGGCATCTCCAGAACCTCCTGTTCGGCGAATATCAAAAAGGGGTAACAAACATAACAAACCGCAACCCCCCATCGGCGTCCCCCAGAAATTGAGAAACACCACGGCAGCCTAAAAACGAAGGAGAACGATTCAAGTTAATCCAAGAGAAAAAGGCAAGGCAAGCAAGCCAACAAAAAACAGAACAAAGCGACATAGACACAGAACCATCAAAGCGAGCCCACGACGACGAGGAAGAGGATACACCCACACCCAGGAAACGAATCAACATGATCATGGGGGGGCTCCCCACCTGCAACGACTTAGTGAGATCGATAACGGCATATAGCCGACAGGCCGACGCACGCCAGCTATGGAATAGGAACGTCCCCGAGGAGCTGAAACCAGGAACGGAGATCACCTTCAGCGCGGAAGACGAAGAAGGCCTCGACAAGCCACACAATGACCCACTCCTCGTCGAACTCCAAATTGGCGACTGCGAAGTCACCAAGGTTCTAATCGACACCGTAAGCTCTGTCGACCTCATATTTGAAGAAAATCTGCAAAGGATGGAGCTCCGTGACTATAGGATGAAGCGTTCGGAGAAGCCCCTCACCGGATTCGCAGGAGACACCACCACGATGATCGGAACCATCAAACTGCCAGTGCACGTCGGGCGTCTGACAAAGTTCGTCAAATTCGTCGTTATAGACCGACCTGCAATTTACAACGTAATCTTGCGGACCCCTTGGATCCACGCTATGAAAGCGGTACCTTCAACGTACCACCAATGCATAAAATTTCCAACACCAGGAGGAATCTTCACACTTCGCGGCAGCTAGAAAATCACAAGATATTTCTTCACGGTGGAACGCAGAGTGCGGCAAGCGTCATGCTTGATATCCGAACAAGCGGTCGCCACTTCGCACCAGACAAAGAAAGACAAAACCCGCACCCCAACAAAGGTATGACGAGCGTCGCACCCGCAAATAAAACGTCCTAATTCTACGCAATCCGCATCTAGAAATATATATGCTAGTAATCGAGCTACGACTTAGAATATGTAACTAGAACTACGCTCGGCTTGATCTCTTTACGGGGAGTACGTAGGCAACCTATGTAAGGTGCAGCCACTTTTATAGTCTTCAATATCAAAACTTTTATGCATTTTCATACAATCTAGCTTATAAATGACCAACAATCGACATTCTGGCCAAATGTTCGATCCAATAAACACGTGCCCCATGCACAGTGGCATAGCGTCACATCGTCGTTTTAAAGACATAAGCCGGGGCCAGACTCGCACGAGTCCTTAGGAAAACTTTTGTGAGCCGGACCTCCTCCGCATAACTATTCAAGGACTACATAGGATAAGCCGAGCACGTACTCGCACCTAGATAACTAAGCAGATGACGAGGCAAGTCGAGCCAATGCTCGCACTCATTGACTTCTGTATAAATAGGCGAGCTTTGAAAATCAAAAACAGGATAAGCCGAGCACGTACTCGCACCTATATTTGACCTCGCCCAAAGCCGAGAAACGACTCGCACACGAAAACAAAAATGTGTATATAAAATATACAAAACAAACGAAGAAAAGACAAATGTTCTTTTATTAAAAGCTCTCCCAATATTTACAACAAAAAAAACAACAAAACAAAAAAAAAAACTACTACAACACTAATCTAATTTTTCGAAACACGATTTCTTCGGGACCAGAGTCGTACGATAAGCCCGATATCATCCAATAAGGAGCGGAGCTCCTTTCTTGAAACACGATTTCGTCATCTGTCCCCGGCACGACCTCAAACGGCAGAGGCCCAACAGCGTACAACGACGAAACCAAACCGAGGAGGATCATCATGGGGCAAGAAGACCCAGGCAAACCAACCACAGTACACCAAAAAGCTTAGCCTGGTCTCGAAAACCCGACCCCACGATTCCCCTGGCCATTCTGATATCAACTGCTCTTTCAAAGGAATCTTCCCTTTATTCAGAGGAAAATGAGCCAGCTTGATGTTGAGCCCGCTGTCCTGCAAAAAAAAAAAAAAAAAAAGAGACTTAGCAAAGGGCAAACAAATCAGAAAACATCGCAGGGAGCGGACAACACACTTACGAAAAGAGAGACAAGCTCAAGACAGGACAGCCCTCGGTACGTTACTAAAATCAGTGACGCATCAGCTCCACCCAACCGGAGGAACTGCGCGTCGCCCTTAAACTCGCAAAAGCGACGAACAAGGGCGGCCATCGGTATAAATCCATACATCGCATTTCGCAAAGGAAACACAAGCCCACTCGACAGAGAGGGAAATAAAAACTCCGGCGGCCGGAGTCGGCCAACGATCAACACTGGAAAGAAACCCATTGGCAGAACAGCCTTGCTGCCACAACACAACAAAACACGACTCTATGGACAAACCAGAATGAAAAGGCTGATCCACACTCAACAAACCAAAAGAAAGGAGAGAAATAGTGTGATGTGAAAAACCAGAGAAATAAAAGGAGTATTTATAGCCAACAAGGGCAAGATCCGCGAAGACGACGCATTCAATACAACGCGTCAGTTACCAACGCACACATTCAATGCAAAAACGGCGGTCCACCTCTTTCCATAAAAACGACAAAGTAACTCCCGAGGAAAGCAGTAATGACGCGTAGACCAAGCCTCGGGAAATCAAAACAACACGTCAACCGAGAATAAAAAAAAGGAGGAAAAAAGGGGGGAACCAACAGCCCACACCAACAAAACAGAAGCATAAGATGGACCTCGGTTAATAAATGGAGACAAGCAGAAAAGGAAACAAACAAAGCGTACATACAACAAAAAACTGAGCTGAAAATACAAGCACCACTCGTACAAGTTCCGCAAAACGATACAATACAAAGGGAGGAAAGCAAAAGCGATAGGCACGTAATCCGACGAGCATATCAGATGCGTCAATCCACAACATCACCTCGCCACGGCGACATACAGAAAACATCAGCGTCTAAGGGATCAGGTCGCAACCCATTAACTTCCCGATCCAGAAGAGGCATGTCCGCTTCAAGCTTAGCAATCAGTGCAGAGGGAACCATGACGCCACTATCCACGAGCAGATGATATGCGCTAAGAACACCGGACACTTGATTGAGTTCTAGCAGCTTGGGAATATAACGATCCACTTGTTCTCTCTCCGACCTCAACTTTTCCAACCGACCGGATGCTTTCCTATACGCGGCATCCCGCTCAGAGCGAAGGTGCGCGTCAAAGTTTTCTCGAAGCCCGTCGCATTCAGCGGCAAGACAGTCAACCTTCGACCTAAGAGAACTGGCCCCAGATGAAAGACTGCGTTTCTCTACTCCGAGCTCAGCAAACCGCCCCTCCAAGAACGCTGCTTTCTTTTTCTCCAAGGACAAAGCACCAGAAGCCCCTTTTGCCTCTTCAAGATCTCTGCGAACCTGCTTCAACTCGCGAGCCGAACGCCGCAGCGAATCAACCTGTTCCCTAAGAACGCTTTCTGTCGACTTCGCCTCGCGCCTCTCAGACTCATACGAATCTCGAAGCTGGTTCAGAATCGCACACACCATAACGAGGTGATGACTTAGTTCCTCCTGAAGACGCGGCTTGTGCATGTCTGAAACATGCATGAGATCCTTGACCGGGCTGGCCCTGAGCATTTGAACAAGACTAGTACACGACGACATATCGTTTATCAAAGGCGCTTTCCCCTTATGGATGTACGACCAAGGCGGCTCGCTTGAACAAGGTACGGCATCCACCGATCCAGTCATCAGGCCGGCAGCCCGAACAAAGGATGATAGGAGCTGAACTTCCTCGGGACAATAGACGTCATTACCGAGGCTCGACTGCCGTTCCTCCTGGCGAAAAGCCCCAGCAGATGAAACGACCCGATCCGAGGCATGCCTCGACACTTCCTGAGAACGGCCAGTCCCACCTTCACAAGCATCAAGGATGTCATCAGGAATAATTACCGGCGAACCTGTCGTCGCCGCTGCTACTTCAGAAGTCCTCTGTCTCTTCCTAGATAGTCGAGGTGATGGCGGCTCGCTACCAGCAGAAGAATTCATCCCCAAAAACGCTAAAATCAGCAAAAATAAAAACTTCGGCGTCACGGAATGATCCCCTTTTAAACAAAAGGGGGGGGGGAGAAGAGTACACGTACCTAGATCAACCTTCCTTAGACAATCACGGACCCTCTGATCAAACCGACGCTTGGCCCCTTCGTCCTTCGATGAAGGCCAGTTCACACCGCCGTGAGCTCTCAGTCTATCCAAATCCTTCGTAAACACTGTGTTCCAGCCGCTCGAAGAAGAACGAACTACGAAAGCAAAAATGCACCTATCAAAAACCAATGACAAACATTACACAAACACAAAACAAAAAAGACTACCAGGATTATAGTTTCAAGTTGATCGAAAAACTTTTGCTCGTATCAAAGGACAGTGCGCAGTTCACACGCGCGAAAAAATAACCATCTTGCCAATCAGAAATCATGTCTGGAGGATCGGACACTACCCTCACACGGCGACCAGGCCTAAATCTAACATAGAACGTACCGGAAGTCCCCGGGTTGACCGAGATCGACGTCAGCTCCTCAACGAACCGAGTAGACATATCTATCCTGCTATCAGCTGCCACAACTAAGATACCTAATATATTGCGAATAGCGGACGGACAGAGCTGGGATAGGGCAATCTCCCTGGCCTCGCAATACTCAACTAAAATCCTAGGAAGGGGGAAAAGTAAAAAGCACTCAGTAAACCAACACTCGTACAAGCAGACCTAGCCAGAAGGAGCGTCCCAGGGCCGCTCGTGCAAGGTTGGAAGTCGAAGTTCAAGATCGGAAACACGAGAATATCGCTCGCAAATACCTTCTACGTCCGTCTGCTCACAAACAGATGAGCGGATCGCCCTAGGGGTCACAACTTTCATCTCCCTCACTTCCCTCGGAGGCACTGCTTGGGAGCGACGGTCAGGAACGGCCGAGCTGTTTTCTGAGCAATCCTCCGAGTCACCAACCCTAATATTGCTTTCGCGATGATCCATCTCGTCACCATCACCAAGATTTCGCTCCATCATAAAAATAGATTCGTGACCCCCAGACAAGTCCATTGCGGCTTGACTACCATGAAATCGGCGAGGTTTTCTTCCCGACCAGGATATCAAAAAATCCTCATCAACCTCAATTGACCTAGATACAGTGGGACTGGCACCGGATGACTCGGAAAAAATAGAATCATCACTACCAGTAGAAGAATGCTCACTAGAATCTACCTGCATGATCAACGAACGCGAAAGCAAAGACTGAGAATGGGAAGACAAGTTACCTGAGAAATGGGATCTGAAAGGACGGAACTTCGTAAAAAGAGAGGAGCAATCTTTCGCGAGATATAAGAAGTCGTAACGCCAACGGTTCGCGTCTCTTCTAAAAGGAATCGTGGGTTAAGCCAGAAGAAGAGCACTTGTGAATCAAGACCGGTTGGTTTAATCAGATTTCCTCTTGACTTAAATGCTCAAGAAACTCCGCCGATCTCAGCATCGTGACTCGACGAACTGGGGGGGGGGACTAATTGTTGGATATGGGTTTAGCACCCATCCATAAGCCCATTGAAAATCTAATTAAATCAACTATGTCATCTCGGCCCAAGAAGACAAGCCCGCTAAGGAGTCAACGGCCCAAGGAAGAGTCAGCACCAAAGCACTATAAATAGGACCCTTCACTCTTCATTTTAGGCCAGATTTTAACTTACGAGAGGCCGAGCTACTTTTATAAAGCACCGACCTCGAGTACTGTTTAGTGAGCACGTCATTCGACGGACTCACACCTCGTAACATCATGTTCATTTCTCGGCTCCGGCCTTAAGATCAATAAAGAATCATTTCGTCCTCATTTAGTATTTACATTTCACCCCGTAATTCAGACATTCCATATCGCAGCTCTTAATATTGACTAGGTCGGAATTCTGTAACAACAAACAATAGTAAAATGAACCTTAAAATCTTCATAACCACAAAACTAGAAGACATTGTCGGCACAAGCAAAAGGGGATGACGCTAAATTAGGCACGGAAGATGGTGCCGATTTCTCACTGAAGACAACACATAACTAGGACGATTTTTTTTTTCCTGTCAATAATGAAATGAAAGGACGATTCAGCTATTAAGTCGGTGGTTCATCACCATCATGAACAAAAGATAATTAAGATGAAATTCTTGAAAAGAGAATATATATTTTCATATGAACTCCAAACGTTGTAATTCAAATATATAAGATATTCACAAAGACAAGTACCACAGAGGGAGATTTCTTAGAAATGAGTCAAATGTGAGCCTCTTAGGCTTAATCTTCTTGAGAGAGGTTGTAAGGATAATTTTTTTTGAACGACTAGGTTGTAAAGATAAAAAAAAAACGATTTAAGAAAAATATATTGAGAAATTTGATCAACATCAATTATTAATTAGTTATATGATGGATTTGGTACGCCAATATGTTTCAAATTCAATCTACCTACTATATAAACCTAAAACATATTTTTTTAGACATTCACATAAATATAAATTTTTATTTTTAGTTCATTTGAATATTTTAATAAAAAATTTATCCATGAATTGTAACTTCACTTAGAGATTACTGTAAATTCTTCTAAAAACTTGAGAGATTCCCAAGTTAATAAAAAAATAAAAAGTTAGCCATGTGTCTTCCACTTCAAGAAATCATGGGTACAGTTCAAGAAATCATGGGTACAGGGGTTAAAGACAATCTTTACTTGACCTATTTCAAAGTAGTCATGTATTAATCACCAAATAACCATAGGTTCAGAATCTATGGCAAGGAAGTTAGATTAACCCATGACAATAAAACTACGAATTAATTTTCTAAAAGCAAAGTAGATATTGCTTTTAAAGGAAGATAGATAAGTCTTTTTCATTTCTTTTTTCATTAAAAGAAGATTGATAGGTCGGAGTTGGATCATTCTGTAAAAAAATAAGAGAAAAAGCATAAAATAGCACAAAAAACATATATTGTCATAAATATAGCACAAAAAAAATTTGATATTTTTAGTATTATTTTAGTTAAAATGATTTTTATAGCATTATACAAATTAGAGTTTACAATTTATTATTTAGGGTTTAGAGTATTATTTAGGGTTAAGGTTTAGTATTTAGGGTTTAAGATTTATTATTTAGGGTTTAGGGTTTAGTATTTAAAGGTTTGGGGTTAAGGTTAATTTTGTCTTATGCCTTTAATAAATGATATTTTATGATTTTTCTTCCTTGGTGCTATATTTATGACAATGTATGTTTTTGTGTCATTTTTGCGATTTGCCCAAAAAATAATAATGAAAAAATAATAGATTATATGTTTAACTAGGTCAGATAAGTTGAAGGAATCTGTTGGTGGATTCTTTTTGAAAAAAGAGAGAAAAAGGCTCCCTTTTATTCCTTCATAACAAAGACGTCCAATAATCCAATTTCTTCCGTTGTTCTATTCAAATATTATTTTTCACTCCTATTATTGTACCCTCTATTTTCTTAGGTCCATGCATATATTTATATATTTAGACCATGAGAGATATTCGTTATAAAAAGTTTAGAACTACATTTCTGTTAAACACAATGAATTCTTAAACCTTCAGATATAAATACCTCATCTGAATATTCTGTTATATTTCAAAGTTATATCTGAAAGACCTTCCACAAAGACCTTCTTCCATTTGTGAATGAATGTTCGGATTCATTTGAAACAGCACAGCTCAATAAATATATATATTTCGAATTCATATGAAAGAGCACAGCTCAATATATGAACATAAGGAAAAAACACAGATACTATTAGATGGCTCATGTCACAAATGTAAGGACCCAGAATTCGATGATAACCAAATGAACATGAAGGTAGATGAGTCGGTATGGATCACATTATAATTTATTGGACTGATCTCCACACGTTAGTTACTTACCTTTGATTTTGAACTTATCACATTCAATCAACGCTTACAAAAAGTAATCGCATTGTAAAATGAGTTTCTCATTCCATAAAAAACTAATAATAGTAATCGCATTGTAAAATGAGTCACCATTCAAAACCAACGAGGAAAGAACAGTGAAGGACTGCTTCAAATCTGGTTCTCCACCAAATTATCTTATTGACTGAGTTATCTCTATATTCAATTACAAACAAAACAGTGGCACTCTGATGTACAAAAAACTTTTTGATGGAATATAAATTTAACATTTTTTCAAAAAAAAAAACTAATAATATTATTATGTTAATTATATACGCAGTTGCGGATCTAGGAAAAACTTTTACCAAGAGCAAAAAATAATCATAATTTAAATCATTATTAAATAATTAATTTATTTTCTAAATGTGTTACATAGACCATAGTATAGTTTATATATAACCAAGAAAAAAATATATATAAATTATAAATTTGTTAAAAACGTGAAAGCTAAAAAATATACAAAAACAAAAATACATTAATATTTTTTTATAGAGTAAAAAAAAAGATAGAGATATACCGATATTTGAAAAATATAAATATTTTTTTCTCAAAAAGAAGTATTTTCACTCAAGACATAAATAAATAATTATATAAGAAGAATTAAAATAAATATTTTCTTTTATTGTATTTGTGTAATTATAATAATAAAAACTTGATTATTATTTATTAGATAAATAGATATTATTTTTCTGTACGAAAACCATCAAACAAATTATGCTGAAGTATTAAAATGATTTTCTTTATAAAATAAAGAACTAATGATTTAATTTTTGCTAATCAAATAAGGAAACTTATAATACTAACAAAAATATAATAAATGGTATTGTAAAAAAGAAAGTAGTTGAACATTTATGAGTTTTTTTTTTTTGTCAACAACATTTATGAGTTTTGAAAATTGATTTTGTTAAGTGGGGGGCAGAAATTAGTTTTTAAGGGGGGCAACTGAATTTTGTTCTTTACAATCAAAAACTAAGGATTTAGCAGTGAATCTTTGGAAACTAAATATCTAACCAATTTGTGTAAGATTCCGAACGATTCAACCCCTAGTGCAACTAGAGTCCCTTGTGTCAAGTAATGGAATACCCAAATTTATGTCTCCAAAATCTGCTACCGCCTGCAACAAAATATGTATCTGCTAATTCACAACCACACATTATTATTATTGTAAACAAAACACTTGCTACGGATAATTATGTTGATTACTAATTATATTATATTAGGTATAGGTCCGCGCTACGCAGCGGGGTTTTTTTTAGAAAAAGATATTTTATGTGAGCTTTTATAACATTCAGCACTCTTATAGCATTTTGAAGATTGTCTGTTTCCCTTCATTGAAGAGCGCTTGTAATAGCGTGCATGGGAATCTTTGCCTTGTAGCTTATCTCAACCATGAATTTTTTGGATTGATTGGGTCGCCTTGATCTTTTTCTGCCCGTGTCATTTGTTTCATTCAGGCTAACATTTTCAGTGTTATTTCTGCAAATAAAGAAAATATTAAATCATCCTAAAAACAAAATGAAATACAGTAAAGATATTTTAAAGCAAACCAAAAGAAATTGAATTTTCACACCTGCTAGAAGGTGTGTCTTCAAGAACAACCGAGAAATCCAGTTTGTTGCTAGGAAGAGCACCAACAGTGAACAAAGTCTTCTCACCATCATAAGCAAAGTATTTGGATCCCATATCAGTTTGATAGGTCTCCTGAATCTTATCAAGAATCTTGATGCCAATACCTTTAGTCTCCACTGGACGGCCATATTCATATGTAATAGCAACATGTATTAAACGATCAGAGAGACAAAATTTCCATACCAAGCTAGTATTTTAATGAATTGACATTTATGCTAAAGGATAAGCACAAAAAACAGTGATACAAATATGACATTAGAGGAAACCAGAAACATACACTGTAATGAAAGAAGTGGCCGCTTGTGTGGTTGAAATTGACTCTAAAGTGATTCGTAAGTAGAGGAGTTCTTAGTCCATTGGACCTGGTGCCACGCCTAGCCATTGGAAGAAGAGTGCTCTTTTTATTAGGTTTGCTCTGAAATTCACTAACGCCTATGAGTTTTGAAAGTTGCTGGTTTTCCCTATCTAGCATATTATATATTTGGCTACAGCTCTTATGCATTACGTGATTGTTGATCCTATCCTCTTGTTATGAAGATATGCAGAACCAGTCTCATCAAATACAGCTTTTTACTTAATTGTTCACATCCGGATGGTAATTCCTAGCCAGCTTCCGATAAGCTAAAACAATCTGAAACAAGAACCAAAAGTATTAAGTCATATCAAAACAAAGAAAAAAAAAAACAGAGAGAAGAATTCAGATTACATGTTTGATCATGCATGGAAACATATGCAAACCATATATATATGTAAAAGGGATTCTCACATTCAAGAAAAACAGAAACATACTTTAGATATTCGCATGAGAGTAGTACCACAGCTGAGAGGTTCTTGAACCATGTATTGCTTGGAGTGATTTGATTGGATGTAGATGGAGAGTAGTGGCGAGTAGTGATTTGATCGCATGAGAGTAGTACCACACTGGCGACCTCTGTTTTCTTCCCATTCCGTCTCTACTCTGTGGACTGTGATATCGCCATTTGTCAGTTCAAGTTTGGAAAGGCTACCCAACTTACCAGTATGCGTGTATTCCATGAGAAGTACATCTTAGGCTAAACCATTTTGGATTCCTCAAAGTTGTCTGGAACTGAATCTGTGGCAACATTACAAATCAGTTTCCTGCTGTCTTGCTTATACATATGACAAATAAAACAGAAAATATTTAGATTTTGTATCATAAATCCAACATTTTGTGTTTTATTTATTACAAGGCAAAGAAATTGTTACATCAGCAGAGAGTGATAGAAGGTAATTCGTCTTGAAAAAATAGCCTGAGATAAAGACACAACAATTAAGAATATAAGATCCTACCCTGTTTTAGAAAGGTTAACACATACCTCTGAAGTAAGAAGTCTCTTTACTGAATTACAAGATGGAAGGTAACCTCTTATAACAGGAACCTACAAGTGAGAGTAATAATACAAATGACAAATTAAGGGAAATGTATACGAACTTACCAAAACACAGGAAATCAAAGAACCCAATCATTAATGAATCAAGCTATTATCAAGTATTATGAAAGCACACAAACTAAGAAGCAACCATCAAACTGCAAAATCTGAAGCCAAGTTATAGTACCTTGATATAAGCGATTTGTCTCTATAACTAACTACTTAGATAGACTGTGATTGATCATTCCTCTAGAAAAACTAAGCTTTTAGGCCATGGTGAATATTCAAATAAAAGGGGAAAAAGAAAAGAAAGGGTCTTTAACTCTTAAGGAATCATTGTTTTTATCTTCCTTGGACAAGACCACTGAAGACTTGGCTGTATCCAGCAAGAGTTCTTCCCATTCAATGGAAGACAAGAGTATCTGCGAAAGCCATATAACCACTTGCTTCATGTTCGGTCTCATAATAGGATCATCATCTACGCATTTCTTAGCCAACATAGCAATCTGTCCACAAAACAATCATTCTTCACAATGAAAATATCATATGGTTACTACATTTTCCCAAATACTAAGTATATACTTCTTAGTTTACCTTGAATAAACAGTCATGTAGGTATAATCCATCATGTTGGAATCGACAAACTCCTTCAAACTCGACATGTTCATAGAGTCTGGTGAGTTCTTAATAGAATCCAACATCTGCAACATAAAAATGAGGGTTTCGAATGAATGTTGCATCAAGAAGTGTAATGGTACATGGGTGTGTAAACTACTAAGAACTTACAATAGATGCCAATAGACGTCTTTTTGGATTCTTAGTTCACATTGTTGCTGTTCTTATAACAGCTTCTCTTCCAGAAATAATCTCAAAAAGACTGTCACTTAGATATCTGCAGAGAAAACAGAAATTCAAGATAAGAACTCAACTGAAGTATTCTTGTATGAAAACTTGACCTTCATCAGCGGATGGTTTGCAAAATCTGCTGGAGACTGAGCTCTCGAACGCAGCAAGGCCCGAGTTACTACAAAAGAAATTACGTAAAAGAATTCTCAGTCATCGTATTTTCTAACAAACCATGGTGCAACACGAAATAGAAACAGAGAGAAACAAAGATAAAAAAATGAAGGGCCAGGGTGTAAGTGAACGGATAATGGTAAAAATGTACCAGTATAGTAACGATCCTTCAGTTCCTCTACAGTCCGCGATAATGGAAAGCGATCAGCAATTAAAGTGAAACGGAGATCAAACCTTTCACACAATTCAAACAACTGATTTGTCTCTTCCTTGGTCCACACCTACAAGTTGGGAGAACAATCAACAAAGTCGACATTATCCATACATGTACAGTGGCTATGCAGAAAATGCATGTGTCACATAAGAGCATGAAACAACTACTGCTAAAGCTTAGGAACTCTTCCTTGAGCAGACACTTACAGGGTCCGGTCCGTTAAAAGATTCTCATACTAATCGTCCGTGTATTTCAAGATATCAACTGACTGCATTTTCACCCAAAAAAGGGTACGAACATTAAGATGGGAATTATAATAAATGTCAGAAGAAGCATAAACAGAGAGAGGACACTGAAAGTAACTCAAACGAGACTGTAATACAAAATCATCAAGGCGATATAATAAATACCTTGTTATATTTGGCAAAAGAATAATCACATATTGGTGGAACATCATTCACCACTCTAGCCTGTAAAGATAGACATCCCAGATCATGTTCTAGCGAATCCATGCGATTTCGAGTGCACCAAAGTTATTGAACTGCACGAACAAAAACATAATTTCATGAACATACTTTAATAGTAAAATGGAACAAAAAAGGAAGAAATATAAACACATACTTGAGGAAAGCATAGAGGAATCGCTCCACCGATTGGTTTTGGAGGCTTGAATATAGCTTGCAAAATGTAGAGCACATGCTTTCAGATCTCTATTGCTTGGAGCTCATAAGCTCACTTAACCGCTTCATCTGCTTGTCCCCTGAATGTAATTTCCTGACTACGTTGCAGTCCCTTCTCGACAGCTACTTCAAGCACCTTCTTCCCAGAGCCAAATGCATCATATCTTTGCAACAAATTTCACATGTCCATTTGTGACTGTGCTTGAATGTCGACAACAGAGCATACATGCCCAAGTTTAACGTAGTCAGGAAACACTAACCACAGTCTATATTCTGGTTTAATTTCTTTTCTTTTTTGGGTGAAAATATCTAGTCTGAAACCTGAATTCGCATAACTGAAATTATATACCTGTTGATTGTTGATTGAGTTTCTTAATGGAGACGGTAGGTGGAAGAGAATGAAAATCTCCTCCGGTGGGATTTCATTGGTGGCTTAATACACACTACCAAAACCACCTTCTCCGATCTTAAGCTTTCTGTCAACACCACACGTGGAGTTACTGAGTTCCTTGTAAGAGAGAACCCTCAGATTTCGATTTTGTTCGCTCTCTGTGTATAAGTCTCTGATACTTGTTAGAGATTACAGAGAGCTTCGTGTTGGTAGATTGAACGAAGAAGACTTCATTGGTTCATCCTACTCGATGAGAAGGAAGAATTTGTTAAACACGCACCTTCTCACCGTGTGGAACATCGATTGCATACCTTTTTGAGATGTGATAGGAATTACCCACGAAATCTGAAGGGACACCATATTGATATTTGATCGATTCGATCAGAGAAGATGAACTGGCGAAGAGGAGAGGAAGAGACCAATTTCTGATGGTTTCTGAAGATTGAGAGGAGAGAGGAGAAAGTATACGAAAGGTTAGCGTTAGAAAGAAAAATTTGATGACGTGGAAAAATGTTATAATTTGATTGGTTTAAGAATGATTTTATTAAGCCAGGTGTCGGTCTCTCCTTCAATACGGGTGATGAGGTGTCAATACTAGGAGAGACACTCCACTTATTATAGTATTGATTAGTTGACTACCCACCTCCACGCGCGGAAATTTTGTTGTGTCCTTGTATTTTTTGTAATTAGTTTTGTGTGCAATCTTGTGTTATCTCCTCTTTATTATGTGATTATTCTCCCATGATTCATTTTTAATAATTTTTGTGCTTTTCTCTTTTTCTGAGAAGTGTTCTTAATTGATACAACATATATTGCTTTGTTGCTTGAAGTATATGGTAATAGTTGGTGCGATATAGATTATAGCGCCCACACCAAAAATCTGGATGTATTGGTAAATTGGAGTCTTTGTTGTTACGGTAATTACGAATAACCGATGATGAACTAAAAATTTATTTACAGTATTTATTCACTCTGTTTTATGAAGTTATATCAATATATAAGGAGAATGTAAATATTTGTAGAGACTGAACTCCTTAGTTTACTAGGTTGTCTCTCTGTCACATGCCACACACTTTCAAAAAAATACACATTTAATTTAGTTGTTAATACTAAGATTGTGTGAACATGAATATAACTAATTGGAGTAGTCAAATAATTCTATTCATGTTTTATCATAGCAAATGTATCCCTTATTTGAGCTCCATCTTTAATCTAGTAAATCCAAAAAGAAAATAGGAACATAATATATATTTTTATTGGGTCCATATTGGGCGGTTATTTTTCTAGATACTGGCTTATGATATCTGAAAATCTTTAAAAAAAGTTTATCTCGCTAACATGGACACTGTCTTGGACCTCAAACAACTTTTTATTTTATTACTTTTATTTATAAATTTGTTTATTGTGTTGATTTCGAAAATGATATCACGATAATGTTGTAAATTTTTGAATCCAAAAATCTATGCTCATTGAATATTACAATTAATCAATAGTAAAATTGGTTTAAGTTTAAGTTTTATGTAATTTAGAAATTAGTCATGTCAAAATTTCAATCATATATATATTTTAAGGACATCTCTAACCCACTTTTTTTTTTTTTGCCTTTAAACTCTATGGGAAGAAAATCTTATCCAATCTATCTATATTTTCACTTATATAACATATATTGCAATTTTTCCTTAATATTTAAAATATATCTATTTTTATCTCTAAAATAGTGTACTTAAATTAAAAAGCATAGTATCAAGCACAAAAACAACCGATGAATACATATTTTGAAGTGCCTCTAATCTGTTACATACAAACTCATTCTTCACTTTCCTTCTTTCTTGTGGCTCACTCATTGCCTTTTTAGCTTTTTACCACTCTCTCACACAAGTCTAACTTCTCATAAAAGAGCAAGTCTCCCCCACCCCAATCCTTCTCACAATTGGCTTCTTTAATCTACGTCCTTCACTCACATTCTTACCCTGCTTGGTTCATCCAGAACCACTTCAGAAGGTATCTTCTTTTCATGTCTGGGATGTGAAGCTTCCTGTCTTCCACTTCTCTCTGGTGTTGGATATGGGTTTAGCACCCATCCATAAGTCCATTGGAAATATTGTCAATTCAATAATTCATCACCGCCCAAGAAGACAAGTCTGCTAAGGAGTCAAACGCCCAGCAGGAAGTCAGCCTTCCCACGCTATAAATAGGACCTTTCACTCTTCATTTGAGACACATTGTAATCTGCGAAGGCTCCGAGCTACTCTTATAAAGCTCCGAGCTCAAGCAGCATTTATGGAGCACGTCATTCGACAGACTCCCACCTCGTACCATCATGTTCATTGTTCGGCTTCGGCCTTAATATTAATAGAACAGTTTCCGACCTCACTTAAAGTTTATCTCTCACCTCGTAATTCAGACTTCTCTGATCGTAACCCGACTCTTTTGGACTAGATCAAAATTCCGTAACAACAAATGGCGCCGTCTGTGGGGACCCAAGAAACTCTTCTACACTCTGAGAAGACGACGAACCCACCGCCGAGCTAAACCCCTCCAAGCTCGGCCAAAAGGACAGATTTGCCACCCCCACCAGTCAACACCTCAAACCTGAATTCAGACCCTCACACTCCCCAAGGTCTCCCCAATAGAGTCGAGCCCAACGCCGCACTAATCCGCACGAAGATGTCAATGGTCAACAACCCGGTCAACCAAACCAGGATAACGGACACGCACGAGGACGCCGGACCAACAACAACCGCTTCTGACATCCCAACCCAGAATCAGCAGGACGTCTCTTCCCTTGTAAGGATCTTGATGACGCATATTGATGAGCTGACACGATGCAACAACAACCGCTTCGATCAGCTCGCGAACGCCCAAAATGTATGCTGCGAGCAAATCAACAATCTTCGAACAGTCGAGCATCAAGCAGCTCATGATCAGAAGAAAACCATGCACCATGTATCGAGCTGACACAACGCGGGGAGGAACCGGGCAGCAGAAGCGAGATTGAGCTGTTGAGAGCACAACTAGATCGCATGACATCCAGGGTCCACAAGTTGACCAACTCGACCCCAGAAATCGACAGAGTAATGAAAGAAACACAAAACAGGCCATTCACGAGTAACATAAGAGGAACATTAGTTTGGCACCCGGGAAAGATCAAGCTACCTACCTATGACGGTAGCTCGGATCAGCGATTGTACATGACGGCCTTCAGCATCGCAATGGGACGAGCCCAGTTCCCTACCGAGGAGCGTGACGCCGGATTTTGCCAACTCTTCGTTGAGAATCTGAACGGTGCCGCCCTCAATTGGTTCTCGTGATTGGAGGCACACTTCATCGATAGCTATCAGCAGCTAACGACAACATTTCTCAAACATTACTCCATCTTCATCCAAGAAGGGGCGTCGAGCGCTGACCTTTGGGGAGTAAGACAAGGACCGAACGAATCTCTCAGACCGTACATTGATAGACTCAAAGCCATCGTCTCAAAAATCTCGGTAACCGACAGCGAAGGACTACCAGCGCTACGAAATGGGATCTGGTAGGAATCGCCATTTCGCAACGAGCTAGCCCTGAATAAGCGACACACTCTCGAAGACGCCCTCCACCAAGCTACGTCTTCGTCGAAATAGAAGAAGAAAAGGAGCTACTAGCCAAGAAACACAAGAATATGTCGAGCACCGCCAACACTACAACCAAGAATACAAAAGCTCAAAAAGGAGGGCAAGAAAACGAAAACCTACTATGTCAACGAGCACGACCCTTCGAGCAACCCGCAGAACCGAGCTAAAAACAAAAATGCCAATGCAAGCGATAAAGAAAAACCATTTTGCATGTACCATCAAAGGCCAGAACACGACACCAATGAATGCCGACACCTGCAAAACCTCCTACTCAGAGAATACACGAAAGGAGACACGAACATAACAAAACAAAACATGCAAACAATGCCTGCAGAAAACCAGACAAGAGACAACAGCGGCCGATTCCGACTCGTTAGGGGGAAGAACAGAAAACATGGGAACGCACAGCGAACGGGACAAAACGACGCTGACGCATAATCGCATAAACGGGCTCAAGGCGAAGAAGAAGAAGGAGCGCCCCCACCAAGAAAGTGCATCAACATGATACTCAGAGGATTTCTTGGCTGCAGCAACTCAGCACGCCCCACAACGGCATCCAGCCAGGAAATAAGCGCCAGACCAGAAGGAGAAAAGAACCATGTCGACAAACCACGCAGCAAAAGCAAAGTCACATTCGCCACAAAGAGCGAAGAAAAACTGGATAGGTCGCACGACGATCTGCTCATCATCATGCTTTGGATAAGCAAGCACGAAGCCGCCAAAACCTTGATCGACACGGGAAGCTCGATCAATCTCATCTTCAAGGAAACCTTGTAGAAAATGAAACTTTATAGATACATGGTAAGAAGAGCAAAAAGAACCCTCACCGTTTTCAACAGTGAAACAACGGCAATAATTGGGATGATTCAACTACCAGCGCGTGCCGGACAGATCGAACAGCGACCTACAATGCGATTCTGAGAACTCTTTGGATCCACGCAATGAAAGTAGTCGCTTCGACTTATCAGCAGTGCGTAAAATATCCGATCTCAGGAGGAACCTTCACGATCTGGGGAGAACAGAGGGCCCCAAAAGCCGACCCTCCAAACAAAAACAAAGCACCAGCGACCCCTAACTACACCCAGATCCCAAATGACCAAACGAAGAGCTAGCCCCCATAGGAAGCAACAACTCAAGGTCAGACCCTATAAATAGGAATCCCTCTCTCACTCTTACATATATATATATATCCTAAAAGAAAAAAGAACTTGTAAAAGCAAAAGAACTACGCTTGACTTGATCTCTCATTCGAGAGTACGTAGGCAGCCTTACAAAGACCAATCACCTTTTTTACTTCAAAACTAAGCATATTTCCTTTCAAGAACATACTCGGATTCCTCGAGATGATAACATCGACGTTATGGCCAAATGATCGATATAACTAAAAGCGTCCCAAAACGTAGTGGCATCGCGCAACGTTGTCAACTTTAACAACCTCAAAGCCGGGGCCAGACCCGTACAAGTCCTTTAGAATGGGTTGAATAAGCCGAACCTCCTTCGTACAACCCAATTCAAAGACTTCACAGGATAAGCCGAGCACGTACTCGCACTTAAACCCAACAAATGACAGGAAAAGCCGGGCCCAAGCTCGCCCCTACAAACATTTGTATGTAAGACGAACACATCTTCGTACTTAAAAACAACAAACGGGACAAGCCAAAACAAAAATGCCCCTCGAAATGTTCGTAAAATCCGGACCCTACCCCGCACAAAAAAAACATGCGGGATGAGCCAACGTCAGGATCAACCCCACTAGCATCGCAAAAACAAAAGCGACCAAAACGCCCACTAAAAAAAAAGAGGCCGAACACAACTTCACGCCAACCACAAAAAAAAGAAGAAAGGGGGGAAGGGAACGAAGCAAGAGCTCGCATCGACAAAATCTACTCGAAGCCCACACCTAAAAATAACCATAAGATTGCTGAAATCCCGGACACAAAGGCATTACGCGATACGCCCGTAAGCGCAAACCGAATCACGACCTCAGAGGCAAAAACCTGCCAAGAAACTGAAAACAATCTGGCGACGAAGACACCCGAGGGACAAAAGTCAGATCAGCCAACTCCGAACGAGGGGCAAAAACCTCAAGGAAGAAACACCCGCAATAAAAGGGACGCCCACACCAACGAGGAACCCGGATACCCCTTAAAAATCCTGAGCTCGTGCCTACAACAATATATAACCAGAGACGAAATAAAAGAAGAAGAAGGAAAGAGTAAAAACTCTAAATAACTAAAAAAAAACAGTGATTACCAAGAAAGCAACAAGTCTGTCAAAACAGAGAAACGAGCAGAACACCCATCGGGCTCGGATCCCCTACCTTCTACCTTTTCCCCAAAAGCGGGGGAGGGGGCGGGGATAAGGAAAGGAGTACTTAAATAAAAATAGAGAAAGGAAGAACTAAAGCAAAGTCCCAAAGGCCAAACACAACGGCAAACATGTTTACAAAAAAACAAGAAAACAATAAAAATACGACATAACGCAACAAAGACACGAGGTCATTTGGAGATCCCCAGAGCTCGCAAACCAGCAGCCACCTCGGCAGTAATAAGCACGGCGTTCGTTCCCCCGGGGTAGTCAACCAACTCCTCGGAATACACATCGACATATTCCGGATCATTAAGCGGGGTCATAAAAAAATCATTCTTCTGAAGATCAGGAGCGCTCAGAGCATCCAGTTCAGCCGGAAAGCGAGTATCATACCCTTTGAGCTGATCAAAAAGAGCAGAGGGAACCTCAACCCCCTCCTCCAAGAGAAGCTGGAAAGCACCAAGCACAGAAATAGCTTGATGCAGCTCCAATGGCTTATTCAGCACTTGGGATATCATCTTTTTCTGTCCAGCCTAATCTTATAAAGACGCTCAGAAGCCTTCTCCTGCATCCTACACCTTTCGGCAAGAACAACTTCCTCATTCGAAGACCGAAGCCGGCCACATTTGGACGTAAGGGACTAGATCTCAAACCTCAGGGAACCAACCAAATCCATGTTCTCCTCCTCCTCAGATTTCCACCGTTCTCCCTCAAACCCAAAAATACGACCCTTGAGCTCGACATCAACAAGCTTCCTCTGAGCGTCCTCGAGCCCCCACAAGGGATGTTGCAAGCCTGCGATTGTATCCTTAAGATCCTCCTCTCTGGTCTTGGCCGCTCGGAGCTCCGCCGCCTAAGACTCTCTGAGATGATTAAGATTAGCAAAAGCCTGACGAAAACAAAAACAATGTAAGAAAAGGCACCCCTACAAGCCGCAAGAAACAAGCCAACAAGGACGCTCACCATCGCGAAATGTTGACTCATATCATGCTGAACCTTGGGTTCAAGCAGCTGATCAACAGGAACTAAAACATGACGAGGTTCCAGACTTAGATACTGGAAAATATTCATACAGGAAAGCCTACCATGGATAATTAAATCCGGCCCATTGTGACAAAACGTAAACGAGCCATCTACTGCCTTCGAACCACCTCCCGCCGACGACCTTTTCATCGGCAACTCGCAAAATCAGCAGATACGTTGTCCATTCCGACCTGCGCCTCTTTTTATTCGGACGACAGTAATTCTCATCGGCACCAGAATCCCCACCTTCTTCCCCGAAGGAACCATTATCATCTGAAATCAACTCCTTTTCACCACCGACTCCGCCTTCCTCGCCATCGATCCCACCTTCTTCATCAACCGTCCATACCGATGATCTGATTCTCTTTCTCAGCTTGACAAGAAAGAGTTGACGGTCTATCAATCACATGTTCAACTGGCTGGGTAACGCGAACATTCTCAGCCAAACGATGAACCGAAGGGAAATTAGATACAGTAGCAAGAACCCTCAGGACATCGTCTGGCAACTCAATCCCCCTCCAACTCATTTTCAAGACCTTGAACGAAAAGGATGAAAACGAAACAATCGCTAAAAGTCCAAAGGAACCGCCTCAAATATAGTTCGCTGAAAAATTCTAGAAGAGGAAAAATAAATTCCGACACAAAATAAGACGTACCCGTTTAGAAGCAAATCGAAAGCGAAAAGCACACACCCAACCACCAATTCCTAATGACAAAGTAACAATCCATGAAACCAAAGACCCGAAGACAGGGGAGGGACACCAAAAAGAAGCGGTTCGGAGAAATAGATACAAAGTGGAATCTGCAAGAGAAAGTAATCACTTAGGAAAGGCAACAGGAACAGAAGAGACAGAGCCCCTGGAAAAGGAGGTGTTTTTGTAAAAAAACGAAAAATCGCGCCTGTCGTGGCTTGCATCCGTTCGCTCGCCTAAAGATATGAACACATCCAACGATTCAAGATACCACCAATCAAAGCAAGAAAAACCGACAAGATTTCCGCCCGACTTAAATGCTCGAATAAATTCGCCGACTCCGACCAAACCATATATCGACGAACTGGGGGGGGGGACTAATTGTTGGATATGGGTTTAGCACCCATCCATAAACCCATTGGAAATCTTGCCAATTAAATAATTCATCACGGCCCAAGAAGACAAGCGCGCTAAGGAGTCAAACGGCCCAGCATGAAGTCAGCATTCCCACGCTATAAATAGGACCTTTCACTCTTCATTTGAGAAACATTGTAATATGCGAAGGCTCCGATCTACTCTTATAAAGCTCCAAGCTCAAGCATCATTTAGGGAGCACGTCATTCGACGGAATCCCACCTCGTACCATCCTGTTCATTGTTCGGCTTCGGCCTTAATATTAATAGAACAGTTTCCGACCTCACTTAAAGTTTATCTCTCACCTCGTAGTTCGGACTTCTCTGATCGTAACCCGACTATTTTGGACTAGATCAAAATTCTGTATCAACATCTGGGATGATTGATTGCCTCTTTTTGATTGGATGAATGTGGTTCCCCTTTGTTCCCTCAGTGTATCCTTCTCCACTTGTTGGTGTTTGATCGAGAATTGATTTCTGAGTTAATGAAGACATAAACTGATTTATGATTTTAGCGAAATGAACACAAGACTGGACTAAATCACTGACCATATTATGAACAAAACATAAAATTCTGGCCACCCTGCGTTTATGAAATTTTATTTCCTCTACCAGTCGTCGCTGTTATGCAGCTTCAATCAAAGTGAAAGCCTCTTCTCTCTTTGCTTGTTCCAGGTAATCCATGGTTTTGGCAAGTTTACGGAGCTTCTTCTCCATTTCTATCTCTTTAACTAAATTGGTCACCACATTGGCGAAGACAACTTCAAGTTCATTGAAGAAGTATTCTCTACGCCGTCGTACTCAGCATCAGTCTGGAACAAAAAATAGCAATACATAGTAGCTCATATAACACAACAATTGTAATCAGATTTGCCCTATCAGCATTTTCGAGAGAGAGTGATATACCATGGACTTTAGGGTTTTTAACCATGGTATATGTGTTATTTATCGAGTCTTTTACTATGTTTTAGAGTCTTTTCAGGTGTTTATTAGGTACAAGCACATTTGGAGCATATTTGGTGATTATGGCATTTTCTGGAGCTAATTAGAGTATTTGGCCGAGAGACAGTGGAGCTGCAACGATCGTCACACTTGTGGCATCGATCGTTGCATATGCGAGATGGGCCAAACGACGGTTTGATGAAGAATAATGAAATTGCAGTTCTGCCCAGAAGTTCCTGATATTCACAAAGAAGCCCCAAAACGTGTTTTAGGATTATAATTAGGTTTTACAGCCACTTGTTAGGCTAAGCTTTTCTTACGTTAAGTTTTACTCAGAGAGAGTTGAGGGGCTGATTCTGATCTCGAAAGAGACTTGATTTCGAACCCCAGTTCTTATTTGATTATATGATATTTGGTTTTCTACTTATGATATTTTCTGTCTCGATGAATATGTCTGAGTAGTTTACCTGTTAGGTTGAAGGATTCTCATTAGGGATTTCAGAGAATTATAGTTTAATTAATCTATAGAGATTCATATCTGCTAGTTCTTTATCTAGGTTGTTCTTAATGCTTAATCTGAAGTAGCTAATCAGAATTATGATGTTAGGTTGATTAATGCAGCGGAAGTTGGTTAATTTAGCTAGAAAGAACTTAGATGGGCAATTAAACTTCTCGCAAACGGAAGTTTAGTTTAGGTTAATTGTGAACATATCAAACTTGGAATTAAGGCTGGTTTAATCTGTTAGTTCTCGCAAACGAAAGTTTGGTTTGCTGCACTTAGACTTAGAGAATTATCGCAAAGGAATTTGGTTAATTCTATATCCGTGTTTGAGTTCTAGAACAGTTATTGATTAGATCTAGATAGATTGATTGCTTGCATTCCTGATTTCCTGAGAACTCCTGAAACCTAACGCTTCGTCCTCTTGCTTACAAACTCACTTTATTCGCTTGCTATTTCGTTTACTGTTTTCACACTTGCTTCGCTTAATTAAATCTGAACTACTAATAATATATTGTGTGACTGAGAGTCCTTGTGGGATTCGATACCTTATACACTACGATTGCATTAACTGTGCACTTGCAGTAGAATAGAGATACAACTTACAACCTATCAAGTTTTTGGCGCCGTTGCCGGGGACTCTTTGAGTTCACCAATAGATTTAGTACTAGGATTTAGACTAAGCATTCTTTTTAATTTTCTTGTTAACTCACGCTTCTGATTTCTGGGATTGCAGGAATTCGCATTGCATCGATCTTTGCCTACCTTGCACCGATCGACACAAGGCGAGAACAGCGATGCCAAGATCTGAGACGTTCAATAGGTTCCACTCTATGGAACCTGTGATTCTGATTCGGGGTGAAAACGGCGTTTTACGAGACCAAGAGGGCCACATATGCAACACAAAAGGTCAGAAACTAGATGGGGAAGGAAACCTCATCTTGCCAGATTACCATGTATTGGTTGGGCAAGTAGCTGAGATGAGAAATAAGATAGATGACATCCACAACGTCCTACTAAGGGAGAGACAGTTCCGAGCTGATGCAGAAACTGAAGGATTTGCAGAAATAAATTATATGGCTGGAGCTGATTTTTATGGACAAACATTTGGACATCAGCAGAGACAAGGTTCTAGGCATGCTCAAGGATCAAGAGATTATGGTTATACATCCTGCCTAGCATCTCCTGTACCTGCACAGACGAGCAAATTAGAGATCATGATGGAGCAGTTCCTTGCAGGACAACAACATACCACAACGTCTTTCAACTCGAAGACTGAGAGCTTGTACACTAATCTGAATGAGAAATTTGAGTCCTTGAACACTCATATGAAGTTGCTAGATACACAGATGGATCAGATTTCAAGCTCTACCACAAGGAAGGATACTCAGAAAGCCCATGTCGTTAATGTTCCTATTCAGGTTGACCACAAGATGGATCATGGACCATATCTAGCAGTTAAGGCTATGGAATTTGTGGAAAACAGAGGGGAGTCTGATATCGAATTCCCTGAGTTTGAAAACTTCGACGGACCTGACTCAACAGAGATTGACATGGATCTTTTGGCCTGGATAGTTCAGACTGATACTGGATCAGGTCAAGAGGAGAAATTTGAGTTTGAGATGGCTGAATTAGATCAGGAAGCTGATGGACCCAAGACTGTAGTTGAAACTCGAGCTGAGATAACCGCGTCGATCGTTGCACCACATGCACCGATCGTTGCACCCCGTAAAGGATCAGTTTCACTTATACCTCGTGGAGTTACTAAGGAAAGAATCTACAAACCTCCAATACCATTCCCCAAAGCCCCTGTAAGGTCTAAAGATGTTGTTCAGTGCACAGTAGTGGTCGATAAGAAGATGGTGGTTCCGCAGGAGTCTACTCTAACATCTTCAAAGCCTAAAGCTACTCATAAGCAGAAGGCTCCGAACATCAAATCTCTGCCAAAGGTAAAGCATAAATCCTCTAAGTTTAAACCTCCTGACTCCACTGTTTTGAATGCAGGAAAAAGCTTTAAACCACCCAAGTGTCGATCCCACCCTACATTCCTTCCTACGTTCCTTGGACGACATCATGCTGCTACTGCTTACACACCACCATGGATGATAAGGCATTCACAGAGACACTCAAAGTCTCTGTTGAAACCTCCATGAGTCTGACCTCTTTCCAAAAAGTCAAGCTAATGACTTTAAACAAGCGCTGAGTGGGAGGCAACCCACTGCTAGGTTTATTTATCTTTCCTTTTCATTTTTGGTGTTTTTCTTAGGATTTCACGTTTTTATTTGCTTTTGCTAGTTTCTAGATACAGAACACAAAGTCTGGAGATGTGTGACGATCGTTGCTCACATGTGCAACGGTCGTTGCAATTGGGTTAAATCGAAAATTAAGGTATGTCGCGCTAAACCGGAATCGATCTGGTTCAACCAGCATCGATCGTTGCTACTATGCAACGATCGTTGCATCCACGACCAAGGTAAGTTGCCTTAAACCCTTTTTCTTCTCTCTTTCTTCTCCATTTCTTTTCGCCGATACACCGAGAACCTCCACCAAAAATCATCATTTCTTCATCAAATTTCTTGTTTCCAAGCACTATTTTCTCATTCTTACACCCCCAATCTATTTCTCCAACCCATATCTCACGAAATCAAGATGGCAACTCAAAATCAACCCCGCAAGCGCAGAGCAACAGCCGCAAGCGCCTCACGACAGTACATTCCACCACCGGAATGGCTGCACAGAGATTCTGATCCTCCAGAGCCATATCAGTTGGTTCATGCGACCATTGGGCCACCATGGCCAAGAGCAGATAAGGCTCGGATTCGGACTGATCGTGACTGGGGCATGGCTATTAAGAAGCTGCTCACTACGACGGATTTCACAGAGAGGCCACTACACGAGTACTGGGACGAGTACGATACACTGCTGTATAACGGTTGGTGTGGCATGGAGCTATCGCCAACCAAGTTTGCTGATTACTCGACCTGTCATGGTCTCGGCATAGATAGGCAGGTTATGGAGCTGTGTAGAGGCATTGGTCTGGGGACAATGCCAATGCAGCCTTACGATCTATACCCGGAGCTGGTGAGACAGTTGCTTGCCACGTGCAGGGTTGTTTACACGAACCCGGACAGCAGGAGTGCTCAAGGAGGCACTTTTACTTTCATGTGTCTTGGCGCCAGGTATCGAGTACCCCTTCTCGATATCTGTAGGATCTATGGGTTTAGCACTGAGCAGCCACGCACCGATATGTCCCTTCCATGGGAATCAACAGAGGCTCGACAGTTCTGGGAGTACATTGGTGGTGGACGGTATCACTCACGGACTACACCTGTGATTCAGGTTAGGCATCCGGCTCTCAGGTATGTCTTGCGTATCTTGGGACGCACTCTATTGTGCAAGCATGAGGCAAACAAGATGCGCAAGAATGAGTTGGAGTTTCTATTCAGAGGACTGAGGGAGCAGTTCAGGGGTACCGATGTGAGAAACCCAGCTGAGAAAGTCAACCTGGGAGCTCTATTTGCTCATCATCTTTGTGAGCTGCAGAAGAAGCCATATGACGGCGTGCGCAAGGAGACAGTAGGGAGTCTTCTTACTCCTATTTTCAGACACTGCAGGATCCCTATGGGGGATACAAAGTGCGTTACTGAGAGAGAGTTCCTGGATCTCAGTCACTTGCAGAGTGCTAGGTGGCTTAAGGAGGGGCGAGTGTGGGTTTACTTCGACCCTGAGGATAC